>JANJGN010000041.1:5675000-6275000 GCA_026770705.1 Isurus oxyrinchus | reverse complement strand
TTTAAGCACCGTGTGTTCTGAAGAGTTTGTTGAGTGTCGTTCAAAATCCAGACTCATTTGACAGTCAGAAGGTTAGTTGAAGTGCAACAAATTACCAGGCGGCAAATATTTGATGCGTTGCTGACAGAACCAGGGGATTCTTGGCGAAAATCTGTTTTTGCACAAGATTATCTTGGTCATTTGAGACGACTGCATGCAATGTTGTTATTTCTTTTGGCTTGAATTTATATATGCTGAAGGGAAGTGATCACATAACACAAGTAATGACTAAATTCAAGAATGGCGTTTAAGTGTGGAATGTGGAATGGACATTTTCGTGACTTCAAATGTTCTTTCCTTTCTGCGTTTGCCAGTTTGGTGCTTAGCGAAATACACTGAGTACATTTCAGTTGGCACTCTGGCCATAGCAAACTTATTTCAGGCTTCAACAGCTTCGGTTCCGGGTGATGTAAAGCTGTGATATTACCTGGAGCGGGTTGTCGTCAGTTCGGCCTGGATGCTCAATCGTGGTTTTGATGTGAATTACGTTGACCTCATCGGTTATCGAAAAATCTGATATGACTTGCGCCATTGTCGATTCATTCATTTGAATGAAGTGCCCTGGATAAACGTTGGGATGCGTAATTTTGTGTAAACATTGCGATGTCTCCAAGATGGAAGCAGACAGCATGATGGATTGAAGTGCCGTTACCGAGAGGGGATTGTGATACCCAGATCTTTCCAGAAACTTTTACTCACAATGTATACTTGCAAATCTGTCTTCTGTCCCAAGTGATGACGAACTACTCTTTAGGTAAATCATCATGGGGAGATGAAAACCGATTTGCTAATCAAAAGCATGACCACATATTCCACAGCGCACAATTCAAACAATGACTTTTCTCCCCATTGGTAAATGGAACGCCGATGTCCCGTGTGGAAGGTGGGGATATTCACCACTATACTAAAGAAAACAGGCCTGGCGCTGCGGCAGTCAATGAGACTCCACTTTGCCGTTGGATTTCCATTTTCGAGCAACATTTACCCAGTTTGCCTACACGGTTCTGAATCTGAGAACAATAGATTAGGATGGTACAACAATGCATTTTGAATCTGAGAACAACAGAATTAAATGTTCCAGAATGCATTTGAATCTGAGAATAAACGAACTGAATATTGCAAAACTGAATCTGCATCTGAGATCAATTGTTTCGAATGTTACCACAATGCAGTCGATGTAGGAACAATAGAATGGAATGTACACACAAGGGGCAGTGGATTATCTTACAGTTTCAACGTTATTTCTGCAAATGATTAGTGGATAACTAAGCCGAACTGACCCATTTCGGACCAGTGTTTTAATATATTTCTTAGTTATCGTGGCTACTGTTTGTGCCCCAATAAGATACTCTACTCAGTGAGTATTTCTATGGGCGATGTTTGACGCTGCTATTCTAGCTATTTAATGTGCCCTGCTTTGTATTTATTTTTTGAATCTCGGCGTCCAGTTATTAACTCGGCAACCCATTCTTAACTTACTGATGATTTTGTTACCTCATTCTCCTATCATTGCTTTGGCGGACTTCCTGTTAAATCATTATATCCAGATGTTATGCCTAAAATCCATGATTCATGGCATTAACATGTGCGATGCTCAAGAATGTGAAGATGGCGGACTTTTTCCTAATTTCTAATCAATATGCGTTCCTGGACCAGTGTCTGGCCAATATCTGATGCTGAAACAAACAGTGCAGAACCTTTGCCATCTACTTGACACTAAATGACAAGCGCCTCCATATCATCACACTCAACCAGTGCTTATCACTCGATCCCCAACATGATATCAGAACATGTACTCCAGATCATCTGCTGCTCAAGGTCTCACCTGTCCTTTTGAGAAATCCAGGCTCAACTTTACTAATTATTTTCCTGGCAACACCCAGTTACAAATCTGTGCGATCAAAGTGCATCTCGAACTCTGCTGCCTAATATCAAAATCTCACGAAACCTCATTCATCCATCGCCTTTGTGCACTCTGAACTCTACCGCTCTGATAAGAACTTAAATTTTAATTTTATATTGTTTTGATCAAATTGGTCCATGTTGTCACGATTACGAACATACAAACACAGAAGATTTGAGCAGACATAGGCTATTTGGAACATCGAGCCTTCTCCTCCTTTCATTAAGTTCATGGAGAATTTGATTTTTTCAAGTACCAAAATCCCAACCAACCCTATAAACTTTGATTAATCTTCCTGGCTAAAATATATTGGCCTCCATCTTAACAATATTCAGTGATCGGGCCTCCTCGGCCTTCTAATGCAGAGAGTTCAAACGTCAGAATAACCTCGAGGAGAAACAAACAAAAACGCACACAAACAAATAGAAAAACTGTGTGCTACAAGGGCAAAGCAATTAAAAAAAAATAAATGACTCCTAATTCGCTGCTCAACCAAAACATCAACGATGGATTCCCACAGCCTTCGACAAAGCTTTCAGGTTCGCATAGAATTCAATTATTTCCCCCCCTCCTGTAAAATGCTGTGCAGGCAAGTCCGATCTTCTTAAAGTTTCCTCACAACACATTCCATTCATTCCAGGTGACAACCTAGTGAGCGTTCTCTGAAGCGCCCCCAGGCATCCACATCCTTGCATAAACAGGGCAATCAAAACGACGCACAAAATTCTAGATTTCAGCAATGATCTGCTTAAGTGAAGCATAGCATCCTTATTTTTAATTTCAATTCCCATCACAAAAAAAGCATAGCATTTCATTCTGAAACTACATGCTCTCCCTGCATGGCCACTTTCTCCAACTCATGTACTTGACCAGCTTGATTCTCCTGCAGTTCGGAATCCTGCAGCCTTTCTCAGTTTAATCATTACCCAGTTTTATTTTCATTGTCTGTGCCAAAGTGAAAACTTCCCATTATCCCAGATTATGCTCCATCGTATCTCTTGTCTGCCGGCTACCCAATCTTCTATCAATGCTAATAAGTTAACCCTTTGGCCATGAACATTTTTCATCTAAACTAAACTTTGATGTGGCATCTTATCAAATGCCTTCCGAGAGTCCGAAATACAGCACATACAAAATCAGCCCTTTATCCACAATGCATGTCTATAATTCAAACAACGGCAAATAATGGTTAAACAAGACGTCCCTTTCAGAATACCATGGATAATATTCCCAATTATCTTGATTATCTCTAAATGCCCAGCTATAAACTCCTGCCTGATCATTTCTAGCACCGTCCCCATGGCAGTTGTAAAGCTAACTGTCCCATAGTGTCTTGTTATCCATATCCCATCCTTGTAGAATTGTGAGGTTCTTTTTGTGCTCCCATTGGAATGGAATGTTTCCCGAAAATAGTTAAAATTGGAATTTCAACAAAAACGCATCTACCACTTCATTAGCCACCTCTTTTAAGATCCTAGGATGATGTTCCAGAGGTCCCTGAGACGTGTCTGCCTGCAGCTCCATCAGTTTGTTTAGGACCTCTTTCCTAGTTATTGTGATTTCACAAAGATACCTCTTCCTTTCCTGTCTTGCTTTCCAGCAATTAGTGGAACATTTGTGTTACTTGTGTGCTGAATACAGCAGCAAAATATGCCTTCATTTATTTCCCCATTCCCTTATTAGCTAATATTGACTCTCTTTTTAATGCAGAAAGGGAATATCACTCCCTCTACTTCCTCTTCTCCTTTCGAAAAAACTCTGATGAAACGGTTTCTATACGTTTTACATTTCTAGGTTTTTTTTCACCTCAGACTCTAATTTCTTATTCCTGGTAACCATTTAGTCCATTCCTTGATGTTACTATTAAACTGGCCAATAACCTGACCTGGCAACAAACTTTGCACGGTTTATTCTGTTTTCCATTACCTCGCTGCTTTCACTAACTTTTTTAGTTATCCGTGGATGGTGGGTCCTCCATTAAGAATCTTTCTTTACTGCAGAGATATACGTACTCTGAGTCTTCTGAAATGCCTCATTAACTGCGAGCCACTGCTGCTCCTTTGACCTCTCACCAAGCCTAATATTCCCATTCGCATCAGCTCACTTAGCTTTCATGCCCAAACAGATGTCCATCTTTACACATAAACACTTGACTCAGGTACACTCTTCCCCATTTGAAAGTGGAGGACACTTGCAATCATATTGTGCTCGCTGCTACCAAGGAGTGCCTACTATATATATATATATATATATATATATATATATATATATATATATATATATAAATATATATATATTATCTATATATATGCGTGTGTGTGTTTATATATATACATACATGCACACACACACACACACATATATATATATATATATACATATATATATATATATATATATATATATATATATATATATATATATATATATAAATGTAAATTGAAATCACCCATTACCCGTTCCTTGACCATAAACGCCCAACATTTCTTCTTTTAAATCTTGTCATAAATAGGAGGTACACAAACCGATGTCGGGGAGAGCTAACTGAAACCCTTGTTATCATCTGGCAACTTCAATTCACCAACATGTATCCCCCATTCCTCAGGGTCGCATGCGCCAGAAACATACATTACAGCTTCCACTTGGTTACTGTCATATCATGAAAACCATCAACAACAAAGAAATCTTTAACATTGATATCCCGCTGCATATGCAATTCTACAAGAGGAGCATTTTTTTTCAAATTTGTGTCATCCATTAGGGCTTGTGTGGAGCATTCCAATGACGTGTTTATTGCTCCAGTACAGTCATTCCCCCGCAGAGTTCCACGGCAACAGGCTGTGGGTGCTAAATGACATCCCCCAGCTCCTGTGTTACAGGGTAGAAAATAGAATTAATTATGTTACCCCCGTTCCCTGTGTAATAGGATTTGCAGAGTCTGAATGCCTTCCCCCACCTCGTCTGTACAAAAACAAAAGAAGGACAAAATTGCCTTCTTCTATTTCTGTAGAACTGGCTCGAGGCATTGTAGACCTATTTTAAAATGCCTGACGCTGAGAATGACATTATCTTGTTCCTATTTAAAAGGCTGAAAGTTGCTGAATGGCTCCAAAAATCAATCTTAATGACTCGAGAGTAGAGACAAAGAATTATGTATCAAACCCTGCTGATCATATAGACCTATGGAGAAAGATTAGCTGAGGGGGAGAACAGAAAGGTTACAGAGAGATATAGAATGATGAATTGAGCTGTCAATATGATGTTACATGAAGTGTCATGTGTCGAAGTGTGAATTCACTGACTTCGACACTAATATTATTAAAGCAGAGTATAATATTTAAAAACTTTGAAACACGAGGGCTTGTGTGTAAAGAAATCGCTTAAGAGGGCAGCTGACACGTTAGCTTTATTTGTAAGAGGATTGGAGCACAGGAGTAAATATGTATGTATGTTGTTTACAATTAGGGAAAAGTTAAGATTTGAATATAGCACTGAGCGTCTGAAGCAGATCAATCGACACTCCTATGCTGCTCCACTATTCACTATGGTCAGAACGGACCTGCAAGCTATCTGTACTCGAACTTCCAACATGGTCCAAAACCCATAACTCCCTGCTGTACCAAAAAATCTTTCTACATGTACGTTGAATAAATTCAATATCATTGCAGTCATTGTTTATGAACAGAATGCCACATAGTGACGAAAAGTTGGAAAAATTCTCAACTTGTTAACATGTCTACATTCTTCTTTATAATTTACGGAATGTTAGTATCACTGTTCTAGGCAGCCATTGACTGCCCGTCCTAATTACACTTGTCAAGGTGGTGGGGAATACAATGCTTGAGCCTTGGTTGTCCGTTTGTTGCAGATAAACCAACAGTTCAGTAAAAGGTGGTAGCTCCAGGGTCTGACCCAGCGACAATGAATGAATGCGGATCTTCCCAAGCTAGGATGGTGAGTAGCGGGGAGGAAAACCTGCAAGTGCTGGTTTTCCCATGTGCCTGCTGTTCTTGTACTTCTAGATGGCAGCTGTTCTGGATTTACGATGTACTGTCTAAGGCAGAGGGCTGTACTCCTGAGGAAAATATTGCAGCTGGTGCACACTGCCATCATTGTTCGTTGCTGGTGGAGGGAGTGCACACTTATTGAAGGGCTGCCAATCCAGCTTTGTCATGGATGGTATTGAGGATGCTGAGGGCTGTTGGAGCAGCATTGTTCCGGGATCTCCTGAGTTGTGTATTGTAGGTGGTGGCCCAGCAGTGGGGAGTCAGATCGTGATCTGCTTGTGGCAGATTCCCTATCCACTGGCCTGCTCTTGTAGCCACAATATTTGTATGGTTTGGCCAGTTCAATTACTGGTCAACAGTTGTTCCTAGGATGATGGTAGCGGTGGTTTCGGAAATTATAATATTACTTATGCCAAGCGACGATGGTTAGTTTATTTTTTTGAGATAAAAATGCTAAGTACTTATGTGTCATGAACGTTACTTGCCTCTTCTCTCCACAAGCCTGGATAATATCCAAGCATTCCAGTATTTGGGCATGGACGGGTCAGTATTTGGGGCATTGCAAATATACTCTCCATTGTGCAATCGTAATCGAAAATCACCAATTATGAGCTTATGTTGGAAGAATGGTGATAGATGGAGCAGCTGATGGTACTGAGGACTAGCCAAAA
The DNA here is from genome assembly GCA_026770705.1 of Isurus oxyrinchus. Lineage (NCBI taxonomy): Eukaryota > Metazoa > Chordata > Chondrichthyes > Lamniformes > Lamnidae > Isurus > Isurus oxyrinchus. The sequence continues at coordinate 6,268,380 of JANJGN010000041.1, read as the reverse complement.
TCCTCAGCATCTCCTGCAGTGACATCCTTGAACTGAGATGAATCTTCTGCAACTACCAGAACAATATTCATTTGTGCCAGATATGACTCCATCTAACGAAGAGTTTTCCCATGAATTCACGTTGACCCAGTTTATTTGAGGGCGCCTTGATGCCACACGTGATCATATGCTCCCTTGATATCAGGTGTGGTCACTATCACGTCACATCTGGAGTCAAGCTGTTACCTCATATTTGGACCATGGCGGTGATGCTATTAGGAACAGACTGAATCTTTTGGAACCAGACTAAGCCTCCATGAGCAGAGTACTGCTGATCAGATGCCGCTTGATGAACCCTTCCATTACTTATAAAAACAAAAAAAAACTGTGGATGCTGGAAATCCAAAGCAAAGCAAAAACAGAATTGCCTGGATAAACTCAGCAGGTCTGGTAGCATCGGCGAAGAAAGAAAAGAGTTGACGTTTCGAGTCCTCATGACCCTTCGACAGAACTTGAGTTCGAGTCCAAGAAAGAGTTGAAATATAAGCTGATTTAAGGTGTGTGTGTGGGCGGCGGAGAGAGAGAGAGAGAGAGAGAGAGAGAGGTGGAGGGGGAAGGGTGTGGTTGTAGGGACAAACAAGCAGTGATAGAAGCAGATCATCAAAAGATGTCAACAACAATAGTACAAAAGAACACATAGGTGTTAAAGTTAAAGTTGGTGATATTATCTAAACGAATGTGCTAATTAATAATGGATGGTAGGGCACTCAAGGTATATCTCTAGTGGGGGTGTTTTAATTTTAAATAATGGAAATAGGTGGAAAAAGGAAAAACTTTATAATTTATTGGAAAAAAAGGGAAGGGGGAAACAAAAAGGGGGCGGGGTTGGGGAAGGGAGCTCACGACCTAAAGTTATTGAATTCAATATTCAGTCCGGAAGGCTGTAAAGTGCCTAGTCGGAAGATGAGGTGTTGTTCCTCCAGTTTGCGTTGGGCTTCACTGGAACAATGCAGCAAGCCAAGGACAGACATGTGGGCAAGAGAGCAGGGTGGAGTGTTAAAATGGCAAGCGACAGGGAGGTTTGGGTCATTCTTGCGGACAGACTGCAGGTGTTCTTCCATTACTTTCCTGATTATCAAATGGAGGCTCACGCGACTGTTAATGAACAGGTTGGGCTTGTGCTGCATTTTTCTGTACCTCGTACCTGGGCGATTTTTCTGATATTTGAGTAGATGCCAGTGTTGAATCTGTACTGGAGCAGCATGGCTATGCCATAGGGCAATATCGAGTGCACAAGCATTCAGTACAATTGCCGAAATATTCTCGTGCCCACCGTCCTGCAGTATCCAGAGGTTCAGCGGCTTCCTGATATCACAGAGTGTGAATAAACTTGACTGAAGACTAACATCTGTAATTTTGGGAACCTATGGAGGAGGCCAAGTTGCCTCATCCATTCGGTACCTTTGAGAGTGCTTTAGCTTTACATTTTCCACTGATATGCTGGGCCCTCGCAGCATTGAAAATCTGGATATATGTGGAGTCTCTTTATGCAGTGAGTTGCTTAATTGTTTTTCTAACATGATTTCCCTTTCATATATCCTTGATCAGATTGTGCAATGTTATCATTCTTTACTACATACCCAGTTATCACCTCCGTACTAATAACTTTTCCCAGAATTCTTATGTAAAACTGACATGTCTGCAGTTCTCCCTCGACCATCTTATTACATTCTTCAATTGTGATGCAACATCTGATATTTTATAATTCGCTGGAGGCTTTGCAGAAACTAAAGAATTTTGAAACAAAACAAACAATGCAACCATTGTTTCTTCAGCCTCCTCCTTCAGCACTCTTGAGATGAAGCAATTCTAGTCCAGCAAATTATTTAACCTTCAATCCATTTCACATGTCAAGCACTACCGTTTCCTGTAAAACTATTTATTCCTTTTCGCTTCCCTGTTTCACAACTCATTTGGTTGCCTAGCTTATCTTGGAAATATTCTATAAGTTCTTCTGTGACGACAGGCGAAAAGTTATTGTTTCGTTACCATGATGTTTCCCTGTTCTCCATGATAAATATTCCCCTACCTACATGTAAAGTTCCGAGACTTGCGCTTTATGTTCCTAACTGGATTGCATTACATTCTCTTCCCATTTATAAATCAGTTTCTTGGTCCTCACTTTCTGGGTTCTAAAGTTCTCCCAAACCTCAGATTTACCACTTTTTCTCTTGCGCCATGATAAATCATTTCATTTCATGAAGTGCGATATCTAACTTCATTTGCAAACTTCGGTTGAGTTTTCTTTCTGTCTCTGTGTTGAGCTTTCGATGAATGCTTGTTTGATGTAGACAGTGCATTATTTCCTTAAATACTCGCCATTCCCTGTCCACTAACAAAACTTTTCCTTTACTTTCGAAATCTATTATAGCCAACTTGCCTCTCTTACATTCAGAATTTTCTTTATTCAGATTTAACCACCAAGTTTCAGGATTCAGCATATCGCTGTCATACTTATTGCAAAACTCAATCACTTTATTGTGACTATTTCCCAAAGATTAATTGAGAGCACTGAAATGCTTTGAGTCTTTCGCATGATCGAGCACTAAATCCTGTCTAGCTCGATTCCTAGTTGGCTCCTCAACTTACTAGTTCTGAAACCAAGCTAGGATACATTCAATGAATTCCTCTTGCATGCTATTAGTGCTGATTTGCTTAACGATGGTCATGTTGCAAACTGAAGTTTCTAATTTTCCTACTTTAACCATGTTACATTCAGCACGAATTTCCTGATGTATACCACGCCACAATTTAGCACTGTGGTTTGCTGGGCTATTCACAACTCCCACAAGTCTTTGATCCCCTTGATGTTTCCCAACTCCTCACAAATTGGCCCATCATCATTTAATGAAAGGTCCGCTATTACAAATAATATCTTAGCTTATTACGAGTGCTACGGAGCCTGCTTTTCATTTTCGCCATCCCTCTGAAATGCTAAAGCCCCACAAAGCTGCATATCGAAGTATTAAATATTCTGGGTCACGATGCTTCTGGCGAATATGCTGTTGTGCCACTCAACCATTGCCAAGCAAAACTCGAAACCTTTAACTTCGTAGTTGATCATGGACTAAGTCTCTATTTTAACGCTGGGTTGCCACATTCTTCAGTAACTGTAATCAATGCCTTCCTGATATCAGCTGTTTGGTAACATATTGCATTTCCACTCTATACTAGACATTCCACCAACAGTCTGACAATGACTTTAACATTATCCAGGAAGCTTCCGCTCTCAATATATGTCATTTGTTATTTCAAACTGTAATAATTCTTTAATTTCCCTGCACAACTCCAAAACAATTTCATTGTTTAGAACTACAGTTTGCTGTTTCTTCCAATACCAGAGATAAGTTGTGGCAGCCTCATGGGGTTAAAAAGCTTCAACGGTTGTGTTGAAGTGGGCAGGCCTGTACGCCTCGTTTCTGATCCTTAATATTTACCAGATTGTTGAGTCCCTGCCTCTCACAGTGATGCGAAGGCCAAGCCCATTTGGCGCATCATTGAGAGAAACAGAAAGGCCTTACTAAATTTTGTTTTGAATCATCAGAGAATGAATCAAATCCTCCCTTCGATTCACATCTTCAGAAAACAGATCAAGCTAACGAAGCAGAAGGAATAACTGATCTTCATCAGTCAGACCAGGGGTAATGACAAGAAGAAGCACAAGGTGTATTGCAGCCTTCACGTTTACAATAAAGTTCAATTTCTTCACCTGCAATGTCATCATCGAAATTAGCTCATTTTGAATACGAGTTCCAAGAAAATGGTCAAGAGTATATTTACTTTATGCTGCATGGGGCATATCCATGCATCAGAGGGTCGAAGTTAGCTCCAATGGCAATTATTCCCAGAAATTATTCAATGGTGTGCTCAAAAAGCCTTGCAGCTGTCCGAAAAAACTCTGAGTTCTGCTCATCTAGAACTGAACGGCTGCAATAATGCCTGTCAACGTTGTTTGTCATTAATCCTCACCTTGTTTATATATCTCTGTGCTTCCACATCCAGTACCTCCATTTCTGGGATCATTCGCTTTCTTTCAATTCATTTTGTTGCGCTTTGAATATTGTCCTTAGATAATTCGATGACATTGCAATCTATCACTGAGATGCTTCCAGACACTGCCGCATTCCTTGCATAATCTGCATGTGGTTTCTATGACGTATAATTTGCAGCAGAATGAAAAGGTTTCATCAGCGATTTTTCGTGTAAACCAGGGAATTTGTTTCAACCCTTTCTCCGTTTAACATTTCCAGTGCTTTTAGATCTGCTGAAAATTTCGTTCTCATCATCATTTGGAAAGACATAGGCACTTCCGATGATTTTCACAAACTCCCTCCTTACTGTAATAACTATCGTCTTTTTTTTGAATACATCTAGCGAATTTGCTGGACCATATGTTAAATCTTCAGTGGGAAGTGCGTCAGAAGAATTCACTATTTTCAACCTTTGTAGATTTTGCCCAATTCCTCAGACACGGTGGTGCTACAAACCAGTGATCATTCTTAATTAAACTCAACAGTCTCCAATTCCGGGCTAGACACTTGGCAGTCAGGGCAGGTTTAATTATTCTTTTACTGCTGCAGCTGAACAGTGAGAGCAGAGATTTAGAGCGAGCTGGGAGCTGTGCACGAACAGGTGATATTTTTTAGAAAGAGGAGTAGTTGAGGCACTATGGCAGGATATGTAAAAAGAGCGGAAGCTGAGTGGCCAGAGAAGCGATTTAAAAAGAGCGAGAGAGAGATATTAAAAGCAAAGATTAGAAAGGGGCTACACTCCCATAACAGAGATAAAAAAAGAGTGCCTTAGATAATCAAAACACAGATTGGAAGGTAAAAGGCACTCTTCCCCCAGAGCAGAGATTTATAAAAGTCCGGGAGCTAAATAGCAAGAGGTTAGTTTTATAAGAAGCAGTAAGTATTAGCTAGGAAAGTGATTTGGCTATAGTAGAACAGAGCTGACAGACTGGAAAAATGGGAAGCGCAGTAGCTGTGCAGCCAGAGGGACAATTATATTTTATTATTATTCGTTAAGAGGATGTTGGTGCCAGTCGTTCGCAAGTGTTTAATGCCCAGACATAAGTACCCTAGAGAAAGTGGTGTGGAGCTGCCTTCTTGAACCGCAGCAGTCCCTCTGTCCACTCTGCACGCATAGTGCCCTTGGGGATGGAGTTCCTGGAATTTGACACGATGACAAGGAAGGGAGAGGGATATCATTTCAAATCAAGCTGGTGAGTAGCTTGGAGGGGAACTTCCAAATAGTCGTGTTCACATAAACCTGCTGCCCATTATCCTTCGTGGGTTTGGACTGTATTATCCAAGTTGATTTCCAGAATTCCTGCCGCGCACCTTGCAGTTATTAAGCACTGCTGCCATTGTTCATCAGTGGTGGAGAGTGTCAACGTTCATTGATGTGGTGTCAATCAATGGCTGATTTATCCCAGATGCTATCATGCTTCTTGACTAATATTGGAGCTGCATGCATCCCAGCAAGTAGAGAGTATACCATGAAATTCCTGTCTTGTAAATGGTGGAAAGGAATTGGGGTGTCAGCACTTGTGTTATTCGCTGCAGGATTCCTGGCATCTCAACTGCATTTGTAAACGTTGTCTTTATTGGCCAATCCAGTTATGTTGTTTCTGGTCAATGATATCCACCACAATGCTGCTAGTACGATTTTCGGCTATGGTAATGTCATTGAATGTTGACGGGCAATGGTTTGATATTCTATTTTGGAGATAGTCATTGCCTGGTACTTGTATGCTGTAATTGTCATTTTCCACTTGTGAGCCGAAGTCTGAACATGCTGCATCTGGCAATGGACAACCTCATTATCTCAGGAATCATGAATTGTGTTGAACATTGTGGAATCATGAGCGAACATCCCCATTTCCGACCTTAAGCTGGAGAGGAGGTCATTGATGAAGGACCTAAACAGTGTTGAGTCGTGGCATTACTTTGTGGAACTTAGGTTCCTTCAGGAACAGAAAGAACTGGAAGCTGAACAGTCGGGTTGCATATATAGAAAGTCCTGTTGCCGAAAAGCCAGATTAAACATTTAGAAAAGAGTGCTAGCTGAGCCGGTGATCTGGGCAATTAGTAATTCAGGCCCTAAGCAGCCAGGGCGAAGATATCAGAAACACTGCAGCTGCTCAGAAGGATGGAGCACATATTATTTTCTGCAAGAGCAATTAAAGATTGACAATAATTGCTCTTCGTGCCAGCTATGCCCCTCATGCCATGACCGAATCTTTCTTGTTTTTAATGTTTATTTATTCAAGGACAGCGGTTGTGGTTTTCTACTTAATGCTGCTTTAACTGGCAGTTGTTCTGGCCAATCATTATACCCGGTGTTTGGAGTGGGTAACTAATAATGATCAAGAGGATTTTGAATTTTAAATCTGAGAAAAACGAATGACCCAGATAATAGGGAGAAGCTGGAAGAGTGGCTGCCGCCTGCATCTTCCTGCAGAGACACAGTAAGGAAAGGACGGTTCAAATAGTCTGCTTCTGTGCTGTAGCCTGTCAATGGTTGCTTTCTACGAATGGCATTTAAGTTAGGTAAATGATAAGAATATGCGACGAGAACAATTGCGTTACATTTTTTCACATTCAATATGCATAGGTATACAAAGACGTAAGTTGGTGGGAGGGCCACGTGTGATCAGACGTTTCTTGGCTGGGAAATCGTGCTGATACCTGGTCGAAGCGTCATACACTATATTGATGAGTGGCTATAAAGTCAAACATATTAAAACATTCGAGAATATGATAACAGCCATTTGAAGGCTGTATGTGTGAAAGGACCAGAAAGCATGAGACAGAGAGTGTTGTGAATGAACATGTGGGGAGGAGGTAGTCCCATTAATCTTGCAAAAACAAGTATGATTTCATTTGTGCTTTCAAATGAATCGTAGGGTAATCGCATTTAAAAGTTTTGAATCCTTTATATGGTGTCGTCTCTGTGCACTGTGGATCGTGGGAATGTGTGATCAATTGCGTCAATACCCGACTTTTAACAAAACACGTGATGACCAGGCCTTCCTTGTTTCAATCGTTTGAGGTATATGGAACTTGGAGCAGCAGCTCTTTGTGCAACTGTCCGACATTTGCAGGGTGCCAGACTTCATGAAACATGTTCTGAAAATTCCCCCTATGTACTATTTGGCCCAGAGTAGATTGTAGGAAATTCCTGATGTTTGTCTATGTTACATTTGTCGAGTTATCGTGATGCAGCTGCTGATGTTTGGGGTGTTCTTATGTTGATAAGAACAACTGTTCCAATAAACACCAGGCTGTCAGCAGCTGGCATCACAATTCACCCTTTCAATCTCTGCACAGCTAACAGTGGAGGTTCAGTACGTTTTATTATCATTTATTAATATTATCACAACATACAAATCAGCATTGAATACTGTACACTGTGAAAAGGAGTTCAGTTTGACATTATAGTATAAATGAACATTTTTAGTAGGATATTATTTTATGCAGAATGCTTAAACGTTGTTACTAGCATTTTCCTAACATGAGTTCATTCAAGGCACAAACCTCATGTCCTACTGAAATGGTGAACGGGTACTCCACTGTAATTTGCCTAATTTTATCCCAATTTCACAAGGTACTGCATTCCGTTCTTCAGCTCCTTCCTAAACTTAGCCTGTGTCAGCACATAAATGAATGTATTTGTGCAGCAACTGAGGATCCCAAGCATGGATCCAACTGACTGAAGTGCATTTGCGCCAGAATTCGATGTGACTGTTACATGCAAAGAGATAATATATATAACCGGAGTTGTCCAGAGCAATATAAAGCTCCCGGTTATACTGAAGAGTAAAATAATGGACGTTCTTCGGCTTTCTATTTCAGAATCCTTGTTGCAAACGCGGAGACATCTGCGAACTTTACTGGCCACCAAAATATGTCTAGCCGTCAAAACATTTAGCAACAAAATTAGGATAAATGGAATACATGGCGTCAAGATAATGGTAAACAAGTCAAATGCGGCCCATTCAGCAGAAATGAAAAAATTCTGTGTTAGGACACAACCACGATTTACATTTTCCATTATATATGCAGTTTCAAACGCAAAGTACCAGGGAATGTTTATCAAACAACTCAACACACTCACCACTGATATGACAACTACCGCTGTTGTCCCTGTGCAATAATTTTTTCGCAGCTTCTTACAACATATGACCACAAAACGATCGAAGGTGAACACCACTGTTAACCAGACAGAGGCTGATATGACTACGTAAGTCAAAATCACAGTTAGAGGGCACACCGTGCTCGTGGTCAAGAATAAAACAGGGAAATAAATATCCAGCGTATTTTTCAGTATGACTTCAGCACAAACAACCAGGAGATCTGCCACGGCCATGGCGATCATATAGTGGCTAATACATTTGGAAAGGCCACAGTTTCCTCGGGAAAGAATCACAATCGCAACAAGATTAACTGTAAGAGAGGGATAAAGAGAGCAAGAGATAGACGACACAAATGAACATTACTAATTTTGTTCCTGTTGCAGCAAAGGATTGTGCTTTCAACCCAAATATGCACAGTCTACATTCCGAGGCGAGCATGTTCTAAATTTAAACTGGACCGAATCAAAGTGGATAGGGAAGGAAAACCTCAGTTGATAATTCGTAATTTGAAATGACCATATTCAACGTAAACTAGGCGACTATTGTTTAGTAATGATTGAGATTACTGAGGGCGAATGTGACCTGGAAAATTTGAAAGCAAACAAATGGCTGGGCATCGTGAATAATAAAAGGTAAATGGGAGGTGTAAAGTGGCAATTCATGTGTGTTGGTACAATGTGAAATGGGAAATTAATGCGCAAAATAGTATCTGTGCCAAGTTGACTTATACTCTGGAAGAGGTATTGGTGCAATGCATATGGGTGGTCTACAGATGTGATAAATACTGGGAAGCATTACTGTGCTACAGGACATCCAGCTTGAAGGTAAAATATTGTCCAGTGGCACGAACATACTCTGAATGCTTGAGAGGATGAAAGATGGAATGGCAAAAACATACGACCAGAAAATGGTCACTGAGCTACATAAAAGACAGCATAGACAAGGCTGAATGCAAGTTTACACTGCAGTTATCACGGTGGCGGTACAATGACAATCAGTACAAAGTGACATTCCTATGCAGGTTCACAGAGAGAAGTTTTATTCATGAATGAGAGCTGATCAGTCATGTGTTTTAAGTCAGAATGAGTAATGTAAGATTGATATGCTGGGTGGGCATTGTGCAGCATTATTTCAGGTGAATGCATCGCTAATTCATTGCAGAAGGTGTGAAGCAACATTGCTATGCAGAATGGGTGGAGTCAGTCCTGATCAATAGGGCAATTTAATGGCGGAGTGGGAACGGTGACATTGCTATCAGATTGAGTGGGCAATGTTTATTGGCCATAGGGGCACATTTCTTGCAAAGCAAAGTTAATGACCAATTCGATGATGTGATTGTACTGAGGTCATAACTAGCGTTTTACTTCCTAGTAGACAGGACAGAGTTCCCATTAATTGATCGGCTGCAAAACCATTCACTTTTTTGCCAAAAGGGCAGAAAGGGCATCTCAAGCGCAGCATCCGTGTGAAGTGATTTTAAATATGAAGCTGAAAATTGATTTCTGCTGGGCATCAAGTGCGAAAGATCGTGATAAAGATTGAAGGTGATGGGGAAATCAATTTGAATCTTTAAATATATATATGTTCAGAAAAGTGAAATTACGAATTGTCGATAAACTGACGAAAGAGACATTACACCTATCACACCCATGTTTAAATTAACATCCTCTACAGCTTATTTCATTTCAGATTGGCCAGGTTCATAAAACACATGAATCTTAGCATTATTTGTTAAAATGCATATTTTTTTTCAAAATGCAGGAACATTTTTCGAGAATTAACGCCGTTATTCAATGCTGCATTATTTTCCACAAGATTAACTTCAGACATTTATACTGATTACTGATGAAACCCAATCATCTATGTAAGTTAAGCGAAATTGATGTAAGCCTCAGATAATCACGGTTGCATTATGCTTTCTGTTCTTTAGATAGTGAATGTCCATTTGAATTTTGAAGATTATATTTTCTAAGTGAATATTTCTGAACTAATTTGTAGCTGCTAGATATGTAATAACTTGATGCACACGTTTGCTAGATTATTTTCGGCATTTAAAATCAAATTAAATAACTCTAGCTTGAATTATTATCGAAAGTGGGTAATCGGCTCGCTGCCGAAATTTTGTTTTTAGTTCTGCTGGCGCTGTTATAGGAGAGGATGTCATGGCTCCTTCAAGGGTGCTGAATAGCTTTCCGACCGAAATCCGCGGTCAGATTTGGAAGGCACAGATTAATGAATGGATAATGCACATGCGCAAAACAATGGGATGAGTAGATAGAGAGTTATTTCAATTATCAACTGTTTTCCAGGCTATGCAACATGGTGCAGACTGAGCGTAGATTTTTCGCAAACTTGAATGTAGGGAAATAACAATGCATTGATGGTCTATAAACGGGTGGTTAATTAACATATTGGATCATGTTATTTCAATATGTTGTTGGTTAATGATTCAGATGAACTTTGAATGAAGTAATGCAAAATAGTCGGATAAAGATAAATAGTTTTTTTTACATTTTTGGATCAGATTGCAAATTAGCAATGTTTGACCACACATAAAAAAAGCAAGTATCTATTTGCATTACATACACAGCCCAGTTGGCAGCCCCCAATTCACAATTCTCTGACTCGAATGCAAGCATCAAATATTGATGGACTTAATGGAGCTGTCAAAGGTAATCACAAACAGCCTTGAAAACGCTAGGCAATAGATCAAAATTAAATTTTGGGTTTCTGTTAGGAATGTAGGCTGAACTGGAAAAGGTGGAAGCATTATGAATCAAAGCTATTTTGACACAGCTGCAGCTGAAATAAATGTCAAAAATGAAAATTTACCTTCATTTACCCAATACCTATTATTATTTGAGCAAACCGAATATTTATATTCCGACAATGACATGCATTTAAACTGAGAGGCATAATTATCTGTGCGCTATTGTGAAATATACAAAGATTGTTCGCCAAATTATCATCACTTTAAACTGTACTGGCCACACTCTAAATAAGGAAATAGGTTCAAATATAGAGTAATTGAAAAAAATTATACAATGAAGCAGCCAATGTTTGAACAAATTCATTATCAAAATTGTTATCCAATAAATTATCAGTATATTTCCAGATTTCTTTCCGAATTAAACATTGAAGTTGTGCAGGAATGAAGCACCCAATTATCTACCTAATTAAATAGTGACCTATCCAAACGATTATCCACTATTTACCTAGCAAATTAAGTATACAGTCAGCAGCAGTTACACTAGAGAAGTGACACAGATCCTCCGGTGCATGTGCAAAACGTAATCGTGATTTAAAATCATACAGAATCATTATAATAAGTAGACAGTGGCATGGATTTTACGTTTTTAGGCAGGTGAGATTGGAGAAATGTAAAATTCGCCCTTTCCCTCCACACTCTCCCATAGACCATCTCCAGCTCCACAATTAATTAAATTGCCACTGTGAAGAGGCAATGAGTGATGCACAATAGGGTATGCGTCCAATCGGCAGTGAAAGCCTGAACATCCTGCGACAGAGTGTAATGTTGTGAACAGGAAGTCGGTATGGCTGCAAGCTCAAGACCACTTGATCTCAGAAACGGTTTTGCCAAAAATATTTTTTGTTGAAAGCTCAGGCAAGAAACAAGAAAAGTGAAAAGTAATCCTGAAACCGCTGCCACCTTCCCCAGCACCATCTGTTGCGACATTTAATCATGGACCCGGACGCAGAACCTCTCTTCCACGCGATTCTGGTCTGATGGTAGCTGCACAGAAATATGTTTTCTCTCTCGTCTGGGCCACGGCAAATGCAAGGCACGAATCAAGAAAACATTCGGTTGTGTCGTTCAGAAACTCAATAAGTGGCTAATTAGTAACTTGTAACCGTTCTCCATCTGAAAGGAGGTTCATGTAACTGACATCATTATACCCGATGCATGTCATTGATCTGCGTGCAGATTCGGCATTTTTGAGGTGGGTGGGTGGGTGATGGGGAGTGGGGCCTTTAGAGGGTGGGGGAGAGGTATGAAATGTGGACGCAAATTTCAGCCAAATTTTTTGGTTAAAGATTTGGATATTCAGGAGTGAATTCAAAATATACATTCTCAGTTTGGGACCAGTATTGTCCGAAATAATTTACATTTAAACATGGATATTGTAGTTATTGTTTGTTGAGCTCGAAAAAAAGCAAAAGCCAGGGCCGTCATTTCAATACAAAAAGAATTCTCTTCATAACTCGTTCATCATGGATTTTTTTTCTTCGGATATATTGACAGGATTAGTAATTTTATTTCTGTTTTCAATTATTCTTCTTGAAAATAAGGTGTTTCTAGCTTTGGAGTCCATATGAAGCGGGTGCAGACAAAATGCTACGAGTGATGGATTTCCAGGTTTTTGATCCAGTGACAGTCAAGGAATGGTGATACATCTCCAAGTCCACTTGGTGCAAGACATGGAAAGGACTTTGTAATTAAGAGTGTTCCCATGCCTCTTCTGCTGTTGTCCTTCCATGCTTTCGAGGTCAAGTGCACAAATGAAGGAACTTTGTCGACATCTGTCATATGTCCACAGCAACAGTGACCATTCCTAACAACACGGCTTCACCTGTTGAATTTTGAGATAAGGCTACTTGCAGGCAAAACAGCGTATTCAGCATCAGAAAAGCAGGGCTCATTGATCGCCCTACCAAGTAACGATAGCTTGCTCTGAAGTCAAGTCACAGTCGCCTTGAATGGCGGTGGAAAATTCTGCAACTCACTGGTGGACGGATCACCACCAATATCCCCATCGGAAATGACTGTGTAGCACTGTGCACCAGTGCATATACATGGCTGAAGAATTTGCAGCCACATTCACCCTGAAGTGACGGGTGGATGAACCATCCCAGCCTCCTCCATTGGATAAAAAGCAACACAGATGCCAGGCGTAATACAATGTGATTCTCAGCACTCGAATTTAAGGAATGACAGAAGGATCTGGATGATGCAGAGGCTAAGGGTAATTTTAGACAATGCCAATAGTATGGGAGATCAGTGGTCCTGAATAAGACTACTTTATCGAAGCTCGTATGGTGCATCTAAAATACTGGCATCGATGCAAAAATGTCAGCATTTTCACAGATATGCCTATCCACAAAAACACACGCCAAATCCAAGCAATCTAATTACAGCACCGTCTGCCTACACTTCATCATGATCAAAGTGATGAAAAGTCTCATGGACAATGCTTTCAATCGCCAGGTACTCACAGTAAACTGCTCACTGACGCTCACTTCTTGCTTCGTGTGAACTCCAACTCTCGGTTCAACCTTGGTTGAAACATGTTCAAAAGTGCTGTACTCATAAGGTGAGAAGAGAGGAGCAGTGTTTTATATCAAGACAACAGCTATCACACTATGGTGTCAAGGAGGGCTATCAGAATTTTAGTCAATATGAAAAAGGAGCAAAGTCCCCAATGCTTGAAGTCATATCAAGTGAAAAGGATTTTTTTTCTTTATTCTTTGTTTCCCATTACATAACTTGACGAGAGCCTGAGGGCAGTGCTCTGAGCGCAACCATCTTAAGCTGCTGCATCAATGAAATTATTTCCATTTAAAACACAGAAAGAGGTTTGGTGTGGTGGGTAGGGTGTGGGCTACTGGGAGAAGGTTGTGTCCGCTGACAATTGTTCAAAGTTCAGCGCCATTCGCGACACAACTTATGCTAATAACATCCATGCCCATGTCCATCCATACCTGGGCAATAGCCATACTCATGCTGAAATTCGACAGGTAATTTGCATCCCACAAAATTGACAGGCAATGACCAACTGAACCGAAGGAGTATCCATCAAAATGTCCTTGAGTTTTAATGACATCACCATCGCTTAAGAATCCAATTTCACCAACCTTGGACAAACCATTGACAAGAAACTGTGACTAGAAGGGCAGGTCAGAATCTGAGAATGCTGTTGTGAGCAACGCACCCCCTGACTCTCCAAAACCTTTCCTTCATTTAAATACTCAGATCAGGAGTATGATGGAATATGCTACACCTGTCTGGATGATTTACGCTCTAATATAATTCAACAATATTGACTTATTCGAAGACAAAGCAGACAGTTTGATTTGCAATCATTCCGTAGATTTAATGATTCAAGATGTTTATCCTTATCTGAGTAATTCCTCTTAAAGCTTTTAAAGTTCATATGAATCATCAGCAAACATCTGAGTGAAATTGTCTGATCTAAACGGTGAAATATCATGGGAATTTCTCGGTATTGCTCAATTGTATTACTGAGTCCTAAATACCATTTTGCTACACTTACAGTGTGCATCACTTTTCATATCCTTGAGAGCACGTGGTATTTAAATGAAATCTCATGACATCATGAAACACATGGGCAAAGAATATCCCCTCCTGCTGACCACCTCCCTTTCCCCTTAGTGGATGGATCGATGATCTTTTGGGGAATGACAGGGAAAGAAAAATGCTTCACAATGCGGACCTCGATGTCTGTGAGCAAGAGAGGATCGGTTGAGCCATTAATTTTCGAGCTGGCCAATCCATAAATGTAACTGCTAGGCTGGGTCTTTGGCAGGTGATCAGGGAACAACGCAGGTGCAAAACTCTATGTAAATTCGGTCCACCAACCTACCCACCACAGGTGCATCTGTTCATTAAAGGATTAATAGGAATAACCGCCGCACGGTACTTGTTCAGACAAATTCCGCCTTCACATCAGGGCTTTTCTCGATTGTATTTTGTGAGACAATCATTGTGCTAAATGGCGTACAATTCACCTTGATAAACCGCTCAAAACAGGGCATTCACGAGGCACTGTGGACCATCAGCGTTAGTTGATTTGTGCACAAGAATAATTAGTAACCCCAAGCCAGCGATTACCCAAATCTGCAATATTCATGTGGAATGTTTATGCTGATGTTCGTGCTTCCAGTAAAGCATCTACTTTGCCCCTTTTGTGTGGATTTCATTAGGTGCTGTTGTAGCTCTGCGACAAGGAATGTTCAACACATTACCACTTGGATTACATTAAGGTCGCTGGGATTGTCCTATGTGGAGACATTGACGAGACTCATCTTCTGCTTTCTGGAGCATTGGCACATGAAAATTGATCTCACTGAAGCATCCATCGTTCTTATAAATTTCGTTGGTGTAGATTTGCATGGATTGTTCCCCTGTTGGGGGTGCCTAAAACCCTGAAAAGCAATATCAGAATAAGAGGTCTGCATTTAGAACTGGTCTTAGGAAGAATTCATCACTCAGGGAGGGGTAAATTTTCGAAATTATGTACTGCAACCTCCGTGGATTGGCAGTCATTGAGTATGTTGAACGTGTCAATGAACTGATTTCGCAATAGTAAATGCGTCCAAAGATATGAGATAGTGCAAGGAATGTCATGGAGGCATAATTTAAGCGATGATATAATTGAGTAGTGGAGCACCGTCGTGCGGCCAAATGGTCAACTCTTACTCGTATTTCCTATGCTCCAATGTCCCTCTGTCAGCGCCACCATGTAACATGGCAATGTGAGTTTGCCAAAGCCACAGGGGATTCCGGCAATGCTTAATATCAATTTACACTAATCCTCAATGTAAATCAGTTAGATTTGGAAGCAGGGTTTTCAACAACAGGAAGTGGAGGGCTAGAAATTGAAATGAGCATATTAATGATAACCAGATTACTACTCAGGGTGCATAGGGTTTCCAAAATCTGACCACGTATGTCTCAGTTAGCACCCTCACTGAAAATTCCCTGCTAATGCTCCATTGCTGTAGTGAAGTAGTTCTGCACTATGGGTTATAATAACTTTCGTAACACATGACCAATCGATTCGCAGTTATTTTCAAAGTTTCCATGCCCCTATTTCGAAGAACGACATTGTCGTAGCCCCTTGTGTCCTGAGCACTATTTGAACCTCGGCCAAAGCCCACAAAACGGATAATAAGTTCATTGTAAACTTGCTGCCTGTAGAAGCTTCTCCACCAGAAATTGCCTGTCACCTTTTGCGTCACTTCGTTGACTGCACTTCATATACATTCATTAAGTTCGATAAAGGAGGTTCTAGAAATACATGCATTTCAATAGACAGGTTACTAAAACATCCAAATGTCTTCTGCAAAAACGGAATCTGTTTCACCCAGACTTCCAGATATCCTCTCTGCATCCAGATTTGTAAAAGTATCGCTGTGGCAATAAGTATGCGATTTGACAGTGATCCTGTTCCTTTAACTATTGGGAAATGGATGAATAGCATTAGCAAAGCATTCAAGTATTTCACGCAGGAACTTGCAGAATGATAAATTGCCTCTGCACAGATTTTCACAGATTGGGTTTTCTACTAGTTCAAACTCGGTTTGCACTTGATTATGATATCTATTGTAGAGCCCACTCTGTTACAAGACATTCCGTAAAGCATGAATAAGGTGTTGGCAGTGGAGACGCCTGAGTGAAAGATACAGCAACAGTAAGAAATCTTTTAAAGTTATGTTTAAACTTACATCCCTGCTTTCATGAGTCCCCAACTGTAAAGAAACGATTCCATGTTATCAGAACCAGCACTTGAGAAGAACGTCAACATGCATTTATACGGGTAATGATTGCATTAAAGCTCTTACCAGGAACCCCAATAGCCGCGAGAACAGGATAATAAATGGCTTCTAGCTGGTGAAGTATCAGTTCACCCATCTTTTTAAGGAGATGTCTTTCCTACAGAGATGGGTGCACAAGAAGAAATAAACGTGTGAGCTGAAACGTAAAAATCCTCTTCTTCTTTAAGTTTTATCTCAGGAAAACAGGAGAAACACTTTAAAATCTAGGAGCTTCGGAAGGAGATGTCACATTAATTATTCTAGAACATCAGGGAAAAACTAGCATGACATCATTCCTGGCAGGGGACAGAGAACAGCTGTTACCTTTACTCAATATGAAGCCCTTTAGTTAACTAATCAAACCCATGGCCGCTACCATTTAGAAAGACAAAGTCAGCATGGTCATGCGGACGCCTGTCGGTGAATGTTCCTCTCCAAGCCACTCATCATCCTGATTCGTGAAAATATCGCCGTTCCTTCATTGTCTCTTTGGCAAATTAATGGATTTCCCCCTAATAGTACTGTGGATGTAACTACACCACAAAGATTGCAGCAGCTCACCACCCACTTCACAAGTTGAATTAGATGGGCAATAAATGCTCGCCATGCCTGCATTTCCCTCATCTATGAATCGAAAGAAGGACAGAAATTGATATTGTTAGTCCGAGAGCATGTTCATAAACGTACATCGGAAAATGACAGCTTCGAGTATGGTTTTGAAAATGGATCGTATCTTATGAAGTACAACAAATTATATTCACTGTGAGAGGAGCTAACTCACGTTGAAACCGATACACCGAGCTTGTTGCAAAACATGAAATTTGACAATACAATTGAAGGGGCTATATTCTAACGAGCAGCTGGTAGATCCCATAGTGGATAATCACGGTGGGAAATGCTTGACCCACGGAGGGATGTTGGAAATCTAATCTTTACTAATGTTGCTCAAAATGATTCGAGGAAACTCAATCCGCCTCAACTGTCAGGAGAGGTAGTGCGGGAAATTTCAAATGTTCACCACTGTCATGTTTTTTGGGACACATTTTATGTTCCAACAGGGCACATGTGTGATGTTTGTCTGTGACATTTAAGCTTCCAGAGGGAACTCATACGCTTCCCAGATCATTCCATGGATTCCTCTAGCACTGACACTTCCGTCAGTGACTTGACGGAAATTCTTTTCTATTGCACATAATTTTACACCATTCTGCCTGGAAATTATAACCGCAAACGTTCAACCTGGAAGGTTGGTGTTGGTGGTGACTTGATGTTCAATAAATACTGTATGGAGAAGGCCTGTGTTTTCTCAAACAAAATATTTCAACATAATGCTTTCAAGGCATTCCGACCCCATACAGCCCCAGTAACAATTCACCGAGTCATCCAATCCTCCTGCTCACCCACTCACATAGTCCAACCAGAGTGATGATTCAACTGAATGAAAAACAATTACTTGAATAAAACAATCGGATATATAGAGTGCATCGCTGGGACGGCATTCCACGATGAACATTTTAGTCTTGGCCCTCAAATCTAGTCTGCAGACAATCATTAGAAGATAGATACACTGATTACAATGAACCAAAATCGATGGCTCCTCCACCTTTGGTGTGGGCTGCATTTCAACCAAACACCAAAAACAGAATAGTAAAGTTCAGTAGGTCATTTAGCCCCTTGAGCCTGTCCTGTAATTCGGAAAGATCATGGTTTTTCTGATTGTGTCCTCAGACCCGCTCTCCTGCCTGTTCTTCCCCAACCAGCGCCGTATATCCGCCCCCTCGTCCAACTCCCTCACAAAACACAACCTAGACTCCCTTCTTGGTCAATAAACTATCCAATACAGCCAGGAATATGCGACAGCACTGAACAGATGGTCAGTGTCATTCGTTCTATGATGAAGGCGTCATGAAGAGAGGGATACAAACTGTTTGATCTGTGTGAACCCTTTGCATATCACTTGCAGTGCCAACTAATGCTGTTTAATATCTCCAGCTCTGTTTGTCATATATTTGTAGGTCTTTGTCCAAGCATGCACTCAAACAACTTGACAAAGTATTATCGATTCATTTCAGGACCACCGGCAGCCTTTTGCATGAGCCAAGAATAAAACCTTGCACAGAGGCTGCTGGGCAGCTACAGAGGGAAGTCGTATTCGTGGAAAAATGCGCTCGCATACGTCAGTATCCAGAGACATTCAGCTGTGTGCTCAGGGCGTTGCGGGAAACACAGAATGTTTTCGTTTGACAATATAACTAAGGATAGAGATACTGCATTAAACCGTTGCTGGTCACGTGCTCCAAGATACCACAGCCGCTTTGAACAATGCACCACTTTGTTCATTACGCACGTTTTGCTCACTTGGCCACATGGACTCCAAGGCCACTAACTGGATGGGCAAATTACCCACCAACAGACAAAAACAAGCTCGGCACTTGACAGCATTCACTCACTGACTTCGGCAAAGAAAACACGGAATCTTCCCTCAGATGGAAGATCAAGCCCTTCCAGGCAGTTTTTATTATATCACTTCTATATTATTGCGAGACTTGCATAAACTTTCGGCCACATAGAAAGCTAATGAACACTTTCAAACATCACTGTCTGTGAAGAATTTCCAACGGTTCCTGGTAGGAGAAAATCCGCAAAACCAATGAACTTGCAAAGTGCAGCAAGCCTGACATCAAAAGGATGTTCATTAGAGCCCCGGTTCCCTGGCTAGGTCATGCTGTTCATCTGGAAAATGCGTACGTACAAACACGCCACACTCGGTGAGCACAGGAAGCTCCACTAGAAGATGTCTGAAATCTTAAAACTAAGCTCAGAGATTGCAAGTTGGATCCCAGCACATGGGACCCTGACACTACATTGCTAAAAGCATCCCGGTGTGCCTGCATCGTTTGAAGCATAGACACGGCACACCGGAATCCTGGTACTAACATATGGGTTTACAACCATGCTTCAGGTGAAAAGCCCTGTCGGCATGGAGGATTGGGGACTTGGCAAGGCTCTGATGCCTATAGGCACCCAGCCAAATTCCTGTACAAATGCAGCAGACATCTGGCGGTTGTAGGGCACATGTTTCAGGAAAGGGTTGCGTTTCCATACCTGCATCTACCACTTAGCAGTCCTCGTCCAAAGGGCGACCAAAGAGAACGTTGTTTGTATAATCTCCAGTTTTTCCTAATGCACGGATGTCTTAAAACCGGGGGCGGGAGGAGAATGCTGCTGATGACTCGGCCTGAATCATCCAGTGCATCAAATCGAAAACCGCTTCGAGTCTCAGCGGCTCAAGAGTGGTGGAACGGCCAAGGCACAGCATGGAGAGCTGAACCAACCTTGGCCTTTGATTTCAACTCTTCAGTACAAAAAATCGTGCCCGTCTTTATCAAGAACATCTAGCTCCAGAATGGGACTCCTCAGTCATCTGAATTCAAACTGAGCCTGACGAACTTTTTTCTAGGTACTGAGGGAATGCCACTGACGTCAATCAGATGAAATATACAATTTCTGGAATGTAGGGCACCTCCGCCTTTTCAAGGGCAATTTGGATCTGGCAATAACTTGTGGTCCATCTAACAACATCCCCGCCACAGGAAAGGATATATTTGAAAACATGATTCTGAACGAAATAAGAAAACCTTTGGCACAACCAAATAGAGGAATCATCCAATGATTTAGGAATTTGTGGAGAACTGAGTCAAGCGACCTAAAGACAAGGAAGAGAGTGCAAAGTTAATTAATTCCACTTGAACGGGCATTGTATGCAGCATTTGGCAATCGATTGTGCAAATATTGACTTGATCTAATGTCACAAGTGATAACAGCCTGCCACTTTTTTTTTTGCCACGTACTCACGTGGTGAAGTCCCGGGAGAATCAATCATCATGATAGTTAGACAGGCAGACCGACAGACAGATAGGCAGACATATAGATGCACAGATAGACAGATATCCAACTGGATACACTGATTAGAAAAGAGAGTTGTACGCGGGAGAGAGAGAGAGAGAGAGAGAGACAGAACGAGCAAGAAATGGAGCGTGTGAATGAAAGAGCAAGAGAGTATGAGAGTGAAATGGATGGATAGGTTGATAGATATGGAGAAGATAGATAGATAGATAAATACATAGATAGATAGATAAATGGATAGATAGATAGAAAGTTAAGAACATGAAGGGTAGAAATGCTTCTTGCAACAAATATCCGCTGACGGATCATTGATAAATGCGACCGTGATGCAAAAAAATGTGATTGTTATTTAAACAGAAAGAGAGAAACACAATGAATGCCAATATTGCACACAAATAAATCTGGGAATTTCGCCTGACAAATTCCCCTTAATTTCGGAACATATATGACGTCCAGGAATTCGGTATCTGCCATTCAATTCTGGTAGCAAATAATACAATTTGAGGGATAACAATTTCTTCGTGTCAGGAACAAAAGCATCACTAATTTACCGGGAAGAGAAAAACATTGGGGAAAAAAAATCAAAACTGATTCAGCATAGCAGGAGCCAAGGGTACATTTCATTCCTACTCGGTTTAAAACGATCAGACTAATTATGTAAAACAATAACCAACCTGTACAGCACATTCAGTCACAAAAATGTGTGCAAATTCCATTATCAAAAATGCCTTGGCCAAATCGCAAAAATAAAGAGAACAATCGTTCCAATGAGGAAGAATGATGGTAAGAGCGGGAAAAAATCTTTCAGG
The DNA here is from genome assembly GCA_026770705.1 of Isurus oxyrinchus. Lineage (NCBI taxonomy): Eukaryota > Metazoa > Chordata > Chondrichthyes > Lamniformes > Lamnidae > Isurus > Isurus oxyrinchus. Next base: position 6,246,909 of record JANJGN010000041.1, on the reverse strand, counting down.
GCTAAGCAAAGAAGTTAAAGGCAACACAAAATCCAAAATTAAGGCATCCCAAATGGAAAAGGTCAGTGACAAGCAGGAAGATTTGGAACATTATAAAGACGAACAAAGAGTTAATAAAAATAACAAAGGAAAATTATGAAAGTAAACTAGCGCAAAATTAAAAAAGTGATATCAAATTCTTCCAAAAGTATATAAAAATAAATAGTGTAGCAAACACGAATGTTGGTCACTTGGATGGTCGGACTGGAGAGTTAACAGTGGGGAACATAGAAAAGGCACTATATGTTTAGTCTCAATATATTGCCTCAATTTTCACGGCGGAGGAAACTACTGCCACACCAATCGTAACAGGCAGAGCAGAGGGTATAGAGATGGAGGAACCTAGAACAATGACCATAACTAGAGAAAACGTACTGAGCAAACATTTTGGATTAAAGGGTGACAAGTCCCCAGGACCTGTTGACGTAAATCCAATAGTCGTAAAGGATGTGGCAGCAGAAATAGTGAATGCATTGGTAATTACGTTCCAAAATTCCCTAACTTCCAAAAAGGTTGCACTGGATTGGAGCAATATTAATATAATAACCTTATTCAGAAGGATTGGGGGAGGCAGAAATTAGGAAACTCTAAACCAGTTTAATATCTATCGTTTAGAAATTGTTGGAAACAGTTATTAAGGAATTACTAACGGGGCATTTGGAACGTCGAAATAAAATCCAACAGAGTCAGCATTTTTTTATGAAAATAACTCGTGTTTTGGTAATTTGCTACAGTTTTTGGAACATGTGACAAACAAAGTGGATAATGGAGATACTGTGGATGTTGTATTTCTGCACTGCAGAAGGCGTTTGAAAAGAAGCTGCACAAAAGATTAATTCACAAGGTACATCACATGGAGTCATGGGTATTATATTAGCTTGGAGAGAGGATTGGCTAACCAACAGAAAGAAAGGAGTCTGGGTAAATGGTTCTTTTTTTCCCGAACACCAGCTGTAATTGCTGGGTTTCCAATGGGTTCGGTCCTAGGGCCCAAATATTTATACTCGTTATGAATGACTTTGGTTGAGGGATGGAATGTACAATAGCTAAAATTACAGATAATTCCAAAATAGGTGGGGAATAAGTTGTAATGAAGATATAAGATATTTACAAATGGATATGGACAAGTAAGGTGAATGGGACAACATTTGCTAGATGTTGCTAACATGGAGAATTGTGAGTTTATGCATTTTGGTTGGAAGTATAATACCGCCTTATTACTCAAATGGATAGAAACTTCAGAATGCTTCAGTGGGGAAGCTTCTGTGTTAAGTCCACTGACCTGTAAACTGTTGACAAAATTGTCCAATCGTTGATCTCCCAGCTTAAGGAAATTTTAAGCGGGGACATGGATTTCACGACATCCAATTTAATACAGGCCATGACATGAAACAGTTATTTCATAACATGGCTAACTTGCTCGAAGGTTATGCGCGGTCTATCAATAAATTTAACAGTATAGGAATACATATTTCAGATTAAGCGAACAGTAGTTATGTCTGCAGGACCAATGGACCTTCTACACTGGAACAAGCCCGACTGAATTTAAGAGATTAATGAAGATGCAGTTGCTTCATGGGCAACCAATGAACTTTTGTTTAACCGTCCACGACATAGAAATCATGACTTGGCTGATTGCCAGCTCAGAGGTTTAACACGTGTAGTAGAAAGAATGTTGAATGCATTGTGAATTGTAACATGCTAATTGGCATTGACTTAGTGATACCTGTTATACCTACGTCAACACCCAGCAGAACATTTTATTGAGCCGAAAATGTTGGGGTGATGTGGGGAAACTATTATGTTAGGCAACATGACATTCTGCCATAAGCATTTGACATACAATGGAATATAGTTAGCACAATATTAGAAGGGCGCGGTTTCGAGAGCACAGCATTTGTATGTACTCATGCAATATATGAGATGGAAGAAACAAAGTGTGGATTCAAAGCAGCAGCAAATTGTATAATGGAAACTGCATGGGCTGCAAAAAAACCGACCCATGTTGCATACATGGGGAATAGGAGTTATTGTATCACTGCGTGGCAGCAAATGATCCAGTATTGGGGCAACTTGATGTGATCCATCCATAATCAATTGTTGTCCCTATACCCGCAGGTGCCGGCAAGCCTGGGAAATGTACAACTGCTCTAAATATACAAGAGAGGATGGACTAATACCCAGGTCATGGAAAGCCATAACGATAACCTGGTACGGTATTTGAATCAGTTCTCATATGATAATATATTAACTGCCAGAGCACCTAACCCCGATTCGGAGACAAGCTCTGCAGATGTATTGAACTTACTGTAAACAGGTTAGAGTGTCAAAAGAGGATATCGAGCAGGTAGATTCCTCCTCACCGTGACGGTGGAATTGAGGCTCCAATGTACAAATGCACCCGTGTATTTGGATTATTTCCCATTCACTGGTTCTGATTCAGCTGATAACTATTATATATTTTACCTACCTGATTCATCATGACTGAGGGTCACAGAAGAGGAGCTGGAGGCATGTAAAAGGGGGAGAAGAAGTTTACCAAATCTGAGGCCTCAAGTGAAGGACCAGATGATACAGCCGACCTGACCGTCAAAATTTTTAATGCAAAGCTGTATAACTGGCCAGTATCAATGTGTGTTGGTACGTAAAGGGACAGACAGTACAAATGTATTTGTCGAATCCGGGCTAGGCAACGACCCAGTATTGGTGACTCTTAGGGGTCATGCAGCAAGAATGTATTGAAAGTGAATGATTATTTGAACACGTCATGCATCCGGTGCTATCTAGCACATTAACAGTTAAAGTTACCAGATGAATATTGCAAAGTCTTAGAGCCTGCAAAGAACAATAAGGCTTTGGGATCCTGATTGGAGGCAGAGGCTGACAACAACATAGATGAAGTGATCCTTTCAACCAAAAAGGAAACTAAAGTTGGTCCCAGCCAGGATAGGGGTGAGTTGTCTGCCGGTGTCAAAGAGCATGTATGACATAACATATATTCTGACAAGAAAGGGATTTGAATATTCTTCTTGTACGGGATCAGCAATGTATAAAATACGCTGCATGATTGCAGTTTGACTGCATGTTAGTGCATGATGCCTAGAGATGCTTCTGTCCTTGCAATTACTCGAATAAATGATCGTGACCGGTACCTGAGCCGCCTGTCGTCCATTGGTCAAAGTTAGCATAGCACCAGCCCGCCGTGTGTATCGATTGCAAAAAGCAAAATTAGGAGACTCAAGAGTGGGCGGTCTGTGTATTGACAACACACACTGGCGGTGAGCAGCTGGATCCCATCCTGGGGTTTGTCATTAATTCCAGATCGTCACACCTTGTTCAATACAGGCAGGCAGGATGGCAACTGCCTAACCTGGTCAGATCCGTGTTACAAGCAAATATTAAACAAATTGGCAAAGTGCTCCAATTATCCATGGTAACCAAAGCTCAGCTGGTCAACATGCAAAGAATTGTAGACACAGTGCATTTTGGACAACTTCAACATTTTTACCCTCTCCTGTAAAAATGAGTTGACTTTCGTCTCCAGCCAATGCCCACCACTGGAGTACTTTGTAATAGGGACATTCGTAGTGAATTCGTCACAACAGGCCATTCGGTCCAACTAGCTCATTTAACCTGAAGCAATGAGAGAACATTTCGGTCGAGGGTCTGGTTAGAGGAAATGAAAAGCGGTGCAGGTTGGAAAGGAAATGGGGAACAGTTTCGGAAGTACATGAGGCACCGGTGTGCGGAAGGAAATTGGGGATTTCAGGACGGTGTGCTGGTGGAGGGAAGTGTACATAGGGACTAAAGGGGTGGAGGAGGCTGAATCTCTGCGTGAACTCATAAAATTGTGAATAACTCACTGGGCCTAGCTATAGAGAATGGGACACGATGAATAAAACAGTTTCTGATGCTGAACACCAGGGACATCTTCCAGGCCCTTGAATACACATTCCAGAACAGCACGTCCGTTGTACATAAATAATATGGACTGCAGTGGTCAGGAAGGAGGCTGACCAACAGACTCTCAATGGTAAATAGTGCTTGACAATAAAATCTGATGGCAGATGCAGCGACACTCACGTCCCCTGAATGACAAAACGTTCATAGCCTCGTTCTAATTATCAAATATTTGAGTTTGTATATTCACCTGCTTATATTTATTCGGCTCAGAGAACGTCCATATGTAATTGTAAAATTAAAATGATTGAATATGATAGTTAGCATTGGTAGTTTGTGCTTTGCCCCCTCAGAGAGTGAGTGAGCTGCTGCTTTATATTCAGCTCATTCCACGGACCTTGTTGAACGGTGCCAGGGAGGAGAGCTAATTGTGACAGCTCAGTCCCGTTTCGAGGCAAATATTTAACAAACAGAAAACGTGTTAAAATTACAAATATTTACCTATCCGGTCCAGGTGATAATATAGGGACAGAGAGAGACAGAGATACAGCTTGAAAGGAAGCTGGAGAATAAGATGGAGCAACGAGAAAGAAAAAAAAAAACGGTGGAATATACAAGGAGCGAGACAGAGCAAAATAGTATCATCAAATGAAAGAGAAATAGAAAGTGAGTGAAGGGAGAGGGAGAGAGCGTAGCGAGGAAGATGCAGAGCGAGAATGTGAGAGAGAGAGGAGCAGAAAGGAGGAGAGGCTGAGCTAGAGGGCATACGGAGAACAAAGGATAACGACAGAAAGAGATGAGAAATAGAAAGAGAGACAGTGATGACGCAAAATGCAGAAAATGAACATGTGAACTCGATAAATTCCTGTGGACCATTCCAGTCCTTGGGCTGCCCCTGAGCTCTGAAGATACAATGAGTTGCTGTCGTTAATCCTTCAAGCAAGAAAATTCATCAGCCAGTTAATAATCAGGTAATCTGTTTTGCTGATGCTGGTCAAATGAACAATATCTGCCCCAAGGGAGAAATACACATTTCTTTCAATAGTGGCAATCAGTGTGGGTTTTTGGAAGATCGGGTGAAACAGATTGAAGGTAATAAGCAGATAACCCGATGGGAGCTGCGGAAAAATTATCTATACACAATCTGTCCATGTGACATGTAAGGGGATTCCTGAAAGGGTAATGGAGGAAGGTGCAATGTTGAATCGCAAATGAGGGGTGTGGAGGTCATTGAACTAAAAAAGGAGCAATGGCAGAGCAATGGGGAAAGTGGAGAGATCGAGTGGGGAGAATTGAGCAGCAATTTCAAAGATCCAGGAGGTGCTTAATGGGCTAAATGGCCCTCTTCTCTGCAGATTGGCTCTGAAATTATAAGTCGTTAACAATTATTTTAAACTTTCACTTGTTCAATTATTACACAGATCGGTCTCTCTGTTGATTAGCAAGTAACTAGCTTAGGTGACTCCGTCTTTATCATGCTCAAAGTGGAGGCAATCTTCATTGCGTGCATGCTATTAGTAAATACATAATACCTGCTCAGTTCTAATAAACAGCATCTGTGCTGGTAGAGCACCAGAAATCCAAGTACCAAGAACAAAGATTTGCACATTCTCTCTTGAGCACCTCAGAGACACACATGAGATAACTGGAGCACAGATAGTCTTTATTGCAACTGAACATAATGGAGGTGAGCATATTTCACAGGAGCTACCTTATATCGATATGGTTTAGAACACTTGGTATCTATTTCGCACTTCGAGCATTTCCATCCATTCAACTAACAGCTTTCTGAAGTACGCTGAACACCATCACCCTAATTTTCTCCCATAAACATTAAAACCATCTCCAAATACAAGCCCATCACTTCAGATCAGGGCACTTTAAATAAACAGCAATTAATAGCATTTTAGTTAATGTGGATTTACCCAGTCTCCACTAATATCATCTATTAAAATTCTACAAGGCGTCCGATATCGCCCAGCAGCACAATCACTCGCTATTTTTAGATGATGTTATTTTGAGGATATGGAAAAATCCCTTTAACCAAGATGGAGCTTGAGTCTAAATGAGTTCTCAGCTGGCGCTTAAGTTCAAGCTTTCACATCGGCTACAGCAGAGGGTCATGAAGCCCGCCTCACAGCAAAGCGAATTAGCTTGTACATGTGTCCCTATTCCCATGCCGCACCGTCACCGCCTAAACACCTATCACGACCGATGACAGTGGACCCCAGTTCAACCCATGTAGCATGAAATGTGCCTGCTTTACAGAACTGATCCCACTGGCACTAAAAAAAGAATCTCTTCTTCTTTCCTCTTTCCTCTCGAAGGGGAAGAGGTACTTAGCGATTTGTGAGTAAAAATAACTCCACCATTGAAAGTAGACCTATATGTTAACCGGGCGTTAAAAATTCCGAACCAAACACTTGGCTTCATGCCTTAGGGGATAGAATTGAAAAGTCAGAAGGATATGCTGTACCCGATTAAAACTTTGGTTGACCAAAGTTAGGCAATTACACTCATGGTCAACATGCATGGTTATAAAGCCATATAGAGACACTAGTGCAGACAGGACTGATAAGGATGATGCAGGAATGTGCGGGTACACATATCAGGAGGACTTTTCAGGCTGTGACTCTTCTCTCTGGAAAATTGTAAGCAAGTCTCCGGGATGGCACAATAGAGGAGTTTAAAAGCAGGCTTTTTGAGTGATTGGATACAGAGAGAATGTTTCATCTTATGGGGAGGGACGCAACTATATGGTCATGAATGTATGACAATCAGCAAATTATCCAATCGGGAATTCAGGAGAGACCTCATGTCCAGAGATTTGTGAGAATGTGGAACTCGCTACGAGATGGGATGGTTCAGGTGAACATAATGAATCTCTTCAAGGCCAAACCAGGAAAGCAGCTGAGAGAGAGTGACATGGAGGGTAACAATGGTGGACATGGATGAGTCAAGATGCGTGGAGGCTCGTAGAGTTATTTAACAAAGACAATGTCCCTTTTGGCAACATCGCTGTGACACATATTTTTCATGTTCTTCAGTAAATCGATTAATAATTTTGCTAAAAAAAGAACAGGCCGGGGTCTGGCAACACTTTGTAACTCACCTCATCAATCCACAAAATAGGTGCAACATCTGCAATGGAAAATTGTGGAATGCGTTCTGATGGACAAATGGGCTGGCCAAATGAAGTTTAGGGGTGGTGGGTGGGGGTGCTGGGTTATGTGGGTGATGCTGCTGGGAGGGGCCCTTGCAGATGGTTGTGAAGGAGAAGAAAAGTGGACCAGTGGATTGCCCAATGTGAGTTCTGTTATTCTTGGTACTATGATGTCTAATCAGAGCGAGGAAACTTCATGTTGTAAAAGTCAATTGTTCAACAGACAATGTTATCATTAACGACAAGCCCCAAGATTTTTCATTTGCCTTTCTGGCAAGCCCCTCCAGACGCTGAAAACCTGAAGGAGCAGTGGACAATGCTGCACACGAACAGTGTTTCAGTTATTTTAATCATATCCTAGAACGTTCTCCAAATGCAATCGCAACATATTCTGAGTCATAGTACAAACACAAATGATTGTGAATCAACTCAGGAGCTGCAGAATGAATTAAACCATTGTGCAAGGTTTCTGGATTCATCAAACTGGACAACATATCCAACATCTGCCACCACAATGAGTAAACCATAAACTTTGACCATAACTTGATGCAATTGGTTGAGAGGACAAAAGCAAATTGTTGGGTTTCCTTTGATCTTCCATGTTTCTGATTACCCAGAATGTCCTGCAATTTCTGCTGGTCATTAACCTGTGCCTGACAGTGAAACCATTCAACAGCAGAAGCGGGGCAAATAGCCTCTCCGGCGTTAGAATGTGATCAAGGAACTCGATTTTTCTCCAAAACTGAGAATGCAGGTCATTTATTGTCACATAACAGAATGGACTTTTATCGTCAGCCAATACTCATTGGCTTACAAAAAATATCGGGAAATTTTCCTTAAACATACCAAAACGGTCACTATTACCCGAAGCTCAGCCGCTGTTCCGCCATCACCATACTTACTCTTCAGATTTTGCAAAAAAATGGCTACAGAGATTTCAATGGTGTGAGTGACTGTGAACCAGGGAGAACAGTCAGTTTCTGATAGTGTTGGCATTACGCACGGGGGTGGAGTTGAAGAAACGAAACTCTTTTCCTAAAACTATCAGAAAGAGTCGAAATATCAGGCTGAGGAAACCAGTTTTGCTCTGCCATAGTCAGCATCTGCCGAGTGTCACATTTGGATAGACCACACTATCTGCAAAAGTGACACAATCATCACTTTGTTAGCTGAGCGAAAGAGAAATGTACAATACAAAACTTACAAGTTGCGTAAGGACTTACTGAACATTTCGGAATCATTCTACCTTATTGACCAGACGGTTGTTGATATGCTCGAAGGCCAGGACAATTAAATGGAAGTTATTGGAGAAGAAAAGACGGTTTGAGGGTGGAAATCGGAGGTTATGGGGTAAGCAGGGATGTTGGAGAAGTTAGAGGTGAGGAGCTAATGTTGATGGGGGAAGCTGAGGCTATTGAGGTGAAATTTGTAACGAATGAAGATATGGGTTGATAGGGATATCCAGGCCTGATGGCAGGCAGCCTTGGAATAGCAGTGTGGACAGAAGAGTAGCAGGGTTGATGGAGGAAAATTGCATGCGATGAGGCATCATTGGGAATGGGGAAATTAGTGTTGATGGTTTGAAGGGGAGTTTTACCAGGGGCTAGTGTGCCGTCGAAGTTTGGGTGACGAGTTGTAATGGGTGACTGACTGACGGTAAGGTGGTGTGACATGGGGGAGAAGAGCTAATGTTGTCTGAGTGCAGGATGGAAGGGGTTTGCGACAAGCAGAGATGTTGGCAGAGTGATCGTTTAAAGGTCTGTTCTACTGAGCAGCCACTCAACATGATACGAACCAGCCACAATAAAACAAATTATGATTGTACATAAGTGCTGAGCAGTCAGCTATACATCTTGATCCAAAGGTTTCGGTGGAGATTTGACTTGGACATGTTACAACTTCTGGCCTGTTCCCTTAGGTGAGCTCAACAGAATATCTGTGTCATCACACGCTCCATAGAGATGGCATTCAGGGTTTTTCACCATTACCAGCAACGCAAGGTAAGAGCCAAGAACATTCTTTATCTCTCCATGATCTCTTCAGGCCTGGTGTGCACTTCCACAACAGCCACAAGTCATATTGAATTAAATATAACCTTTCGAGATGTTTTGGTTAATCATTATAAAACAAAGTATGAATACAAACTGGAGAAAAGCTCTATTTCCTGAGGCGAGAGGAGAGTGACAGCCGTTGACAGAAAGGCAGCATTTGACCGTGGGTGGCCTCAATGAGCCGGAATAAAATTGTTGACGTTTGGTAACTCGCCTTAGGTGCAAAGGAAGACAACACTCTTTAGGATTTCCTCAGGGTAATTCCCGAGCGCCAAACGGCGTCAGTTGCTTCATAAATGTGTGTCCATCTATCATCTGGTCGGAAGTGGGGAAGTTCACTGACGTTTGCACAATGTTCAGGAGCATTCGTGATTCCTCAGAAAATGAAGCAGCCCAGGTTCAAATGCAGCATGACCTGGTCAGGATGTTGTGGCCCCTCCAGCCATGCAGGGTATTAAGTTCCTGCCGAACTGATTGTGAATAACATAGCACATCTCATCCTCCGAGGAGGCTGGTGGTGGGCATGGGGTGAGGGTGGGATGGTTGGTACTGAGAAACAACGTGTCAGGAAAAAGAAATACAGGCCCTCGAAAATATCCAGCACGTTGCGGAAAAGTTGCAAGTAACAATCAAGCCAGAAAAGTGCCAGACAATGACCATCTCCATCAAGAGACAATCTAACAATTGCCCCTAGGCAATCAATGGCATCCCCCTCACTGAATCCCCCCACTATCTACTTTCAGGAGGTCGCCATTTACCAGAAACTGATCTAGACTAGTCACCTAGGTAACGTGGCTAAAAAAGCAGTTCAGCTGCCAAGAATTGACAGAGGAGTTACACACTTCCTTACTCCCCAAAGGCTGTCCACTGCCTATCAGGCACAAGTCGGAAGTTTGACGGAATACTCTCCATTTTTAAGGATGAGCACAGCTCCAAAACAGTACAGAATTTCGTCACCATCCAGGAAAAGCAGTCTGCTTGATTATGATGCTAAACCAATCACTCACTCCCTCCTTCACCGATGCACAAAAGCAGCAGTGCATACCGTCTATAAAATGCACTGCAAGGAAAAAAACACGACTCCTTCGACTGCACCTTCCAGCTTACGGCAATTGCACCTTGAAGAAGGTAAGGAGATAGATGGCAGCAAAACAATCTTCAATCCCCTCCCCAAGACACGTCCATCCATTTTGGAAATGCATCAGTGTTACTTAACTGTCGCTGGGCCAGTATCCTTTGGTACGACCAACACCACCCCGCAACACCTCCTAACAGCCCTGTTGTTTTAGGTATACGACAGACACTGCAACCGTTCAAAAGGCAGCTCATCACCACCTTCACAATGGCAACTTGGGATGGGCAATACATTTCCCCCAGCCAGCGAGCTTTCCAACCCATGAATGAATAAAATCAAACCACTCACTTGAGGAGTTATTGGTCCATATCATGAATGTGTTGAAGAAGGCCTGGGCAGGAGGCACCATCCAAACCGAATTGATGGCTTCGCAGAGAACTGGGAGCAATGTCCTCGTGGGGAGAGATCACGTAGTTTGGTAGAACTCAAACTGGATGGGTGGTGTAACGCTGATGATGCTGCACTGTAGACAAGGCTTAACTTTGAAACGGAATGGTATTTTAGCGGGACACACAGTCCCTTTCTATCAGTGATGAAGCCACTGTCTCAAAAAACACATCACCCAAGGCAGAGGCAATTCTAAAATAACGGATTATGTTGGACCGGGGGTAAAGGAAATTGCTAGACAGGGGCATCCTGCTTGAGTGGGGGACGGGGCCTGCGGAGATTACTCGTTGTTCTTTCTGGTGAATGGGAAAATGGGGTGAGGCCAAACAGCACCAGCTGTAGCTGCAGAGAAGAGCAGCAGGGTGAAATGGTGCCTTCACTCCCCTCCACCACGTCCGCTTAAGCAGAGACCCCTGAAAAGTTAGACGCCCGACCGAAAGAGCCTGACCATTCAAATCATAACTAGTTAGGGTGTCCGTCTATTTCTGTCCCTGGAATATGACTGCATAGCTTCCACTTAAATAGAGCTAATGTATACAACAGAGCACTCCGTTTGGTAATGACTCCCACATTCTCATCTCTCTCTGTGGAAATAAGTATTCTTGAATTCCCTGTGAGTTCTCTTGGCGATTGTTTCTTATTTAAGACCTCGTTTTATAAGCATTGTCGTTAGAGCAATTCTTTGCTCTGCATCCAGTATGTTAAAATAAATCTTTCATAATCGTAAATATTCTGATATGAGGGCCCCACTCTGTTCATCCAGCCTTTCCAGTCTTCCTCCTTGTATCTCTATTTCTTTCGCATGTTTTCCAACACATAGCACAGTCGATTCGTGTGTGAATGATGATGTGCAGGGGTGAAAGCGAGAGTGTTAGTGGTTTTCACCAGTGACTAATTAATACAATTCGTTCAGTGCGTTTTGTTCATGACGATGCACACCCCGAGTCATAGTTCATCTTAAGCAAAAATCGACGTTAACTCTCGTTTTGCCTGAGGCAGCATTGTGGGTCATGTAGTTTAAGACAGTGCCTCCTACAGAGATCAACTAAAAATAGTGAGTCCTGTGCTCCTTGTTCATACTGGTACCTCCTATGTTTCACGCAGGGAGGGGAGCTCTTGGTTATTGGCATCTTGCTAGGTGTCCCATTAGAGAACAACTGGAGGGTAGGAAGCAGGATCTGTTTTAGGGAGAAAGCGACAGGAGGGTGAAATGGCCTCATTCACCATTGCTGAAGTGAGAATCTTTCTTCCTCTTTTATATCGCCATTCAAATGTCCTGTGAGCTGTTATAACAATCTGTGCTCCCTCACCCTTTGCAGCAGGGACTCAGGGCAGGGTGACACTGTATGCCTGACAGTCTACAAGACCCAGAGATCGTGCAAGGTGCCCACAGGTCATGCGAGAAGAATAATGTGCTCAATCTGGAATTGGGTGAAACTGAGCCCAGCTGTTTCCGTGTTAACCTCAATGAACAATTTTAAATTAATTTAACTGCCAACCGGGAACAAAAATTTGAAAAAAAAACCTTTCAGGGTCCGTTTGAAACGTCACACTGAAGCGCACCCTTCAGTGTTTATCAAGTGAAATTAGCGCTTAATTTTGTGGACGTTTGGCAATGGACAGCTTTTGTTTTCTCCAGACTGACCAGCAATGGGCTGTTGGATCTTATCTTGTGATGATTCATTATTTTCCCATCCTCCCGCACTTGTGCCAAACTATCAGGCTGGATGGTAAGTGGCCGTTGGTGTACCCTTTCCCCCCCAGCAAATATTTAACATACCCATAAGCGTCCGAACACGACCCGTATGTATTCCAACTCACTTGAATGGTATTGAGCACTGTGCACACGAACTGCATAGAGCACACACGACCAGCATTTTACCTCGTTTTCACATACCTGAAATCATATTAGACTGCAGCCAAAGCCCACCTTTGGAATAGAATTGATTCCAACAAAAGTTTGAGACAGTAATGTCTAGCAGGCCATTCGACCCATCGAGTTCTCGCAAGCTCCAATGCAGTGTGGGACCAATGGGAAGAGCAGTCATGGGAAGAAGGTGTTGACAGTGGGGAGCAGGGGAGACAGAATTGTGGGGATTGTGGTTGTGAGGGGGGAGGGTCTTCCGAAGGGCAGACCAGAGTGGAAGGAAAATTGGGCTGTGCAGTTGTGGCAGAGGTGTTAGACAAAGTGACTGATGTAGATGCAGCTGCAGGATGTACCCGCCAGTAATCAGTAACTCCAAAGGAAACAAAAGTGTCTCCAGACTCACGGATTTACCAACTGATCCTAATAAAACGGCTCAGTTCACGACTTTCAAAGCTGTCCCAGGAGATGGCAGCCCGGAAATTTTGTATGTCACCAGCGGCAAGCTCAATGCAGGGTTGCAGGAAGGGGGCGTCTGTTCTGATCCTGCTCTATAAAAAATAACCATTATCAGTTGCGTCCAGCAAGAGATTCAAGGACTGTATGGACGGCCCATCTTGAACACTTAGGGAGGAGAACTGCCATGTTAACCCGGTCTAACCTGCATTTGACAGCGGAACCACAGCATTCCTAAGTCTGAAATTAAGCTCAGAAATCGCCTTTCAAATCATTCAGATGTTGCCACAGTGAAGACCAAAGGGAAACCGACTACAAATGCACAGATCTGCAAGGGTTGATGCTTTCATACTTCTCAAGCAAATCTACCTTTTGTCCTTCACACCTTCAGTGCATCTTCACTTGATGTTAACATGGCACACAAGTGATCCAACCGTTGTTTGATGGCGTTAGACATTAATCAGCTGTAATTTTCCTTGGCTACCTTTCGCCAAATTCTGTGTATTTTCAAGTTTAAAAATGTTAACATTCATTTTACCAATCCTTTTTCTATGTTTGGTGTGTTAACGTTGAAAATCAGAACACAACATGGTTACAGCGTGGTTTCCTTTTTGAAGATTTTATTGAGAAGTGTACAAGCTTCAAACATTTAAGATCCAGCTGAAGAACTGGTGCAGAAGTCACACCGCTACCAATTACTCAGCATTAAAACATCATCTGGTCATATTGTCCGATTCCTACGCACGGTGTCCTCTTTCTGGGCCATCACACCAGCACCATGGCACTGTACGTAATTCCCCTTAATAAATATTAACTATCGTCAGAGAATGCTGAGCTAGCTGGGGATTCAATAGATGTTTTATAAAAACACTGGGTTGTTCAAAGTGCATGTCAAACGGGAAGCATGGACTCGCGGCTACATCTGAGACAGATGTGGACTGAATGAGGAGTTGGGATTTTGGATCAGATGGGTACTTGCGAAAGTGAGGTCAAGACTTGTTTCTTTTCCTACTTTTGTCAGCACCCGGTCATTGGACAGCTTTCCTCCTCGTCTCCAAAATAGCTGAACACAACATTCTGTATCTCTGTAAATTATTACCTAATTGGCAAATTAAATGAGTAAGGTTGTCAGCAGTGGCAGGCTGGCGGTGTGCCATTATAGCAGTATGTACATTTCGATGGAGTACATTGAATACATTGAGCTGGATTATGAGATGCGGAAATTGTGAGTCATTTGTCGGGAGTCAATGGGGGGCAAATGTTGCTTGGGAACTTTGCCCCATAAGGCAGTAATTCCCCTTAGCTTAGAGAGAACTTCAGATTGTTCAATGGTCACGAGCAGGAGTGTGAGTGCATGTCTGGTGAATAAGGCCACCCAGAACCGAGACTTCAAGGAGCCTCGGTCCATGACCTTTTGAATAGGTATGAAGTGATGGAACCATTGTGAATGGGGAGGACTGCAAGATAGACAAATGGAATGATTATGACACAATGCTGAACAATGTTTTGTCAATGGGTGGGGCAATGAAGATTATAATAGTGATAGGCGTCTGTTTAGTCATGTTGTGTTCGCTGCCATGAGTCCAGGCTGCTGGGTTATCTCCAGGCTTGTACCTTTTGCGACACCTGCTGAGGCTGTAGAGAAGCTTCAACTTGGAGGGAGTGGATTTACTGGGTCGTTGTCCATGTAAGTACAAAAAACATTGGAAAAACTAGGAAATAATTTCTGCATAGCGATTCTGGGGAGATAGGCACGAGGTAAAGCAGCAGAAAAGAAACGTTAACAATCTATAACTATGACTGGTGTGATGTAAAAAACGGTGTCAGGTGAATAGCATTAGGAATATTAATATGTGTCTCAAAAATAGTGTAGGAGAAATGGGTGCGGATGTAGTCGCACTGGCACTACAACTGGGACTGTGGGAAATTTAGCATTAGGGAAGTCCAGACTTTAACCGTGCCCTGCCCTGTGTTCGATTGGGATATGGTACAAAGGAAGTAGAGATGGTTTTTAAATAACCAAATGGTGAAGAGATCATCTCGGGCAGTTGGAATAAATGAAATGGAAATGGCAAGACAATATATGACTGAAGGCTTAAAGACGAAAGTAATCAGGTAATGGAAGAAAGGAGAAGACATTGCAAGTTTAGGAGTGTGCTCGCAGGCAGGGACAGTGTTTGCAAAAACGAAAATGAAACAATGAATTAAGGGCTCTGTTTGTGAATGCCTGCAGCATTCGCAGGAAAACATGTGAATTTTAATTTCAAATAGAAATTGATATGTTTGATCTGTTAGACATTGCACAGACGTATTTGCAAGCAAGTTAATGTTGGGAACTTAATATCCTAGGCATGTGTCATTCTGGAAGGACAAGGAGCTGGGAAAAGTTATTGCAGTAAACCTATTGATCAAATATGGCATTGGTACAGTGCTGAGAAATGCCTGGTGTTGGAAATATCATAATATAGAATCAATTTAGGTCAACTAAGGGACAGCAGGGGGCAGAAAACATTGCAGTGAGTTGTTTACAGTCGACCAAACGGCAGTGGTAATGTACATCTCTGAATATATCATTACATTGGAGATTCTTGTATGAAGCACAGAAATCTAATCATGGGAGATTTCACCGTAATTACAGGGTGAGTAAAACTAATTCCTTCCAATGTTTTGGGCGAATGAATTCTTACAACATTTGCAAGATGGTGTTCTAGAGCAGAACGTTGAACAACCAGACATTGAACGTCTTATTTCAGATCTAGCCTTGTGCTACTGAACATTGCTCATTGATACACTTGATGTAAAGGTGCACTTAGGAAAGAGTGAGCGCAATATGGTAGAATGTTTCATTAAGTTTCAATGTACTATGTTCCAATCAGAGAAACTGCTCTTAATCTGAACAAAGAGAGTGTTAAAGAATTCGGGGACTGGGCGGGGGCGGGGGAGTGATTGGCTATTTTAGATTGGGAAGTTTTGCTGAAAGGTATGGAGTTGGATAAGCAGTGGCTTATCCCGTTTAAGCCGGGACATGATTGGTGATTGTGGTTGTAACAGAATCCTGCTGCTGCTGATGGCCTACATAGCCTCACATATGCCTAGTTTAGCGCTGTTAGCTCCGTTCTGAATGTAACACATCTAACAGAGTGGGAGTGACTTCAGCACGCTGGAATGATTCCTTGATGTGAAGGCAACACTTCAACTCCAAAAGCTTTATGCGGATATCACTCCACTATTGGCACATGCAACAGCGATAGTTGGTGAGGACAATATCGACATGTTTTTTATTTGCCTGATGCTGTTTCTTTCACCAGCTGGCACAGAGCAACCCTGACAGATATGGCCTATTATTATTCCTTCGCCATAGGTGTATGTGGTTAGGCCACATTGTTACTTCCCACTGTAAGTTGCCCTCGTGAAGGTGAGCAGGAACCCTGTTCTTGAATCCTCGCATTCCAGCTCCTTCATGACTCAGCCAACTCGTGAGCCGTACCACTACTGATTCATTCCTGGTAAGGAACATCTCGGACTCACAATCAGAGTGAAATCTGCGCTGCCATTACTCCTTTAAAGTGGTGTTCAGCACAGAGGATAAAATATCCATCAGCTGAGGGTAGATGGCATTTGGGAAGCAGCAGGAGTCTTTCTTTCCTGTGTCCCTATGAGTCTTCCTCTGATGCAAGGCTCTTAGGAAGAGTCACACAGACCCTAAATGTTTGTCAGTTTCTTTCTTATGCCCAGATGCTGTCAAATCTGCTGAAATTTTCCAATATTTTAAGGATTTTCTTTTCAGATTAGCAGCATCCACAGTATTTTCTATTTCTCCCCGTTTGCTGTCTTTGCCCTGATGCGCTTTGAGGCACCATAGTGTCTGCAGTAAATGCTGGGAGCTCGGCAATATTGCCCCACTGGACTGTCTGCCACTCTGCCGTTACCCAGGATGCCTCTGCCCTTCTTGTGTTGCAGGGCATATCCTGGATTGTGCTGGACGAGCCTTGGACATTGGCGGCAAATTGTTTGTGTCTGCGACCAGATCTGTTGTGGCATAATCGCATGTCAATGCGGCCATAACATTTCTCAACCTCCATCTCCTTCCCTTGTCAGTGCGCGGTGATGCAAATATGAAATGAGCATGGACAAGGAGCACTGCACACTGCAGCAGGTTTTATTCACATGAAGCAGAAAGCACTGGACCACCGGGCGCTGCATCTTGAGGAGGCGGCAGAGCGTGACTTACAGAAATGACAGTCAGCTGCAGTCAGAGACGCAGACAGGGCTCACAATGGTACATGTTTACTTTTAGTGACTCTATCCTTCATGCAGCACTCAAAGAAAGGAAAACTTTTTTTTTTTTGACGCGGTTCTCACCTCCCTTACAATGGCGATGTCTGCATTTCCCTCCAAGGCTGGGATATCCCAGTCAGCTACCTGATGAAGAGACAGGCGGAGGTTATTGACGCCATGAGCCAGGAAAGTCTAGTGTGTCCGAACCAGGGAAAATGTGCACAGTTCCCCAAGTGTGGTATATCACAGTGAGTCAATGCAGATCGGATTCTTCTACAACTACATAACATCATAGTAGCTGCAGACTAAAGATCTGGATCAGTGGGTACATGATTCAGATTCAGCTGAGCAACATGGCAATGACTGCAGACTGATGATGTGGAGAAATGAATTCAGAGTTCAGAAGCTTCTCCGCAACATCCCATGTAGCACTAACTGCATGCCCATCTGCAACCGTGGCTGGTTACTCCAGACTGGAAATCTGGATCAGTGGTTACATTATTCACTTTCAACTCCACAACATCCCAGGAACCCCAGGATGGAGATCTGGAAAAGTGGAGACAAGATTCAAATCCTCATCAAACACATCCCTGTCCCTGCAGACTGGAGATCTGTATCAGTGTATATAGGGTTTAAGTTCATCTCTAAGATATAATTGTTACTGTAGGCTGAAGATCTGGATCAACGGATACATAATTAAATTCATCTCCAAAATTTCCATCTTACTGTAGGCTGGAGGTCTGAATCAGGGGATACAGGTTTCCGCCAATCAACTTCAATACGTGATTTTATTATATTTAAAAGTATGTGCCAATAGATAATTCATCCTGTTTTTCCAGTTAACTTCCAAGAGGATAAAATGCGGTCGTTATTTCAAGCTCTTTGCTTTTCTGCTCCGCAGCAGTCCCAATGCCTCGAATTCAATTCTCATAAAGATTTCGTAGGCAAAGAAAAACACATATACAAAAGAGAAAAAAAATCTACCTTTATTCCCCTCATCTACTCTTTACAATCATTAGAACATACATGGTCACCAAATTGAAAAATTACATGAACGACACCGGAGGTGGGTTCTTCCAATTCCCATTTGATGTTGTGACTATTTACCCTAATTCTAGATCTTACCCTCAATCATTTCCACGAATCGCCATACAGTTACAATAGTGAACACCTCATCTCGTTCATGAGACCTGGGAAGATTTTGTAGGGCAAAGTGAGGGGAGCCAGGTTACATGACCGCTCCAGTTCATGAGTTCCAAACCGGGAACGTGGGAAGTGTAACTCGAGGTCAGCTCACAAACCGATTTAAATATCAACTTCGAAACAGAAAGATTACGTTTCAGAACAACAAGAGTTTGTGGAGGCAGGAACGGAGGGAGGGACTGAAGCAGAGGCTGAAATTCTGAAAGTGATGGAGTTTGATGTTTCTCACACTACGAAGGGAAAGCAACTGGAGGGCTCGGTTAATGCTTACGTTGTTAATGTGCACCGGAAAAGGCAGTATTGTCAGCACAATAACAAGAAGGCTGGATTCAGCAGACCTCTGGATATCATTGCATAACTGCTTCTTGGCTTGTAATGGAATGATGATAGCATCTGATACTCTTCCGAATGGGTCTTGGCGACCGCAGCCATTTCTCATCTGCTCTAACTTCCAGACAGAGACCTGCATTGTGCAGTTTGCACCACGAGTCATGCACTGGTGGCAGGATGGCCTTGAAGCCTTACAGAGAAGGTTTGACTGAATTTCTGATGATTGTTCTGTATTTCGTTTTCAAATTGCAACGCCATTAGCAAGGAGTGATGATCGAATGCGCTCAAAAGGAAAATATTTTGATAATATCTTTCAAATTTGAATCAAATGCTTGACTGCAGGTGTTAGCATGTTTTGCCCTGTTTGTTCTTTCTTCAAATATAATTTTGTTTTCACAAAAGTAACTTGTTAGCCTGTGTCCGATTTTTAATGTTGCCCAAATTTTGAATTCATTGTTCAATATATTCCTTCCGAGAAACAAACTTGTTTTTTTGTACCAAGGAGCCGCCTGAACTGTTTTCCGATTAGCGTTCTTCTTTTGAAAGTTTGTTAATCTCCTTAAAAGTCAGCTAAGTCTCCCTTTGAAAGCGGGAAATATAAGCTCATGTCTAATTTATTTTATGAATTCTGCTTTAAGAAACAACTGTTCTCAAGGTTGATAAGTTTCAAAACTGGTTTTGAGAAATCCGATCTTCATTGGTCGGTGAGTTTGCTCAGATGTCCCGTTCTCAAGCAGTCTTTCTCGAAAGTTTTCTAGTAGTAACAAGCAGCGTGAACTGGTAAGGAGCACAATTACCTTATTCTCTGTCTTTAATTCAAAAACACTCTTGGGTTCACACGGCGCTTTAATGAATAATCATCTTTGTTAAAAAACGCAAGCAATTCATCGTGCCTATGACCCACACTTCAATGGGTTGATATGTTCACTCACGTCTGTAAACTTGGAAAATTGAAATCTAATAACGGCCAATATAATTCTGGTAATCATAAGGTTATATCATTAACTAGAACGGAAGTAGCTATGAGCACAACATGATTAACTCCACAGCGTGTTTTGTGGTGGAGGTGTTTGGTTGTGGAGCGGAGACAACTTCATTAAAAATGATTTTGCTGCTTTGACAACTTTATCAGGAGCCAAACCTAACATCTTTAAACACTTTAAGACGTGTCTGACCCAAGATAACTCCAACGGAGAATCAGCTGCATCACAGTTCCAATTCACACTGTGGAACATTAAAACACCCCCCATTCCCCCTTTGGTTGAATTTGTATCTATGGTAAAATTCACACCTGCTCATGAACACATAATCAGGTTGTGATCTTTGGCAAGAACTTTAATTCAAAACTTTTAACTTGAAACATATTCTTTACATTTTGCTTTCCTTTAATATGGCTGATTAAACGATTCCATATTCAAAGTGTTGAGGCTCCTCTGCAAAATTAATGTTCAGGGAGAAAAAGCATTAAAAATTCAGGCACGCACACATACACCCACATACACACACACTCACAGACACATGCATACATACACACACAGAAACATGCATGAACAAAACACACAAAGAGACACACAGACACACGCAGACTAGCTATCCACATAGACTCTTTATTACTCATTTTGCTATCTCCATTCACGACACACCAGACGTAACAACACGGAAATTAAGAGAAGTGCTTATGTTTCATCTTCCTTCTCACAAAATCAGTGAACGGAAGCATCTAAAAGATTAACGACAATTACATTCATGAAACACCTAACGTAAGAAACCAGAACCTAAGAAGAGTGCTTTTGTTTCTTTTTCCTTCTCAGAAATTCAGTGAACGGAAGCATCTAAAAGAGAAACGGAAATAACAAGCAATTACGCGCAGCACAGTGGCAGCAGTCCAGGCTGCTTTGGCTGCAACTTAGTGAGAAATTACAAGGTGTATGGAAAACAAAAGCTACTCTAAAACAGCTTGGGATTATCGGCAATAGGGACGCCATAAATAGGAAAACACATCTACGAGAACATTGGCAGATGATTTGACCAGCTGTGAAATACTACAAGTATAGTGGGATATGCCTGCATTGAATAAAGCTCACTTTATATATCACATTAATAGTACTGACTGGTTATTCCCCGCAGTCTTATGCCTCAACCCCCGGATTGAGCCAGCTATTGGAAGGTTTACTGGGGAATGCGCAGTTGTCAATCTAAGCCAGTGTTATAACAGCCTTTGGAATGCTCGAAGGGGACATTGCAGACAGAGAGTTGTCCGTATCTAAATCATTGGTGTATCGGTGCTGAAATGGGTACGATGAGGACAGTGAATAGGGAGATTGGTTATATACCTCATCTACTGTTGTACCTTCCCTTAGAGTGTTTGATGTCTTTAGAGGGAAATTTGTCTGCATCAAACCACGTGAAATACAAGTTCATGTATTCTGTAATTAGAAGCGTTTAGATGGGGCATTAATCTATATATAACGATATGCTATACCTGCCCTGGCAATGTTTGATTGGTCAGTGTTGCCTCCTGCCCTAATTTGGGGATTGTTGAAAATGCTGCTTTGATCTCCCACTGAGAGGTCTCCCGACTTGCAATGATTAAACATGAACTATTCATTGTTAAGCTTTAATGATATACATATCCGATGTTCCGCATACACGGGTGCAGCCACTTTACTAGTTGCTTCATACTTGGCTTCTACGTCTACAATCATGTAACCCTATGCATCAGACCATTCGCGATACTATTCCCCAAAGCGACATTAACCCTTACTGTCCTGAAAACCTTTACATTACAATCGCCATGCTGCTACTCGAGACAATAGCACCATCCTTTAAAACCAACCATCCTTCCTTCCATCTGACTATAATTATTTCCAATAAAACATTTGTTTGCTACATTTCTCTGACACAATACCGCCACCTCGCAACTACTCCCCACAGCATCCCCACTCCCCCTCTCCCCACCCCCCAACCTCGCGGACCTGGACAACGCTAATACATCATGAATTCAGCTGTCTTGATATTTGAAAATTCTTTAACATTCCTGTGTGTTCCATGTGGATGAATAGTTTAAAAAGCTTCTTCGGGCTGACGTTTTCAGTTTAAGCTTTAGATTGTGATGCTCCGTATTTCTCACACTTGTTTCTCTCCATTTGATTGGATTATTGTGCTCCTTTGAGTTCCCTTTTTGATTATCAGCATCCCATTTGATCTGTTCGGGCAAGGTGTGTTTGTTCCATTCTTTATGAGGGGAATATGCACTCCGAGCAATATTGGAGTGGACTGGGATTTTCTATTTCCACTGTGTCCCCCATGATCGAGCTTGATGTTGATGATTGAGAAATGGGACATTAATTTCCATTTGTTTCACAACTTCAGCCAAAGTTGTGATTGCACTTTTATCTGCAAATCTTTTTGCACACATCTGAACATTTTCCTTGAGGTCAGCAATTGGTCTGGAAGTTGAGCTGCTTTTCCTTCGGAGTTATCTGTGAAATCTTTATACAGGGTTACGCTGACCTGTACAGTCAGTTCCTTTCAGGTTTTTTTTTATATGCCCATTGACAGCCCCTTTGATTCGCCCAATTCAGTCATTAAATCCTGAAACTGCTTGTTCGAGTCTTCAGAGTCTGTCTTCCCTCTTCCAAATGACACATCTCATTCTCCATCTTCTTCACATTGGATGGCGGCTTAATTTTTTGGGGTTATTTTCATGGTGAAGATCCAACATCTCAGCAAACTGAACCTCTGTACATGAAAGTTAGTTCTCTACACTGACCATTTTTCGCTCAACAGCGTCGCTTTCATGAGTGCCGTGCTGCACATTCACATTCTTTAAGTTTACTTGGCCTATTTGTAGATGAAAATCCCCCCGCTATTCTGTGAGAACTTTGACTTCTCCTTGGAACTGCTCACCATTTCTTTGATGTTCCCGCTTCTTGATCTCCATTTCAGCCAGGTCACTTTTCAACAACCCTCAGTCCGTTTGAGGAATCCAGTGATTTTTCATTTTTGTCTCTTGAGCTTCAGTATCAGATTCGCAAATTACAATCTTTTTCAATCTTTCTTCTTCCTTATTCTTCCACAGGTTGTGGGCGTAGCTGGAAAACCGGCATTTGTTTGACCACATATTTTGTTTTTGAACTGAACTCACTAGGTGACTGCTGAGCGCAGTTTATAGCCGGCTGCATTGCTGGGTTCCTGGAGCCACTTTTCGGTCAAAACAGTTCAGCAAGGCAGACATTCAATTAACATACATTGGTAAAGTGATGGGATTTGATGATAATCGATGACGGTTTAATGGTGCCCATCACTGGGGCTAGCTTGCAATTACAGGTTTAAGAGCTGAATTCTAATTCCTTCAGCCGCCGTGGTGGATGTGGCGCCCATGCTTCCAGAGCAGTAGCCTGGGTCTCTGGGCTTCCAATGCAGTGACCCTGCCAGTTTGCCAGTGCCCCCCTCCGTCCTCTGCCTGCAGCAGTGATTTCTCTTTGTCCTTCATGTGGGTTTCACTGTTGGCCAGGCCTGTCTCCGTTGGCAGGTAAATTCCTACAGTTCTCCAAATGTTTTGTTCATAACTTCATCACCTGCTTGCATTTTTGGAAAGGGCTTTAACTTTTCCTTTCAATGTCAGCTGTTTCTTCAGCTCTTCTGTCCTTTTGTTCTGGCAGATTAGGCTTATTCCTATAATTTTCAAAATTCTGGAGGCTTCCCTGCAAATTGCGTTTCCATTTTGTTCAGAGTCAGATGAAATTTAAGCTGCTACTCTTCATCATTTTGCATAGGAAAATGATTTGGCCTCAGGGACATCTGTAATGTGTTAATTTTTTTTTTCTCCAGGCTTTCTTTCGCGCTGTGAAGCTTCAATTGCTTCATCTTCACTTTCCTTTTATTCAGCAAGTTCTCCTCGATTTTACTGTGCTCTTCTTCCGTTCTGCTGTGTAGGAGAGATTTTAATGTATTCATGCTGCTGAAGAATAATGTACTTATTTGTGCTTTTTGAAGAAGCAGAACAATCAGCTGTTTTCCGTCTAATTAATTCCGTGGCCAACTAACACCAACTCACCCTGAGCTTCAGTACGTTCCTTTGATACTGCTGATAGTTCCAATGCAGCTTTATTCTCAAATAATATTCAACATCTTGTTTTTTGATGATTTTTTGACCTATATAGGTTCATTCTGCAGAGAGCCTTTCAATTTTCCTGCTTATTCGAATCTTTTTATTCCCTATTGTTTTGCTTGGCTGTACATGTGGATGAGATTTTCTAACTCAAGGTTTGATTTGCCAACTGTGCATTTGAGGGTGCTAATTCCCACCCTGCCCCATTTGTTTTATCTCTAACTTCTGTTTGTTCAGGCCTCGAAAATTCTGGCTCTTTGAAGACTGCGTTTTGCGATGCATTTTCAAATCTACATATCCAGCCTGAATGTCACACTTCAATTCATCCTGTTCAGCTTTGAAACAAGCGATTGCTTTTTATTTAATGCTTTTTCTCCTTCACGTGACAAGTCGCTAGTTTTATTAATTTCCCTGCTGCTCACTACCAGCTGCTTGCACAACGCTGGAAGCAATTATCGGTATTTTATAGGGAAAGTAATTAGCAATCATCTCACAGGCCCCCCCATAAAAACAGGTTCCAGAGATTTCCAGGAAGTTCTGGACCTTTATGTTGCCTCATACAACGTGTCCAAGGACGTAATTTCGCCGATTGTTAATTTGCTACAGGATTGGTATGCATCTTGTAAGGCTATACGGAGTCCTCAACTTGATGTTTCAAAGATTCATGAAAGGCATTTATTTTGTCATTGAAGATGGTTGAGGAATTATCAATGTAGTAGCTTGGGATTACCGGTCATGCAATTCAGTAAATGAGGGTAAAGTTGGTGCTGGCCTGGACGACTCCAGAGATTGTGCTTTGACTTGATTCATCCAATAATTTAAATAAAGAAAACTATCCCTTCAGCCCTTGCAGAAGCAAAAATGTGGCTGTGATGGAATTTCGTATCCAAGGCAATTTATTTTTCTTTTCCTGAGTTAATCTTTTTAAATGCCATTGCGCATTTATGGCTGTCTGTGCCACATCCATTTTTATCCACTTCAGGATGGCTCTGCAGCTGTCAATAACCCTGTGAATTTCCACACTTTTTTTAATATTCGGCAGTATAGCACTGTGGCCATCCCATTTTATTTAAAAGGTTAGGCGTGTTAACCCGGCATTCAGTTTTCTTAAAGCAAGAACCCAGGGTTCAAATGAAAGGAGCATTTTTTTTATTAAATGCTGCAGGTTCTTCTCTACTCAGCATGTCGTTTAAATTAATTGCATTAATTGCATAAATAAAACTTACGTTCACTTCAGCTGGGCCTCCTGGTGGAATGCTGCCAGTTTTTGCTGCAGCTTTCCTCCAGCTGCCGCCTTGATGTGCTAAGTCCTGAGAGTGCTGCCTATTTTAATACTTACCTCCAGCTTCATTTTGTATTTTGCTCAATCTGTATTGATTTGGCCAGGTGTATGGACTCTGCCTTACTCAGGTGCTTCTTCTAAAAAAAAAAGTGGATTTCCCCTAAAATGGATACATCTATCATCCGTTCTCCTTTCTTCTGTTTGTTTGTGCATTGCATTCAGTTTTTTGAGATCAGCGCATGTTCATCGATTCTGCACTTTTGGGGAGCCAGGCAATGGACTTCCACTTCTTCTGGTGCAGACCTTAGGCCTCCACGTCTCAAAGGAAGCTTCATAATTTAGCAAACTCCTCTTGTGGTTTCTGTTTTCATTTTGTAAAACTACCACTAACTCCATCAGCAATGTTGACATGTTATCTCAGGTCACACCATGGGAATCTGGGGACTTATTCCAGCCATTTTTTAGATTTTGGCTTCATTCATTTAGCTGTTGCGATGTTGCAAATTCTTATTAGGTGACTTCCGGTGGCATCGTCGAGACTTGTATGATGTTGCAGTGCAGGAGAAATAGTATAGACCAAAGTGGCAAGGGCACAATCTCGAATTGGCAAGGAAATTACACTGACGTGCAAGCATTGTAGAATACTTAGAACGAGGGAGTTCAATTAGTCGAATGTAGATACTGATAATAGCAGTTCCTAAACTGTGCTCAGGAAACATTTCTACTGCAGTGCGTTTCCAGTTCCAGGAGAAATGAGGCACTGCTGGACCACATACTTGGAAATTAAGTGTACCAACTGGATCAAAATTTCGCAAGAGACCCTGCACAGATTAAAAGAACCAGAATGTTTTGATTAACTGCGGGAAAGGTCAATGGCAATCCAGGTTAATAATGCTGACTATCGCTGATTAATCCCTGCCTCTCCAAGCAGAGGTCAGTCCTCTCCCAGATATTTTTTTTTTTCCGAAAGTTTCCCTAACACTGATTTTGGATCCTCTAATTTAATGCTGCCTGGATTTTTGGCACCTAATTTGAATAATGATAATACATTCGCTGACCTTAAGTCAACTGAGATTCTCCTGTGACGAGGCTGGATTTTGAAATTAATGTCAGGGACACTTCAATCTCCTTCCTTGCCTTGCAGAGCAGCCTGGAAATCATCGCATCTAGGTCTGGCGAGTTATCTACTTCAAAGTCAGATAAAACATCTAATATCTCCTCCCTCTCAATCCTAAATTGTTCATGTGCATCACAGTCCCCGTCGCTGATTTCTATACCTACATCGCTCTTCTCTACACTAAATACAGATGCAAGGTGCACTTTTGAAATAACATCGAAATCTCATAAATCCACACACTAATTTTGTCCCAAATGCGAGCTGCTCTTTCTCTGGTGATCCTCTGACCGTAAAATACTTACGAAAAGCCTTTTTGCTTTACTTTATTTTACCTGCCAGTGTTTTCCAATGCTCCCTCTTCGATCTCCTACTTTCCTTATTTAAGTAACTATACACAATTTACATATTTTGAAGGACTCATGCTTTTTTGAGCCATCAGCTTCCTCGAGGAGCTTCCTGTTTTCCCTCATTCAATCCAGTGCATTCCTCGAAATCCAGGGTTCTCTGGAAATGTTTGCCCCAGCACTCAACATTTCATTTTTTGCAAAACTCCCTCTGCTCTGATGCAGGTTTTTGGACAGATGGATGCTTCCAGTTCACTTTGACAGGATCGTATACTAAATTATTAAAAACATGCTTTCCCAATTCAGCAGCTTTATATCAGGTGCATTTTATCCTTCCCAATAACTACCTTAACACTTACTGAATTATGGACAAAATCAGAGAAATTCTCCCCCTTTTAAACTTCTACCAATAGCCCAGCTTTGTTCCCAAATGCTAAGCCCAGCACTACTGCCTTTCTTGTGGGATTCATATTCTTCACATTAAAAATCTTCCCTCGGTACATTTTGAAAATTCTGTCCCCTCTAAGCCATCACCACTTTGTATATCCTCGTAGATAGGGGAAAGTGGAAAGCTACTATTTTTACCCTGTTATTATTCCACTTCTCTGATTTTGGCTACATGTCAGCCTTTCTATCAATCTGGCTGTTTCGGTGTGGCAAATTGATTTGCCCCTTTTTGAATTTCAGCTCAAACCATACGGCCTCATCTGAGGAACTCACTAAGGTATCATCTTTCCTCTTTGCAGCAATTGACTCATTGATTAATGTTGTGAACCAACTCCTCTATTCCGACCGCCCTCCCCCCAACGGCAGCCTCGTCTCGACTGCGGATTCCATAAACAGAATTTTGAGCTGCCAGCCCTGCCCTTTCCATCACCAGATCTCTGTGTTAATCAACACTGTCAATTATTCTGCCCGACTCACATGACTCTTTGGATGAAAATAAGTGCCATTATCCTTGCCATTCTCCTTTGTGCCTTAACTTGACTATATAATCGCTGTCTTCCTGGCTGACGTAGTTTTTCTTCTAAACTTGCCTATAAATCACATCCTACGTAACATCCATTACATATCCTATCGCATTGCCAAATTTGTTTAAACCCGCAACAACAGCACCAGCAAACCTCCACTCTCCAGCGCCCGCACCACGCCCCCACCCCCAACCCCAGCCCTACCAATAAATAATTTTGATGCATTTCCGGTTGAGGTAAAATATCTTGGACTTCCTCACCTCCCACCTCTACAAGAAACACACCCAATGACCGAAAAACTTTCAGTAGTCCTCCTGCACCACATCATCAGCCACACATGAATTTAATCTATCCACCTATTTTTCTTCACAGTAGGACGTGGCATCGGAATTAATCCAGAAATTAGAATCTTTGATGCCCTGCTTTTCAAGCTGCTACCTTGCTCCCGAAATTCTTGGTCCTCATCCCGATTTGTGCATAAGTCATTTAGGACGAATGTGAACCATGTCATTTGGCTGCTCGCCCTCCCCATTCAGAATTCCTTGGAGCAGTAAAATGACAGTCTTGACCCTGGCTCCAGGGATGCAACACACCATTCTGGAGTTATGCCTTTGGCCGCTGATACGCCTGACTCACCCACAATTTGGGGTCTCCGACACGATTGTTCTCCCTCACTTTCTCCACTCCCAGCTTGTGTAGCTGGGCTCTGGCTGCATTCTCAATGGGAATAAACACGGTCACCATTTTCCAACACAGAGAAAGAAACTGTTTTTAAATGAGACACACTCGGTGGCTTTCCTGACTAACTGCTAGCACCCCTTCCTCTGACTTGGGTAACCCATTCCTTGTCTGACTGCACTTCCTTAAGCTGTGCGGTGACTGTGTGAAAAAAAGAAACATGCTGTCTATATGAGTCTCGCGCACCGGAGTGCACCACTGCATCCAGCCGATGGTTGAGCTCCAAAACCCGGTTCTCAAGCGCGTTAAACAGATGCCACATTCTGCATATATGGTCATCCAGGCAGCCAGGAGTGCCGTAAGTATGTTAGCCTCTATCTAAAACTTGCTGACCAACTGCCCCGACCGTAAAGCACCAAAAGCAGCTGCCTGATTGGGGAAGAAGGCCCTGAGTTACCAAATGAAGTCCCAGATTGGCTGTTGCGTTTTTTAGCCACATAATGATGCTCCCTGTTTGGTTCACGTAAGGTGTCATTCACCAGGCGGATTTCGAGGATTTTGTCACGCGAATGTCAACAAAATACCAAATAGGCTCAGTGAATCGTGATTCACCTGGTCAATCATACCAATTGGATGAGGTGGCTTTTAATAACGGGGTGTGTGAATTAGTTGAGTGGCTGTGGAGATGGTGGTTTTGGGTAGTGGTTGTGTGAGTCCCTGGGAGAAGCTCCAGATTGGCTGTGCTGCCTGTCAGACAGCAGTGGTGCTCCCGGATTGGCTCATTCTCTGAATGATGTTCGGAATGGATACTTCACCACAGACTTTAACTGCTGTCTGATTTTGGAGTGACTCACTGCATAAATTAACGTGTTTGTGCAGTAATTTTAAGTCATCACCATAAGTTGACATATATATTCAGGATATCAATAGTAAGCTAATTCTCTAATTTTAACACATACGAATGTATAAGATTCCCCGACCAGGAATGTTATTTTGTGCCTTTTAGAATACATTCAGCAGGGTGTTGATAATTGAGTGGATTTAGTGTTGGCTAACACATATACAGCAGAGTGTTCATAAGTGAATGGTGTTTCGTGCTGGATAAAATGCATTCAGCAAAGTGGTGATAAGTGAATGGTATTTGGAGCTGGTTAAAATACAAGCAACAGAGTGGTAATGTGTGAGTGGGATTTATTGCTGACTAACATACATTCAACGGATTGTTGACAAGTTAATGGATTTAATGCTGGTTAAAATACATTCAGCAGATCATTGATAAGTTAATGGGGTTTAGTGCTGGTTAAAATACGTTCAGCGGGGTCATAATATGTGAGTGGGATTTATTGTTTGTTAAAATAGATTCAGCACGGTGTTGATAAGTGCGTACTGGCTAAAATACATTCAGCAGATTGGTGCTAAGTTAGTGGGATTTCACCCTATTTAAAGTACATTCAGCTGCAATTTCCATGTCCCCCTGCTTAATTCCCAAATATCATCCACGATGTGACTAACCCAATCCCTCTCTTACCTCTTTTTCACCTCCCCTCCCGTTACTCAATGTCTTCCTCTCTCCATGTCTTATTGTTCGTCTGTCCCTTTCTCACTGTTGTTCTCTTCCATCCTCTATTTCTCCCTTTATCTCTTTCCCGCTCTCTGTTTTTCTGTCCCTCTACATCCCAGTACGTTCATCTCTCACTCTACCTCCACCTCTCTCTCTATCAGCCTCTTTCTCTCCCCCCCACACCACTCAAATTCTTTCTATCTCTTTTTCAAAGTCTCTGTGTCTTTCTGTCTGTTAAGCAACATGCCTCTCTCTCGCTCTCTCTTTTTGTATGTCA
This sequence comes from Isurus oxyrinchus, assembly GCA_026770705.1. NCBI lineage: Eukaryota > Metazoa > Chordata > Chondrichthyes > Lamniformes > Lamnidae > Isurus > Isurus oxyrinchus. The sequence continues at coordinate 6,216,760 of JANJGN010000041.1, read as the reverse complement.
ATCTGCATTTCTTTTAGGGAGATCGAGGTCCAGTTGTGCCGTCTTGCCCCGCACACACACACACCAAATCCACTACAACACCGCCCTCTTTCTGCAGATGAATTGATACCCACTTCCTTTATAAACAATAGAATTCAGTGTGAGCTGTGCTGCTGCCATGCACTAATTTCTGCTGATACCTCACTTTCAGTTTGTGTTCCTACTGCCGTTGTTGGTTACTTGAATTGTATGCTGCGACGAGTCCTCCTCTGACAAAACCTCACCACGTTCCACTCCGGCATTCCATTTTGGCTTCCAATCACGTGTTGGATGGAGGATTCCTGTCCAATCACTGAGAAACAGTGGACAGTTGCATCGGCGATTTTGGAAGTAGGCTATCAGTGGCTTAGTTTTCTGTTCAATCAGTACGAGAGAGAAGGATAATGGACATGTCTTGTGGGCAATGGAAGTGTGCAAATGGCTTGAGCTTTATTACCTTCCGTTCCTGTGTGGCGGAGGGGACGATAGGCTTTACAATCGGCCAATTGGATGGGAGTAGTTGGTCAGTGAGGTAACATTCACGGCCTCCCCTCGCCCCCTCCCTCCACCACTCCACCCCCACAGCTATAAATAAGAGAAAATGCTTTAATTCTGGAAAATCGCGGTGTATTTGTTCTCGCAATGAGAAGAATTTTCCTCAATTCAAAAGCAATGAAAGGAGAAAATACTGGAAGCTTTGAGTGATTCGGTTCCATTGAAATGGACCCATTGAATGCACAAGACACCCCCATCCTACCCCCATTCCCCCGTGCCAGCTGGAAATGTTAAATTCATTGAGAGAACTCAGGAAACTCCTAGTAATTTAAGACTTCTCAATTCCAACTTAAAGCAGTCCCTCCACCCCAACAGCCCCACCCCAGTTTCCACCCCTATCCACTGAAAACGTTAAGTTCAATGTTAAAATTCAGGAAGTTTGCATTGATTCATTCCACCCAGTGACAGACCGTTATGCAGTGCTGGAATTGTGAAATTATGTCCTAGAAATGTCAGATATTCAGCTCTTCCAATCATTGAACTAATTAAAAATTTAATTGAAGGGATATTTCAACATTTTCCAAAACTGCTCCCTGAACTTAGTCTGTGTCACAGCATAAATCCAAGTGTTTGTGCAGCAACTCAGGAGCTGCAGCATGAAACCCAATTGCAGAACAAAAAAATGTAGATACAGTGAATTAAAGCCAAAATCATACATTCGAACCCATATGGAATAAAACATTAACATTGCCCATAAAACAATGAAATTGGCTGAAATATAAAACAGTAACATGATCGATTTCTTTCGATTGTCCATCTCTGGGTCTCTGGGGCTCTCCCCTCTCCTATGAGACCGAAGTCTCCTGCGGGTCATGCTGGTCACTAAAATATACTCGACTGTCAAAATATTGATGAGCAGGATCAGTACAAATGGGACACAAGGTGTTAGAATGTGATGGGTGAACTCGATTGTCACCCAGACAGGAGAGGACAGAACCTCTTTTGTGTAACCACAAAACCAGGGGAAGCTTACCAGCCAGTACTGACCTGTGAGCAAAAAATACCAGAAAATGTTCTTTGAACAGCTCAGTGCAATCACGGTTCCCAGAATCACAGCTGCCGTTTTTTCATTGCAATATTTAGTTTTCAGTTTCGGGCAACAAATGGCCACAAATCGATCCAAGGTAAAAATGACGGTGAACCACACAGAACAGTCAGTGGCTGCATAGAGCAGGACGGCGTGGATATTACACACTGGGACTGATTGCAGGAAAATAAAATACTTATCAAACACAATTGGAATATGCCTCAGTATCAGGTCCAGGATAATGACCAGTAGATCAGCGACTGCCATGGCCACCAGGTAACGGGTAACACAATTGGAGAGACCGCACCTCTGGCGCCTCAATATCACAATCGTGAATAGGTTCACTGCAAGGAAAGGTAATAATTAGTAAAATGATATATCACTCTGGTACCAAAGTTGCCAGTATGATTGAGATGCGATGGAGATGTATTACAGCATCCTCTGGTGTATTGAAATGAACGGCCCTGAAAGAACGTATAAAAAATGTCTGTTATTCCATGGAAGGAAGAATACATTGAATAGTTTAAATAAGGAGGTGGAAATGGAGTGGAGATGAGAGTTGCAGGAGACCGGGAATATTTAAGAGACAAGGCAGTAAAGGTGTAATCGGGGGATAATAGTTGCACTTAGCGGTGATTGAGGCTTACGGAGTGCCAGGTCAGCGTGCGTATTACGGGTGGTACCCATGGGTGAGTGTGGAATCCATAAGTGAGAGGGGAGACGCAGTTGATTGAGAGGCGCCAGATGTGATGATTCCATTAAGGAGAAAGAAAAGAAATGGGTTAATTTAATATTTTGCTCAACATATCTTCCTGACAGGAATGCTCAGTGGTTATCAGAAGGAATGTTTCTTTTCTCCACAGATGGTATTTTAAGAATTTCGAAGCGAGCTTTCTTGCGAATTATCATTTCAAACGAAAGAATAAACGTCCGTTTCTTACAAAATGCACAAACACAAATAATAACGATCATGTACAACACAAACACTCATACACCCTCACACAAAGCATGATGATTTGCAGAAATGCAACACATACTTAAATTATTAGGAGTGTAGAAGAGGAACAGCTCATTGCTTAAATTGCTTAATGTGTTGGTTGAAAACGTTGCAGGACTGAATTGTTCGTTCCTCCGTGATTGAAGACAAATGGATTTTGTAAATATTTGGCTTTTAGTCTACAGTGTGGCGGAGCCTCTGTATTGAAGAAATGTACCAACATGTAAAGCCTATCAGCCTCTTTTAATGCGTGAAATCTTCAAAAATGTCTCTTAGCTTATCTAATTTTGAAGTGTTTCATTTATTAGCAACAGTGTCCCTGTCCTTTGATCTTGCTGTTGGATTTCCATTGTGTAAACATTTAAATTTACGTTCAGTACAACTTCAGAAAAGGAAGTTTTGTGCAAACAGGATTCTTAGCGGGCACATCTAGACAACATGTCAAAGGCGAAAGCATCCACGATATATCTTAACACAATCTCCTCTTCACCTTCGTTGCCCTCTGGATTCTTGGTGACATTGCCTGTATCCTTATGATGGTGATGATATGAAGGATCAAGCAGAACACTATGAAAATGATCAGCTGCTCCAGTGTGTACTGGAGGGTTCACTCCAAACGGCGCAGGAATCAGAAGCGTTTCTTTGCCACTCTGGCAGGCTGATCCACAATACTCTATGCAACTCCATCGCTTTTGGCATTGACATGCTATGTTCACCTGCTTGGTTGGAGTTACAGAATGGCAAAGTAAAGTTTTTTGATCCATGTACCGACGGGGCAGCCTTCAACTCCGAAAATCCACTTTGTGGTTCTCTATGGAGCATCAAATATGCTGTAAATGTCCGAGTGCTTCATAATGAAGGGATTGCGGCTCTAGTCAGGATAGTGGCTATTCACCAACATGATGTACTGTGCATAAACATACATCAAATGCACGTCAATACAGTGATAGTTCTTTCAGAGCCTTTTCTCTGTCAATTCTAATTGGCCACGGCGGAATCACTCATGCCATCGGGAATCCCTCTACCCTAGGAGGCCATGAGACCAATCATTATGCTTCTCCCTGTTGAGAGCACCGGTATAAACGTGGCACCCAGCATAGATGTTCTCTGTCGGCTAGTGAATACATAGTTAGGCAAAATACTGGGAGATAATGAATATAACAACAACTATTTCCCCTGCCTGGAATCTTCTGAATCCATAGAAGTTTCACTGATCTTGTGAAATTCGTGTCCAAAGACTGCAGCTCTCTCAACCTGGTGTGCGGCCCCAAGTGTTGTTAAAGGAGATGAGATGGCTCTGTAACACCCTAGTGTCGTGGCAGAGTTATATCTGTCTCTGCCCATGTTTTAAGTATAGGTTTCTAAAGTGTCCCTGAAAATCCCGCGGTGCTTAGGGCAGTGCAACCCCCCTCACCCGCCCCCCAAATCAACCCCCACCCCCCGACACCCAAATGTTAACAGGCGTTCCGCTCCCTCTTCACTCCACTTCTTTCGCTAGTCATGGTAGAGGTCCAGATGCACTGTAATTACAGGCCCAAAAACTCTTCCAAGGTATGGCCTATAAATCCTCTTTCCTCTCTCAATGTATGCAGCCCCTCACAGCACAGCACCATGAAAACCATCTACAGCACCTCAATGGACCCTGCAATAACAGAAGTCACTCAAAAGCCCTTCAGCTGACAGTTAGATGTCCGGCCCGTTTCAATTAAATTGGAGAGGGTGCCTCGTGTTGTTTAACAAACATTTAGCTGAGAGTGATTAACACAGGCTTTCGGTGGGCAGGTACAGACAGTGTTTAAAAGGCAAGTGTCAAACATGCTGAAAACCCCTGCACAACAAGGGGCACCATGTCTGAGTTTCTGGGCATGGGAGTGATTGGAGAAATGAGATTAAAGACTAATCAGGTGACAGGATTGGAATTTTGAAATTGACTAGCTGAAAGACCTGGAAGCAATGTTGGCCCGTGAGCGCAGGGATGATGGTGGAATGAGATTTGGCATGGGTTAGTTTACAGAAAGCAGAGTTTTGTACATGGTATGTTTCAAGAAGGTTTATAACTGCAATTGTATGGCCAGATTAACATTTTAAAAGCCGAGTCTGGCTTTGACAAATGCACAGCTGAGGGAGCATTCCGGTGATGTGCTACTGCTGTGAGGATCGTGGGTGAGGCTGCAGATCTGGTCGAAGACAGGCTTATGGATGGAAAGGGTATGGGCTCAGAAATCAGCTCAGGGCCAAATGGGGCCTCGGGGTCGACGACACTATGGATCAGACTTAGATAGTGGCGTGGTAGGCGGGTGGAGGGACTGGATAGGGAACGGTCATTAAAATGGGAACAGTAGCAAATGACTTCCATCTTCCTGAAATGTAAAAGACAGTAAAGGCAATGCAGTCAATCTGGTTCAAATAACAGATTGTTGCATATAGGTTCTTACCGGTGACACCAAAAAGAGCCAGGATGGGAAAGTAACCCACTTGGATTAACGAAATTACACCCAGGATCCTATCAGCTAATGATATCCGATCTGGAGAAAGGTAATAAAGCCCCGAGGATAAACCCCTGTCCATTTTTGTAACATTCCAAGACTTTGTTCTAAGATTCTGATTCATTGTTGTGACGTTCCAATCTATTATTCTCAGGTTCTGATATTTTGTCTCCCCCTCTCTATGGAGTCGTTGATCCTTGTGAGTGCTGAATGCGACTGTCCCCCTGACATTAGGGGAAGGCATATTGAAATGAGCCCCATATAAATAGCAGAGTGGAACCCTCCTGTGACACAATTAGGATCCAGGGAGATTGAAGTTAATTACAGGGACTGAACAAAGCGGTTCAGTTAACATCTTGCTATCCAACATTTTTTTAATCACAACAGAATAGAACATTACCTGCCCTCTATCGGATGTATGTGGGTCGCTAATGGATGGAAGGCTGCGAGTAGAGGTTTGACTGACCATGACATGTAAGTGCACCTTGGAGTGATATCCGAGGACTGGAGGGTTATAAGTTTTCCACGCTGTTTATAAAAAGAGAGTTACACAGCAGAATGCAACCTGGATTGATGGCCTATTTTAAGAAATCATTTATTTTGAAACCGTGGGTTCCTTAGTGAAGAAGGTTCACAGGAGTCTTATTTGACTTTGCATGAGTCGCAAAAAAAGTTTAATTAATCATGATCATATTACAGCAGGCAACCAAACACTTGGTAAGTTTTCATTACAGAGAACACGAAATAAGTGACAGAAACTCACACTGCCCCTTTCATCCTACTAATGCCCTTATTAACCCAGGACCCCAGTGATAAGGCACGATTAGTTCTGGACCAAGAATAACGCTTGTTCAGTGGTAAAGAATTTGGTTTTCCAGTAGTCTTCCGACCATTCACTAGAAGCAATTGCACAATTGGTATCTCCCTTGAGATATCCAGAACGCTCAAATTCACCTATACCTTACCCTTAGAGGGTTATCCACGAGTTCCTCAAGAATCTGGCATCATGCCCAGTTGGAAAGAGACTGAGGCCTTTTCGTCGGGTCTTGACTCGTTGGCACTCTAACACCAACTGAAACTACAAGGTGATAGGCTCCTTGTCTTTATGGATCTCTGCACATCCCCGGGATCACCAGTTGTGAGTCAACAACACAGTTTTATTTCCTACTTCTTGTTTTAGTTTCAATTTGCCTAAATCACCAAATCCTATCGAAGCCAATCTCTTCATTTGAAGATTAGTAAAGCATTCATTAAAATGTAAACATCCAAGCAGTGCCCCAGGCTGGCCCGCTGAATGTTGCAAAAGTCCAAACTGAAACCAAACCCAGGCTTCACATTATAAATACATTTGTAGCTTGTCTAAAATTACATCTAGTTCCCATCACTTACCCCGTAACAGGATAAGAATTGAAAAGGTAGCTTTAAGAGGCATTTACATTTCCTGTTAGCATCTCGTCTCTTCACTACATTTATCTTATCTTACGACTTTAACTATGTTCTTACAGCAAATATGCTAGTATTTTCCAATAGAAACGTAATCTACGCAGGCCCATTTTAATTATGGTTTTCTTCGTCCTCCATATTTGCTCTAGATAAGGTAATTTCCAGCGACATGGCTGAGGTTTAACTTTTAAGGGAATAGCATTAAACTTAAAAAACATAGTATCACATTCTTGTTCTGAAACATTTCTAGGAAGGATAATGGATTCTGGTCGTTAGAATATAATAATTTCTGCAGAATTTTAGGATGAGTGAACTTCAACATGTTCTGCAGCCAGCACTATATTTAGGTTATCTTTCTCACTTCTGAGTATTTTCCCTGGGGGAAAAAAAAAATATATTGCCAGTAACGTAACAGACTGGCCGTTCAATTCCCGTCTCGTTGCCCTGTGATAAAACTGATCCAACATTCACTAGCATAAAAAGTCAGCTTAAATGGCTTCACATATTTTGATGCTGTGAAAAACGTGGGAGTGGTGAGTACAACATTCCGGCTGCTAAAGGCACTTAGACAATCCTTTTTCCATTCAAATATTTTTGCTTTTCTTTACTGAGTTGTCAGGGGAAACCCTGCCCTGCTGAAATTCAGGACAAACTTCCGAAAAAATCCACGTATGCTAATAGACCATAACATCTCTCCAGTATTCTTAAGCACTTTCAATACTAGATGACCCTCATTTTTTGCTTTTCTGGAGATCACTTTGCCTTTTCTCCATAGTTTGGCGCAAATCAATCAACTTCATTTTGGAAAATTCACTTTATGCAAAGTTTATGACTAAATTGTATCTTTCTAAATGACCAAACACATCATTGTATAGTTGTAAACTTCCCCCCAAGCTCAGCTGAAAGCAACGAAAGTCTCACTACATATGTACGACAATTAAATAATCCTTCAATAACGTTTTGCTTAATCATTGAAATGTTACTGTTGTGTTCTTCTTTCCGAAAGGCATGACATTCAGTTGAAAAAGCCAATTCGTTGTTCCAAAATCTGATGTTACTTTGGCCTCTTCAGTTAACGGGACTTTTAATACCCCTACAATAAATCATTTTTCTAACAGGAAACTTGCTTGCCCAATCTTTTCAATACAGTTTTCCAATCGTGGAATAAGATATGGATCTGCATATGTGAATGCATTAACGTTGCCATAAACTATATACAATCATTGTGACCCATCTGGTTTAGGTGCCTTTATAGGAGATGAGCTCCATATGTTGTTACTCGGTTTAATAATGTCATCCTCGAACATAAACTTAATTGCTTCCTTCGCTTGGATTAACGTCCATGGATTGAGAATGAGTAGATGTTGCTTTATTGGTGACATCCCCAACATTGCAACATATAAAGCCAAAGCCGTTTTCCTTGGTCGATCTGTACATTGACTTTCATGAGTTTGTAATAACTTTCATAAGGCATCTCGAAATTATTTTCTGGAATTTAGTGTAACATCGCAGGGGAATCAAGGGTTATCCGGGTTACATTGCTATATGGAAATCTAAACACTGGAAGATCAAATATTATCTTATTGAATGGCGGAGCAGGTTCAAGGGACCGAATGGTCTACCCCTGTTGTTATTTCTTATGCTCTCATCTAAATTTTAACCGCCTCAGAACTGTTCAATTTAACTACTGGAGGGTCGAGTTTACAATATCCCATTTATTTTTCATTCTTCAAATGTTTGAGATATTAAGTTCTCCACTTTCTCCTTTCACTAATGCAAACAAGTTCCTCTCCTGGTTACCTTCCCAGCCATTATATGGAATTAACATATTAACGGGAAACATTCAGTTGAATTTCTAGCTGCTTAGACTGTTCACTATATTATTCACAGAATTGAGTTTCTTTTTGATTTAGCGAAGGCCCGTGAACCTTGCTTTTCTCTTGTTACTAGCGAAAAGTCACCACACTCACACATTTCCTCCAGCAAGAAAACTTTGATCTTTAGAAGAGATATCTGCTCTTGCCTTCAGTATTGTGGAGCATTTCTATTTTTATATGTTTTTGGACGACCCGCAGGCCTTGCTTAGTCTTTCCCAGCGATCTGACATTTTGTTCTAATGTGAATTCTCGGAACCTTGATTGATAACTTTTTCTTTAATTAATTTCACTGCATCTCCCGCCACTACCTCAAATATCAGGTCAAAAACACTGAATGCCATGGACTCCCCGTGGGCATCCCTTAGAAATGCAAATGGAGGGACTTTATCCCAAAAATGGAACATCATTTTCAATAAACTTTAATCGTGCTCTTTAACATTAGATTTCAACTTGCTAAAGTTCCTTATGATTGTGAGTATTATGCTAAAGGCTGATTTTTTTCTCCGTTCCCAAACTTTCCATTTTTTTTATTTGAATATTTGTGACATAAAATTTGAGCCTTGATCTAATTGCTTTTCCAGAGGTAACCAACATATTGCGAAGAAGTGAAATGGCTTTTCCCCTGCAATTTTCACTATGATCTTCCCGAAATGCACTGCCGCTGGAAATGTTGTTAGAGCTACCATAATTTTTGAAAGACACTGTTTCCCACTTCTGCTTCAGCTGAGGGTCCAAAACAATCTATTAAGGAAGTGCTAAATGGTTCTCTACAAGCTGGTATTGGAATGAATAAAGGGTGCGCTTTAATTGCTGATTGTGGTTTCGCCACTATTGGCATGTATGTCATTTCTGGCAGAAACTAAAAACATCTTTATGAAACCAAATATCAGGTCAAAAACACTGAATGCCATGGAATTTGCAACTACTCCCTCCCTCCCCTGATTGCACACAGTCCTTTAGCTTCCTATTTTCTCTGCCTCCCTTATTTAAAAGTGTGCCAAAAAATAATTAGGTGTACGAGATAACATTTAATGATCATCTATTTCTGCGGCATGTCTTACTGTTGTAACCCTCTGTCCATCAACATGAGATCTCACTTCTGAAGGTCACGAATACTTTAGTTAATCTAAAATAATTGATTCTCTAAAGCAGCATATGTTGTCTCTGTATTTAATTCCTGGATTTATCAGTCGAAATTACTGTGTTACACTCTCCTAAACTCAGGTTACATGTTCCCAGGCTACTTTCTTATACTCCTAAATTTCTTCATGTCTGCCTCAAGATCCAACTCATATGCACTCAAAATATGTATTTTATCACGTGAAAGTCTACTGACCTTCCTGCTGACAGTGAAGCATAACCAAAGTGAGCTCTACCCAATTATCTATACCGTAACTACAATGTCAAGTTTACTTCTGGCCTTTTCATCTCTGTATTATCTTCTCAAATGTAACAGAGTGCGACTTCACAACTTTTTCTTCAATCTTTGGAAAAGCTTGCACAAGTTTAGATATCTTACCAACGGGTTATATGTTTTTCATTATCACAACATTTATCTGCATCATATGTCTCTTTTTGTAAACTCTAACGTATTAAAGTCAGAACTCTCTGTCACTTTCCTTGACTCTCTCGTGAATTGTTAATGTTTTCCTCTGGAGTTTTCACATTTCCAATATATTTTTGAAACAATCTCTCTTTCGTTTTTCTTTTGCATCCAGTTCAAGGTTTTCCAGTTCCTTTGCTCATTGAAATTAATGCCTCCTCAATTCCAACTGGAGTTTCGCTACCACCAGAGTTGACTCATTACTTTCAGTTTTCACTTCCAACTTAAAATGCTGCGCTATCACTTCAACTATGTCTGCTTTCTTTTCTCTCACATTTAACCTCAAAAACAACTTAACCAACAGACCTGTTGTTTACATTAGCTTTTATTCTGGTAAACAAATCAGAGTTATTCCTGCTATTTCCAACAACGATTTACCCATTGATACGGGCATCTTGCAGTCTCCCGACTTTTTAAAAACAACATTTCACACCAACTCCTTAATTCAAAGTGCTTCTCGTATTTGCAACGTTAAAGTTCAGCTACTCCAAGCCACACAAGTATTTTCAAACCTATAGCAAGGATCAACACTTTTTATGATGCGGCAGGTGATGTGTGCTAGTTGGAAGAATCCTACAAAAAAATACCTGATAAAGCAGTCACAACGGTTTTGCATTATGTATTTGTTTCGAGATGCATGCCCTGAATTGAGGGGTAAGAAGACCACCAAGATTTCGGAAAATTAAATCAAACATTTAATAACAACAATTAAGATTTAAAGTAAATTCATAGGTGTACAAATTAATACAATAATAAAGCCCAGAAAGCCTAATTAACGTGATTTCCATTTATACCCTCATTACAGTAACAGTAAAACCTGAATCACATCCAGGCTAGTCAACACAACACCCTGGATAGAAGAATTCAAAGTGGCGTTTTTCACAGCTTTGATTTCTGTAGACAGAGGCTTAATGCTCAAACGATGGGGGCTTTTTCCCATTTATGTTAGATTTTGCTATGTCTCCTCTAATAAAGAACTTCTACATCCATGTAACATGTTTTTCCCTTTTATTGAAAATGTCATTTTCCCAATATGGCTATCGAACATTACTTTTTTTCCCTACAAAAAATCATTACATAGTGCTAATGTTATTGTTAACCTTTTTGAATCCAATATAAACACGCCGCTTTGCTAGGCTTCACAGGCTAGGTGTTAAATCCTCTTTGAAACTCAAACTACCCAAATTTACCTAAAATGCATACTTTACTCATCTCACATTCCAAATCTGCAGCCATGTTTACATATTTTGCATTTCAGAACTTCCTTATTTTATTGATGAAGGCCCCGAAAATTATCAATTTAATTATGTCTGCATTTAAATTAATTCACACACACACATGCACTGAAACTTTCTGAAACCCAATATTAACCTAAATACAGAATAATATCACAAGAAATATTATACATTCGTCACAATATGGTTTAACTAGATTTCCAAAATGCAGAACATCAAGCCATCAAAGAGATATTGTTTTCAGTACTGGACACAGCACTTTTACAAGAATTTGAAAGTATTTGGACCGTCTCGGAATAATTTCACCACTATCGCTCTAAGAAGAGAATTATAAATTACTTAGCAAGATCATAACAGTTGAAGAGGGACAGGTTTAATATGCCTTGGTAGGGAGAGAGTTAGTAATCTTGGTGGAGCTTTGAGTTTATTGCAAAAAGGGCCTAGTGTATTGGTTTGGAAATGCTCAAGGAAAGGGATGGTTTGTAGCCCAGGTGCCACCAACAGTTCACTAAGCCTTGGGGAATGAGATGGCAATTGACCTGTAAATTGAGCTGAGGGAGGATTTTCAAAAAACACATGTGCAGGAGCTGTTGGTCAATGAGTCTCTAAATACACCCGGGCCATCAGAAACTCTTACTAAGACCTGCCAGCAAGCTGGGCCTTTTCATCCATGGCACTAATGGGGTCGTGGTGGTCGATTGGGTGCGGGGCGGTGTGCCGGGTGATTTGAGTGTGGGGAGGGGGTGGTTGGGGTTAATGAAACTGAGGACGAGGGGGTGGATAATTACACACCGGGAGGAGGGTACAGGAGGTGAAGACCCCATATGAAACGTGGAGAGAAAACTGCTGAGAAAGAAAGCAAGAAATGAAAAAATAAAAAGAAAGAAAGAAAGAAAGAAAAGAAAAATAGAAAAAAAGAAAGAAAGAAGAGCACCAACTTACATACCCCTTTGGGCTAGACCCTTGTTTTAACCATAAGAAGAACATTTGGATCAATAGACTCAGTTTATGGGAGCGTTTTAATAAAATGCGCTGGGTGCAAGCGGCATACGAAGAGCAGCAGGTAAGGGTGGCTAATCCATGAATGCTGGTTAGGGGCTGATATTAGTATTCAACGACGGGATTGTTCTCATTAATAAAAACTGTGAGAGAGGGGGCAACGTTGTGAACCCTGATAGAGAGCAAACTGTTTGAAAGCTCTGCAAAGCGGGGGCTGGATCTTTATTCTCCAGTGAGGGTCTGATAAGCAACAGGGTGGTCTGGGGTTAGGTTCAATGGTGATTTAATCTGGGAGGGGGCGTTGGCTAATATCGCCTAGTGGTAGGCTGGCGGTAAAAATCATAACAAAAACGGTGACAAACGGTGGTTAATAACACCGGGGTGATGTCGCAAATTATTTTACCCCTGGGCAAGCGTCTGTTTTTACAAATGCATGAACTGGACTTAGATTAAGAAACCCCCGGCAGAAACGGAAGCTTTAAAGCCAAGGGCCTGGAAAACAGATTTATATTCTAAGTAGTCAGGAAATGGTTTATAAAAAGCGGGAAGAGAATGAGGATGGGGGAGTTAATACAGCCTGCGGGAATGGTCTCGGATGTGATTGAGGGAATTTTGATCATGGTTTTCAAGAGGCAATTGGTATTGAGCTTGAAAGAGGTATATTTACCTGTCTACAGGGAAGGGCGGAGCACGGGGACCAGATGAATCACATTTGCAGGCAGTTAATACAGGTGTGAAGAGCTGAATGGACTCCCTGTCTCCTGTAAACGTTCAATGATTTACACGGATTAAATTTAGTCACAAAACGTTTTACCCGTTCTGCTATTGGCAGTAACTGCATTTAAACTTCATACCCGAGTTATTTTGCTTTAAATGTGAGAGTGTCTTTCACTCTATTCCCTTTTGGGACAGCGAGAGCCAAACACCCACCAGCCTCTGGGTGAAAAAAGGACTCAATTTCAGTGTAACTTTTCCAACAGTTTCACTGATTATATTTAACCTGGACATTGCCCTCCCTGCCCATGGGAAATGTTCTTAATATTCACTGTCTCTTGGTCCCTCATAATATTTTAATTCTGAATTATTTGTGGGAGGGCTTTAAGGGAGTGTATAATGCCGTACAGACAGAAATCTAAGCTTGTCCATTCTTGTTGATTAAATCAGAAAACCATCAACGTATGGACACCAAGTTCCTGACGGAGAATCTTGAAAAGTGAGTCAGTGGATATCGGTTTCAGCTACAACTACATACCATCGTGGTAGCTGCAGACTGAAGATCTGGATCAGTGGGTGCATGATTCTCATTCACCTCAGCAACATGCCAGTGACTGCAGACTGCAGATCTGGACCAATGCATAGAGGATTTAAAACCTTCTCCAGAACATCCCATGAACCTCTGAAAGCATACCTGGACCCATGGATACAGGATTGAAGTCCATCTCTAACCATGGCTGTTGACTCCAGACTCCAAATCTGGATCAGCGGCTACAGTACTCACTTTCAACTCCACAACTTCCCACGTACCCCAGGATAGAGATCTGGAAAAGTGGAGACAAGATTCAAAACCTCCTCCAACAAGTCCCTGTTCCTGCAGACTGGAGATCTGAATCATTGTGCACAGGTTTTAAATTCATCTCCAAAACATAATTGTTACTGTCGGCTGGAGATCTGAATCAGGGGACATATAATTTAAATTCGTTTCCAAAATATCCGTCTTACTGGAGGCTGGAGATCTGAATCTGGGGATACAGGATTCTGCCAATCAACTTCAATCTGGGATTTCATATGTTTAAAATGATGCGCCAATCAATAATTCATTCTGTTTTTTTCCAGGTAACTTCCAAAACGATAAAAGGGGGTAGTTATCTCAAGCTCTTTGTTTTTCTACTCCTCTACGGTCCCAATGTCTCAACCGGCGGCCAAATGATCAATTTCAATTCTCATAAAAAGCTTGTAGGCAAAGAGAAACTTATATCAAAGAGAACAATCTAACGTTATTCCCTTAATCTACTCTTTACATTGATTACAACGTACATGGACACGAAATTGATGTGTTACATTGAACGACACCGGAGGTGGGTTCTGCCAATTCACAACTGATGTTTGCCTTTTTACCCTACTTCTAGATCTTACCCTCAATCCTTTCCTCGGATCCTCATACAGTTGCAATATTGAATACCTCACCTCGTTCATGAGGCCTGGGGAAATACTGTAGGGAAAAGTGAGGGGAGCCAGGTGACATGGCCGCTCAAGGTCATAAGATCGAGACCGGGAACGTGGCAGGTGTACCTCGAGGTCAGCTCACAAGTCTTCGAAACAGAAAGGTCACGTTTCAGAACAACAAGAGAATGTGGAGGCAGGGATGGAGGGAAAGACCGAAGCAGAGGCTGAACTGCTGAAAGTGATGGAGTTTGATGTTTTTCACATTAAGAAGGGCAAGAAACTGGAGGGCTCGGTTAATGCTTATGTTTTAAAATGCATCGGAAAAGGCAGTATTCTCAATGCAATAACAAGATGGCAGGATTTAACAGACCTCTGAATATCATTTAGTAATAGCTTGTTGGCTTGTAATGGCATGATGTTAGCATGTGATGTTCTTCAAACTGTGTCCTGGGCGACCGCAAGTCATTTTTGATCTGCCAAAACTTCCAGTTTATTTTGCACCCCTGAGTAATACACTGGTGGCAGCATGGCCTTGAAGCCTGACAGAGAAGGTTTGACCAATTTTGTGATGATGGTTCTGCATTTTGTTTTCAAATTAGAGCGCCATTAGCACTGAGTCATGGTCGAATGCGCTGAAAAGGAAAAGTTTTGATAATATCTTTGAAATTGGAATCAAACGCTTGACTCCAGTTATTAGCATGTTTTGCCCTGTTTGTTCTTTCTTCAGGTATAATTTTGGTTTGACAGAAGTAACCTTTTAGCTGTGTCCGATTTTTAATGTTGCTCCATGTTGAATTTAGTGTTCAATTTATTTCTTCCAAAAAAAAACATGTTTTTTTCAAGGAGCCGCCTGAATTGTTTCCGATTAGCATTCTTCTTTTGAAAGTTGGAATTTGTTTATCCCCTTAAACGTCAGGTACATTTCCCTTTGAAATGGGTGAATAGAAGCTGATGTCCAGTTTCCTTTATGAATTTCGCTTTCAGAAACAATTGTTTTCAGGCTTGCTGGTTTTCAAAGCTGATGTTGAGAAATCCCATTTTCATTGTTCGGTGTGTTTGCTCAGAAGTCCCGTTCTCCAGCACTCTGTCTCGAAAGATAACTAATAGCAACAAGCAGCCTGATCTGGTGAGGCCAGTTCGCTGGACCAATATGACTTCTTGCTCTATCTTTAATTCACAAAACTCTTTGTTCACAAATGCAAGCCATCCATCATGCCTATGACCCACAGTTCAATGGGTTGATATGTTCACTCACGTCTGTGAATTTGGAAACTTGAAATCTCATGAGTGCCAATATAAATCTGGAAATCCGAAGGTTATATCATGAAGTAAAACGGAAGCAGCAATAAGCACAACCTGATTAACTCCACTGCGCGTTTGGTGGTTGTGGGGTTTGGTCGTGGGAGCGGAAATAACTTTGCACACAATTGCTTCACTTCATCGGATTTCGAAAAACTCTTCCCCAATCAAAAGTGAAACTTGCTTTATTAAAGTGTTCCATTAGCTTTTCTTCAGTTGTGCCCAAACTATATATCCAATTTCGATTATTTTGAAGCCTTTCAGCTTTTTGTAATGCATTTCTCACCTGATATCTCTCGTGTATAAGCGTTTTCTCCTTGAAGACAGGATTAATGTATCGCTGTTCGCTGCTTTTACCTGATTTGAAAGAAAGAGTCTGCAATTTGAATTTTCATAGTTCTTTTTAACATTTAACATAGTTCTATTTGAACTGTCCAAATTGGATTTTTGTCAAAATTATTCCAGGCTTCAGGCTTATCTTTTTATTGTAAGGCCGAACTGACATTTTCAATCTTCTACAGGTACATTTTAAAATATTATTTCTGCACAGAAACTTGAAGCATTTTAAATTAATGCCAAATGTTTACAAATGTCCATAAAAATTATTTTCCTCCTTTGGCAACTTTGTCAGGAGCCAAACCTGAGTTCTTCAACGGTTTAAAGAGGTTTCTGACCAGGATAAATTCAACTGAGAATCATCTGTACCAAAGTTCCAAGTTAAACTGTGAAACAGTAAAATACACTCCATTTCCCCGTGGGTGAATTTGTATGTAGGTTAAAAGTCCCACGTGCTCATAAACATGCTCAGGTTTTGATTTTTGGCCAGAATGTTCAGTTCAAAACTTATAACTTGAAACATGTACTCTACATTGCGCTTTCCTTTAATATGACTGATTAAACTATTCCGTTTTCATAGTGCTGAGGCTTCTCTACCAAATTGAAGTTCAGGGAAGAAAAAGCATTAAAAACTCACTCACACACACACACACACACACACACACACACACACACACACACACACACACACACACACACACACACACACACACACACACACACACAGAAACATACACACATGCACGCAGAAACATACACACAAACATAAACTTGCACTAAAACGCACACACACACACACACGTAGACAAACGAAGATACAAATAATATCCACACAGATTAATTATTATTCGCTTCATTACCTCCAGTCATGACACACCTGACATAACAACCCAAAACCTAAGAGAAGTGTCTTTGTTCCTTTTTCCTTCTCATAAATTCAGTGAACGGAAGCATCTAAAAGAGCAGCAACAGTCACATCCAATTATGCACAGCACTGTGGCAGCAGGACAGGCTGCTTTGGCTGCAAGTTAGTTAGAAAATACAAGGCTTAAGGAAAAGAAATGCTACTCGAAATCAGCTCAGGCTTATCGGCAATTGGGATGCCATATCTGGGAAAACACACCTCGGAGAACATTGGCAGATGTTTCGGCCAAGTGTGAAATACTATTAGTGGGATATGCCTGCCATGAATAAATAGACATATGCATCAAGCCCCGTATTTAACCAGCTGTTGGAAGGTTTAATTGGGAAAGACCTGCTGTCTATCTAAGCCATTGCTATAATACCCATTGTAAAGATCCACGGGGGCATTGCTGACAGAGAGTTATCCGTATCTAAACTTTGCTGTACCAGCGCTGAGATGGGTATGATGGGCACATTGAATAGGCGGATTGGTTCTATATATCATCTATTGTTGTACCTTCCCTTAGAGTGTTTGCTGTCTGTAGTTGGAAATTTCTCTGCATCAAAACATGTGAAATACTAGTTTTTGGATTATGTGATTCGGCGGCTTAGAAGCGGCATTAATCTATATATAACCATATGCTATACATATCATGGCGGTGTTTGTTTGGACAGCGTAGCCTCCTGCCCTGCCCTGGGAATTGTTGAAAATGTTCCTTTGATCTCCCACTGAGAGGTCTCCTGACTTGCAATTTTAAACATGAACTATTAATTGTTAACCCATAACAATGTACATATCCGATGTTCCACATGCATGGGTTCAACGACTTTAATAGTTGCTTCATACTTTGCTTCTAATTCAACATTCATGTAAACCTGTGCATCATACCATTCGCGGCACTATTCCCCAAACCACATTCAATCGTCCTCTGACGAAAACCTTTCCATTACAATGGCCATGCTGCTACCTGATACAGTAGGCCCATCATTTAAAAGCGACCAATCCTCGTTTCCATCTGACTATAGTTATTTAAAATAAAACCATTGTTTGCTAAATTTTTCCGACACCAATTCTGCCGCCCAGCATCAAACCCCCACAGCACACCCACTCCCCCCTCTCCACTCCCAACCCTTGCGCACCTGGCTAACACTATTACATCATGAATTCAGGTGTCTGGATATTTGACAATTCTTTCACATTCCTGTGTGTTCGGTGTGGATGAATGGTTTAAGTAGCTTCTTCGGGCTGATGTTTTCAGTTTGAGCTTGTGATTGTGATGCTCCGTATTTCTCGCACTTGTTTCTCTCCACTTGATTGGATTTTTGTGCTCCTTTGAGTTTCCTTTTTGATTAACAACATCCCATCTGATCTGCTCGGGCATCGTGTGTTTGTGCCATTCTTTTGAGGGGAATATGCACTCCGAGCTAATTCTGGAGTGGACTGGGATTTTCTATTTCCGCTGGCTCCCCCATGATCTAGCTGGATGTTGTTGTTTTACAAACAGAACATTAATTTCCACTTGTTTTGCAACATCAGCCAAAGTTGTGATTGCTCTTTTCCTTTCAAGTCTTTTTGCACACATCTGAACATTTTCCTGTAGCGCAGCAATTGGTCTGGAAGTTGAGCTGCTTTTCCTTCAGATTTATCAGTGAAATCTTTATACAGGGTTACGTTGACATGTGCAGTCAGTTCCTTTCAGGTTTTTTACATGCCCACTGACTGTTCGTTAAATCCTAAAACTGCTTGTTCGAGTCTTCAAAGTCTAGCTTCCCTCTCCCATATGACGCATCACATTCTCCAACTTCTTCACATTGGATGGCGGTTGGAAACTTTTTCGCGTATTTTCATTTTGAAGATCCAACATCTCAGCAAGCACAGCCTCTGTACGTCAAAGTTAGTTCTCTACACTGACCACTTTTCGCTTAGCAGCGTTTTTTTCGTGAGTGCCACATTCTATATGCTTACTTATCCTATTTGTAGATGAGAAGCCTCGCGCTATTCTGTGAGAAAGTTGACTTCTCCTTGCACATGCTCACCATTTTGTTCATGTTCCCGCTTCTTGATTTCCATTTGAGCAAGTTATTTTTAACAACTAAATGCCTCTCAGTCCGTTTGAGGAATCCAGTGATTTTTCCTCCTTGTCTCTTGAGATTCAATATCAGATTCTCAAATTACAATATTTTTTCAATCTCTCTTCTTCCTGATTCTTCCACAGGGTGTGGGCGTAGCTGGAAACTGGCATTTATTTGCCCATACGGAATTGCTGTTGAACTGATCTTGCTAGGTGACTGCTGAGAGCTGTTTAGAGTCGGCTGCATTGCTGTGTTTCTGGAGTCATTTGTCGGTCAAAAGAATTTGGAATGGCAGGTTTCCACCTTTAACTTAGATTCGTGAAGTGATGGGATTTTATGATAATCGATGATATTTTGGTGGTGCCCACCACTGGGGCTAGCTTTCACTTGCATCTTTAAGAGTTGAATTCTAATGCCGAGAGCAGCCATGATGGATGTTGCCTCCATGTCCCCAGAGCAGTAGCCTGGGTCTCTGGGTTGCCAATGCAGCGACATTGCCATTGTGCCACTGCCCCTTCCCCTCTCTGCCTGCAGCAGAGCTGTGTCCTTGCCCTTCATGTGGGTTTCACTGTTGGCTAGGCCTGTCTCCGGTGAAAGATTAAATTATTTCAGTTCTCCAAACGTGCTTCTCATAAATTCAATACCTGCTCTCAGCTTTGGAAAGAGCTTGGACTTTTCTTTTCAATGTCAGTTGTTTCATTCCCTTTTCTGTCTTTTTTTCTAGCAGATTAGACTTATTTCTATAATATTAAAAATTGTGGAGTCTTCCCTGCAAACTGCGTTTTTTTTCTTCTCCGCCGATGCTGCCAGACCTGCTGACTTTTTCCAGGTAATTCTGTTTTTGTTTTCATGTTCAGACTCATTTAAAATTCATACTGCTTCTCTTCGGCGTTTAACCTAAAAACATGACTTGGCCTCAGGGACATCTGTAATGTGTCAAGATTCTTCACTAGGCTTTCCTTTGCGCTCTGAAGTTATAATTGCTTCATCTTCACTTTCCTTTTATTCAGCAGGGGTTCCTCGATTTAACTCTGCTCTTCTTCCCTTCTGCTGTGGAGGAGAGATTTTATTGCATTCATGCTTCTGAAGAGTAATGACCTCATTTTTGCTTTTTGAACAAGCTGGATAATCAGCTCTGTTCCGACTCTTTATTTTCTTGGCCAACTAATGCCAACGCACCCTGAGCTTCAGTACATTCCTTTGATTTTACTGATAGTTCCAATGCAGTACTTCTGCCCTCAAATAATATTCACCATCTTGTTTTTTTGATGATTTTGATGACGAATATAGGTTCATCCTGCAGAGACCCTTTCAATTTTGCAGGTTTGTGATTCTGTTTACTCCCTATTGTTTTGACTGGCTGTATATATGGATGACATTTTCTAACTCTCAATTTGATTTGTCACCTGTGGAACTTAGGATGCTTATATCCCCTGCTTGCTTTGCTTTACCTGAAATTCTGTTTCTTCAAGCCTCGAAATTTCTGCCTCATTTAATACTGCGTTGTGCAGTGCTTTTTTAAATCTACATGCGCAGCCTGAATCTGACACTTCCAATTATCCAGATCAGCTTTGAGACAAGCAATGTGTTTTTTTTTGTTGTTTCTTCTCCTCCACATTCCACATCGCTATTTTTATTCATTACCCTGTGGATTGTTTGTACAGTCCTGGAAGCAATAATGTGTCTTTGAAAGGGAAATAAATTAGGATTCATGCATCAGGCTCCCCATAAAGACAGATTCCTGGGAGTTCAAGGAACTTTTGACTTTCCTGGTGCCTCATATAACGTGTTCAAAAACGTAAATTCGCCGTTTTGCAATTTGCTAAGGGTGTTCAAAGCAACTTGTAATCACTACAGAGTAGTGAACTTGATGTTTCACAGATTCTTGAACGGCATTTAATGTTGCTTTGAAGGTGGATGAAAATTTATCAATCTACTACATTGGGATTACTGGGCGTGCAAGTTCAGGTCGGGCAGGCCCGGACGTCTCCAGATATTGTGCTTAATCCTGATTTATCCAATAATTTAAATAAAGAAATATATCCCTTCAGCCCTTGCAGAAGCAAACATGGGGCTCTGTTGGAATGACCGATCCATGGCCATTTATTTTTAATTTCCCAATTTAATTATTTTAAATGTTGTTGCACATTTAAGGCTCTCTGTACCGCATCCATTTTTTTGTCTATTTCAGGTCAGGATGGCTTTGCAGCTGTTAGTAATCCAGCTGTGAATTCCCTCACTGTTTAGTATTTGACGGTATTGCTCTGTGACCATTGCATTTGTGTTCAAAACGTTAGGCCTGTTAACCCAACATTCATTTTTTTAAAGCAAGAACCAAGGGTTCAAAACAAAGGACGATTTATTTTTAATCTAATGCTTCAGGTTTCTTTCCACTCTGCCTGTCATTTAAGTTAACTGCATTAATTGTATAAGTAAAACTTAGGTTCACTTCAGCTGCGCCACCTGGTTGAATTTTGCCAGCTGTTGCTGCAGCTTTCCTCCATCTGCCGCCTTGATGTGCTAAGCCCTGAGTTTGCCGCCTACTTTAAAACAAACCTAACACTTCATTTTGTATTTTGCTCAGCCTTTAGTGATTTGGCCAGGTCTATGGATTCTGCCTCACTCAGGTCTTTCTCCTCATCAAAGTGGTTTCCCCTAAAATGGATACATCTATCATCCTGTTTCATTTCATTTGTTTGTGTGCGAATTTGCACTGTGTTTTTGTGATAAGCGCATGTTCCTCGAATCTGCACTTACGCACTTTTGACCAGCCTGGCATTGGACATCCACATGCTCAGTTGCAGTCCTTCGCCCTCTAAATCTCAAAGGAAGCTTCAACCTTAGCATAAATGACTTGTGTCTTCTGTTTTCATTTTGTGAAACTATCTCTAACTTCACCAGCAATGTTGACAAGTTATGACCGGTCACACCATTGGAATCCGTGGAGTTATGCCAGCTAGTTTGAGATTCTAGCATAATTCATTTAGCTGCTGGGATGTGATAAAGTCTTATTAGGTGACTCCTGGAGGTGCCGTCGAGACTTGTATGAACATACATGAACTGATAATTGCTAATAACTACTTCCATACCCGTGATACTGCCATGTATGTGTGGTGCCTTAAGAATGACTCCGTCCAGACTCCACCCGAAGGTAATGTGACTCCATTCATTATACCAGCATTACTAGGAGGTACTATTCTCCAGTAACTCACCATCTCTTCCCCTGCCAAACAACACTGCATTAAAATGCTTTGCAACTCCCGCTGAGATGCAGCTACAGCAGGACCTTTTGTCAGGGACGCTGCAGTCTCCTGAAAGTTTTTAATGGGGACATTGTAGAGGGTGCTTCACTCGGTATCAAACCCAATGCTTCAACTGTCCTGTTGGTGAGTATTTGGGAAGTATAGAGAGAGATCTGAGTTACATTTAGCCCGTGCCATTAATTTCCTGGGATTGATTATTGGGGGCAGTGCAGGGGGAGCTTTGCTCTGTGACTCTCCCAATGCTTTACGCCTCCTGGGAGTGTTCATTGGAAAAATGTTACAGGGAGATTTTCTCTGTATGGAAATCCGTGCTGCGACTGCCCTGCATGTGGTTACTAGAGATAATATTTTTTTTTCTCTATAAAGTACATTGATGGTGCTTCTCTGAGAATGTCGACTGGGGCACTATGTTTAATTATTCTATCATGGACATGCAAATCGCTAGCTAGACCAACATTTAACTGCCCAACTGTGGCTGCTTTCTTATACGGCCACAGTCCATGTGGTGTAAGTGTACTCTAAGTGCTGTTGGGATTCCATGACTTTAGCCACGAGACAATGATAAGGCGACAATGTTTTTCCAGGTCTGGATGGTGAGCGGCTGTGTTGTGAACTTCCTCACGGTGCTGTTCTCATGTAGCTGCTGTTCATGGGCTTTTGCGTATTCGCGGCCGAGGGGTTGGAAGGACACTTCGTGAGTTGACGATGTGCAGATCGTTGATGAAAAAACTGATGACATTGTGCTTTTGTGAATGAGGGAGCGAATTCTCAAAATGGTGCATATGGTACCAATGAAGAGGGATTCTTTGTCCTGGATGGCATACAGCTTCTTGAGTGTTGTTGGAGCTGTAGTTATGTAGGCAAGTGGAGGTTATACCAAGACAATCCTAATTTGCTCTTTGTAAATCTTGGACCAGCTTTGTGGTTTGATGGGCTGAGTTACTCTCTGCAGATTCCCAACCTCTGCACTGGCTTTAATTCCACAGTATTTATGTGGTGTGTTCAGTTCAATGGTAACCTCCAGGATGTTGATATTTGGCGATTCACTGACTGTAACATTGCGGAATTCCAGGTGGGGATAATGAGGTGCTCCCTACTTGGAGATGGTCATTGACTGGCAATTATGTAGAGCGAATGTTCAGAGGCAAAAGGTAAGGTGGGAAATTGAAAGGCATGAGTAAGTTATGGCCGATGAGATTTGAAATTTACGGACTCAACCCAACATAACTTGCAGCCTCAAAGCAGTAAAACTATTATTTATTAACAATGAGTAACTAGTGAATAAACTCTGCGCCTAATAAGTAAGGTGTCTTAAGAATCATCCCTATTTAGCAGTTTCAGTAAGCTGAATTCATAGCACACAGCTCTAATAGTATTAGGAAGTTTTATTCGTGTTGTGTTGGTTTATTTGCATCAGTAAGCTTAATGAAGACACGGAAGAATGACAAATTCTCCAACTGATGGAGTGTACGTTATGTGAAATGTGGGACTCCAAAATGTCCCCTGCGTCCTGGATAATAATTTCTGCAGGAAGTGCCATCGAAGGCAACATATTGAGCTCTGGGTTTTGGAAGTTCATCGGCAGCTGGCATCAATACACTTAATCCAGTTTTTTGACAGATTTGTGGGCTTTGCATTGATAGATGTAGTCACCTTCCAGCTTATGTCTATGCGTTGACATTGAGAATAGATGTCCATCCACCATTCAAATAAGGAAAGGTAAGTTGCAGGCAGTCTGCTTGCCACATATTCCAGAAGGAGGTTTCAGAATGGAATACTAATGACAATCTGGTTTCTCTGAGAAGCGCAACAGGAGGTAGGGTTATGGCATAATTGATTGCATATCTATAAAGGGGGTTCAAAGTGAAGAATTGAAGACCATTAGTGTTAGTTGTTTCCAACGATAGGAAGTAGGCAAGCATTAGTGTGGCACTTTAAGTCCAGGGAGTTGTGTTCCCTCCTAGGCGCCAAGATCGCTGCCTGTGTTCGGCTACAAATGCATTCTGAAAGGGAAGTTCTCAACAACAGAAAAAAATGGTTCCAATGCCGTCGGTAGGAAAAGTGCTGTGGCCCAGCAGTCTGCATTTAGGGTTCCTGGTTGGAATTTCGCAACCAGGGGTTCAAATATTTTAATCTCTAGATTACTCCAAGTGTCACGTGCAAGGAAGTATCAAAATTGACGGATCAAAAAAATGAATGTGTTTCGAGGAAGATGCAAGTTGAGGCAGGGTTTTAGATTGTTATGACATTGAGGCTGGCTCTGGAAGAGAAGGGTTCCGCATAGGCCGATATATTTGCACCAACATAGAGCTTCTTTTGGGCGTTCTAGCTGTGTAACTGTGGAGCATTTGAATTAACGTGAATTGTGAAGTGGGAACCAATAAACAGTAACATAGATAAATGACAATGTCTACAGAAAATTGTGAGGGATATATGGCACTTCTGAATGGAATAGAACATTAATAGTTATGGCCACGTTAATTAGAAAGTAATAAAGTCTAATTGTGCGCTATTGTATTTTAGTGTGAATGTTCAGGTTGTGGTAACTAAGTTTGGTGAATTACACAAGCAGGTTTCAGTGTGGAAGTATCATTTGGTGGGCATAAAAAGGACCTGGTTGAATGAAGGTCTGCACTGTCTCTGGAATACTCCTGGATTCAAAATATTCGGGAAATTTAGTTAAGCAAGAAATGGAGAGGGTTGGTGGAACTGTTTAAAGAGAGTGCTGCCGTGCAGTAGAGAGAGGATAACTCAAATGGGTAAGGGCACCAGCTATTTGTCTAGAGCTAAGAAACAACATAGGTCTGATTAAATTTCTTGGTGTGGTCTATAGGTCACCAGTAAGTGGGAATGATGTGTTGGAAGAATTTGGCAAGGACATCACAGTGAGCTGCACACATTGTAGAAAACTTAAAATGAGGGAGTCCAATTTCTCTCAAGCAGACAGTGATGGTAACAGTTCCTGAATTCTGCTCAGACAACATTTCTACAGCAGTGTGTTTCCGCTTCCAAGAGAAATGAGATCCTGCTGGATCTCATTCTTGGAAATAAAGTTTACAAACGGGATCAAAATTCTGCAAGAGACCTTGTACGAATTAATTGAACCAGAATATTTAGACTAGCTGCGAAAATGGTCAATAGCAAAGAAGATTAATAATACTGACTATCCCTCATTAATAACTTTCTCCAACGGGAGGTTAAGCGTCTCCGACTTTTTTTTCCCCATACACCACTGATTTTACATTCTGTAGCTGAGAGATCCCTTGTTTATCGGCACTTATTTTGAATAATGATACCCCATTCACTGCCATTCAGTCATCTGGGACCCTCCTGTGGCGAAGCTGGATTTTGAAATTAATTTCAGGGAACTTATGTTCTCCTTCCTTGCCTTGCACAGTAGCCTGGAAAACAACTCATCAAGATCTGGGGATATATCTACTTCAAAGTCTGCTATAATAACCAATATCTCCTCGCTTGCAATCTTAAGTTGTTCACGTGCATGACCGTCCCCGTCCCTGATTTCTATACCTCCATCACCCTTTTCTACACTAAATAAAGATGCACTGGGCACATTTAAATTCCCATCTCCGTGTCCCAAGTCCGCATACAAATGACTATTTGTTTCCCCTAATGCACACTGCGTTTTCACTGGTCATCCACTGGAACATACTTAACTTATAAAAGACCTTTTAGCATTACTTTATTTTACTTGCCAGTGTTTTCCAAATCCCCTCCTTCGTTCTCCTAATTTTCTTATTTAAGTAACCACACACACTTTCCATATTCCTCTAGGACATCCGCTCTTTTGATTCCTCGGCTTCCACGAGGAGTTTCCTGTTTTTTCCATATCCAATCCATTACTTTCCTGGAAATCCCTGGCTCTGTGGAATATTTTGTCGCAGCACTCTCACTACTTCATTTTTGCCAGAGTCCCTCTGCTCTGATGCACGGATTTGGACAAGTGGCTGCTCCCAGTCCACTTTGCCAGGATCATGTATTAAATTATTAAAAAACTGCCTCACCACAATTCAGGAGCTTTATATCTGCTACATTTTATGCTTCTCAATTTCTACCTTACATCTTACTGAATTATGGACGTAATCAGCGAAATTCTCCCCCATTAAGACCTCTACCATTAGCCCAGCTTTGTACCCAAAATAATAGGACCGGCAGCTCTCCCTTACTTGTGGGATTCATACTTGCCAGATTTAAAAAAAACTCACCCGTGTATATTTTGAAAATTCTG
The DNA here is from genome assembly GCA_026770705.1 of Isurus oxyrinchus. Classification (NCBI taxonomy): domain Eukaryota; kingdom Metazoa; phylum Chordata; class Chondrichthyes; order Lamniformes; family Lamnidae; genus Isurus; species Isurus oxyrinchus. The sequence continues at coordinate 6,190,237 of JANJGN010000041.1, read as the reverse complement.
CCACCTCTAAGCCTTCCACACTTGGTATATTAAGGTTATTAGGGGGAAGTGGAAACCTCCTACTATTTTTACTTTGTTATTTTTACAATTCCATCAGACTTGCCTATATGCCTCCCTTTCTATCTCTTTGGATCTTTGGGGTGGCAAAGTGATCAGCCCCTTTTTGAATTTAAGGTCGAACCACATGGCCTTATCTGAGGAACATTCTAAGATACCATCCTTCCTCTTTGCAGCAATTGACTCACTTATCAATGTTTTAAATCAACTCCTCTATTGTGACCACCCTCCCCTCAACGCCAGCCTTGTCTCGACTGAGGATTCCATACTCAGTAGATCCAACTACCAGCCCTGTTCTCTCCTTCACCAGATCTCTGTGGGTGGAAAAGTATCATATTCCCCTTTGTTAATCAACATCCTCAATTCATCTGCCCGACTCACAGGACTCCTGGGAATAGAATAATTGGCATCCATCCTTGTGAAGCTCACTTGTGCTTTAACGTGACTATATATTTTCTGCCGTACCAACTGAATTGTTTTTCTTCTATACTTGCCTATAAATCACATTCTACTTTACCTCCGCTGTGTATCCTATCCGATGGCCTAATAAGTTTAAACCCTCACTTACAACACGAGCAAACCTTCAATCCCCAGCAACACCCACCAACCCGCCCGCCCCGCCCCCCACCACCACCTCGACCCTGCCAAAAAATAATTGTGCTGCATTTACGGTTCAGGTCAAACATCTCGGACTTCCTCACATCCCACCTCTAATAGAAACAGTCCCAGTGACCCAGGAACCTCGAGCAGTCCTCCTGCACCAAAACTTCAGCCACAAATTCATTTACTCTACGCGCCTATTCCTATTTAAAAAAGCACGTGACATCAGAATTAATCCAGAAATTACACTCTTCGACGACCTGCTTCTCAAGCTGCTACCTTGCTCCTTAAATTATTGTTGCAGGTCCTCATCCCCCTTTGTACATATGCCTTTAGAATGAATGTGAACCACGGCATTTGGCTTCTCGCCCTCCCCATTCAGAATTCCTTGCACCAGTTCAATGACAGCCTTGACCCTGGCTCCAGGGAAGCAGGACACCATCCTGGAGTCACGCCTATGGCCGCTGATGCACCTGACTCTGACTCACAATTTTGGTCTCCTACACTATTGTTCTTCCAAGCCTTCTCCATCGCCAAGATTGTTCAGCTGGGCTCTGGCTGTATTCCCCATAGGAATAAACACTTTCACCAATTTTCAACACAGAAAAAGAAACCGTTCTTAAATAAGAAACACTCTAACCCTTTCCTGACTACCTGGTTGCTTCCCTTGTTCTGATTTTGATCACCCATTTCTTCTCTGACTGCACTTACTTATAACGTGTGATAACTGTGTGTAATAAAGTAAACATGCTATGTATAAAAGCCTCCACCTCCGCAGAGCACCACTGTGCATTCAGCTGACGGTTGAACTCCAAAACCCGTTTCTCAAGCGCGTTATCCGGGTGCCACATTCTGGAGATCTGGTCATCCAAGCAGCCATGGGTGCCTTATCTATGTCAGCCTGCAAATAAAACTTGCTAATCAGCTGTAACGTCTGTGAAGCGCTGGAAACGGCTGCCTGGTTGTTGAAGGCGGCCCCCAAGTTACCAAATGTATTCTCAGATTGGCTGTTCCGTTCTATAACCATCAAATGATGCTACCAGATTGGCTGAGGTAGGTATCGGTCACCGGCCGGTTTTTTCCGATTGTGTCAGGCGAAGTCAACGAAGTACCTAATAGGCTGAGTGGTGAAGCTTTCCGATTGAATGAAGAGGCTTTCAATCACGGGGCGGGTGAATTAATAGAGTCGCTGTGGAAATATTGTTTGGGGTAGTGCGTGCGTGAGTCACTGGGTGAAGCTCCGGATTGGTTATGCTGCCTGCCAGCCAGCGGACAGAGCTCATGGATTGGCTGAGTCTCTGACTGATGTGCAACCAATCCTTCAGGAATATCATTAACTCCTGTCTGATTTTGTGCAGCAACTTTAAATCATCATCATAAAATCGGCATGTTGACATATATTCAGGATATGTTTAGTAAACTAATTCCCTAATTTTATTATATACGATTTTTTTTAAGATTACCCGACCATAGATTTTATTTATTGTTGGTTAAAATACATTCAGAAGATTGTTGATAAGTGATTCGAATTTACAGCTGGTTAATACATGCAGCAGTGTGAGTGGATTTTGAGCTGGCTACAATAAATTCAGCAGAGTGGTGATAATTGAATGGGATTTAATGCTGGTTAAAATACATTCAGTGGGGTATTGATAAATGAATGGGATTTAGTGCTAGTTAAAGTACATTCAGTATAGTGGTAATAAATGAGTGGAATTTATTGCTCATTAAAATACAATGAGCAGAGTGTTGATCAGTGCATAAAATTAGTGCTTGTTAAAATACTTTCGCCAGATTGGTGATATGTGAGTGGGATTTTGCGCTGTTTAAAATATAATCGTCTGCAATTTCCACATGCACCCCCACCCCGACTGCTTAATTCCCAAAGGTCGCCCACTATGTGACTAACATTTAGTTCCTCTTTTGCTTCATGATTGTTTGAAGGCTCTTTTTATGCATGTTGCCACATTTCTTGCCAGGCATATCCTAATGTCTCCAACTGAATTGTCTTTGGGAACTGTTTAGCATGTGCCAACATTTTCTCAGTTACCTGGCCTAGTGCAAATTTTGGCTTCATTGTACACCGTTCTTTCCAGGTAAAAAACACTTGTCTTGCTGAGTTAACCATGGGCACAACACCCTTCTCGTAGTTGATTACCTTTCCTAGAATAACCTAGTTATTATCTATTGAGTATGTGAATGGGCCCCGCTCTCTCAAGCTTTGCCTGCACTGTCAAAGATTTGCGAACCAGTTAGCTCATTAAAAGCACCTTCCCAATTTTCCACACAGATCTCGATAATTTGGTCAGCATCTCGCTGAATGCCACTAACAATCTTTGATATAAAGCTCCATGCTGTAGCATATCGTATGTGCATTTTACTGAGCTGGCAGCTGAGGCTGCAGAAGAGATCCTGGGTTACCACTTTGAGTCACATACGAACGTTTTGAGGACACTCCCTTTCTTTTGACTGTCTCCAACTTTTTTAATTTATTCAATATGCTGGCCTATAGCGCGCTCCCAATTCCATTCAACCTTAAAATCTACCCACTTTAACAGGGAAGAATCGATATATGAATTAGCAGACCTGCATGGCACAAGAATATATAAAGGTCCATTGATCTTCATTGTTTGAACTGATCTAAAGAACAGGACAGCAACCAGCCCCGGATATTCCTCATCGGGAGACTGGAGATATTTGAAATTTCAGGCATCATTTCCTGCTTCCTGACAGAGGGAAATCGTTCCAAATCTAATTTTACAGGGATAATCCACGGCTTCCCTCTCCTGAAATCCTCACAAAAATCACCATTGGGACATTCAGGATGACCAGAAAGCTACATAGAGGACGGCAGCAGTGCGTAAATAAAGCGCCACCTCCCCTCCACGGTCACTAAAACTAGTAACCATGGTCAGTTAGGCTGTGATTGTCATTATCACAGGCGAATGAAAGGGTGCTGGGAGAGGTAATTTGTTGGATTAGCACTCCAGATGATCAAAAATGGCAGCCTGTATTTCAAAGTAACAGTGATTAATAACAAAACACAAACAGAATTACCTGGAAAAACTCAGCAGTTCTGGCAGAATTGGCGGAGAAGAAAAGAGTTGACATTTCGAGTGCTCATGACCCTTCGACAGAAATGGTTGAATCACAGGGTGGGTTGAAATATAAGCTGTTTTAAGATTGGTGGGGGTGGGGGGGGGGGGGCGGGTTGGGCGGAGGGAGAGAAGTGGAGGGGGCTGGTGTGGATGTATGCAAAAGCAATGATAGAAGCAGATCAACAAAAGATGTCACAGACGGCAGAACAAAAGATTACATAGGTGTCGAAGTTGGTGATATTATCTAAACGAATGTGCTAATTAAAGTGGATGGTAGGGCACTCAGGATATAGCTCTAGTGTAGGTGGGGGGAGCAGAAATGATTTTAAAATATTTAAAAATAATGGAAATAGGAGGGAAAAAGAAAAATCTATATAATTCATTGGATAAAAGCAAAAGGAAGGGGGAAGAAACATAGGGGTTGGGGGATGGGGATGGAGGAGGGAGGTCAAGACCTAAAGTTGTTGAATTCAATATTCAGTCCGGAAGGCTTTAAAGTGCCTAGTCGGATGATGAGGTGCTGTTCCTCCAGTTTGCGTTGGGCTTCACTGGAACAATGCAGCAAGCCAAGGACAGATATTTGGGCAAGAGAGCAGGGTGGTGTGTTGAAATGGCAAGCGACAGAAAGGTTTGGGTCATTCTTGCAGACAGACCGCAGGTGTTCAACTCTTTTCTTCTCCACCGATGCTGCCAGACCTGCTGAGTTTTTCCAGGTAATTCTGTTTTTGTTTTGGATTTCCAGCATCCGCAGTTTTTTGTTTTTATCTCTGTGTTCAATTGACTGCCACTGCTCTTCAAGAAATGCCTAATTCCTTGAACAAGTTCTGCTCGTCTCTGCGACAAGATTTCCGTATCTCTCTTTTGCCTTGTTCACCTTCATTGCTTTCCATTTCTCACCTGGTGCTTGTCAAGGTGTTTACTAAAACCCGCTTTCACAGTCGTATCTCCTTTCTCAGTAAATGTCTCCATCTCTGTATTACCCCACGTGGATTTCAACTGAAATTCCACCCCTCAAGTTTCGAACCCACCCAGCATTGCAGGTACTTCCGGGACATAAAACATTTCTCGGACTCTGTTCCCGTCGCATCCTGAGATGCACAATCAGTGTCATGCGCTGCCTTATGAACACACTCGACCTCTCCCTCCAGCAGCACCGCCGTACCCTTTTTCAAAGCTTCACATGCCCCAAGTTTCATTTTATACTTCGGCTCATCCGACGCCTCAACAAGAAACTTTTTCTCTTTCTCTCAAGTGCTAAGGAATGCAAGCTCCAACAACTCATCGACACCAACACCCATCTAGGACCCTCAACCCCTGCCTGTCCCTCCGTCCCCACCCCATCTTCCAATCCTAACCCCAGCCGTGTATTCACTATACCCCCTGACCTTCCCCTCTCCGATGGTGAACGGTCATTGCTCTGCAAATGACTTAGTTTCATTATCCTACGCCCTCACCTAAACAAATTTCGGGCTCGGCACGATGCTGAACTCTTTTTCCACCGTCTTTGTCTCCGGGCTCACTTCTTTGGGTAGGAGTCCTCTCCCCATTCAACGGATCCTTTCACCCGCCTCCAATATTCTCCCTCCACCTGGACCTCTCCCTCTGGATTCTTATCTTCTCTTGATTTTTTCATTGAGAACTGTCAGTGCGACATTAGTCGTCTCAATTTCTCTGCTCCTCTCACCCATTCTAATCTCTCTCTCGCTGAACTTACTGCACTCCATTCTCTCAGGTCCAACCCTGACATCGTCATCAAACCCGCTGACAAGGGTGGCGCTGTTGTTGTCTAGTGCACAGACCTCTACCTTGCGGAGGCTGAGCGCCAACTCACAGTCACTTCCTCCTATCTCTCCCTGGGCCATGACCCCAACACTGAACATCAAGCCATTGTTTCCAGGACTGTCACTGACATCATCTCCTCTGGGGATCTTCCTCCCACAGTTTCCAACCTGATAGTCGCCCAACATTGGACGGCCCGCTTCTACCTCTTACCGAAAATCCACAAACAGAACTGTCCGGTAGACCAATCGTCTCAGCTTGCTCCTGCCCCAATGAACTCATCTCTCGTTATCTTGAGTCCCTTCTCTCTCCCCTTGTCCAGTTCCTTCCCACGTACATCCGTGATTCCTCTGACATCTTACGTCACATCAACAATTTCCAGTTCCCTGGCCCCAAACGCTTCCTCTTCACCATGGACGTCCAATCCCTCTACACGTCCATCCCCCACCAGGATGGTCTAACGGCCCTTAGCTTCTTCCTCGAACAGAGGCCCGAACAATCCCCATCCACCACTACTCTCCTCCGTCTGGCTGAACTTGTTTACACATTGATCAATTTCTCCTTCAACTCCTCTCACTTCCTCCAAATAAATGCTGTGGCTATGGGTACCCGCATGGGCCCCAGCTATGCCTGTCTTTTTATGGTGTATGTGGAACATTACCTCTTCCAGTCCTACTCCGGCCCCCTTCCACAACACTTTCTCTAGTACATGCATGATTACTTTGGTGCTGCTTCATGCTCTCGTCCGGACTTGGAAATATTTATTAATTTTGCTTCCAATCTCCACCCCTCCATCATTTTTCATGTGGTCCATCTCTGACACTTCCCTTCCCTTCGTTGACCTCTCTGTCTCAATCTCTGGTAATAGACTGTCCACCAATATCCAGTACAAGCCTACCGACTCCCACAGCTACCTCGATTACATCTCCTCACACCTCGCTTCTTGTAAGGCCTCCATCCCATTCTTTCAGTTCCTTTGCCTCCATCGCATCTGTTCCGATGATACTACCTTCAAAAACAGTTCCTCTGGCATGTCCTCCTTCTTACTTAACAGAGCCTTTCTACCCATGGTCGTTGACAGGGCCCTCAACCGTGTCTGGCACATCTCCGCGCCTTCTCCTCCATCTCAGAAACATGATAGGATCCCCCTTGTCCTCACGTATCACCCCACCAGCCTTCGCATTCAAAGGATCATCCTCCACCATTTCTGCCAACTACAACAAGATGCCACCACCAAACACATCTTCCCTTCACCCCCACTGTCGGCCTTCCGTAAGGGTCGTTCCCTCTTGGAAACCCTAGTCCACTCCTCCATCACCCCTACTCCTCAACCACCACCTATGGCACCTCCCCTTGCCCACGCAAAAGATGTAACAAATGCCCCTTCACTTCCTCTTTCCTCACTGTTCAAGGGCCCAAACACTCCTGTCATTTGAAGCAGAATTTCACTTGCATTTTCCCCAAATTAGTCTACTGTATTCGTTTCTCCCAATGCGGTCTCCTCTACATTGGAGAGACCAAACATAAACTGGGCGACCACTTTGCAGAACCCCTGCGGTCTGTCCTCAAGAATGACCCAAACCTCCCTGCCACTTGCCATTTTAACACACCACCCTACTCTCTTTCCCACATGTCTGTCCTTGGCTTGCTGCATTGTTCCAGTAAAGCCCAACGCAAACTGGAGGAACAGCAACTCATCTTCCGATTAGGCACTTTACAGCCTTCCGGACTGAATATTGAATTCAGCAACTTTCCGTCCTGAGGTCCCTCCTCTATCCCCACCTCCCTTCTGTTTCTTCCCCCTTCCTTTTGTTTTTTTTTTCCAATAATTTATATAGATTTTTCTTTTACCACCTATTTCCATTATTTTTAAATCTTTCATGCATCCCCACCCCCACTAGAGCTATACCTTGAGTGCCCTACCATCCATTCTTAATTAGCATCTTCGTTTAGATAATATCACCAACATCAACACCTCTCTGTTCTTTTGTTCTTTTGTCTGTGAAATCTTTTTATGATCTGCTCCTATCACTGCTTTCTTGTCCCTACAACAACACCCCTCTCAACTTCTCCACCACCCCCCACCTAAAACCAGCTTGTGTTTCCCTCTCCTTGTAAAAAAAATCAGTTCATTTGAAGGGTCATGAGAACTCGAAACATCAACTCTTTTCTTCTCCGCTGATGCTGCCAGAGCTGCTGAGTTTTTCCAGGTAATTCTGTTTTTGTTTTGGAGTTTGTGTACATTGATATATGAAGGCAGAGGAGCAGATTCTTGGGGTGGTGAAAAGGCAGTTGGGACACTTGCAGTTATCAATCGAGGCATGGATTGCCAAAATGGTGGAGTCCTGTTTCAGGTGTGTAGAGCATTGGTGAGGCCGTAGCTGGAGAACAATGTGCAGTTCGGGTCGCCACATGACAGGAAGGAAGTGCCAGTTGCACTGGTGAGGTTACAGAAGAGATTTGCCCGGATGCTGCCTGGGATGAAACATTTAAATTACGAAGAGAGGTTGGAAAGACTTGGCTTGTTTTCCTTGGAGAAGAGAAGAGTGAAGGGCGACCTGATCGAGGTGTACAAGATTATGAGGGTCATTGACAGTGTGGATAGGGATCAGCTGTTCCCCTTAGTTGAAGGGTCAATCACAATGGGGGCATCAGTTCACGGTGAGGGGCAGCAGGCTTAGGGGGGTATGAGAGGAAATTTTTTTTTTTTACTCTGAGGCTGGTCCTGCATCGCGTTGCCTGCGAGCGTGGTGGAGGTGGGTTGCCTCACATCCTTTAAAACGTGCCTGTATGAGCACTTGGCACGTTATAACAATCAAAGCTATGGGCCAAGTCCTAGTGAATGGGATTAAGTAGGTAGGTCAGGTGTTTCCCACGTGTCGGTAGACTCGATGGGCAGAAAGACGTCTTCTGCACTGTATGATTCAATGATTGTTGCCCCTCCCTGTCGCTGTAATATTTATCAAGCCCAACAATCATCTGACATATACGTGCATTTTTAATTTTGACCTCCTGAGCACCCCTGACTTTATGCAGCAAAACATTAGTTGCCGTTACATCAACTGAGAGTGACCTCAACTGTGGAATCTCCTCTCGACAACCACTCGCCTTGTCTTCTTCTCCGCCTTGTGTTAAAAAAAGGCCTGGAAACCCATCTCTTTGACAAAGCTTTTGGTCATTTGACGAAACAGTTAATTATGCTGCTTAGTGTTATATTTTGCGTTACAAGACACTGTGCAGTGCTTTGGCTAGATGCAATATTATGACAAGTACCATACAAACATGAGCTGTTACAGTGTATTTTAACAGTGCTCCTGTGAATAACCTTGGGTGTGTTACTATGTTATTGACCTAACACAATTGTGGGTTTTCTGAGTTGCATTTCCGACCTGAGTCCAGGTGAGCTTGGTGCATTTCCGGGGGAGGGGCGGGGTCTATGGGGGAGGGGGAGTGGGAGTAGGGGTTGTCAGAATGATTGTCAGAATCACTGGGTTTCAGGGATTGGGCCTTTTTTATGCATTGTTCACTCCTGCAAAAAGAGCTTTGTGTGTGGTGGGGGGGAGGAGTGTTAGGGTCGCGGGGGCGGGGGTGGGATGGGGTGGTCTTTGATCTTCCAGGTCCACCTATGGGGTTCAGTAAAACCTCAGCAAGAAGTATTTTCAAGGGCAGTACTGCAGTTTCTTTACAGACATCTGACCAATGGGAGTTTAAAGAAATTAGCACTGCTTTTCATTAGCATGTGTGAATCTAAATTAGTTCACTCGTGAAAAAAAATCTCATAAGAATTCAGAAGCTCTTAAGATGTTCTGAATGCCTTTTTTGACAGCGCAGTTGGTGGTTTTATTCCTCAGCATTCTTTCCGTACTAATCCTCCAACATCCAAACTTACAAAATAATGAAATACGAGGGAAAGTAGGCCATTCATCCCCTCGAGCATGCTGCACCACTGAACAATATTGTGGCTGATAGTTTATTTTTCGAGTTCCACACGCACCTATTAGAATATCATTTGATTCTCTCCACTAACAAGATTATCTCTACCGCTGCCTGAATAGTACCCAGTGACTCGGCCTGCACTGTTTTCTCAGACTGAGATTTCCAAAGTTGAACAACTTTCTTAAAGATCCTGTTTTACTCCCATAGAGCTCCTGTTGCTCCCTGCCGAGCTCCCTTCAAACTGAGCACCTGTTCCCCTATCCGTGAACTCCCGTCTCCTCTCCCGAGTGCCTGCCAGGCTCCTTTCCACTCTCCCTAAGCGCCTGACCACTCCAGTTTATATCCTGAACATTTCATATAAGCTCTTGAACCTTCCACCTGAACTCCAGTCCTCACCTGAACTCCTAAGCCCTCCACGTGAGCTGCAGTCCCCTCCACCTGAGCTCCTGACCCCTCCAGCTGAGATAATGAACAATCCAACAGAGCACCTGGCCCCTCCATCTGTGCTCCTGTCCTCTTACCTGAGCTCCTTTCCCGTCCCCCTGGGCACTTGTCCCCTCCTCCAGAGAATCTATTCCCTCCTCATGAGCTCCTGTCTCATCTTCATGAGCTCCTGTCAACTCCCCCTTAGCTCCTGTTCCCCTCCCTGGTCTGCTGTTCCACTCCCATTGAGCTCTTTCTCCCCTCAACCCTGAACTCCTGTTCTCCTCTCCCTAAGTAACTCTCCCCTCCCCCTGAGTTACTCTGTCATCCCCCTGAATTCCCCTCCCCTTGAGTTTCGGTCCGCTCTAAGCTCAATTCCTGTCCCCTCCCCCAGCTCTCCTGTTCCCCATCCTCTGAGATCCCGTACCCCTCCCCCTGAATTGCTGTACCCCTCTCCCTGAGCTACTGTCACTTTTTCGATCTCCAACCCAGCACCCACCAACCCACCCCACCCCTCTGAGCTCTGGAACACAAATCGGGCACTTGCCCCCATACCTGATCTCTGGTACTGTTCACCGCAGCTGCTGCCTTATCCCACCTCGACTGATTTGCTGTCCACCCCGCTGCGCATCTGTCCCAAAACCCCCTCACCTCCTGCCCTGCCCAAATCAACCTCTGGTCACACCCCCACCAGCTCCTGTCCCACTGCCCCAAAGCTCTTCTGCCAAACTCCCTGATCTCCTGCCTCCATCCTGCTGAGCTCCTGCTCCCTTGCGTTGAGCTTCCATAATCATCCCCCGAACTCCAGTGCGGCTTGCCCCAAACTCTTATCCCACTTCTTCTGAGCCAACCCCCACCCACTCTTCATCCAACAGCCTTGGCTCTGCGTTCATAAAGGGCTAAGAATTCAATCTGTGCTCCGTGTTCAGTGTGAACTCTGTGTTCAGTGTGGGCTCCGTGTTCATTGTGGGCTCCATGTTCATTGCGGGCTCTGTGTTCAGTGTTGGCTCTGATCAGTGTGTGCTCCGTGTTCAGTGTGGGCTCTGTGTTCACTGTGTGCACCGTGTTCAGTCTGATATCTGTGTTCACTGTGGGCTGTGTTCAGTGTGGACTCTGGAATCAGTTTGGGCTCTGTGTTCGGTGTGGGCTCTGTGTTCAGTGTGGGCTCTGTGTTCAGTGTGGGCTCTGTGTTCAGTATGGGCTCTGTGTTCACTGCGTGCTGTGTTTTCAGTGTGAGCTCTTTGTTCACTGTGGGCTCTGAGTTCAGTGTGGGCTCTGGGATCAGTTTGGGCTCTGTGTTCACTGTGCGCTCTGTGTTCAGTGTGAGCTCTGTGTGCAGTGTGGGCTCTGTGTTCAGTGTTGTCTCTGTGTTCAGTGTGGGCTCTGTGTTCAGTGTGGGCTCTGTGTTCAGTGTGGGCTCTGTGTTCAGTGTGGGCCCTGTGTTCAGTGTGGGCTCTGTGTGCAGTGTGGGCTCTGTGTTCAGTGTGGCTCTGTGTTCAGTGTGGGCTCTGTGTTCAGTGTGGCCTCTGAGTTCAGTGTGGGGCCTGTGTTCAGTGTGTGCCCTGTGTTCAGTATGGTCTCGTCCTGTGTGGGCTCTGTGTTCAATGTGGGCTCTGTGTTCTTTATGTGCTCTGTGTTCAGTGTGAGCTCTGTGTTCAGTGTGGCCTTTCAGTTCACAGTGGGTTCTGTGTTCAGTGCAGGCTGTGTTCAGTGTGGGCTCTGTGTTCAGTGTGGGCTCTGTGTTCAGTGTGGGCTCTGTGTTCAGTGTGGGCTCTGTGTTCAGTGTGCGCTCTGTGTTCTGTGCGGGATCTGTGTTCAGTTCGTCCTCTCAGTTCACTGTGGGTTTTGTGTTCTGTGTGGGCTCTGTGTTCAGTGTGGGCTCTGTGTTCAGTGTGGGCTCTGTGTTCAGTGTGGGCTCTGTGTTCAGTGTGGGCTCTGTTTTCAGTGTGGGCTCTGTGTTCAGTGTGGGTTCTGTGTTCAGTGTGGGCTCTGTGTTCAGTATGGGCTCTGTGTTTACTATGTGCTCCGTGTTCAGTGTGGGCCCTGCGTTCAGTGTGGGCTCCGTGTTCAGTGTGGGCTCTGTGTGCAGTGTGGCCTCTGAGTTCAGTGTGGGGCCTGTGTTCAGTGTGTGCCCTGTGTTCAGCATGGTCTCGTCCTGTGTGGGCTCTGTGTTCAATGTGGGCTCTGTGTTCTTTATGTGCTCTGTGTTCAGTGTGGGCTCTGTGTTCAGTGTGGCCTCTCAGTTCACTGTGGGTTCTGTGTTCAGTGTGGGCTCTGTGTTCAGTGTGGGTTCTTTGTTCTCTATGGACTTTGTGTTCACTGTGTGCTCTGTGTTCAGTGTGGGCTCTGTGTTCAGTGTGGGCTCTGTGTTCAGTGTGGGCTCTGTGTTCAGTGTGGGCTCTGTTTTCAGTGTGGGCTCTGTGTTCAGTGTGGACTCTGTGTTCAGTGTGGGCTCTGTGTTCAGTGTGGGCTCTGTGTTCAGTGTGGGCTCTGTGTTCAGTGTGGGCTCTGTGCTCAGTGTGGGCTCTGTGTTCAGTGTGGGCTCTGTGTTCAGTGTGGGCTCTTTGTTCAGTGTGGGCTCTGCGTTCAGTGTGGGCTCTGTGATCAGTGTGGGCTCTTTGTTCAGTGTGAGCTCTGTGTTCAGTGTGGGCTCTGTGTTCAGTGTGGGCTCTGTTCATTGTGGGCTGTGTGATCAGTGTGGGCTCTGTGTTTATTGTGGACACTGTTTTCAGTGTGGGCACTGCATTCAGTGTGGGCTCTGTGTTCTGTCTGGACCCTATGTTCTTTGTGGGTACTGTGTACAGAGCGGGCTCTGTGTTCAGTGTAGGCTCTGGGTTCAGTGTGGGCTCAGTGTTCCGTGTAGACACTCAGAGCAGCCTGGGCTCTGTGCTCAGTTTGATCTCTGTGGTCAGTTTGGGTTGCAAGTTTAGCGCTGCCTCTGAGTTCAGTTTGTATTCGGAGGTGATACTGGTCTCTGTGTTAATTCTGGGCCCTTTCTTTTGTTTGGGACCATTTCACATTGTGGCCTCTTTCTTCAGTGAGGGCAGTTTATTCATTGCCAGCTCTGTGCTCAGTATGAGATCTGTGTTCAGTGTTGTCTCTGTGTTCAGTCTGGACCCTAGATTCTGTGTGGGCTCTGTGTTCCGTGTAGACACTCAGAGCAGCCTGGGCTCTGTGCTTAGTCTGATCTCTGTGGTCAGTTTGGGCTGCAAGTTCAGTGTTGCTTCTGAGTTCAGTTTGTGCTCTTACGTGATTCTAGGCCCTGTGTTCAGTCTAGACCCTGTGTTCTGCGTTTGACCATTTCTCATTATGGCCTCTGTCTTCAGTGAAGGCACACTGTTCATTGTGAGCTCTGTGTTCAGTATGGGCTGTGTGTTCAGTGTGCGCCTACGTTCAGTGTGGGCTCTGTGTTCAATGTGGGCTCTGTGTTCAGTGTGGGCTCTGTGTTCAGTGTGGGCTCTGTGTTCAGTGTGGCTCTGTGTTCAGTGTGGGCTCTGTGTTCAGTGTGGACTCTGTGTTCAGTGTGGACTCTGTGTTCAGTGTGGGCTCTGTGTTCAGTGTGGGCTCTGTGTTCTTTGTGGGCTCTGTGTTCAGTGTGGGCTCTGTGTTCAGTGTGGACTCTGTGTTCAGTGTGGACTCTGTGTTCAGCGTGGGTTCTGTGTTCAGTGTGGTGCCTCTGTTCAGTGTGGTGCCTGTGTTCAGTGTGGGCTCTGTGTTCAGTGTGGGCTCTGTGTTCAGTGTGGGCTCTGTGTTCAGTGTGGGCTCTGTGTTCAGTGTGGGCTCTGTGTTCAGTGTGGGCTTTGTGTTCAGTGTGGGCTCTGTGTTGAATGCGGTGTCTGTTTTCAGGGAGGATCCTGTGATCATTGTGAACTCTTTGTTCAATTTGAGCTCTGTGTTTATTGCGAGACCTGTATCCTGTGTGGGCTCTGTGTCCAGCGTGGGTTCCGTGTTCAGGGTCGGGTTTGTGTTCAGTTTTGTATCTATGATCAGTTTCGGCTCCACGTTCATGGTTGCCTCTGAGTTCGGTTGGTGCTCTGTGTCCAGTGCAGGCACTGTGTTTAGTGCCTTTGTTTATCTTTAGCCGTTGTTTTTCTTCAAAGTCCTCCGAGCCTTACCAGTCATTCAGCAGATGGCAGGATACAAAAGTTTGTAATGATTGAAAATATATCTTGTATTAATAATGTAATATGTTTAAGCCCATATCTAATACCAATTTCTGTATGTTCTAAGATCTGGGCCAATATCTTCCCTTATTCAGGAAAAGCATCAGTCCTGACACAAAATATTTCACGGTTTCACCTCCCCACAAACATTTAAACAGCAATTGTTCTGTCCCAGTGCAAAATCTTCTGCGGACGTGGATTCAGTGAAACTAGCTCCTCTCTGTCAGTTTCTTTTCACTCAGCCTCGTGACAATTAAGATTTGGGAGAACGATATTCCTCCATTGCCGCTGACAAATCTCTGTCTTCCTTTATATAGATGTAAGTGCTGGCGGTGAGGTAACTTTGTTGCTCATGTATGTAAAGTTTCAACGTAATTTGGATCTTGATCACACTCATTCTGATCAGCACCAGGCAGGTATATTGAAAAGAATCAGAACAGCAGATTTTGCAGGTGCATCGAATTCTCGACCCGAAACATGCCATTCAGCCCATCCAGTCTTTGTCATCCCCTTTCTAAATTTCCACATTTAGCCGGACTGCCTTCTTGTATTTCTCAAAGCATTGTCAATGATTTCACTTGCATTATAGATCCAGCTAACGCACACACTCTATTTAAAAAGAAATTTAATAGTTTCTTCACTCCTCCCCCACCCCTTCCACTTCCGTTTCTTTTCCAGTGACCTCCAATCTGTGTTCCTCTGGTTCCCAATCTTGCTGCCATAGACAATATTTTTACCTTATTGATTCTTTCAAAACCTATTTTAGCACATTTCCTCTGAACCATCTCTGCTCTAAGGAGAACACGCCCACCTTCTCTAGTGTCTGAACATTAACTAAATTCCCTGGTCTCCGGTGCAGATAAAGTAAATCTCTTCTGATCCGTTCCCAAGGTCTTGACAACATTCTAGAAGTGTGTTGCCTATAATTTTATGCTGTATTCCAGCCAGTAAAGAACACATTGTTATATAGAAGGGTTTAGCAATGAATTCAAGACCAAGAACTGTCCCATGATTAACATCACAAATGCTCTTTATCTGAAGTTATCAAACTGCAATTTATGGGATCTTGCTCTGCGCAACACGGCTGCCTTATGTCGTGCAGTAGAAATGCGACGGCCCTTCAAAAGTAGCTTTGCCTGTCCGGATCTCTGAGACATCCGAGAGCCATAAAAAAACGCTGTTCAAAGGAAAATCTCTCTTCTCTGTCTATATATATTAATATCGGTGAATGTAACATTATATTAACCATTTATCACAGCTGCAATTTTACCTCCAACGTTTCGTGCACAGGTAAACTCAGGTCTCTCAGTTCATGTTGAAAACCGGCCCCCCTGCTCCTGCCCTTTAGATATGGATGCTTCCTCCCCCATTGTCTTTGATTAACATCTGCTTTATATTAACAGCACAGATCGGATTGGATAGGTTCCCAGCTGTGTTAAGGAATGGATAGGAACACTGATTGCTTCAGAGGGAGTATCTATTATCTACCCGAATATTCATAACAAAGACTAAACAGAAGTCCCTAGTGTGCTGGGGAAATAATTTCATTATTACCCCATACCCCTTGTCAATTTCGGGCTCGGTTTAGGCAAATATTTATTTATTCATTTGACAGGCCTTACATCCTCCTGGGAGAAGATTGTCCTGTGAGCAGAGACTGAGCTCATGTGGCCTTTATTCTCTGGAGTATAGAAGAAAGAGTGCTGACCTCATTAAAAGATACAGAATTCTGAAGGGTGAACACTGAGTGGTTGTTTGCCCCTGGATCTGGCGTGCAGCACACGGGAGTCACTGTCACAGGGTGAGGGTTGTATATGTTCTGGCTGAGATGGGGAGAAATGTATTTCCCCAGAGGGCTGTGAAATTTTGGATCTCGCTACCGCACGGGATTCTGGGTTCTCAGATTCTTCCTATGTTCAAAACTCGGATTGTTGCCCGAGGTAATGAAGGAATATTTTCAATAGAGTGGAAAAATTGGAGTGGTGAAAAAAGCCAGCAGAAATACGCCGAATGACCTGGCCCTGCACCTTTTCCTTATGCCCTTGTATAAAATGGGTGTGTGGCGGTGGCGGTGGTGCAGGAGTCCGCTAAGTAATTCAATCCGAATTGTCCAAGTGTGAAAGCTCAAGAATTGCAGTACCCTCAAACCAGTCCCTTCCTGAATTCCTGTTCTGGGCGCATCAAGGTATTGCCCAGGACTGTCCACTCCACCCTTACAGCCACTCAGAATGTTGACCCTACAGCTGCTGCAGCGGGATAAGTCCTGCACTGGCCTCACATTCACCAGCATTGTGGAAATCCTTTAAACAAAGGGAAAATGAAACAAACACACTGAGATGAGACCGCGATCAATGCAAATCATTTTATTGCTGATTATAGATCGTTATTGCAATAAGAGAAGGACAGCTTCGGGGAGGGGTTGGGTCCTGTTGCTCACAACCAATACCACAGCTCCTGCTTATTCTGAGATGACAATTACAGTGGGGTCTTGAAGAGCGCACTCACTGGAGTTTCATCCCAACCCGTATAACAGCAATCAGAACCGTTATCACAGAAATTCTCTTCAAGCAAATAACCCAGTGGACAAGGCTCATTGGTACACATTCCATCGGCTTCCTTACATATACTCGTGGAGGAATCTTTAATTTTAAACAAAGAGTCACATGGAGAAACAGCCTGCGGAGCAGAGAGGAGAGTGAAGAGCAGTGGGAGATTGGTTTTCCTATATATGGTCACCGTGGTGATGAACGAAATGCAGCCGCCGGTGTGTACACAGCAATACCCAGAACCATCAAAGGAACTGAGAAATCAGGTTGTCTTTCAGGATCGAACACTGGGTCTTATAAACACCTGCAGTGGGGAGACGTGACCAAAAGCTCGATGAAAGAGGAAATATTTTAGTTACCTCTTAAAGGTTGAGAGAGGGTCAAATAAATTTAGAGATGGAATTCCAGGATTCTGGTTCCAGGAAGCTGACGGCCAAATAGTGGAAAGATTGAAATCAGAGATGTGTAAGAGGGATGGGAACAGACGGAGTGCAGAGATGGTTATGATTCTCGGGAACTGGAGGAGGGTACGGTGATAGAGAGGGCTGTTGGATGTTCTGGATTTGGCGAGGGTTGTAGAAGATGGGTTACGGAGATGGAGAGAGTTGTAGAAGATGGGGAATGTTACGTGGATGGAGAGTGCTGTACGACCTGGGGGAGTTTAGAGAGTTTGGAAGAGTTGTAATGCCTGGAGTAGTTCAAGAAGACAGAGACTGTTATATAAACTGGCAATGTTTACAGGGATAGGGAGGGGGTGACTGGGAGTGGACGAGGATGCAGAGAAAGGAGCAGTCGTAGAGGCCGGATTTTTTACACAGAAATAGGCAGGGGTGTGAGGAATGTGGGGTGTCAAGCAGCTATAGAAGTCTAGCGGCCCAAGGAGGTACATAGAATGTAATGGTTGTGGGTGTTGAATGAGGTAACGAGGATAGTGAGAGTTGTGGGACTGGAGTTGTTCACACAGTTTGCGAGGGCAGGGGGATTGAAGGTGGTGTGTAACCGCTGGTAATGATAGTGACATGGATGCTTTTGTTGGCTGGAGAAGGTAACAAAGCTGCGAGAGGTTGCAGTGTCTTGGGTAGTTTACGGACACTCAAGGAATAGGAGGTGCTGGAACTTTTAAAGAGACTGGGAAGTTTGTGAGGGCCCGGCAATTTACAGAGATAGAGAAAGTTGAGGAGTTTGTGTAGATTTCAGACAAAATGGTTGTCCAAAGGAATGGAGGTGCTGATGGAGATAAGCATTGCAGCATGTTCTAGTGAACTTTACAAAGATATAAATGTTTGCAATGACTGTTAAGAGCTTACGGATTTAGTGAGGGTTGTCTATGCTGAAGGATGTTACAGAGATAGTGAGGGTTGTCTGTGCTGGAGGAAGTAATGGAGATAGGGACGGTTGTCGGGGCTGGAGGAGTTTACTTGGATAGGGAAATTTTGACCGCTTGGAGAACTCACAGAGATACAGAGCTTTGTAGGAGCTGGCGCTATTTCTTTGATGTGCAATTATGAAGCGCCTGCGTGATGTTGCGGAGAGACAGGCTATTGTTGGGGCTGCAGATTTTCACAGGGACTGGAAATGTTTTGGAGGAAAGAGGAGTTTGCAGTGTTCTGGGTTCTCGAGGGATATGGAGGAATAAGGTTTCCGGAATAAAAATGACGAGGGTGGCTGTAATTCCCAGTCCAATATTCTCCCTTTGCTGTCCTTGAGCAGTGATTGGAAGGGAAAGGGACTGAAAGAGCTCCTCAAATCTCTCCTCTCACCCTGCGCCCTAAAAAAACACACAGAGACCCAATGAAATGGGCATTGTTCCAAAGAGCTGCTGTGGACAGGGAGGTCACTATTCACCCACGACCTGGAAATCTTGAGCAATCAGCAGGAGACCAAGAACCAGGAGCAGAGCCTTCATCATCTTGACCAGAGTACCTCTGGATCAGTGAACTGGACACTAGAGAGTGTGTGTAGAGTCACAGAGACTGCTTGTGAGAATTTATCATTCCAGAAACGAGGATTGGCTCCTGCCTAGGAAGATATCTTCTGTTAATCTGAGACATGATTGGCCGTTTTGCTCAGGGAGCAAGACAATGGGTGTGGACAAGCTCTGGGTTTCTTCACGTATGACCTCGACTCACGTTAATCCAGAAGCAATTTCATCTTTTGAAACACAGTTTTCAGTGGGGTGACAACAGAATCGAGCCGAGGTAAATGCCTGGGTTATCATAAATAAACAGGGCCGAAACTGTATTTGAAATTTGGGCTGCCATTAAAGTGGAGCAAATTCGGGAAAGCGAGCAACACGAGTGTGGAAGGGGACCCCATAATGAACCAAGTCCCAATCCCCACGCTGCACATATAACAACACTGGACACAATCCCCACACTGAAGAGAATATACACTCTGAACAAAGTAACTGGTCTGACCGAAATCTCACACTGAAAACTGTCGCGATTCTGAACACATAATAACTTCTGAAACAGTTGCCACATTGAATACAGCCTCCGCTCTGAATACCTCAGACATACTCCGCACCCTGTACACAATCCCCTCACTCAACCTCTAATAACCCAGGATCCAATCCCCACAAAGAACAGAAATCACCCCGGACAGACAAACCATGCTGAGGAGGGTCAACACTCTGAACACAAATGCACCTCTGACACAATCCCCACAGTTATTATATTCTCCACAGTAAACATAGTCTACCCACTGAACACAATTCCCACTCTGATCACAGACACTATTCTGAACCAGATCCACAATTTGAACACAGAGCGACGCTGGAACCAAAATTCACAGTGGACACGGTCCCCATTCTGCTTGAAATCGCCAGTCTGAAAAAAAGTGTCCATGCTGAATATTACAACACATGTCTCAAAGTCCACACTCTGCACAATTATCACTATCAATTAGGGATGGAGAGTACGGTGTTCCCAGGCAGATGAGTTCGAGACGAGATCTCCATATGAAATACATTATTATGCACAATTATTCTTTCTAATTTTACACTGGCCATGATTTAACAATTTCAAGAATATTAAAAAAAAGAATTCCAAATGGAGTGAACAATGAGGAACGTGTTACTATCTGTTCGTGCAAACTCGATGGGCTGAAGGGCCTCTCCTGCAATGTGTGATTCTGTGACTATACGAGGGTACAGGCAGACTAGTGAAATGTGCAGATGTCAAGAGACACATTTTTCACAGAAAAATGAGCAGTGATTATTTAAAATTAAAGGTAAAAGTCAAAGTTGTTGCAGGGGCAGAGAGGTCTGCAAGTGTTGGACACAGATCACTGAAGGTGGCAGCACAACAGGATAAGGTATTAGAAAGAAATGGATCAATTGCCTTTAGAAATAGAGGACTAGAACAAAAAAAAACAAGGAAACTGTAACTTCACACTTTGTAACACACTAGTTAGACCCCAGATGTTGTTCATTGTCCAATTCTGAATCCACACTTTAGGAAGGGTCTCAAGGCCATAGAGAGGGTGTGGAGTTTATTTTTTTTATTTGATTCAACGTTGGAGGCTCTGCAACTCATGTGAAGAGAATGGAGAAGGTGGTTTCTTCTCAATTGAACAGAGGAGGCTAATTACATTTTTATTAGCGGCGTTCTACATCAGGCAGTATTTGATAGATTCAATCAGGAGAAACTTTCCTGGTACAGGATGGTCAGGAAAAATAAGGACACAGGCTTAACCTGCTAGGCAAAAGGAAATAGTGGGATGCAAGGAAACATTTCATGACATAGCGAGTTGTGCTCATCTGATTAAATGCTTCAAATTAATAATTTACCAGTAATATACAGCAAGGGAAGGGGAACTGAGTCTAATTAAATACAATTACAAAAGATCTACCAGAATCACGATGGGTCGAATGGCTTGTTTTTTCTTTCATGTGCCGGACGCTGTAACTAAAAAAGTTCAATCAATTGTCGTTTTAAACCTAAACTTTGCACACAGAGCAAAAAGTTTCCTTATTGACAGAATATATTTGCATAAACACTGAGGGCGCTCAGGCGCAATGGAGGATCCTGTTTCCCTGAACTCCTAAACATCAGGATAGTGTGTGGAAACAAACTGAGAGACAGGAGCTTGGTTCACTGAGGTTAAAGTCACAGAATGATCCCCAGTTGGAAGCGACAATCTCGGTGAAAATGGTTGTCACCAGATAATATCGTGAAATATTCCCTGTCAGTAATGAAAGATGCCGGGGCAGAGAAACTCGGAGGTACAGAGTGACGGGATGGTGGAAAAATTGAAAACATTCTCTGGAATTTTATTTCAACGATCCCTGTAATTTCGAGACTATCATCATCTGCATCCTGCTGATTGCCTCATAAAGCCCAGCAAGGTACAGATCGATAAACAAGCACAGAAACAAGGGGAAGATACAAAACACAGATAACAAACCGCAATTTGAACACAAACCACATTCTAAGCAAAGACCAGACTTTGAACACATATCCCAACCTGAAAAGAGAGCTCAATGCAAACACAGATTCTCGACTACACTAACAGCACAGTTTCAATAGAAACATCACTTTAAACAAATACCACACTCTGAACACATATCACAGCCTGAAAACAGACAAGATCCTCAACACATACTTTATTCTAATCAAATACCAGACACTGAACACCGTCCCCACTCTGAAAGCAGACTTCAGTGTAAACTCACATCCTAGACCGACCAAATACCACAATCAGGAGACATCACGTATTCGGAGCGCAGGAACTAATCTGGACACAGGCTTTCCATCTAATCAAAGGCCCCAGTCTAAACATAAACCGCTCTCTGAGAACATCTGCCCCCCGATCACACATTTTACAATCAGCATAGCCCCCTCCCTAAACACAGAAAGCACTCTGAGCAAGTTCCCCACACTGAACACAAAGCATGAAGTCAGCAGAGAACGCACACTGTACGCTGTTACTCACTGATGAAAAGTCACACATTGCAAAGAGAGCTCACGCTGGACACAGAGGCCACAGTGAACACAAAGGCCGCACTGGACGCAGTGCACACACTGAACACAATCCACACTCTGAAAACGGTTCCCACTTTGATTGAAGGCCCAAATCTAAATACAATCCACATTTTGGACACCATCCGAACATAGACAAACTGTACACCATGAACTCAGTGTCCATTCTGAATAAAATCCCCAGAATGAATTTTGAGAGTCCAAGCTGAATAATGCACGTCACGTCTCACAGACCACATTCTGAAAATTGGTCACTGTCTATTGGCGTGTATAAAGCGGTGTTCACCTACACTTCATTTTGAGACCACATCTCAATATCTTATGTGTTACTGACGTGGATTATTATTATTATTGTTTTTTTTATACAGGCCTTGGCATAATAATTGTAAGATTATTAAAAGAAAATCAAATGAAATTAACAATGAGCTAGATAGTCACAGACATTACGAGGAGATAAAAACAAAGAGAACTGCGGATGCTGGAAATGCAGAAAACAAAAACAGAATTACCTGGAAAAACTCAGCAGGTCTGGCAGCATCGGCGGAGAAGAAAAGAGTTGACGTTTCGAGTCTTCACGACCCTTCGACAGAACTTCGAGTCTTCATGACCCTTCGACAGAACTTGAAGTTCTGTCGAAGGGTCATGAAGACTCGAAACGTCAACTCTTTTCTTCTCCGCCGATGCTGCCAGACCTGCTGAGTTTTTCCAGGTAATTCTGTTTTTGTATTACGAGGAGATAAACTGACTGGTGAAATGGGCAACTGTGAAGTGATAGATTTTCCACTAAGTATGAGCAGAGACAATATAATACTTATGGGGGAATAAAAAAACAAAGTAGTCACTGGAGCAGAGACATCTGGGGGTGTCGGAAACAAATTATTGAATCTGGCAGCAGAAGTCGAGGAAGAATTGGAAAGCACATGTTATCGTTGCCTTTACAAATAACGGACTTGAATGCAAAAGCAAGGAAACTGTAATGACCTCTTTATAACGCACTGGTCAGGACCCAGATTGAGTTCTGTGCCCCCAACTGAATCCAAAATTTAGGAAAGGTGTCAAGGCCTTGGAGAGGGTGCAGAGTTTAATTTCTTACTTGATTCCAGGAATGAGGGTAATTAATTCATGTGGAGAGATTGGAGAAGGTGAGTTGTTCTCCTTTGAACAGAGGAGGTTAAATAATATTAGATTATATGTGTTCTATTGCAGGGTGTTGTTTGACTGAGTCAATAACGAGAAACTTCTTCCTGAGATGGGATGGTCAGGAATAAAATGGACACAGACTGAAGCTCTTTGGCAATATAACGATGAAAAAATGCAAGGAACCATTCCATGACATAGCCAGTTATGCTAGCCAGTTATGCTGATCTGTGCAAACGTTTCTACTTAAGGACTTTAACAGGGATATTAAGCAAGAGATGGGGAAGTAGGGACTAATTAAACAGCTTTAGAAAAAGATCTAGCAGAAACACGATGGGCTGAATGGCTTTTTTTTGTATTTAATGGGCCTGACGCTCGAACTGAAACGTTTTCATCAGTTGTGTGGTTACATCTAAACTTTACATGCATAGCAACCAAGGGCACCTTAACAACAGAATATATTTACATAAATACTGTGATCGCTCAGGGGCAATGGAGGGAACCTGTTTCCCTGAGACACAAACCATCTGCATATTGTGTGGAACCAACCAGAGAGGCGGGGAAATAGGTTTACTGTGGGCAAAGTCACTCAAAACCCCCACTGGGACAAAGATTCTCAGGGTAAATTGCTGTGAGCAGATAACACCGTGAAATATTCTGTGTCAATAATGAAGGATGACCGGGCAGAGAAGCTCGGAGATACAGAGTGAGGGAATTTTGGAAACCTTTTAAAACATTCTATAGACCGTTTATCAAAACTATCTCCCGAATAGCTAAACACTCATAATCTGCATCCTGCTGAATGAATGGAAATGCAGGGCAAGGCATGGATCGACAAACAAGGACAGAAACTGTGTACAGAAAGATACAGAACACAGATCCGAGCCTGAACAAGGACCGCGGTTTGAACACAAACATCACTTTAAACAATGACCACACTCGGAACCCACGAACCACCATGCAAACAGAGCCCAATCTAAAAACAGATCCTACTCTACACTAACAGCACCAATTTGAACAGAAACCACAGCTTTAAAGAGAGGACTATCCTCTGAAATGATATCAGACCCTAATAACAGCCTAAACTAAACACAAATCCTAGTCTAAACTAACAGCACAGTTTGAACAGAAAACCCACTTTAAACGAACGACCACACTCTGAACCCATATCGCTCCCTACAAACAGCCCAATCTAAACACTCATTCTAGTCTAAACTAACAGTACAGTTTGAACAACAACACCACTTTAAACAAAGACCATACTCTGAACCCATATCACTCCCTGAAAACAGCCCTCAACATACAAACAGATTCTAGCCTGAACAAATACCAAAGACTGAACACAAACCTCAATCTGAAAACACACCTCAGTGTAAACACACATCCTAGACCGACCAAACACCGCAGTCTGAAAGCAGCCCCCGATACCTAACGCAGAAACTGCTCAGAACACAGGGCCTCATCTAAAACAAAGTCCCCATTCTGAACACAAACCGCTCTTCGAGCACATTCGCATCTCTGATAACACTGGTCACACTCAACATAGACTGCTCTCCAAACACAGAAACCACTCTGACCATGATCGCTGCTCTGAACGCACTCTGAACAAAGTGAACCTAGGCTCCTCTAACAACGGAGCCCAGTCTGAAGACAAAAACAGAATTACCTGGAAAAACTCAGCAGGTTCTGGCAGCATCGGCGGAGAAGAAAAGAGTTGACGTTTCGAGTCTTCATGACCCTTCGACAGAACTTGATTTCGAGTCCAAGAAAGAGTTGAAATATAAGCTGGTTTAAGGTGTGTGTGTGTGTGTGGGGGGGGGGGGGGGGGGGGGGGTGCGGAGAGAGAGAGAGAGACAGAGGTGCTTGTGTAGACAAACAAGCAGTGATAGAAGCAGATCATCAAAAGATGTCAGTGACAATGGTACAAAAGAACACATAGGTGTTAAAGTTAAAGTTGGTGATATTATCTAAACGAATGTGCTAATTAAGAATGGATGGTAGGGCACTCAAGGTACAGCTCTAGTGGGGGTGGGGGGAGCATAAAGATTTTAAAATATTTAAAAATAATGGAAATAGGTGGGAAAATAAAAAATCTATAAAATTTATAGGGAAAAAAAGGGGGGGAAAAAAGGGGAAACAGAAGGGGGTGGGGATGGGGGGAGGGAGCTCACGACCTAAAGTTATTGAATTCAATATTCAGACCGGAAGGCTGTAAGGTGCCTAGTCGGAAGATGAGGTGTTGTTCCTCCAGTTTGCGTTGGGCTCCACTGGAACAATGCAGTAAGGCCAAGGACAGACATGTGGGCAAGAGAGCAGGGTGGAGTGTTAAAATGGCAAGCGACAGGGAGGTTTGGGTCATTCTTGCGGACAGACCGCAGGTGTTCTGCAAAGCGGTCGCCCAGTTTACGTTTGGTCTCTCCAATGTAGAGGGAGACCACATTGGGAGCAACGAATGCAGTAGACTAAGTTGGGGGAAATGCAAGTGAAATGCTGCTTCACTTGAAAGGAGTGTTTGGGCCCTTGGACGGTGAGGAGAGAGGAAGTGAAGGGGCAGGTGTTACATCTTTTGCGTGGGCATGGGGTGGTGCCATAGGAGGGGGTTGAGGAGTAGGGGGTGATGGAGGAGTGGACCAGGTTGTCCCGGAGGGAGCGATCCCTACGGAATGCCGATAGGGGGGTGAAGGGAAGATGTGTTTGGTGGTGGCATCATGCTGGAGTTGGCGGAAATGGCGGAGGAAGATCCTTTGAATGCGGAGGCTGGTGGGGTGATAAGTGAGGACAAGGGGGACCCTATCATGTTTCTGGGAGGGAGGAGAAGGCGTGAGGGTGGATGTGCGGGAGATGGGCCGGACACGGTTGAGGGCCCTGTCAACGACCGTCGGTGGAAAACCTCGGTTAAGGAAGAAGGAGGACATGTCAGAGGAACCGTTTTTGAAGGTAGCATCATCGGAACAGATGCGACGAAGGCGAAGGAACTGGGAGAATGGGATGGAGTCCTTACAGGAAGCGGGGTGTGAGGAGCTGTAGTCGAGGTAGCTGTGGGAGTCGATGGGTTTGTAATGGATATTGGTGGACAGTCTATCACCAGAGATTGAGACAGAGAGGTCAAGGAAGGGAAGGGAAGTGTCAGAGATGGACCACGTGAAAATGATGGAGGGGTGGAGATTGGAAGCAAAATTAATAAATCTTTCCAAGTCCCGACGAGAGCTTGAAGCGGCACCGAAGTAATCATCGATGTACCGGAGAAAAAGTTGTGGAAGGGGGCCGGGGTAGGACTGCAACAAGGAATGTTCCACATATCCCATAAAGAGACAGGCATAGCTGGGGCCCATGCGGGTACCCATAGCCACACCTTTTATTTGGAGAAAGTGAGAGGAGTTGAAGGAGAAATTGTTCAACGTGAGAACAAGTTCAGCCAGACGGAGGAGAGTAGTGGTGGATGGGGATTGTTCGGGCCTCTGTTCGAGGAAGAAGCTAAGGGCCCTCAGACCATCCTGGTGGAGGATGGAGGTGTAGAGGGATTGGACGTCCATGGTGAAGAGGAAGCGGTTGGAGCCAGGGAACTGGAAATTGTTGATGTGACGTAAGGTGTCAGAGGAATCACGGATGTAGGTGGGAAGGGACTGGACAAGGGGAGAGAGAAGGGAGTCAAGATAACGAGAAATGAGTTCTGTGGGGCAGGAGCAAGCTGAGACGATCGGTCTACCGGGGCAGTTCTGTTTGTGGATTTTAGGTAGGAGATAGAAGCGGGCCGTCCGAGGTTGGGCAACTATCAGGTTGGAAGCTGTGGGAGGGAGATCCCCAGAGGAGATGAGGTCAGTGACAGTCCTGGAAACAATGGCTTGATGTTCAGTGGTGGGGTCATGGTCCAGGGAGAGGTAGGAGGAAGTGTCTGCGAGTTGACGCTCAGCCTCCGCGAGGTAGAGGTCAGTGCGCCAGACAACAACAGCACCACCCTTGTCAGCGGGTTTGATGACAATGTCAGGGGTGGACCTGAGAGAATGGAGTGCAGTAAGTTCAGAGAGAGACAGGTTAGAATGGGTGAGAGGAGCAGAGAAATTGAGACGACTAATGTCGCGCCGACAGTTCTAAAGCGGGCGACCGCTTTGCAGAACACCTGCGGTCTGTCCGCAAGAATGACCCAAACCTCCCTGTCGCTTTTATGCTCCCCCCACCCCCACTAGAGCTGTACCTTGAGTGCCCTACCATCCATTCTTAATTAGCACATTCGTTTAGATAATATCACCAACTTTAACTTTAACACCTCTGTGTTCTTTTGTACCATTGTCACTGACATCTTTTAATGATCTGCTTCTATCACTGCTTGTTTGTCTACACAAGCACCTCTGTCTCTCTCTCTCTCTCCGCCCCCCCCCCCCCCACACACACACACCTTAAACCAGCTTATATTTCAACTCTTTCTTGGACTCCAAATCAAGTTCTCTGAATATTGATGTCAAGCTGAACACAGATACCAATCTGAGGACCGACCCATCTCTGAACACTTCCCCCACCCTGAACACAGGCACGACTCTGAACATGGTCCCTAATTTCAAGACAAGCAACACACTGACCACCGTTCACCTACTGTTACACTGAACACAGAGCCCAATCTGTAACAAAACTACAGACTCCAATCTGAATACAGAATCAACTCTGAAAACAGAGACTCCTGGGACACATGCCCCACATAAATCATAATTCCCACCCAAACCAGCCCCACCCCCACCTTAAACCAGCTTATATTTCAACCCTTCCTGGGATTCACCTAGTTCTGTCGAAGGGTCATTGGACTCGAAACATCAAGTCTTTTCTTCTTCGCTGATGCTGCCAGTCCTGCTGAGTTTTTCTTGGTAATTCTGTTTTTGTTTTGGATTTCCAGCATCCGCAGTTTTTTGTTTTTATCTCTGTTTTTAATTGACTGCCACTGTTCTTCAAGAAATGCCTACCTCCTTGAAGAAGTTCTGTTCTTCTTTGCGACAAGATTTCTGTATCTCTCTTTTGCCTTGTTATATCTTTTGATGATCTGCTTCTTTCACTGCTTTTGCCTACAACCACACCTCCCCCCTCCACTTCTCTCCCTCTCCCTCCACCCAATCCCCCACCCCGCCTTAAACCAGCTTATAATTCAACCCTTCCTCGGATTCACCTAGTTCGGTCGAAGGGTCATGAGGACTCGAAACGTCAACTCTTTTCTTCTCCGCCGATGCTGCCAGACCTGCTGAGTTTTTCCAGGTAATTCTGTTTTTGTTTTGCTCAAAGAGATAGTCTGTTACTACCTTCCTCATTGGTCAGTACGTTTGACAATCTTTTTAATAGCCTCAAAATTATGAAGACATGCCCGTGTAAATTTTTTAAAAGTAATCCGGCACAAAAATATGTTTCGTCTGGAAATCTGCTTTCAAACTCATCAGCCTAGGAACACCACACTCTCCACCTCTCATAGAAAGTGATCAGTGTTCAGGGTGTGAACTGTAAGACTGGTGCTGTATTATTCAGCACGGAGTCTTTTTTCAGACTGGGGATTTTATTCAGAATCGGGGCTACGTTCAAACTGAATAATCTGTACAGCGTCGTGCAGTATTCAGATTGAGGGCTTTGTTCATGGTGGTGTCTGTGATCAGAGTGGGAATTGGTTCTGAGTGCGGGCTGTGTTCACTTTGGGGATTGTCTCAGAGATGGTTCTGTGTTCAGAGTGTGCACCCTCCTGAGAATGGCCAGTGTGTCCAGGGTGGTTTTGTGTTCTTTGTGGGGATTGTATCCATTGTTGCTCCGTGCAAGGATTGTGTTCAGGCAGCGGAGTATGTCCAAGGTGTTCAGAATGGAGACTGTATTTAGTGTTTCAAATGTATCAGAGTTAATTTGTGTTCAGAGGCGGGAGTACGTTCAGTGTGAGAATTTGGTAAGGCGTGGTTCTGTGATCAGATTGTGGACTGTCTTCAGCGTGGGGATTGTCCAGGGTTGTTTTGCGTTCAGCGTTTGGACTGTGAGTTTGTTCATTATGGGGTCCCTGTCTACACTCGTGTTGCCCATCTGCCCGAGTTTGTTCCTAATTTAAGGCAGCCCAATTTTCAGGTATACTTTCGGCACTGTTTATTATTGATAACCCAGACATTTGCTTGGTCAAGATCCTTTCTCAGTCCACTGAGCACTGTGTTTCAACAGGTCGAATTGCTTCCAGTTAACATTCGTCGAGATCACTCGCTATGAGCCTCGGAGTTGTCCACACCTATGATTTTGCTCCCTGAGCAAAACGGCCAAATATGTCTCACATTAATGGAAAATAATTTCCTAGGCACGAGCCGCTCCTCGTCTCTGGAATGATGAATTCTAAAAAGCTCGGCGACTCCACACACATACTCATGCGCACACGCACAGTCTCTAGTCTCCAGTTCACTGACCCTGACACGAAGGGACTCAGGTCAAGATGATGAAAACTCTGATCCTGGTTCTTGGTCTCCTGCTGATTGCTCAGGATTTCCAGGTCGTGGGTGAATGGCGTACTCGCTGCCCTCAACAGCCATTTGGAACAATGTCCATTTAAAACTTTTTGTTTAGCTCTGTGATTTTTAGGTTGAAGGGTGAGTGGGCAGGTTTGTGGAGCACTTTCACTCTCTTTCCCTTCCAATCACTGCTCAAGGAAAGCAAAGGGAGATGGTTGGAGAGCGAATTATTCCAGCCTTATTATCATTCCTATTCTTGCATCCAAATCCCTCGACATCCCTCAAGATCCGAGACCACTGCAGCCACCTCCATCCTCCAAAACCTTTCCCATGTGTTTGAAAATCTCCAGCCCTTACTACTGGCTGTCTCTCCATAACATCCTGCAAGTGCTTCACAACTGTCCATTAAAGAAAAACCGCCAGCCCCTTTAAGGCTCTAAATCTCTGTATGTTCTCCCAGCGTCCACAGCTCTATCCCGGTAACCTCCTCCAGCCCCACAAATCTCTCCATTCCCATAACCTGCTCCAGCCACTACAAAGCTCCCTTGAAATTGTAAATTCCTCCAGCCCTTACACCCCACCATATCACTGTAATCTCCTCCAGCCCCTGCAGCGCTCCCTATCGCTGTTAGGCCCTCCAGCCTCTACAGTGTTCCTTATTTCTGCAAACTCCTGCAGCCCGACAACCCACCCTCTCTCTGTAACCTCCCCCAGACCCAACACACCTCCCTGTCTCTGAAATCTCCTCCAGCCCCTACAACCCTCCCTATCTCTGTAACATCTCGCAGCTACTACAGAACTCACTATCTCTGTAAGATCCACTAGAACTTGCTGAAATGCCCATCTCTATCAGCACCTCCGGACCATAGGACACTCATTTAGTCAGTTAGGTCCTTAATCACCTCAACCCTCTCTACCTCTGTAACATCCCCCAGCCCTCACAACCCTCCCTGTCTCCATAGAAGTCTCCAGCACTTCCGAATCCATCAATGTCGTAAAGTACCCCAGCCCCTGCTACCACACCCAGCTTCGTAACATTCTCTAGCAAATATGCTTATATTATCCATGACACTGACATTACCATGTGTTACAAAGAACATTCAGTGCCCCAGCCCTCCCAAACTGAGAGAACAACTCCAGCCCTACAACCCTCACAATCTCCATTACCTCCCTCAACACCAACATCCATTATAATCTAGGTAACCTCATCTGGTCCCTAAATTTCCTTATCTCCAAGAAGCCCCGCGTTCCTCACAACGCTGCCTATTTCTGTGAAAAAACCCCGCCTCTACCATTGCCCTTATCTGTGCTTCATCGTCCTCTTCTGGTTACGGTAAAAACTTTCAGCTCCTACAATAGAATCTCCATCTATAACCTCATGCATCCCCTACAATTCCCTCTTTCACTGTAGCCTCCTGCAGCCGCCACAGCCCTCAGTATCTATGTAAACATTGCCAGTTCATATTACAGTCTCTGTCTTCTTGTAATCCTCCAGGCTGTACAACTGTGCCAAACGCTGTAGCCTCCCCCAGCCGCGGAAAAAAATTCTCCATCTGCTTAACCCTTTCCGTCTTCTACAATCTCTCCATCTCCATAACCTCCTACAGCTCCTAGAGCCCTATCCATCAACGTAAACTCCTCCAGATCCCGACAACCTCAATTATCTCTGTACTCCTGAAGGTACCATCTATTTAACGCATCCCTGATCTCAATCCTTCCAATATTTGGCATTCAGATTCCTGGAAACAGAACACTGGAATTTTCTTCTTAAGCCTGTCTGCTTCTATGGCACTCCCTGCCTCTTTAAGAATTTACTAAAATACTTCCTCTTTGATCGAAATTCTGGTCACGTCTCCACCCCCACACCCCCCCACAACACACCCACCCCCCCCCCACCTACAGATGCTGATAGGGGCAATTGTCCGATCCTGAAAGACCACCTGAGCCATCAGTTCCCTTGTTTGTTCTGGGTATTGCTGGGCCCACTGTGGATGCTGAGGTTCGTACCTCCGAACGATGACCACACAAGGAAATACCAATCTGCAGCATCTTTTCACTCCCGTCACTGCTCCAGAAGCTAATTCGCCAAGTGACTCTTTCTTTAAAATTACAGATTCCTCCACGAGTGAATGTGAGTGTGCGCAAAGATTATGTCCACTGACACTGGCCCGCCACATTATTTGCTCTAACAGGATTCCTGTCGTTTCCCCTCACAGTCGTCAACCTCATGTGAAACATCTGCGTGAGCTCTCCAAGACTCCACTGTGAGCCATCATCCCAGAATAAACAGGTGCTGTGTAATTTGGAGTGGGCAACAGGCCCCAACACCACCCTCCCCGAAGCAGTCCTTCTGTTATTTCAATTAAGGGTTAAATTCAGCAATAAAACGCTTTGCATTGACCACAGCCTTATTGCTGCCTCTTGTTTCTCTCTCTCTCTCTCTGTCTGTCTCTCTCTTAGTGAAAAATATTTCCAGGCTGCTGGGCAATGTGAGGGCAGTGTGGGAATGAAACCTAGGCAGTAGCCGTGGCGTCGCCGTTCTGAGTGGGGGTAATGGGGGAGGGGATAGACCTGGACACTACTGGAATCCGCGCAGAAAAGAAATGCTGGAAGGTTCTGATATGAGGGGCGGCTATTCCTGAGCTTTCACACTATGAAGAATCTGATTGCATAATTTTGTGGACCTGGGCACAGCCACTGCCACCACAATTCGATTTATACAAGGATATAAGGAATAGGGACAGGGGAGGTCGTTCGGCCCATTGTTGTTGGAATCCTATCCCTTCCACCTTCCCGCTCGATCCAAAGTATTCCTCAGTTACCGACGTGGGCACCAATCACAGCTTTCAACATAGTAATAATCTGAGAACCCAGAACACACTGGGGTAGAGGCATCCAAACATTGACAGCACTCTGAGGAAGTACATTTCTCCCCATGTCAGACCTAACCTATAGAACCCTCACCCTGAGACAGAGACCTCCGTGTGCTGCATTCCCAGGCCAGGGGCTAACAACCTGCGAGTGTTTACCATTTAGAGCTCTATATGTTTTAATGTGGTCAACACTCTTCTAAACTCCAGAGAATAAAGCCCACATATGCTCAGTTTCTCCCAAACGGACAAGTATCTCCCAGGAGGATGTAAGGCCAGTCAAATGAATAAGAAGATACCTGCCTAAACCAGAACCAAAATTAACAGGGATGTTCGAGTGTGGATTGAAATAATTTCCCTGGAGCACTAGGGGTTGCTGTTTAGACTATGTTATGAGTATTGAGGTAGTTTAAAGGTACTTCATCTGAAGCAAGCTGTATTCTTACCCATTCGTTAATACACTGGCTCGCCAATCCCATCAGCTGTGTGCTGCTAACACAAAGCAGATGTTAATCCAAGACAATATGGAAGAAAAGAACTAAAGGCAATAGACAGAACCGGTGGCGGTGGTGGTGGTGGGGGGGGGGGGGGGGGGGGGGGGGTGGGGGGGTGGGTGCGCTTTTCTTCATGAACAAAGAGGCCTGATCTTACCTGTGTACGAATCGTTGGTGCTTTGAAAAATGATTAAAATAATACTACATCCAGGGTTTTAAATAGAAATATGCAAGAAGAGAGTATTCCATTCAAACAGCATTTTGCATTACATCTGGATGACTCAGATATCCGGAGAGGCAAAGCAACTTTTAAAGATTAGCCGCTGTTCTACTGTAGGAAATAAGGTAGCCAAGTTTTGCACAGCACGATAGCAAAAATTGAATTCTGATAAGGTCAGATAATTTGTGTTTGTGATGTTAATCATCAGATATCTATTTGCCTTGAAGTCATTGCCAAACTTTTCTGTAAAAGAATGAGTTCTGTACTGGCTGGAATATAACAAACAATTATTGGCAGCACAGTTCAGGAAAGTTGTTGTGGCCTTGGGCACGCATCATAAGAGAATTACTGGATCTGTACCAGGGACGAGGGACTTCAGTAAATGTTCAGACACTGGAGAGGATGGGTGAGCTCCCCTTTCGAGCAGAGATGATCCAGTGGAAATGTGCTGAAGGGCTCAGCATCAGGAAGGGTTTTGATGGAATCAATAAGGAGAAACTGCAGTCAATGGCAGCAGGATCGGGAACCAGAGGGACACAGATTGAACGTGGCTGGAAAAGAAACAGAACTGGAAGGAGTCACGGTAGGAGTGAACAAACTGTTATATAATTTTAAGCGAAGAGTACCTGTGATCTGGTTAAATAACAAGTGAAAACATTGACGGGGCATCGAGAAAGAGAAGCAGGTAGATCGACTAATTAAAGTGTTTGTGAAAACGTCTGGAAAAAAGACTGAATGGGCTGAGTGGCCTGTTTCGGGGTGAGAATCCAACGTTTCTACAAATCTCTTTCTTTTTTCTCTTTCATTATATTTGCATGTTGCTGATCAGATAAAAGTTCGATCAATATCTATTTTACCTTTAAACTTTACATACATTAGCAACAAAGGCACATCACCGGCCGGCGATGCACCTATATAAAGAAAAAATCAGAGATGAGTCAGAATAGTCACTTTGTAAATATAATCGTGGAGAAGCTGCCGGTGACGTCACGTCAACATGGCGGCCACTGCCCCCTGGGGCTTTTGGACAAAGAGCAGCCGCCCGGAAGGCGGCTAGGCAAGATGTGAATTTGGAAGGGGCATTGAGTGAGCTGGCGGTCTTGCGGAGGCTGAGAGCGGCCTCTAGCAGACAGAAGGGGAATCAGCAAAAGCTATGTCTCTTCCCAAAGGCCCCAGTTCAACTGTTAGAGGCACTTGCAACGTCTTCAAAAATAAACTTCAGCTTCTAAATATACTACCAACTAGTCCCACTCCCTCTGCAGAGCAGCTTCCATCCCCATTGATCATACACTATTCATTGTTTTTCCACATTAACCTTGCTCTCAGTTCATTTACACTCTGATATATTGACAGCAAACCCCAGGCTTGGTTGGTATTTAACAGTTGTTTTGGGTCAGAGAGCAAGACAAATCATCAGTTTCACTTACAACCTCTACTATGGGCATATATTTGTATTGTCTAATTTGAGGATGCAATGCAAAGGGAATTTGAACTTCGCTTCATGATTGGATGTGGTAGCTATGAATCACCGGCTGGAAATCCCTGATTGACTGAGGAGGCTCCATGATCCTCGCGGCAATGCTGAATGCTTGGCTGGAGCGGGTGCATGACACACTGGGCGGAGCTCACTGATTGGCAGAGGCAGCTTTCCATCAGCTGAGTGACTGTTGAGAGTCAGGAAGCATATCTTTCTGATTGGCTGTGGATCCAATTATTTGCTTGTCTTCCACATCCGCTGGTACAGCCGTCAGATCGTACCTGGTGGTGCGCTGCTCTATATGATGTTCCTTTTACATTAACGGAACAAATTGCTCAATCAGGACATGAAACATTGGGAGCCGCCTCTTGGCTGTTCTCATTTGTTGAGTTCATTCATTAATCCAATAATTGATGTGAGTGGATAATTCACTGCGTTTTTGATCTGCTCTCTGAATATCGACTAAGTCAACAGAAAAATAAATGTGTTTACACAGCAACTGAAAATCATCAGCATAATTCCGAATTGCAGAAACATTACTTCAGAATTTCTGTAATATGTTCCTCTTATAACATAATTTAAGAAATATAAAATTACATCAACCATAGAAGTATGGAGATGTTTCATATGATGAGGAGTAAGGTACTAGACTTCCTTCTGCTCTCCACCTCAGGGTCACTGCACCTCTCCCCGTTTCGCTGCCCCTTCAGCCCCTCACGGACTCGACTGCCCACTAAAATGAGCGTGAATCTTAGGGCGTTGAGCAATAGAATTAAAGCAAATAGTAGTAATGCGGTTGAACATTTATCGAACCAATTATACTCCACCCAACTGGGTTGTGTGTAATAGCTTGACTTTATAACACAGCTCCAAGGTACCTTGTCGATTATCACTCCTGGTTCATATGTAAATTACCAAAAATATGTTTTTCAAACATTATAAAATGCAGTTGGATGCTCAGACCCAAGTTGCAGTCTTATTTGTATAATACATTGCTCTCTGCCTCTGGCAACTAATAGCCACAAGTCGATCAAAGGAAAAGTTGCCAGTGAATTAGACAGAACGATCTGTGGCTGCACTAGAGAGTGCGAAGACTATACACAGGGGTGATGTGCAGGAAATACACTGGGAAATAATAAAAATTGATGTAGTTCCATATGACATGACTGATAATAACCAGCAGGTCCACCGCTGCCATCGCCACCAGGTAGCAAGTAGTGCATGTAGAGAGGCGACACTTTCCCCGAGACAGGATCACAATTCCCAGTAAATTGACTGGAAGCGAGTGAACAGGGAACATTATGGAAATTACTGATCAAA
Organism: Isurus oxyrinchus; assembly: GCA_026770705.1. Taxonomy (NCBI): domain Eukaryota; kingdom Metazoa; phylum Chordata; class Chondrichthyes; order Lamniformes; family Lamnidae; genus Isurus; species Isurus oxyrinchus. The sequence continues at coordinate 6,154,692 of JANJGN010000041.1, read as the reverse complement.
TATTCCCCCTGTCTGACCCAGGCTATAAGGGATGCAGGTTCGGACCAACATCTGGCCTTTTGGACAGCATTCAGTTCTTTTCAATATGCCTAATTCTCAACTCCGATCCAAGCCCACCTCCTTCCCGTGCACTTCCATCTATAACAGCATTGCGATAAGGATCAGGCAGACAACCGCTCCCATGAGAGGTAGGTTATTAATTGAATTATTTTCATGAGGCTTGAAGTCTCTTGTTTAATCAGTTTTACATGTTTTAATCTGAATGGCCGGATTTCCAATCAGACCACAGGGCCTACACAAAGGCACACGGGATTGGCATTCAGCACCGTCAAACCTCCTCCAGCCAGTTATGGGATCCCAGCTATAATTGCAACCTTCGCGCTAGTGGGCTCTCTGTAGAGTTGGACACCACTTCACGATTCTACGCCGGAGGACCAATACTCCTATCCTGGGATCAGTCGCTCTCTAGGGAAAGGAAAAAACAATAGGTTTGGATGCTCCCCAGTGAATTCCCACAAATGGAACTTCTCCAAGTTTGGAATATCCCATGTCCGGAATATCCCTAGTTTTGAATAAGTTCATTCCTAGCCCACAAGATCTATCCTGTGGAACGAGGCAATTGCACTCCCTGCCTCCTCCATGATAGATTCCCCTCCTACTTGATTCCCCAAAGGATCAAAGATTGGGCAGTTTAAGGCACTAACACGGTTTGCAATCCTCACCAGGGGAAATAGAGGCTCAGTCCCAGTTTTAGCTCCAAGTAAGGTCATTGCACCCACACCCACAAATCGGGCAAACCCCTGCTAAAGGCCATATCTACAGTATCAGGCACCCCTCAGGATCACACATCCCTGAGGATCAGAGACCCTTCCGGAGGACATGACGCCCGCCAGGTCACAGAACCTCCACGTGAGCAGACACCTCATGATAAATCCCTTTTCCAGGATCAGGCCCTGGAAGAATTCGAAATTCCGCAAGGTCAGTAGTCCACAATATCTGACTCTGCTCAGTATCAGATCATCCTTCCAGGGTTCAGGCCCACATCAATATCAAGCACCTTCACAGTTAGACACCACTTTCGTTCTGACCATCCCGGGAACGGAGTCTCCTCAAGATCAGCCACTCTGACCTTAATTTGACCTCTCGGGTTTCACGCACACCCATAGCGTCTTTGCACAGACAGTCTCTTGGCCCCAATTCTGGACTCAGAGCTTGTTCAAGTATAGGAGACGCCTCTTGCTGGGTTTTGGAACGTGACACAATCTCCAGAGGTGGTGTAAACGTTCACAGCACAATAACAGAGAGTGCAATGAGTAGTGTGGGATGCGGAGGGCACATATGGAAGCGTGGAAAAAGAGGAAAATGCTCCTGTGGCAGGGGAATGATGGTGATTTGTGGGTAGGCACAATGTTGTGGACCAGAATTCCAGCTGTGTTCCAATATAGGATAACTCACTAGAAACACCAGTCAACACCCACTTCAAGCCAAAGCACAAACTCAGTTGTCTCTGGTGTAGCTGTCACACAATATCCAGGCAGACCAGAAAATGAGAGCTGTGGTTGTCTATATTTATAATCTCCATGTTGATTCTGAGATTTATCATATACTTAATTGAAAAATGAGTGGCACACCCTGATTAGGCTTCTGTGGAAGAGTGTAGGAGGTCGAAGATAGAGAGGTCACAGTGCCAGTGGGTTTTTCCATTAAAGTGATAAGTGTTTGGAAACGCAGCTTTATGCCTGTAGACTGAACGGTGGAGTTCAGCCAATTTGTCACCCAGCCTGCGTTTCCTCATCTCCAGATATATAGGCTGCTCCATTGACAGGAGCAAATTCAGTTCTGGAACTGTTGAGAGTTCAATAAAATCGTCATTTCACCTGGGAGGATTGTCCAGGACCGTTAAATATGGATGGGAGGGTAGGCTTTGGTTGGGTGGCTTGCGTTGGTGGGGTAAGTGTGCAGGTGTTATTTCCCCGGCTCTTGTACAGGGAGATCAATTGCAGCAAATGTTAGCTTTGATTGAGAAGAGAGCCATTATATTGGGACGGCGGGGCAGGAAGAGAGGTTAATTAACAGTTGGGAGTGACATTTGCTGGAGGTAGCAGGGCTGTTGGAGATTCACTGGGTGAAAAAATGACAACAAGGGGCAGCTTATCATGGTTCTGGCAGGCCGTGGAAAGGGACAAGATAGGCAGTGCTGAAATCGGGTGGACACGGATGAGGATTCTGTCACTCACAATGGAGGGGAATCTGAACGGAGGAATAATGAAAACATTGCAGAAGAACTGATACAGAAGGCAGAGACGTTGCAACTGATAGAACAGAGCTGGATAAACTGGGAGTATTGGAACAGCATCTTTCCAGGAGGAAGGGAGGTCGGGTGTATAATCAGGTTGCCAATGGGAGTCGGAGAGCTCTTAATAGATGCTGCTGGGAACCATGTTCTCTGAAATTGAGTTGGAGGATTCAGTGTAAGGGAAGCGAAGTGGGGGAGAGAGACAATACGACGAGGAAGTGTTGTGATAATTAGAACCCAATTTCGTTACATTTTTCAGTTGAAAGAAAATAAAGAAACGACACCAACCCATTATAAAAGTATCAGGAAGGAAAATGCAAAGTTTGGAACCTGATTAAGATCAGAATAAAGAAATGAACATGCATACTAGTCAAACTCAGCACACATCCATGCAATGTCCCATTGTGATAATATTTGCGATAGGAATATTCCCATGTTTGTATCAAATATCTGCACTTCACTAATTTGCAACAGGAAACCTGTAAAAGAATCATTGACAGGACGTAGAGGATCCAGGGCCAGAAAACTGCAAGAATTTCCATTCCAAACTAGAGCCAGTGAAGTATCGAGCATCTCCAGTGGGAAGGAAATTTAACAGCTCTATACTGAATGTGATTCTCCTTATGGAGTAGCAGGAGATGGTGGAGAGAAATTTACAAGGAACCGGCTCATGGTGTCTGACATGCTGAATTCCATCCAGCATAAATAGAATGATACGACAGGTCTTTCTGCACTTTGGAATAGAAAGGGACAGACAGAAAAGGGAAGAAATGGAAATGGACCACTGGAATACATCTCTGAGGCCAGAAGGAAGGAGGTCACTCATGTCGTCACGTTTCATTTCATTTAAGGCACTAACACGAGTTAGTAATATATTAACAATCCAAGCAATGTTTTAGGATTGATTTCGACACGAACAGAAGTGACAACCTACACAGGGAGGATTGGGATACTGTAATAATGCTATCCGCCTGCTTAGATGTCAGGAGCTAGTTGGTGCTTGCTTCTTTTTGAGGAATTTCAATAGGCAAAGAGAAATATGAGGATACTTCACTGTATAAATTCCTTCCTAAACATCCCTAACCAACAGCAAACGTCTTCCTCTTTTAATACTATTGCATTGGTAAAGCACTGAGGCCGCTCCAGGGAAAGGAGAGATCACTGACCAGCAGAAGAAACTGAGTGCCATATAGAACCAGTTCATTTCATTCCAGTTTGGCAATCACGGTCAGTACAATTATAGAGTATAAAATACCCCCTCCAACACATTGTCAATGGGGTTATGCATTCCTTTCTGATCAGTGAGCCACATTCAGCACAATTCTACACAGACAAACAGTCCTTGTAATCCGTGATCGCGGATATCAGGTGCTCCATTCTGGTTAGCGAAACACTGCATACAATTCTACACTGAAAGATGCTCCTAGCAATGATCATTGTGGTCAGGTATTGATCTCTGGTTAGAGACACACACTGGTTGCGAATTTTCTCTGACTCCCTGTAATATTCTCTTTTAGAGAGTTTGACTTCACTGATTCATCATTACAAAATCATCCACTCGATTCAATATCATAATGATTTCGGGACAGGGAGAGAGTGGGAGAGTTTCAAACAGTATTTTATTATTAGTTGAGGAGATTGAACAAAACCACAGAGGTAATTTCAAACATTTGGCTTAAGCAAATAATATCACCGATTGGGTGCCTGTTTAACGGTGACCATTAGGCAGGTCTGTGCCATTATCAATCAGAGGGGAAACCCAAGGAGCAACTCACACACAGCTTTACACAGTTTCAATGGTTATATTGACCTACCTGCAATGCTATTTATAGCAAGGACTGTCAAGAATATTTTCTCGATCATTGCTAACCTTTGAGTTATTTTCAACGTGATGTAATCTGTCCCTTTGTGCTGCAGGTAATGCTTCAGTATGAATCTCTGTGGTGATGCGTTGTGAAAGTCTATAACTTAAACCCTGTGGAATCACCTCTGGGGTATTAAAGTTATAACATCATTCAACTTTGTTAATTTTAATTAACATACAAATCAAGACTTAGAGTTGAATACTAGATATTCATTCCTGAGCTTGAGCTGCCAATTTCTAAACATTGAACAAGTCTGATTTAATTCATTATTTCATGGATTTAGAATCTGTATTCTTCCAAATTGGTTATGTCCAGCCAAACACCATCAATACAAAATGAAGATCACATAATGCTTTGGTGACTTCCTTCACTTGATTGTAACCATTCATTAGAGAATATCTGCCAGGGCTGTTCTACTGCACTGTGGGGAGTGGCTGCCTTATTTCACTGTGGACATTCAAGTAAGCGTTTATTTTTTGGGGGTTATTCATGCCTTTCATTGCTGAATTCAACTACAGCATCTGAAACTAATCAAACCTCACAACTAAAGACCTTCTACATCTAATACAGCATTTCAATCTGAAATTAATAGAACACTTTAATCCCTTCCCGAGTAATATTGTCACCATAAACAATTCGAAACATTCAAATCCAAAGTGAGACAAATACCGACACAGACTCTCCATCCAGTACCGACCTTGCAAACAATATTTAAACTAATTCAAATCCTCAGCATTATGCAATGTCTCAATCTAATTCAGCATTTTAAGGAATACACCTGCCCATCTTGATGTCTGCACTACAACAAATGCATTCAATCCAGTTCGATGGCGCTCCAAGTACAGACAGACGCTCCCAATGATAAATACACTCCCACGGACACAGATGGTCCGAAAGAACCACCAATCGATGCAGACCCTTCAATCGATATTGACCCATCAACATGGGCAGAATGTGTAGTAAAGACAGACTGTCAAAACAATGCAGACATGCAGATTGATACAACACTCAGAGTGATGCGGCATCTCAACACTAATGCAACAATTCAAAATAAGACTCCTCTTGAAACTAGTGGAGCCCTCAGAATGGCCCTGAAATTAATTGAGACCCTGAATCTAATGAATTCAATCACATTGTCCTCCAGTTATTAGGAGAGGCGATAAGGTTCCCAGATTAATGCTGGAAGTTTCATTACTGAAGCTGAGTTTCTCCTTGTGTGGAAGGGAATTCAGCCCCTCGAGTGTGCCCTGCGACATAATAAATCAGGGCTGATCTTCAACTTCAAACCCATTGTTCGGCCCTATCTTCATACCCACAATAGCTAAGAGTTTCTGTGTTGATTACATGGGCAGGCAGTGAGCTGCTCGTTCATATGCAGAGACAGCTCATCCCTCGCAAATTGCTAAAGAATACCATGAAGGATAGTGACTTTAGGGAGCTCCATATATAAGAGAACCCATGAACTCTAGCCCCTAAATGAAGCACAGCAGATGCATGGCAACACCAGCAGCTACATCTGCAAGCCGCACACCATCCTGTCTTCAGATTATTCTTCACTCTCTCTGGGTCAAAATCCTGAAACGCTCATCCTAACGGCATTGTGGGTACAGCTGGACCATATGAAATTGAGCCGTTGAAGAAGGCGGTTCAACACCACTTTCGCAAAGCTAATAGAGATGGACATTTTAAATGCAGGCCTAGCCAGCGACGCCCACTTCCAATACATATTCATGTATCGCAAAAATAGTGAATTTCAAGCCTTTTTAAAGGCATGCGAATGGACATCCACATGCGACTTGATATTACATTTCAAAAGATATTTTAGCAAGTTTGCACTCACTTAAAAACAATAATGTTTTAAAATTGTGGTTATATGTGTATCGCAGTGACATATGAGTTCAAATAAACAGTAGCTATCTACTAGGTAAGGTGATGCATTAAACATTAAGCCTGCAAGCGAGAAATATGCTTTCTCGCACTCTGTTTGAATGATTTTGATATATAATTAGTATTTGGATAAACAAATAAGAGTCTGACACAACGCTCCAAAGTGGATTATCAATCCCTGTTGCTTAACTTAGCCCTGAAAAAAAAGAATGTTCTTACAGCTGCATACGAGATTAGGATTGAAAAGGGTGAATTGCGGGCTTCCTTCATGAGTGACGCAGGAACCATTCCTTGTGCCTCACCTGAGAATGTGCTGGCAGCTTCCCATCGTGCGGGTAAAGAGCAGCTCGTGGCCGGTGCATTTAGACATTTCCAGTGACAGGATCTCTCTCTGTCCTTCGGAAAATTAGGGGAAAGAACACTGTGAATGGAAAGTGAAATGTACAGCATTTTATTTCAGTGGAAAAGCCTCATTGGAAGAATGTCTATTTAGAAATTGCTGAAAACTGTGAATTCAGGGGTTTATTGAAAGTATTTTAACAAGTATTACCTACGTGGTATAACAGCCCATATTAAAATGGGTAGTAAAGTTATTAACTGTAAGTACTTGAGAATAATTACACGCTAATGTCCAAGTGCAAGAAAAGACTCAAGAAGAACAAGCAGCACAATTTATCAACATGACTGAGCATATATTACATCTCTACATGACCCTCTTCCCATGTTTATTCAGATCATTCAGAAAGGTCACAGAGGTTAAAGCTTCACAAGTTCCCCAGGCAATACGAATATTTCTAGTTTTGTTTCACTCTTTCACCGGAAATGTGCTTCGCTTGCTGGGTCAGGATTGTTTCTGATTTTGAGACAAGTTGTGCACTTATTGACTTTCATTCTGTACGAATTTGAAGCAGCGGTTTTGAAGATTTTTTCAAACTGGAAATACAAAGAAATAACAGTTGCAAATTAATTATTCATCGGCTTGCAATACAAAGCTAGGGTGGAATTTAGAATGAGAGTGACATAAAATGGGCATAAATAAAACCTTATCGATGTTCGCAGCTAATTACTTCCGAAGTTCATAACCGCGCCCTCAATCTTGAGTCTATGAAGATTCACTCATCATGGAGGCCGCAAATAAGAGAGGGACACGTTTTGAAATCACATTCAGTTGAACTATTGTACGTTGGAGAGGGGCCAGGAGAGGTTGTTCCAATTGGTTTGTTATTTCCTTCTTTATGTTCCTTGCATTCCTGAATTGTTCTGCGTTATTTCATTCAGTGATCCGTTCTCTATAATTAATGTTGTTTTATATAAATAGCTTTAAGTGTAAATCACTACCTTATATTCATATGTAACAGTGAATTTATAAGCCGTTGATCCCACATTTGTGCATGACATCACCGCTCAAAGACACACAATCAACCATCCAGAGGGAGCTTCTAGCACGTAATATAGTCCTAAACTTTCGCCATTTATGTGGGAATTGCATGGCTATCGTCGGGGTGCACAGCCTACACAGCCAATATTACATATGCAATTAAATTAAGGAGTTATTGGTAAAGCTAGTGATTCTGTAGTGATAGTGTTGAAATTAGATTGGTCCAACTTTTTGTGCACCTCTCCTACCTGGGAAATACTCCACGCCACATGGTGGAATGGTGTTGTGTCTGTGCAAGAACAGCTTCCCTCAGTTTGGGGCCATTCTGATGCGTGAGGTACTGCTGCCGGGGCATTTTTAATATGCTTAGCATTTTCTGTCTCTCCTGCTTCCTTGCAGAGATTCCTCCATCTTGTTATTTAATTGTCCGACATCGTTCACGACTGGATATGGCTGGTGGGCTGAGCGTTCACCTGATACATTGGTTTTAGATATCTTAGCACTGTCTCTCGCGTCGACTCCTGCTGTTTCCGTGCATGTGCTCCTCTGTTGCAGCTTCTGCATGTTGGCAACTAAATTTGAAGAATTTCCAATACGGATCCTTGACAGGGACTCCTGAGAAACAAACCAAAGAGGGTTGCTTCCTTGGTTTGTTGGGGACACAGAATTGTAGCAGAAATGGGACACATCATAATACATTAAAAGAAATCTAATCAGATGGAGTACAGCTGCAATAAGCTTCAAGAGAATAAGTCAAAGCTGGATGGCCTCTACTTTAATGCCAGGGGTATTACAGGCCTACGGATGAGTTAAGGGTTAGGATTGATACCCGGAATTGTGACATAGTAGCCATCACTCAGACGTGGTTGAGGGATGGCCAGGGTTGGCCGTTCAACATTCCAGGACATAAAATCTTTAGGCGATTCAGGATAGGGGCAAAAACAGGAGGAGATGTAGCATTATTAGTTAAGGAGTCAGTTAATGCAGTGAAGAAGAGATCATATCTTGAAGAGGGCCTTGAATGAAGCTTTCTGGGTAGAGGTTAGAGATAAAAAGGGCAACCACTTTATTCGGTGTTTATTGTAGATCAGACAGTCAGCGGGAAATTGCAGAGCAAATATGTGCACAATTTGCGGAGGTGTTTAAAAAACAAAAATAACAATAGGGTAATTATACTATGTGATTTCAAATTCCCCAACATTAATTGGGATAGGCATAGTGTTAAGAGGTGGAATAGAATGGATTTATTGAAATGATTACAGGACAATATTTTAGGTCAATATGTAGGGGGTACAAGAAGTGACGGTGCATTGCTGGACATAATTCCATGGAATGAAGCCGGACAGATGGCTGAGGTGTTGGAGGATGAGGATTTTAGCAATAGCGACCACAACATGGTACCGTTTAAGTTTGTTATGGGCAAAGAAATCGACACATCGCAAAAAATGTTTCGGATTGGAGAGAGTGGCTTATAGTAAAATAAGGCAGGATCTGGCGAATGTAGACTGGGAACAGTTTATTGTGGGGGAAGCTAGAGCAGAACAATGGGAGGTGTTCAAAAAGTAAATGGGGAGAGTACAGGCTGACAATGTTCCCTCTAGGGTGACAAGAAGAAGTAACAAGACCAGAGAACCATGGATGACCCGAGATATTCAGGTTACAATGAGAATGAAAAGACAGGCTTTTAGCAGGTACAAGGGAAGCACATTAGCAGAGACATTAATGGAGTACAAACAGTGCAGTGTGGAACTTAATAAAGGGATTAGGTGAGCGAAGAGGGGATGTGGGAAAATTTTGGCTCGCAAAAGTATGGAAATTCCCAAGATATCTTTAAGAATATCAATCGGAAGAGGATAACCATGGAAAGACTAAGGCCCATCAGGGACCAAAGGGGTAATCAATAGGTGGAGCCAGAATACATCACTAGTGTGTTGAATGAATACTTGAAGTCCATCTTCACCCAGGAAATTGACGAGTAAGATATCGAACTCGGGGAGAGAAACTGTGAGGTGCTTCAGCAAATTGATATAGGGAGTGACAAGACATTAGAGGTGTAGGCATGATGAAAACAGGGCAAAAAAGAGCCAAGGGTGGAGATCGTATGAGCTCTGATCCAAATGTTTAATTCCGCTCTGGCCACAGGGGAGGTGCCAGAGGATTGAAGAACAGCTAACATAGTTTCCATATTTAAGAAGGGTTGTAGAGAGAAGCCAGGGAACTGCAGGCCAGTAAGTCACGTGTCAGTAGTAGGGAAAACACTGGAGAATGTTTTCAAGGAAACTATGTATTTCCACGTGGAGGGGTGAAGTTTGATCAGGGATATTCAACTTGGCTTTGTGAGAGGGACGTCATGCCTAACAAAATTGGTTGCATTTTTGAGGAGGTGACCAAGTGTGTAGGTAAGGGAAGGCCAGTTGAAGTAGTTTATACGGATTTCAGCACAGCCTTTGTAAAGTTCCCACAGGGGAGACTAATAAAGAAGACAAATGTGCATGGTGTATGGGGCAATTTGATATGGTGGATCCAAATTTGGGTTCGTTGTAGCAGGCAGAGATTGATGTTAGAATGATCCTTAAGTGACTGGAAGCCAGTGTCCAATCGTGTACCATAGGGTTCAAAAACGGTTCCTCTGACATGTCCTCCTTCTTCCTTAACCGAGGTTTTCCACCCACGGTCGTTGACAGGGCCCTCAACCGTGTCCGGCCCATCTCCCGCGCATCCGCCCTCACGCCTTCTCCTCCCTCCCAGAAACATGATAGGGTCCCCCTTGTCCTCACTTATCACCCCACCAGCCTCCGCATTCAAAGGATCATCCTCCGCCATTTCCGCCAACTCCAGCATGATGCCACCACCAAACACATCTTCCCTTCACCCCCCTTATCGGCATTCCGTAGGGATCGCTCCCTCCGGGACACCCTGGTCCACTCCTCCATCACCCCCTACTCCTCAACCCCCTCCTATGGCACCACCCCATGCCCACGCAAAAGATGTAACACCTGCCCCTTCACTTCCTCTCTCCTCACCGTCCAAGGGCCCAAACATTCCTTTCAAGTGAAGCAGCATTTCACTTGCATTTCCCCCAACTTAGTCTACTGCATTCGTTGCTCCCAATGTGGTCTCCTCTACATTGGAGAGACCAAACGTAAACTGGGCGACCGCTTTGCAGAACACCTGCGGTCTGTCCGCAAGAATGACCCAAACCTCCCTGTGGCTTGCCATTTTAACACTCCACCCTGCTCTCTTGCCCACATGTCTGTCCTTGGCTTACTGCATTGTTCCAGTGAAGCCCAACGCAAACTGGAGGAACAACACCTCATCTTCCGACTAGGCACCTTACAGCCTTCCGGTCTGAATATTGAATTCAATAACTTTAGGTCGTGAGCTCCCTCCCCCATCCCCACCCCCTTTCTGTTTCCCCCTTTTTTCCCCCTTTTTTTTCCCTATAAATTTTATAGATTTTTCTTTTCCCACCTATTTCCATTATTTTTAAATATTTTAAAATCCTTTATGCTCCCCCCACCCCCACTAGAGCTGTACCTTGAGTGCCCTACCATCCATTCTTAATTAGCACATTCGTTCAGATAATATCACCAACTTTAACTTTAACACCTATGTGTTCTTTTGCACCATTGTTACTGTCATCTTTTGATGATCTGCTTCTATCACTGCTTGTTTGTCTACACAAGCACCTCTGTCTCTCTCTCTCTCTCCTTCCCCCCCCCCCCCCCCCCCCCCCCCCCCCGCCACACACCTTAAACCAGCTTATATTTCAACTCTTTCCTGGACTCGAAATCAAGTTCTGTCGAAGGGTCATGAGGACTCGAAACGTCAACTCTTTTCTTCTCCGCCGATGCTGCCAGACCTACTGAGTTTTTCCAGGTAATTCTGTTTTTGTTTTAGATTTCCAGCATCCGCAGTTTTCTTTGTTTTCAACGTGTACCATAGGGATCTGTGCTCATTCTCCCATTATTCATAATTTATATAACCAACATAAATGACTATATGAGGTGTAGGATTACTGGGTTTGCGGATGATTCCAAGATTGGCCGGGTGGTTAACAGTGAGGTTGAGTGTCTTGGGCTTCAGGAAGATGTAGTCTAGATGTTCAAATAGGCAGAGAAGTGGCAGATGGAATTTAACCCCACAAAGTGTGAGGTGAACCACTTTGGAAGGAATAATTTCACATGGAAGCATTCAATGAACGCTTGGCACCACGACGTTTTGAGGAACAAAGGGACCTTGGCGTCTGTATCCATAGATCCCTGAAGGCAGAAGGGCAAAACAGTGGAGTGGTGCAAAAATAATATGGGGCACTTGCGATTATCAATCATGGCATAGATTACAAACGAAGGCAGCTCATGTTGCAGTTGTATAGAACCCTGATGAGGCCACAGCTGGAGTACTGTGTGCAGTTCTGGTCGCCATATTATAGGAAGGACATGATTTCATTGGAGGAGGTGCAGAGGACATTCACCAAGATGCTGCCCGGGATGAAATATTTAAGATATGAGGAGAGGTTGGATAAACATGGGTTGTTTTCGTTGGAGCAGAGAAGACTGAGGGGTGCATTGATCGATGTGTACAAGATTTTGAGGGGTATGGAAAGCATGGATAGGGAGCAGCTGTTCCCCCTAGTTGAAGGGTCTCTCACAAGGGGGCATAAGTTCAAGATGAGGGGCAGAAGGTTGAGGGCCGATATTAGGAGAACACTTTTTACCCAGAGATTTGTGACGGTCTGGAATGCACTGCCTTTGAGGGTTTTGGAGGCGGTTTGCCTCACATCCTTTAAAAAGGGCCTGGATGAGCAGTTGGCAGGTCAAAACCTTCAAGGCTATGGGCCAAATTTTGGTAAATGGGATGAGGTAGGTAGGTCAGGCGTTTCTCGCGTGTTGGTGCACACTCAATGGTCCGAAGGGCCTCTTCTGCACTGTGGTTCTGTGATTCTGAGTGATGGTTATAGCTGATAGGGCGACAGACCTGGCCTTGAAAGCAACATTTCTGCGTGGATAAAACGTTGCTACTTATCGCCCACATGTGTATTTTTATTTTGGGAAAAAGGAACACAATCAGTATTAACGGGCAATCAGAAAAGAACCAGCTGGTCAGTATAGAATTGCGCCCGATGTGCAGGGCAGGAAAGGACATTACCAGCCACCTAGCACCAACAGTGCTTATGTTTCAAACTGATCTCTTGCCATCGTATTTAATTGAACTGAAATTCTCAACATATGTTTCTATTCATCTTTCACTCTTGCATTTTTTAGTTTTATTCTTAAAACATTTAAGCTACTTGTCAGAATTACTTGCTGTTGCAGTGAGCTGCAAATTCCCGACTACCTGTGAATTAGATGCCTTTCTCTTGTTCTCCATATTGGATTTTAGCAATAGGTAAAGCTCATTGTTTCACGCTGTTACTATGCAGAAGCAACACGAGTGGTTTTTGCCAATAACAGTAGGTTGATGTCAACCCAAAAAAATACATTCTGCCTTTCGCACAAATGAGTAATGAAGTATATCAATTTCAGTGCCGGTGTAATGCTAGTTATTAAGGGCCATATTTCCCAAAGGCTTGCCAAACATATCAAACAGCAAGTCCCAGATGCTTTTCGCAATGGGCTGGATACAAACCGTACACAGGTGGCCCATCCTTGCAAAGCTCAAAACATAGTTCCCAATCTTAAATGTGATTCCACGATTGGAATGCATTTGGGAAATAAACCTCAATGTTTGAATAATTAGACTGCTAACCAATTTAAGAATTTCTGTCGGATTCTCGGTGAGGCGTGTCTGCTGGAAGCTACTTACATAAATACAGAGGGTCATGTTCTTGCAGACAGAAACAGCATGTATCCATCCACATTGCGTCAGTTTCAGCTAACAAAATCAAGTGACAACCATTCGGTGATTAATTCCTCAGGGCAATGCCTTGCCCAAAAGCGCCAAGATGCTTGGTTGAACTTTCGAGCAATGCTTGGCAGTTATATTCCAGTCACGTTCACTTGTGCATTCCCCATGGCAACGCTATCAGCGGTCATTTGCCATCCAATCAGCACTATCTTAACGTGCAGTATACATTGTTCTTTTCCACTCATATTGGTATTTTTGGGAAGTGTCCTGATAAGTGCAAGAAGAAAAGTTTGACACGTCTCTAGCTCCAGTAATACTCGTGAAATCACCTTGAATCCATAATTCGTAGGTTTGAATTCTCACATTAATCAAACATTACACGAAAATTTGCCTGTTGACGCCATTAGCATTTGAAAATGATTTTTCCCCTATTCATTTATTAATTTCCAAATAAAAATATAACAGTTCAATCACTCCACTAATGACTAACCCTAATAACTCAATTGGTGTCTATGCAATGCTTTTTTCACATTCTTCTGTGCCATTGTACAGTACGTACCTGCACTGAGCACAGTATCTACATGAAGACTGACCAACGTCCATCTCCCCTATTCTGTGTCTGTTGTGAGACAAGTTACTCACACAGAGCTATCTGTCCTCTGTGTTCACACGCCAAACACAACCAGGCGGTGATCGCAAGGTATTGTCACTGGACTGTTTCTCCAGAGACCCAACTTGACACTCTTGGGGTTACTATTTGGATCTCAGATAGTGAAATTAGAGGCCAAGAAAAAATCCGGCAATAAATGTCTAAGGATGATGATAAAAACATGTCGAAATATCCTTCATGGAAGGAAATCTGCCATCCTTACCTGATCTGGACATTATGTGACTCCAGGCCCACAGTAATGTGGTTGACAATGACGAAGTGATTCACTTAGTTGAATCAATATCGCTCAAAAGTCTGCAGGGAATGAAAGTGAATTCAAAGCGCAGCATGTGCCTAGGCACTGAAAACAATAACATGAAGCTTAATTAGCCTCGTCGAATTTCCTCTCCAATGGCATTTTTTGTCCGCCTGTACCACATACAGCCGTTCAAGGCGGCAGCTGCTACTCAAAGGAAACTAGGGATGGGCAATAAGTGCCGACCTAGCTAGTGACGCACACGCCACATGAATGACTAAAAAACGGGAAAAGGTTCATAACGTCAACTCTGGTGCACACCTCCAACTTATTTGTTCCATCTTCATGTTATCCCAAAACATACGATGAACAATATTTTTAATACTTTAAACCCACGCTGACAATGTTTCAATAATGTTTGTGGTATCCTGATGATATTCCATGATGTCATATAGCGTCGGTTCCAGTGTGTTTTCTATTCATGATGAGAAAACGAACTGTACCTCCCAGATTTCCTTCTCCATAATTACCATTTTCTGTTCACAGGGTAAGCATGCGGTGATTGCTTATCCGCTAAGAGTGCCCATTCTTCTCCGACCATTTGGAAAATTAAAATGTTGAATGCCGTGTTTTTTCCTGCTCCCCACTTTTGAACTCCCAAGGATTCGTCGCCTGTGGAATCCGACTTGCCTGGTGAAACCGGCTTGTCTTTTCACTTTCTGCAACTTCCCCCTGCACATTCGTGTGGCACCGCTTCAAACGTTTCCACCCACTACTAAATTGAAACATTTCCCTGCATACTTCCTTCAGAAATTTCCTTACACTGCTTTCTGATGTAATCCTTCTGATCTTTAAATGCAATATTTATGAATTTTACATTTATCATGCAGCTTTCTTGACTGCTATGGACGCTGCATGCTCCCTCTAGTCAAACAATGAACAGAATTTTACACTCCCCCTCCTACAGAATTGTAGGCAGGGCAGTGAATGTAAAGTTGCTCCAAAGGCTTCCCAATGGTTTGCGGCCTGCCCCCACCTGTCTGCAATTTCATGCTGCAGATGGCCCGCACGCTCTTGCCCCATCTGATGCTCTAAATTGGCCAATTACAGACCAGTTTCCTATGCAGCCTCAATTTTCATGCCGCGCGGAGGGTTCCCCATGTACGGGGAAGCCAGAAAATAAATCTAGTTCAAGCCTCAGGCGGGGGTCTTAGCCACCACCATCAGCAGTCCCCTTTTATTATCGGACGCGCCCACACATTCCCACCTCCTGAGATTGCTGACAGCTTCAATGGCTGCTTATTTAAGATAAACTGTCATGCATGTAACGTGGCTGATTTACGATTGCTAATCTCGCCTGCCTTCATACACAGAGAATGGTTCTCTGCAAACAACATGTTTCTGATCAAGCATTGCATCTTTTTTTCTGGGAATTCCTTGGAGCTTGGGGCCTTAGCTTGAGCTAATTTATTCACCGCAACTCCCTGACTAATCAGACTTCATTGGCCAAGCAATCAGCTCTAAGCAGTGCCCTTTAATAAACTGGTGTGACCATTTCAATGTGGCATTCTTCCTTTCTGCCCCTGGGTTTAGGAAGCCATGGAATGTATGCATGTAGCTGTTTTACCTGCAGCTGGGCAACCATACACTCTCATACAGAGGAAGAGATTACAGTCGATCAATGTGTAGCTAGTGAGCCACCATAACCAGCAGGTCATTCAGCTGTGTTCCAGCGACCAAGGCAGTATTCCCGTCTCACACAGCCTTGAGATCTACCAGATTAAACACAATCTCAGTTGCCCAGATTCCTGGGTGTTAAGGCTAGCTGGGGATGATAGAACGGGTATTGTCGCCAGTGCGGGTTCCCAGAACTGATGCTTGGAGAATGCGCACCGAGAGTTACGCCAACACCAAGGCTTTACTGGAGTAGGCCATCAATCTCCTAAAGATGCGATTCCTGTGCGTGAACAGATCTGAATGTGCATTGCATGTCTCCCCCTCACGTGTGTCCCCAATGGTTGTGGTTTGCTGTGCACTCGCTGATAACCAAATACGAGATGCCTTTGAGGGTGATGACATGCCAGGTTGGAGCTAGTTTTCTTGGCGCAGTGATGAGGTGAGGAACATAATTTGCTCCTTCTGATGCGTGTGGCCGCATATATTCCTGAATATGGAAAATGACTTTATAGTCGGCCTAGCTACTGCTGCAGGAGATGTTTGGCGAGCCTTGGGCACAACATTTCCCAGCATTTGGCATGAGCTTGACACTACGACCCTATGGCGCATGGAAGAGGGCACTAAGACGGACTCACTGATCTCTGTGTTGATAACCCCCTGCCAGAACGCGTCCCAGGTCACTACAATAATCCAGGCTCCCACAGATGGAAACATTCCATATATGTACAACTCCCCGATAACAGAAGTAGGGAGACTTTCTGATATTGAATGGTTTTGTTACCAATGAAGACTGTGTTGTTTGACAGAGATTCCTGCAAAGTAAATTTACGTACTTGGCCATAAATTCGAATGCACAGTTCTTCAATTTTAACAATAGACACATTTGATTGATCCTCTGGTCGGTCAGCTAATACTGCCCAATGCCTTGTAGCCTTCAAAATGTGAATCATAACTTTGATCCAGGCCAGGAGTTGCAGCGCTAGAGACCTAAAGCATGGCGGCCTGCAACCCGCCATTGTGATAATCGTGACAATTTCCATATCATCAGGTGTGCCCTCAGAGCCGGAACGGAACCAGAAGGTCGCCGAATTCTGGGTCTGGGACATGCATTTGGTGCGCGGCCATATTATTCAACCCTATGGGAGGTATTTTACGGTGAAGTTAAGTTGCAGCAAAACAGTCAAAAGTCTTTTGTATTCAGGCGAACCATAAAGTCTGGACAGTGCATAATTCCATCCATAATAAGATGCTCAAGGCCTGAATTTAATGCTCCCCCATTTTCATGTATTTAGCCGATGGGATGGGGTGGAGGTGGTGCGTGAAGGTGCAGGGAAAGAGCTCCATCCAGGTTCCTGCCCTCCCCCATCTTTCAGCGGTTATTCCATGAGGTGGGCACAGCTCCAGAGAGGAAGACACTTTTTGAACTAATTGATGGCCAATTAATGGCAACTTAAGGGTCATTTCTTGCCCAGACTTAAATTTCAGGCTGGCCAGGCGACTCCATGTCCAGTAAATGAAGCAAGCTTGATCTCCTGTGTGAAGGGAGAGGGGCTTTCATCAGATGCTATTAATGCCCAGTGAATACCCGTCATCTCAACACCTTACGGTCGGCCTCTCCCCATCCTGTGACACTTTACACCCACACTGCCCTCGGGTTCAAAGGGCCTATGCTCATACTGATTGGGGTAGTTCCTCGTCTGTCCATTGGAGCGCTCTGGTTGCAGTGACTGGACAGCTGCCAGTCACAAAGATTTGCAGAAAGTTCTCTGATGAAGAGCTGCGCTACATCAGCAATTACTACCAGCCAGATCTGGCGTATGGCATTGAAAGTAAACTCACCACCAACATACAACAGTTGAAGGAAAATAACATCTTAATGGAGCAGCAAACAGAGGTTTGTTTATTCACAACACTGAATAATGCTCATCATGCTGTTGGTAATAGTATTGCCTTAAATAGTGTGACGAATAGAACTCAGACCAAGCGTGTAACAAAGCAAACCAAATATGTGTTTTTTTCCGTTTTTGTGTTGATGATGACAGGTTGAGACACAGGATACAGTGGTAACAGATGCTTGTTTAAACTGTGATACTATAAAACATGTTAACTAACCAGATATATAGGTAAAGGTTGCTGATGCCCAATTAATTTAACACCACAGCAGAATTTTCACAAAAAGTTTTTTTGGATCACTACCATTTCACTACATTTTTTTCTTCCTGTGGGTTAGCGGTTTTATAACATAAATATCCTCTTTCGCATTTCCACTCCTTTAGCAATAATGACACCAGCCTCAACACAACAATATTTCTTGAACCCCTTCCGCCACGGCGTGAGGAAAATTGCAGTTTACATTTTGAAGTTTTGTATACAACATTCACTTGATAAAAGTAAATAGCCCCTCTGAATTTTGAGCTCATGTTAGCGGAAAGCTGCCTACTCTTATGTTGCCCCTGAGAACATGGAAGGGCGTGTAAAGGTGCTCAACAGTTTATATTTCCCAACAAAATCAAACATTCATTCACAAAACAAATGGGTATTGCAACCCGAATCCAACCTAATCTATTGTTTGCTTCTCATCCCAATGCTGATAGAAGTGGGCCAACGGCACCAACCATGGTTAATTTGCAATGCGTATGTTTGCCATCTCTGCTGATGCTCATTCCTCTCCCGTTGAGAATTGTATCGTTTTCCCAAACCCCAAACACAATACTGAAGAAGTTAACACTTTGCAAAAGAGATATCTGTTCCCCATACAGTTTGCTGGTGCCTGTAGACCATTTTTCATACCCTGCACAGCACTGTCGAATTCGCTTATCTGCACCGACCATTGCCTTCTCCAACTCGTCTTGTGTAAACACTACAAAAGGCTTTCAGAAATCAGTAGCACCATGAACTATTAGAGACAATCGCCTGGAAGAAAAAAGCGTGCGTTATGATTAATTCTGTACTTGAAGGCTCGAAGGAAATTCGATTCTGAATTCCATGGTATAATCTGTGATCTGGAACTTACCAGGACTGTATTCACCCTCCAACGTCTGGCACATTTTATGCAAATTTCTTGATATGCTGAGGACCTTGTGAGCTTTAATGAGTTCAGAGCGCACTAAGTATCCATCGGTCGTGTCCATTTTAAATAGCCCGATTGAGTGAATAATTACTAAGTGCTTACTGAACTGACCCAATCTGCAATATATAATTCCTGTTTGTTCATGTGGCAGCCGAAACCACAATACTGAAATATCTCCTTTTGGACACTCACAGGTCACTCACTCAGCAACGTAGCATTAATGATGGATGCAAGAAGGGCGTCAGTCACACCGAATAACATAAAACTAGATTCCCCGTCCAAGACAACATATCAATCCCGCACATAGTACAGCGCAAGTTTGGAGGCTGAACAACAAACTCAAGTTTTCAAAGTGGAATCATTCACACTCGATTACGGTTGAACAGCTTTATTCTGTGTATTTATGGAATTTAATTCCAAACAGGAAATCTATGAAAAACAGTAACTCCAAAGAACCTCTGAATTCGCGGCCAGTCGGTTCGAGCAAGTCGCAAGAAGAAAAGGGATGCCGTCACATCTCTGAGGGAAACGCTGTATAAGGAGCACGACAAAGAGGTACAGCCAACACTGTCGTGAATTCTATGGTCAATCGAAAACAAAGGTATTTCTAAATTGCCTCTTCTATGTTATATATTCATTTTTCCTTTGTTCAGTAGCGGAATTCCCAAAGTGCAATGCAGTCTGTAATTGAGAAATGTGGCAGTCAATTTATGAATAACAATTTCCCACAAGCACCAGATTGTACTTCGAACTAAAGGATCAAACTTGATGTGGACAAATCGACACAAAAAATCGATTCTCGTAGAGTCATCTAAATACTTGAGGATATCAGCATTGGGCATTGAACACTCCTGATACATATATCTATGAAACTGACAGCAATATTACCCTGTAATGCGGACAGTGCACGGGGAAACCACGAAAGATGACGCCTATAAAATTGAGACAGGACTTGTAATAAAACATGAAAAAATAATTGTTCACAGGATTAAATGTAGTGCGTCTGCAGTCCGTTTTATGCTGCACTTTTTAGAAGAAAGCGTGAAACGGATTAACTATGATTAATTCTTGGGGCTGCCACTGAAATCAAACATGACGCTGTCATGCAAATATAAAAATTCAATACAATTTTCATGATATTATCGTGATGTGAAGAAAAAGCAGGTTAATTTTGAGGTTGAAATAGTTTAAGCATGTGAAGGGGTGTGCGTGTGTCTCTGTGTGTCTATGTGTGTGAGTGTTTGTTGGTGCGAGGGGGCCGGCATTAGTTGGATTACAATCAGCTGGCCTGCGTGCTTTGCTGTATCAGAAAGGAACCTGGATTTCAAATGCTAAATATGTGAACATATCTGAAGTTTTGGAATGTGGAGTGTGAAGTACATTTACATTAAAAAAAATAGTCGTGAATTTCAAAGAGATGGTAAGGTGTTATACATAGCAAACAGAGGTGAAGCAAAAAAAAAACTTATTCTATGGGGGTTATGATAGATTTATATTCTTGGAAAATTAACGTTGCACTGACATATTTGGGCAATGGAATTTACATTATAATGATTACAATATTACATTATAACTTGTATTAAATAGGTGTGTAAATATCTAAGGGAGAAGGCATTCTAAGGTCCAGCTATCGTGAAAAGCCTCCAACCTGTATGTACCAGGTTTCTGTCTCCAGGTTCCGAACCTAAGATAATTCGTTTTGAATATCACTGTCCAGGGTATTGTGTGCGTTGCCTGGGAGTATTGAAATCTGTGTTGTTCTACTGTTGCCTTAACGGGGGTGTAACTGGGAGACAGATTAATTAGGGAAGATTGGGGATACCATTAATTAATTTGTTGACAAATATATGTGAGTAAAATAGCGTTTTATGATAAATATTTAATTTAGTTTATGAAAAAAATCATCTAAGTCTCAGTGGAATTGTTATTGCAGAATCAAAATCTTGCATCTCGAGATAAAATACTGATTGCAAAACAATTGTGGCAGCTGCTTCATGTTTCCCTCTGGGATTTGAGCAGTTTAGCATTTACCACCCGCTGCGCCATAACAACACAGAGAAAAATACCGCGTGATGCAAAGATTAGTGTCAGGATAAAACATACAACTAAAAAATTCTGCCGACGTGCAAAGTGGTCAATGGCTGCCATAAAACAGGAAACATGCTGTTTAGCGTTAACACACCTGGTTAAGGAAAAACGAATAACATTAAGATATTATACATAGAATAATTTAAACATTACCTCTTCGTTATATAGTCATGTCAGAGTATGTCATTAATTACGATTTATTGTAAATTGTAAATTTACTAGAATTTTTTGAAAATTTTATTTGATGAAATGTATAATGACAATTTCCCCCTTCCACATTGTTACTGTGAGTTCGCTTTGCAGCTCAGTCTGAGTGTGTAATAGGAAGCTAGTGCAGTAACACTGCACCTCAGTTAAGAAGCCTCTCAGGAAACGCTTCGCACTCCTTGGATTGCTACCCATGCGGTTAGCTCAGTGAGAGTCCAGGTTTTGTAATTTATCTGGTGTTTATTTCTACTTGTAGTGCGCATCCCATGTTCATTAGTCCTTAAGCCTTTCGTCTTCCCCTCTTCCGATTTCTATATCACCCCTGTTGTTCCTTCCTGATCTCATTTGTAAAGGCCTCCGAATTCCTCTTTCTCATTCCATTCATTTCATTGCTCCCACTGTCGTCTAATGCAAATGTTCTGCGCTCTCCATTCATTTAGAACACGTAGACATGTACATTAGGAGTCAGAGTAGGTCACGCAGCCTTTCAAGCCCGCTCCGCCATTCCATCAGATCATGGCTGCCCTGAATTTAGCCTGCTGCCTAACCTCAATGTCAAGCTCTGATGAACAGTCATAATTTTATGAAACTAAACGCTGTTTCTCTCTCCATAGATGCTGCTAGACCTGCTGAATTTTTTTCTAGTATTGTATATTTACATTTCGGACTTCTGGCATCTTCAGAATTGTGATTTTAATGATGAAACTATCTCGCTTTCCTTTAAAAAATATTCAAAGGGCCTTCTTCCATTGACTTTTGATGAGGAGAGAAAAACAAAGCATCTCATTTTTATTTATTTCTGAGTGGCCTTTTAATTTTATACGGTGACATCCAAGTGCTTGATTTTCCCACAATTGAAAACATCGGCTCCACATCCTTCTGTCATAGCGACTCAGGATCGTAAAGTTTTAACGTAGTCACCTCATATTCTTCAAAACTGTGTTGGACCAATGCCTCAGCTGTGCACCCTTTCAAAAAAAAAATAACAAGCTGCACATTCTTGGTACATCAGTTTTGTAAGCCTTCTCTGAACTGCTTCTACTGCATTTACATCTGTCCTGAATTAAGGGTAACAATATGTATACCGCATTCCAGATGTGGCCTGACCAATGCCCTGAGCACCTGATGCATAACTTCACTAGGTTTGTATTCAATTCCCCTCTCAATGAGCTATAACATTCTAATAGCTTCCCGAATTACTTTCTGGACTTTCATGCTAATCTTTTGTGATTCCTACACTAGGGAGCCGAGATCCCTCTGAATCTCAGAGTTCTGAATTATCTCAAATTTATCTAATTGTGCTTCTTTATTCATTTTTCCTTTTAAAATGTACAATTGCACATCTACCCACATTATACTCCATGTGTCAGGTCTTTGTCCGTTGGCCTAACGCTTCAAAGGCACGTTGAAACCAGCTTACAACTTACAGTCCTGCTTTTCATTTTTTTTTGTCAGCAAATTTAGAAAGCACAACTTCGGTCTCTAGATCCAAATGTTTTATATAATGTGTTAACCTTTGATGCCCCAGCACTGATCTCTGTGACAACAGGCAACAAACCCATTTGCCATTTGTTTCCCCTTACCTATCCAACCATCTACAATGCCAACACGTTAGCACCCTAGTGTATGGTCTAAAGTGGGATAAAATAAGAGTGGAAATGGTGAGCGCACAATTTGAGCACAATGTGGGTACATGTCAAATTTTCCATTTTGGTAGGAGGAATATAAAAAAGTTCCATGCCCCTGACTAATATATTCCACTTCCCTGTTCTTCAGTTTTATCGTGCCATTACGCTCCATCCACTTGAACTGTTTGCATGGTTCTCTTCCAGCTAACATCATTTTGTGAATCTCGTTCATGCTATCAAACAAATTTCTGCATCAATCTCTCTATTTTCCTTTGTAATCTGAACCTACTGGCAGGAATTCGATTGTCCTCTAATCCCAAACATCTGCTTGTTCTTCATCTGTGTGGAATTTTGTTCTCCAACTACTCCTTCGCTCTCTCTCTCTCTCACAGCTACCAGAACACCATGTTTTTATTCATCCCCCTCCTTCCAATGTGCTTTTTTGCAAAAAATCATTCACGATGCATTGTTTCCCTTTGATAGTCATTGAGGAGATGTCACCGATTAGCACCTGGCCCCTCAATGGATTTAAAACGTCTTTCCAATGGGTAAATGTTTTCTGAAGAAAAACTATGGATGCAGGCTGATGTTAGGCTAAGTAGTGAAACTAAAAAAGTGCACAATCGTCCAAAGAAGAGATACCAAGGCGATTTGCTGAAACTGGAATAATGAATTGGAGTGTACTTGGAGCTGGGGGAGGTGTTGTGGCATGGTAATAGCATCCCAGCCTCGCAGCTGACAGCTTCCAGATCCAGTTCCACTTCAGAACCTGATGATTTGGCAATGGACGTTCATAACGCGGCCAAATAGATTGATCATCAACGTCTCAAACGCCTGTGGCACGCAGTAAGCAGGAGCCAGACTCCGGGTCCTGGTTAACAATGGTTGATGAGGAGTGGCGCCACTGCGGGAATGGATCTATTATGGGAGGCGGGTTGGAATCTAGCAATGGAAACAGCAGAAATGCGATATTTCACAGCTTCATGCGTCATTCGACGTGGGAAAGAACGCCAATCAGTTGTTAAGGTGCCCTAAGATTCATGAGTGACAGAGATATTGCCGTGTCACAAGTCAGATACCAAGGAATTTATCGACCACGAGCGAGTTATCATTACATTTTTTGTGGAGCTGTATGAAGGTGGAGAAGTGATGGAGAAGCCGGGAGCTAGGGTAGGTGTTATTGGGGTGTGGGTGGACTTTCACTGACGGAAATATGTTCTATGTGGCGACATAAAATATAACCACTGGAAGCTAGCATATTATTTACAAAAAAAATCGTTATTGATAAACTGCATCCATCTTTTTCAGCTGTTTGCAGATGTATGAGGAATTGAATGATAAAATTATTAATTTGGATTGTACAGCGTTAGTGTCAATGCGGGGCAAAACTGGCTCTTGGAGTCAAATTACAGAATGTATTATTATTATTATTATTATTATTTCTTATTTTTACAATGCCGAAGTAAAGAGTAATACATCTATGCACTATAAGGCTGCAGGTGGCATGCAATGCTAGTTTGTCAATTGGTATACTAAGCTTTTTGAATTGCTATGATTGACGCTTGTTGGGAGTGATGTCGCTTTTTGGAGGTGCTGGATATCAAATGCGAGGTGATTGGGCGGAACGAGGACTTGTGGGTTGGACATAGTAGAAGGGCTTTGCAAGAAGTCGACCGCTTGGAAAGGTCATAGAAAACCAGAGTGATATTGAGGTTTTGCCGTAAGAGGAATAGGATACGAAGCCAAAATTCCCTCATAATGTCAAACATGCCCCAAGAAAATCAGTTGGAAATTTGTGCCAAATACTGGACTGTCGGCTATAACAGGGACGATGAGGTTTTAAAGAGTTTATGATAAAGAAACGTGTCCATGTTACCTGCCAATACATACACGCAGCATGCATGTGATCAGTGAAAGTAATAATTTGTGATGTAAAGTCATTAAACGTACGAAAGGATACAAACAGCTGTTTATAGGAAGCTGGATACTCCTTTCAAACCCTCGTACTCATTCTGCCATTCTAAAAGTATACGGCAGATCTGTTGCTTAATTCCATTTAGCCACATATGAGCCATGTTATTGACACCATGACGCAAAACAAATCTATTTATCCCAGTGTGATTTTTTTTTCGCTTCGCATCCCTCAACTTATTTTTTTAGACTTGAGGTTCAAAATTAACCTGAGCTTTTGTGAAGAATCTGTTTTTTTCTACATTCTCTCTGAGTTACTTTCAATTTGGAGATTCGTCTCGCCTGTTCTGCCCCTCTCGCACTAGAGGAAATATAACTGTTTTCCTGTTTACACTTTAAAATCCTTCAGTCACATTAAACACAACATTTCCATAACCACTCTGTATTTTATATTCAAGGGGCTACAGGGTTAATTTATTCAAACCTCCACATAATCTGAACCATGTAGCCTGTTGCACTCTACAAAACCAATATAGCTTTCCTGAGATGAAGCGATCAGAATAGAATGAGCACCAAAGCAGATAATCGTATGCATTGTTGAAAACAAAGAAAACTGCGGATGCTGGAAATCCAAAACAAAAACAGAATTACCTGGAAAAACGTTGGAGCTTGCGTTCCTTTCAGGTAATTCTGTTTTTGTAATTGTATGCATTGTCCAGCTGAAAACAAAACATAACGGAGCCTGTAACAAAATAAGATTAAATGTAAGGCACTTGTAACAGAGAGTGGGAGATATTTCTGAATGTAAAATGTTTTCCAGCTGCGTATTGGTTTTACAGCATTAATGTTCTAAAGAAAAAAAACTATGCTGAAACTGCGGAGTAGATAGGGTAGGTAAATGAACTGAAAAAGGAGAATGTTATGTAGTAATAGTAAAAGTGTTTGCAACTTTTTGGGTGATGAGGGAATCTGCATGATAAAATAAGATGGTTACAAGAAAGGACCTGATTTATTGGAGACTTTTTTTAGAAGTACACACCTCTGTTCTCTCTCTTCTAATTCCTGTCTTGTCCTTTTCCACGTATCTTTCTGTCTGGTTCCTTCACTGATTTCCTTTCCCTGCCAGGTCAATTTCACAGGCATAAATGTTACCTTCGAGCCACTTTTCAGTCATATTCCATGAAAGCTTATTCTCCTTGCCTGTTCTCCGCTGCTTCTTTATGTCATGTCCTGTCGGAAAAGGGCTGATGGTGAAGACACTGCCCCCTCAATGTGCAGAATTTTTCCCCCCGGATGTCGTGCGGGCGAGCCTGTGCACTAACTATTCTGGAGGTGTTCCGGGGTGAGGGATTCCGCATCTGTCAAAGAAAACACTTCTCCCTGAGGCAAAGTGCTGCCTCAGGGAAATTGGTGACACGTAAGTTAAGAGTAGAAATAGAAACAATAAAAAATTATTAACATGTCCCCATCATGCGACAATGTCACACGACATGGGAGATGTTAATAATGTTTTATTATGTCTATCAGTGTATGTGCTTTTTATCAGTATTTCCCCCCCCCACCCCCCCCCCCCCCCCCCATTTGACAATGTCACACGAGATGGGACATGTTAATAAAAAGCACATACACTCTATTATTTTTTCACAAAACAGACATGAATATTCATCCGGCGGGGTTGGGGGGGGGGGAGTTTCTTCAATAATCTGGAACACGCAGGGGCTCCTGGTCTGCCCACCAGCCTTACGGTTGGCCGGGCAGGTCTTTCATTACTTTAACTAGCCTGCCATTGGCCTGAACTGACCATTGACCGGTGGACCGGGCGGACAGCTGATTGCACTGTCCGCCAGCCATCCTAAAAATTTCAATGGACCGGCAAGACGTTGGTGATTCCTCCCAACGTCATCCCGTGTCATTTTCCCCTCGGCGAGCAGGCCTTACCCCCAAATCTCCGAGGGGAACATCTTGGCGAACAAATGCTTTACATTCGAAAAATTGCCATGAAAATATTTATGGGCAGTGTGAGTGTTATCCGAAAATCACACTTAGCACTCTCCACCGTCCCCTGCGCTCTGCTACCCACCTGCCCTTCATTCCCCACTCCCCCCAACACCTTTGTGCCACCTCTCTCGCGCCTATCTGTTAGAGTCCCGCTTCACGCCGGGCGGCGAAATGCAATGAAACATTTCACAACGGGGTATATTCACTGCCTCGTCTTCAGTTTGGACATTGATCGATTGTTCATTCTTGGTGATGTCAACTTCCATATTGAGGGATATTTCCCCCTATTTTGTGAATTCAGTAACATAAAACAGTGCCTTAATGCTTTCGTCCATTCAGCCTCGCCTTCACATATTCACTGCCACCTCCAGGTATTTGTCATTACACATGGTTTCTCTACTCACAAAGTGCCAATCTCTGATCATTGCATTGTAATCATCCTCCACTTACATTCCACTTTTCCTCACAATTCCACTGCTCTATTCCGCTCTGAAGCAATATCTCCTACAAGAAAGTAAAACTGCTTAGTAGCTAAAGATGTGCCAAAATAAAACTTCACCAACACCAGTCATGCCCTTGTCCTCATTTAAAATAAAGTGATATTATTCACTTTCCTCCACTTTGACTAGATATCTCTCTCTCTCTCTCATTCTACACTCACTGCCTAAAACCCACAAACGCCCACTCCTGTCTGGTCGTCATCACTGCTCTTCTATGGCCAAGAGATTCAAACATGAAGTGATATGGTGGACTTTGGATATAGCCAATCATTGTGATGAATTAAACATATAAAGGATTATTGGCTACTGCCAAAAGTGGTCACGATTCCCGTGTCGCCAGAACTGAAGATAAACCATCATGTTCCTGTTTTCAACGGTAACGTAACTTCCAAATCCCATCACCAGCGCCTCTCCACCCCAGCTTCCACCCTCGCCATCACCTGCACGCAGCTCTGCCAGTCGCATTTCCAAAAACAGATGTAATGAGCTGACTGATATATTTGTCACATCCAAACCGTTGCCTCTTCACTTTTCATTGCTGTTCTCAGCTGAGGGGACTAAAGCAACTGAGCGTGCATTTTTGTGCACTTGATACTCTATGTTCCCTCATTGTATATTCGAATTCATCTTGATATGATGCCAACTCCCCGGTTCCCAGAAACTATTAACGACACAACTTCCTGTTCTTGCAGTCAGTTTTTCTGGTATTTTAATGTTTCCATTTGCTCAGCAACTGTGCATTCTCTTTTAAATACTCCCCTTTTGAAAATTACCCACCCGTTCCCCATTATGCTTGCAAGCATCTTTCAGTCTCCGTCCTCCCGTTCCTTTACACAATCTTTAACCCATTGTTACTTCTGAAATATGTGCGCCTCCTTTCAGTGCCTTTATTTTTGCTCCACTGTCACAATCTTCAATCTCCTCATTTAAAACTCCCACTGACATTCTACGTTGCTGGGGAAAAGGCCACTTATTCTTGCTTATGCTTCTTGACTTCTCTGCAAACTCGAAAACGATTGAGAAACACATTCTCTTCCACAGAGCTTAGCTGCAGCCCAGGTGGGTACAAATCTATCAATAAGAATGGAATATCCCTTCGCCCTGGCCCTCTTGCCACCTAACATTGACCATTTTACTATTGGTAACACTATAGCTTTCCCTGCCTGATCTGTTCGTTTTCCATTGTTTTGAATACGCCAATTCAACTCTTTCTTGCTCATGCTCTGTAATTTTGCAGCTTTGTCTCCCTTGTTGGACTTTCCACCTTCCATATGCTGTTATTTGCACCTGTAAACGCGGTCCGATTCTTTCTGACCAGTAAATAAGCTCTCGCCCATCCTCTTAACCACAGACTGCATCTCAGTTTCGTTCACTCTCTTCCAGCCCAATTCATTTTCACCAGCTTTGCCCGTCTTTAGCATCAGACTTCAGCTGTAAATGGCTCCTATTCACTGCTCACCCCATCCAATTTTCAGAAGCAACCTTCCGCATCACGGCCCTATTCATCTGCCTCATCACGTTACGCCAGCCCATCCATGGCCTCATACAAAAGCTCTTCAACTGTCTTTCTGCTCTGTTCATCCTTCTCTATAACTGCATCGAAAATAAAACGATTGAAGTTTACTTTATGATTTCAGTTGAAACTTATACTGCTTATTTCTGTGCTCAGGTTGAAGGATAATAAACTTCAGGAATCTGGAGTAAAAAATATTGACCGAGGCCCTAAAGGATCTGAACTGGAAAATACAGCAACTGGTGTAAGTAAGATCCGGAGAAATGATAGAGAGGCTGGTGGAGTGTTGTTTCATTTTCCTTATGCAGAACGTTTACACTCATATTCTCGACCTGTTTCTATCTTTGAAATTAAGGTGTGCCACACATTAGAGTTGATGCTTACACATTAACATTGGGACGGTGGGGTGGGGGTGGGGGAGGGGGGTGGGTGGCGGGGGGAGGTGGTGTGGGGGGCAGAGGGGGGAGATCAGCTACTCCATCAATACTGTCCAAATCATTCAATCATTTTCAATCTTAAAATCACCACTCCCCCCACAAACTGCCACTGAAATGTCCTTTTGAAATAAAGTTAGAAATTCATTGCAGGGAATAATTATGGGAAACCCATCCAAACTACCGAAAGCGATTGCAACATCATTGCCGGAGATAAGAATGGCTGCGACTTGAATTATCCAATGTGACCAGTATCAATAACCAACACGGATTTGTCACCTGGTTTCAGAATATTTCAGTGACCCAAAATCCCAAATGCTCGCTTCCCAATTCTTCATATAATAATGTTCGGAATGACATTACAGAAAGAGCGATGAATGTGGTGTCATGCAGCACCAAACTTTCCTGCCACGAAAAAATGAAGAACAGACCTTCGTCAATGAAATGGAATTTAACCACTCCCTTTTCAGCTGATATTATATAACTTCACCATCTCCAAAGCGCTCCACTATCAGCACCAATATCAAAAATTCCATCAGACGGAGCTCAGATAAATATTACACAAATGAGTTAATCAAAAATCGAGTTGTCCTGATCTCCCCATAAATAACGCGGTGAAAAGTGTGGAGAACTGACTTCTAGCACAATAACGTGGAAAAGACAATGTTGGCTTTGAAACAGGAGCGTGAGATTTTCATAATTGATAATTTGAGAGACTGGGTGAAAACAAAATAATAGGACTAATGAAAGGAATCAAGAAAACCGGGGAAGATTGGTGAGGCACAACTGCTGCAGGAAAGCTCACACAACGTCGTGTTATGGAGGCATGAACTGTTTTGGGGACAGAGGATGGATAATTTTTAGGTGGCGAATTATATTGTGTTTTCCTGGAGGTTACATTGCAGTGGATGAGAGTTAGTGCAGCAGGTAAGCATTGAAGACAGGCAGTTTGTTGGAGGTGAATAGTCACGTTGTTTGATGAATAAGATCCTTGCTGCAATTTCTGCTGTGGGCCAGAATGGCCGCCGATTTGTCAGCAGTTCGGTTTCACCGTAACAGGTGCTGCAATAATATAATGAAAACCCAAGATAAAGAAGCATAACGTGGTGGGAGTCGAGGGAAATTATTTCAGCCTTCACAATTTTGAGCCAGATTAAATTGTGGATCATCAATGGCGGAATGTTATTATATCTGCTTAGAGCCCAGAAGTCGCAGAGCCACGGAACAAGAATTGCGTTTGTGGTTGTAAAGACAAATGAGATAGTGTGATTGAGGTTAATTGTTTGTACACACAGGAGGACTGGATTTTGTTTAATTACTTTCTGGTTAACTTTATGCTTTTTTGTCACATTCTGGATTAACATGGTTACAGACAGTGCTATTAAACTAAGTTGCACGAAATGCATGAAGCGAAGGCAAACTACCATAATGTATAACCGAGGGTACCTCTGATCTTCACAGGCTCGAGGATAACCATCTCACGGATGCTTGCTGTGAAGGTCTTTGCTCTGAACTCAGCAAGAAGGAAACACTGACTTACTTGGACCTGGAAAGGAACTCACTAACAGACAAGCTTCTCCCTGCTTCGCAGCATCTAGTGAATATCTCTACAAGCCTCAAAGCTCCTGTGTAAGTCTGTGCTTAATGTTACGATTTCAAAATCCATACTAAAGTATCCAATCATTGGGGACAGGGTGGACAATTAAAAATATCACTGGACGAGATGATCATCCCGTGAAATAATAAGCTATTATATATAAAAATATGTTTTATGTTCGAGCCAATGTTCGAGACAATAGACATTGTCAAACCTATGATAGTCCTGTTGCTTTGTTTTACAGACATTAATATTTCCTGAGGCTGCAACAGGTTATCTATACACTTATGTGTACTCTAAGTATTAAAATTAAGATCTGCATAGGCGGCGAAGTTCTAAATATCAAATATTGGTACGGGTTTTACTTTTTAATGAAACAGGTACAATTGGGAATGATTATTAATGTTATATTATTCATTCATGGGATTTTATTTTTACTGGCTAGGCTAATATTTATTGTCCTTCCTGAGTTGCCCTTGGGAAGGTGGTGTCGAGCTACCTTCTTGAACCTTTGCAGTCAATTTGGTGTAGGTATACTCACAGCGCTGTTAGGAGGAGAATAAAAGGAGCCAAGGTCATTGATAAATCATTTGAAAATTACTCGGTCCCGGATACTACCTTCTGGATCTACAGCAAGAATGTCCTATGGCTGAGAACATTGACTCCTTCAAGATGTAATATTATCATTGGTCGTAGACATGCCTCCAGCCAGTGGAGAGTTTTCTCCCTGATTCCCATTGACTTTTCTGCTGCTAGAGGCTCTTGATGCAACAACCGGTCAATGGCTACCCTGATATCAAATGAAATCTCTCCCCTATCCTATTTCACTACTCCTATTGAAACTGAGAGTCACTTTTACTATTGAACTTCATTTCCTGACATTGTTATTCTCTTTGATGCCAATCCGATTGATCTGTCGTTAAATAATTACTGCTATTAATAAGAATAACTATTAGCCAATTATCATTTGTAATGCCCATAAAAAAAGGTTTTCATGAGATCTTTATGACATTCCCACAGACCTGTTATATATGGGTTGTTTACATACTGAAGTCCATTTCACTTCAATCACTAAAAATTGACTTTTGCCCCGGCTATGTTTTTGTTGATCAACATTTCCTAAGGCAATGGCAATCCCAATTGCAGACTCTGAGTTATTTTCCTGATAATTACATTACCGCAGGCATAGGCAGGCTGTTTTATATATGGAAAACTGGTGAAGCCAGATTGCATTGCTGATCCCTCGTTGTCTTTTAGAACGTGGCTATGAACTACCTTTTGGAAAACGCCGCAGACCTTGTGCTCTGGGTAAAACCCGCACTGTTTTTAGGAAGAGAGTTACAGTGTTTTGACAAAGCTACAGTGAGGTATATTCAATGCAGCTCCAGAACATGATGGTGTGTGGCTTGGATGGAAAATTTCCATTCCCGCAGACTTTAATGATCTTCTTATCTACCCAGGTGTTCGTTTGCACATGTTAGCATTCTCTCAGGCGCAAAATTTTCCATCAAAATTAATGCCCACTTATTCAGTGATTGCTGTTTTAACGTGTTAGGCTCTTTCTGTGCAACGATACTCTTTTTGAAACTGAAAGGCCGTTTAAAATTCGTTTCATTGTTCCATGCTATTTTGCTCTCTTTTAGGTTGACTTACAACTATTTTTCAGAGGCCAAACGTAAGGAAATTCGTTCTTGTCAATTGTACAAACACGTGAAGATTGATCTCTGAGTATCAGAATTGTATCCAAGACTTAGCACTTCGACATTCAAGGAATGAATCAATGAAGGAGAAATGAAGAGGGATTTAGCCATTGGAGCTAACAGCATCCTGTGAAGCTGGAACGAGACACTGTCGAACGTCCTCCATGATCTTCTTTAGAAACTTTGTTTTTTTTGTGGGCCTTTATTGGGTTCCTCTACTTCCCAAAGAAAACTAGACGAACAGATATCTTTCGATTCGGTGTTTTGGAGACTCCCACACTAATGAGTCCAATAAACTCAGATCATGAACTATGTTGATTCCCCGTCCCCCACACCGCACCAACCACCAGCACCAACCTACCCCCAACCCCCGCCCTCAACCCGGCACCCAATCCTCCCAGTCTGTGATTTGTTCCAATTTTGTGGCTGCAGAGATATCAGATGATCGTACACGCTGTTGGCAACGAGCTGTCAGATCATTATGACACAGCCGATGGCAAATGCTGAGTTTTTCAGTTGCTAGATAGAAAATTGAAAGAACGGTCATATCCAAGTTCTGTCATTTATGTGTTTCAAAATTCAGGCTTTGAGTTCAGTCTTAATAAGATCAGCGAGTCTCATGATGTTTTAAAACATATATACATTAAGCATTTATTAAGTAAAATACGTTACGAACATGCATCTGTCTACACATTAATACTGAGAAAACTTCTAAAAACCTCCGAACTATTCTTACTCCCAGTTACACCTCCGTTAAGGGAGCAGTTAAACACTGATTGAAACGGACGCAGGACAAAGAACACCCTGGACAGTCAAATTCACAATGAGATTCTTTAAGCTCCGAGTGCCTGTAGACAGTGACCTGAGGCTTACAGGCTGGAGGCTTTAAATATTAGAACCACCCTTCTTTTTGCCAGATGCATTAACTTGCGTTATGCATATTCTCCTCTTTGAATTCAAATTTTCTTTACCACACTAGGACTTTTGAACTTTACCTCTACTAACAACGAAACACTTTTGTGGCACATATTTTATTGCTAAGCTTTGGAGAGAAAAGGAAGCACGTTGTTTGGCTTCTCCTGGCTAGGTGTAAAATTTCACCCATTCCTCTGAAAGACTTATTTAAAAATGCAATTTGCTCCCTTTACACCTCAACTTCTAACTTTCCTATGTTTAACTAATTAACATTTCAAACCTACATCTCTATGCATCAAAGCCTCTAGACCAAAAACAAAAATAGCTGGAAAAACTCTGCACGTCTGGCAGCATCTGCGGAGAGGAAAAAAGCTAATGTTTCGTATTGGTATGACTCTTGATCAGAACTAAGTAAAATAGAGAGTTGAAATAAAGCTGGTTTAAAGGGTGGGGGACCGACGGTGGTGTATATCGACTAGATCAGTTGGCTTCAATCCAGCGCACAAACATACAAACTTAGACATAAGCACTACTAGAATTCTATTTTTATACAACTTCGAATAACATTCTCAACATTATTATGTCATGCTGACACGGAAATTACCACCACTCTGGAGAATGAGCTGGAGGGTGAGGAAACTATCGGCGGGAGGATAGTTCCTCCTGAAGGATTGGCCAGCAATTGTGTGGGGGAAAATCCCAATCTTTTCAACCCTTGCAGACAGCACCAATGTTGTACACAAAGGCTGTTGATAGGGTGCGTCTTCTGCATCTGCAGAAGGTACCTGTAGCTAACTAGCTGCTGGCATCTGTCTCTCTATGTGATCACCATGGGTTGCCTGATTTCAAATCTTCATTTGTTATTTATTGCACAGATGTTCTCTTTACCAAATTTTGTGGATTCCGTATTCCCACGCATTTTATGGAGATGATTTATTTTCTTCGCTGGTCTTGTGACTTTTTTTAATGTTGAACAGTTCTGGCAATAATGCGGAGCTCACTGCAATGTGAAATAACTACGATTTTACATTCTTAAATGAAATCAAAGTGAGCATGCTGCAGAAAAGTGATCTCATCTAAACAGACATCATACCCAGGAAGTTAACACAACAAAATATCTGGTTTCAAGATCGCCTCCTTCAACTTGGAAGTAACAGCCTGGAGGTGGCATTGTCAAAATTAAAATTTCAGCCTTGGCCACTTACGTCAAAATGACCACCCCAAAAACAAGCTGGCATAACTAAAACAGCAAGCATGTCACCACTGAACTGTCCCTGCAACATAATGGAGGCCTGGAGCAGGAAGTGGAAACTGTAAAATGTGGTCTTGAAGGCGATGCTCTCGTGAAAACGGCTCACAGCTGAAAGTGGCACTGAAATAGGTGGTGCTGAGAAAACCTGTGGAGCTGTTGGCTGACAAGTGTCAAGGTTCTGCTAAACTTTGTCTTAGGTTCTTAAAAGAACAAAGAAGAAAGAAATGGACGGCACAGTAACAGGCCCATCGGCCCTCCAATCCTGGGCTGAACATGATGCCCGTTAATCTAAAACATTTTGCAATTCTGGGGCCCGTATCCCTCTATTCCCATTCTATTCATGTATTTGTCAAGCTGCCTCTTAAACACCACTATCGTACCGGCATCCACCACGTGCTCTAGTAGCGAATTCCAGACACTCACTACCCTCTGCGCAAAAAACTTGCCCTCCATCACTCTTCAAAAGATTTCTTGTCTCACCTTAATTCTATGTCCCCTAGTAATTGACCCTTCAAACTTGGGAAAGAGCTTCTGTCTATCTAATCTGTCCATGCCACTCAAAATTTTGTAAACCTGGATCAATTCACCCCTCAATCTCAGTCACTCCTTTGAGAATAATCCGAGTTCCCCCAACATCTCCAAATAGCTAATAACCTCCAGACCACACAGCATCCTGGTAAACGTCCTCTGCCCCCTCTCCAACTCCTCCATGTCATTCTGGTCATGTGGCGAAAAGAATTGTACACAATATTCCAATTGTGTCCTAATCAAGGTTCTATGCAGCGGCAGCATGACTTCCCAGCTTTTATCCTCAATACCCTACCTTTTATACTCAATACCCCTGTGATGCAATATGCGTTCCTGACTAACCTATCCACCTGTGGTGCAAATTTCACTGACCTGTGGATTTTTCACTAATGCTGCCTCTCACTAATATGCCCATTTGCTTCCAAATGGTAGTAAATTCTGTCTCGAAGAAAAATCTCCAATAATTTCCCGACCTCTGACGTAAGGCTCACCAGCCTGTAAATTCCTGGATTATCCACGTTACCCTTCCTATACAAAGGAACAACACTGGCCACTCTCCCGTCATTTGGGACCTCAACTGTAGCCAGAGAGGATACAAAAAATTCCCTCAAGGCATCAAATATCTCCGCCCTTGCCTATGAGGTATATCCCATCTGGCCATGGGATTTTATCCACTTTAATGTTCTTTAAGACGCCTAACACTTCCTCTTTTTTGATCTCAACATGATCCAGGCTATCTACACTCTCGTCCCTACACAAATTGATCGCAAAGCCCATCTCTTTGGTGGATACTGTTGAGAAATATCACGCCCATTTCTTCTAGCTCCACACTCAGATTCCCACCTCTGTCCCTAAGAGGGCCTACCCTTCCTTGGATACCTTCTTGTGTTTTACATATGTACGAAAGGCCTTGGGATTGTCCTTCATCCTGGTGGGCAATGAGTTTTCATGACCCCTTTAAGACCTCATGACTCCTTGCTTTAGTTTCTTCTTACTTTCTGTATATTCTCCGCGGGCTTAATCTATTCTCTGCCTTCAAGCCCTTATGAATGCTTCCTTTTTCTTTTGGACTAATCTCAAATATCCTTCGTAATCCAAGGTTCCTGAAATGTGACATACTTACCCTTCCTCCTAGCAGGGACATGCCGGTCTTGAATTGTTATCAACTGGCGTTTGAAAGCCCGCCACATGTCAGTTACTGTATTAACAGACATGTTAAAAGAACAACTCTCATTACTGAATTAGCTTGGTCCATAATTTTGGAAGAGGATTATTATATCATCACTGAAGTTAAACAAAACAGACAGTGTGAAGTTGAAACCCCTTAACACTGACCAAACGTGCCAAGTAAATGCATTGAAACTGTAAAGACAATTATTTTAGAGCGATCGTCCTATAGAAAGTCAACATGAGGAATTAATAATGGAGATGTAAGGACGCAGCATGTGAGATTAAAAGGCATTTTGCATCTTTATTCACCGAACCAACACACTAACATTCCAGAAGTACCTGTCATCCAGGTAACTAACAGAAAGGTAGAAGTTGTCACTGAGCAAGCTGTTGGAGCTGTAGAGCTTATCAAATGGACCTCATCATGGGCTTTGAAATCAATGGCTAGTGAAATAGGTGCTTATTTGGTCTTAATTTCCCAAAATAACCTCTGGTGCTTTCATGAGATTAGAAGATAGCGAATGCAATTTATTTATTCAAAAAGTGAGGCAGACAGAAATCATGGAAATAGAACCATTATTATAACATCTGCAATATGGATAATGTTCCAAACTGTTGTTAAATGATTTATAATAGGGCACACCCAGAGCAAAATTAAGAGATCAGACAGCGTTCACATGTTTTGTGAAAACAAAAGCACCCTTACGTCATTTATTTGTGTTCATTGTATCAACTTGCTGTGTTTAGAAGGGAGCAGTTGGAAATACTTTACTTATATTTTTAGAAGGAATTTGGTGACATGTCATTTCGAAGGTTATTGCAGTGAATAAACGATCATGGTGCAGGGGTGACAGATTAATACTGTTTGCTGAATGTCTGACTAATACAATCAGAGATGAGGCAACACTGCATAATTTTGCACTTGCGAAGATGCAACGGGTGGTGTGCCATAGAGACCATCCCTGGGGCCTCAAATGTAACAATGTTTTTTTGAATGACTTGGATGTAGCGACCAAAGGTATGATTGCTAAAGCTGCCAAATAATGCAAATGTCAGGAGGATGTGCGATTTGAAGATGCAATAATCACGCTTAAAAGGGGCTTATGTGGGTGAGGAGAATGGGAATATAGTTGGCAAGTGTTTTCGTCCTGTACATGTGCCAATTCTGAAAGCATTCTTAAATATCTCCGTCCCCTCTGTTCCCTCCCAAAGTTGCTGACTGAATGGCCAATTGTTTGTTAGCTGTTTTGTGCGTGTTAGGAGGAAGATCATAAGTGAGAATTTA
The DNA here is from genome assembly GCA_026770705.1 of Isurus oxyrinchus. Lineage (NCBI taxonomy): Eukaryota > Metazoa > Chordata > Chondrichthyes > Lamniformes > Lamnidae > Isurus > Isurus oxyrinchus. The sequence continues at coordinate 6,117,041 of JANJGN010000041.1, read as the reverse complement.
TGTTTAGGGAGCATTCATTATAAGGGAATTAATTATTGAATTAAAAATATCTACAGACTGGCCAACGGAAACCAATAAATTACCAGTAACTCAGATTTACCAGATGAACACATGCTGGTCTTGCAATCATCACAGAGATCCTGGGAGCTAGACTGGACCTGAAAGAATTAAAAATAAGATAGGTTGGGAGTCCTAGGAGTCAGTCTGGAGAATTAGCTTGGAAAGCAACTAAAATTAAGTGTGCTCTTCAACAAATAAGAGAAGGGCAGATGGTCCCTGCATAGATAGGAGGCATTTTCTTTTTCTGTGTGAAAATTGGGATGCACCTGATAGCTGCAGTGTACGTGATCAACAAAGTATCTATATGCTGAACACTTGCAGTTGAGCAGATTATTATCTCAAGCTGCCTTCAGATTGTTCTCTCCTTGCAATTTCTCAAATGAACTATCGTACCAGTACCTGAGCCTCCTGTGGTCCGTTTGTCAAATTGGCGAGAACAGTTTGACGTAGTCGTCAGGATACTCGAAACTGATCCTCGGGACGGCTCTGCAAAGTGGGTGAGTATATTTTACATACCAGCCACAGTAAGTCCAGCAAACCCACCCGATAATACTTTGGCCTAGTATCAAAGCATCAGAAGGAGGATTCATGACAGGACAGGCAGAAGAGGTGCCGGGGTAGAAATACAATTCTTCAATTAGAGAGAGAGATCAACGCATTGTGCAAGTAGGGGAGGAATGTGATTAAAAAAATAGAGACGGAGAGATCACCCCTGTGTGCAAAGAGAAGAGGAATGTCCTTTTTTAAATGAGAGGGAGAGAGAGCGAGCAAGAACAACCCAGTTTTCAAATTGAGGAGGGTTGTTATTAATAAATTAGAGGGAGGAGGAGAGAACAACCCAGTGTGCAAAAGGAGGAGGAAAGTGATTTTTTCATTACACAGAGAGAAAGAACACATAGTCTGCAAATAAATTAGGAATTAGATTACTATATTAGAGAGAGAAACACAGTGTGTGAATAAAGGAGGAAGATAACCCATAAATTAGATAGAGAGTGTAAGTCATTGCAAAAAGGGAGGAATTTTGTGATTATCAAATTAGAGAGAGAGATCAACCCTGTGTACAAATAGAGGAGGACTGTACTTCATTATCGTGTGAGAGAGAGAGTGTAACCTGTTGTGCTATTAGAGAAGGAACTTAATTAATAAATTAGCGCTTAAACAACATTGCCAATAGAGGAGAAAATAAAGTAATACATTAGTGAGAGAGAGAACAACGGTGTGAAAATTGAGGATGAATAATATTAATAAATTAGAGAGAGAATTCAACCCAGTGTGCAATTAGAGGACGAATGCAATTAATAAATGAGAGAGAAACTCACTGAAAAAATGATGAGGAACGTAATTAATAAATTAGGGAGGGAGAAACCAATTGTGCAAATAGAGGAGGAATGTAATAATAAATTATAGAGAGGGAGAAATTTTAATCCTGTGTGCAAATAGAGGAGGAATGTAATTAATAAATTAGAGAGAGCCAGAAATTAATGGGCAAAATAGAGGAGGAATGTAATTAATAAATTAGAGAAGGCAATGAAGTGAGAAAACATAGGAGGAATGTTATTAATAAATTAGAGCGAGGACCACACAGCATGAAAATTGAGTTGTAAAGCTATTAATAAATGAGATAAAACAAAGAGATAAAACAATGTATTTTTCCCCCTTTTTTTCCCTATACATTTTATAGATTTTTCTTTTCCCACCTATTTCCATTGTTTTTAAATATTTTAAAATATTTTATGCTCCCCCCACCCCCACTAGAGCTGTACCTTGAGTGCCCTACCATCCATTCTTAATTAGCACATTCGTTTAGATATTATCACCAACTTTAACTTTAACACCTATGTGTTCTTTTGTCCCATTGTCACTGACATCTTTTGATGATCTGCTTCTATCACAGCTTGTTTGTCTACACAAGCACCTCTGTCTCTCTCTCTCTCCGCCCCCCCCCCCCCCCCCCCCCCCACCCCCACCCCCACCCCCACCCCCCACACACACACACACCTTAAACCAGCTTATATTTCAACTCTTTCCTGGACTCGAAATCAAGTTCTGTCGAAGGGTCATGAAGACTCGAAACGTCAACTCTTTTCTTCTCCGCCGATGCTGCCAGACCTGCTGAGTTTTTCCAGGTAATTCTGTTTTTGTTATTAATAAATGAGGGTGGTTTAACCACCCAGTGTGCAAATAGAGGAGGAATGTGATTAATTAATTAGACAGAGGGAGAGAGAGAACAACGCCGTATGCAAATAGAGGAGGATTATGTCGAGTAAATTAGAGGTGGGAGGAAAGAGCACCCAGTGTGCAAATAGACTAGGAATGCGATTAATAAATTTGAGGAAGAGAGCAACCCAATGTGAAAATAGGAAAGGAAAGTAATTAACAAATTAGAGAGAGAGTGAAACCCTGCGTGAGTATAGGAGTAATGTAATTAATAAATGACAGAGCGAAACCCAGTGTGAAAATAGGTGAAGAACATAATTAATAATTTAGAGAGAGTAAACCGCTGTTCAAATAGAGGAGGAATACAATTAATAAATAAGAGTGATAGAATAAGAGAGAGAGAGAGCAACATCGTGGCAAAAGGGAGGATGAATGTAATTAATAAATTAGAGAAAGAAACCCAGTTTGAAAATAGAGGAGGAATGTTATTAACAAATTGTACAGAAAAACAGTGTGAACATGGAGGAGGAATGTAATTTATCAACGTGGAGAGAGAGAGAGAGAGAGGGAGAGAGATCAACCCATGTCAAAATAGAGGAGGAATGTAATCAATAAATTAGAGAGAGAGAGAAATCCAGTGTGAAAAGAGGAGGAATTTAATTAATAAATAAGAGAGAAAGAGAGCAACCCCGTGATCAAAGAGAACAGGAAAGTAATAAATTAGAGGGAGGTCAAGAGAGCACTCAGTGCTCAAATAGACGTGGAATGAAATTAATAAATTTGACAGAGAAATCAATCCAGTGGAAAGATAGAGGAGGAATGTGATTTTAAAAAATAGACAGCGATCAAGCCTGTATGCAAATAGAGGGGAATGGCAATGTTAAATTAGAGAGCGAAGGAGTGAGAGGGAGCGAGAGCAACACAGCTTGCAAATTGACGAGGGTTGTTGTTAATAAATTAGAGAGGGAGAGTTAAAACCCATTGTGCATATAGAGGAGGAATGTAATTAATAAAATAGAGGAAGGAAGAGAAAGCTACCTAGTGTGCAAAAAGCAGAAGAATTTTATTAATTGATTAGGCAGAGAGAGAGAAAGAGCGATAGAGAGAGCACCCAGTCTGCAAATAGAGGAGAAATAAAAATAATAAATTAGAGAGGTAGAGAGCACCCAGTGTGCAAATAGAGGGGCAATTTCATTAATAAGTTACGGAGAGCAATCCAGTGTGCAAAAAGAGAAAGAAAGTATCTGATAAAGATGATAGATATAGAGACTAAACTACTGCGAAAACAGAGGAGCATTGTGGTTATCAAATTACAGAGAGAGATTAACCCAGTGTACAATTAGAGGAGGAGTGTAATTAATAAATTAGAGAGAGTAAGACACGCAGTGTGAAAATAGAGGAGTAACGTAATTAATAAATGAGAGCTAGCGAGAAACCCACAATGCAAATAGATATGGAATATAGTTAATAATTTAGAGAGAAATCACCCCTGTCTGCAAATAGTGGAGGAATGTAATTAATAAATGAAAGACAGAGATTAACCCAGTTTGAAAAAAGGTAAGGAATGTGGTAAATTAGAGAGAGAGAAGGAATGTGATTCACAAATTAGAGAGTGAGTGAGTAACCCAGCGTGAAAATAGAGGAGGAATGTAATTAATGAATGAGCGAGAGAGAGAGAGTAACACAATTTGAAAGCCAGGGAGGAATGCAATTTAAAAAAATAGAGGGAGATTGATCAACCCAGATTTCAAACAGATGAGGAATTAGAGGGATAGGGAAAGAGCACGCAGTGTGCAAATAAATGTGGAAAGTAATTAATTTAGAGGGAGAGAATAAGCAACCCAGTGTTTCAAAAGAAGAGGAATGTAATGAATACATTATGTAGAGAGATCAACCCAGTGTGCAGTAGAGAAGGAATGTGAATTAAAAATTAGAGAGAGCAACCCAGGGTAGAAATTGAGGAGGAATGTGGGTAATAATTTAGAGGGGGCAATGCAGTGCGAAAACATAAGTGGAATGGTATTAATAAATTGGAGTGAGAACCACAAAGTGTGAAAATTGAGAGGGAATGCTATCAATACATTAGGGTGGTTCGAGAACCTAGCGTGCAAATAGAGGAGGAATGTGAAGAATTAATTTGACAGAGGGAGAGAGAAAGCAACCCAGCATGCAAATAGAGGAGGAATATAAAGAATAAATTTGAGGTAGGGCGAGAGACCACCAAGTGTGCAAATAAACTAGGAATGTGATTAATAAATTAGAGAAACCAACACAGTGTACAAAGAGAGGAGGAATGCAATAAATTTGAGAGAGAGAGAGATCAAACCAAAGTGCAAATAGAGGATGAATGCCATTAATGAATTACAGAGCGAGAGAGAAAATTAGTGCAATAATGGAGGATGAATGTCATTAGTAAATTAGAGGTAAAGAGCAAACCAACTTGAAAATAGAGTAGGAAAGTAATTAATAAATTAGAGAGAGTGAAACCCAGCGTGAATATAGGGGTAATTAATTAATAAATGAGAGAGAGGAGGAACCTAATTAATAATTTAGAGAGAGCAAGCCTGTGTACAAATAGTGGAGTAATGTAATTAATAAATAAGAGAGATATAATGAGAGAGAGAAACCTTGTTGCAAAATGGAAGAGGAAGGTAATTAATTGGAGAGTGAAACCCAGTGTTAAAATAGAGGAGGAATGTAATTAACAAATGCGAGAGAAACCTGCTGTGAAAATTGAGGATAAATGTGATTTATCAAATTAGAAAGAGAGAGAAAGAGGTCAATCAGTGTCAAAATAGTGGAGGAATTTAAGCAACAAATTAGAGAGAGAGAAATCATTTGTGAAAAGTGGGGGAATGTAATTAATAAATGAGAGAAAGAGAGCAACCCTGTGATCAAAGAGAGGAGGAATGTAGTTAATCAATTAGAGGGCGGGGAAGGGAGCACCCAGTGTGCAAATAGAGGTGCAATGTAATTAATAAATTAGACAGAGAAATCAACCCAGTGTAAAAATACAGGAGGAATGTGATTAATTAGACAGATGGAGTGACAGAGAGCAACCCAGTATGCAAAGAGAGGAGGAATATAAAGAATAGATTAGAGGGATGGGGAGAGAGCACCCAGAGTGAAAATAGACTAGAAATGTGATTAACAAAATAGGGAGAGCAACCCAATGTACAAATACAGGAGGAATGCAATAAATTTGAAAGAGAGAGATCAAACCAGTTTGCGAATAGAGGAGGAATGCAATGAATGAATTATAGAGAGAGAGGGAGAAACTTAGTACAAAAATGGAGAATGAATGCGATTAATAATTTAGAGATAGAGAGCAACCCAGTGCAAAAATAGAGCAGGAAAGGAATTAACAAGTTAGAAAGAGAGTGAAAACCAGTGTGAACATACGAGTAATGTAATTAAAAATTGAGAGAGAGAGAAATCAACCCAGTGTGAAAATAGCGGAGGAATGTGATTAAGAAATTAGACAGAGATCAAGGCTGTTTGCAAAGAGAGGGGAATGTCATTGTTAACTTAGAGAGCGAAGGAGAGAGGGGAAGCGAAAGAAACACAGCTTGCAAATCGAGGAGTGTTGTTAATAATAAATGGGAGAGAGAGAGATAAAACCCAGTGTGCCTATAGAGGAGGAATAGAATTAATATAATAGAGGGAGGAAGAGAGATCAACCCGGTGTGCAAAAAGAGGAAGAATGTGATTAATTGATTAGACCGAGAGGGATAAAGACTGCAACCAGTCTGCAAATAGAGGAGGAAAATATATAATAAATTAGTGGGGCAGAGAGCACCCAGTATGCAAATAGTGGATGAATTTGATTAATAAATTAGGAGGAGCAATCTAGTGTGCAAAACGAGAAGGAATGTAACTAATAAATTTGAGAAATATATAGAGTGTAACATATTGTGAAAACGGAGGAGCATTGTGGTTACCAAATTAGAGAGAGATTAACCCAGTGTACCATTAAGGATGAGTATAGTTAATGAATTAAAGAGAGAGAATAACTCATTGTGCAAATAGAGAAGGAAATTAATGACTTAGAAACAGAGAGAGACTAAACCACGGCGCAACTAGTGCAGTAAATGAATTAGTAAATTAGAGTGAGAACAACCAAATGTGAAAATAGAGCAGGAAAGCAATTAATAAATTAGAGAGAGATAGAAAAACATTGTGAAAATAGAGGAGTATTGTAATGAATAAATGAGAGTGAGAGAGAAACCCAGAGTGATAATAGTTGAGGAATGTAGTTAATTATTTAGAGAGAGAGCAATCCTTTGAGCAAATACAGGAGGAATGTATTTAATAAATGAGAGACAATGATTAAAATGTGAAAATCGGGAAGAAATGTAGTAGGGAGAGAAGGAATGTGATTTACAGATTAGAGAGTGAGTGAGTGTGAAAAGAGAGGAGGAATGCAATTAATGAATGGGAGAGAGAGCGCAACACAATTGAAGGCCGAGGAGGCATGCAATTAATCAGTGAGAGGCAGATGGTTCAACCCAGTGTTGAAACAGATGAGGAGTATAAATAATAAATTAAAGGGATGTGGAGAGATCACCCAATGTGCAATTAGACGTGGAATGTAATTCATTTGGAGAGAGAATGAGCAACCCAGTGTGTTAATAGATGGGGAATGTAATGAATAAATTAGACAGAGAGAGCAACCCAATGTGTAAATAGAGGTGCAATTTAATTAATTATTAGAGATAGCAACCCAGTGTGAAAATAGGTGAAGAATTTAACTAATAAATTAGAAATAGAGTAACCTGTTGCGAAAAGGAAGGAGCAATGTGATTATCAATTTAGAGATAGAAATCAACCCAGTGAGCAGTTAGATTTGTAATGTAATTAATACATTAGAGAGACGGGGTGAGAGCACACAGTATGCAAATAGAGGAGTAAGGTATTTAATAAACTGCAGAAAGATCAACCCAGTTTTCAAACAGAGGATACATGCAACTATTGATTTAGAGAGAGGGGTAGAGAGTACCCAGCGTGCAAATAGGGGAGGAATGTAATTCATAACTTAGTGAGAGCAACCCAATGTACAAGTAGAGGTGGAATGTGATTAACTGATTACAGAGAGAGAGACGTCAGTCTGCAAATAGAGGAGGAATTTGAATAATAAATTATGGAGTGCAACCGAGTGTGCAGATAGAGAACAAATTTAACTACTTCATTAGAGAGAGAAAGAGAGCAATCCGTGTTCAAAGAGGAACAATGCAATTAATAAATTACAGCGAGGGGGAGACAGCACCCAATGTGCAAATAGACATGGAATGCAATAAAGAAATTAGAGAGAGATATCAACGCAGTGTGCAAATAGATTAGGAATGTGATTAGTAGATTAGAGAGAGAGATCAAACCTGTGTGCAAATAGAGCGTGAATGTGATTGTTAACTTAGAGAGGGAGCAAAAACACCCAGTTTGCAAATTGAGGAGCGTTGTTCTTAATAAATAAGAGAGAGAGATAAAAGCCAGTGTGCCAAGAGAGGAGTAATGTAATTATTAAATTAGAGGGAAGAGGAAAGAGCAACCCAGTGTGCAAAAAGAGGAGTAAGGTGATTAATTGATTACGAAGAGAGAGAGAGAGAGAGCTCTTAGTCTGCAAATAGATGAGGAATTTGATTAATATATTAGAGAGAGCAACCCAGTGTGCAAATAGAAGAGGTATATAAGTAATAAATTAGATAGACATAGAGAGTGTAAGGGGAGGAGCATTGTGATTAACAAATTAGAGAGAGAGAGATCAACCAAGTCGGCAAATAGAGGGGTCTGTAATTAATAAATTATCGAGAGAGAGTTTAATCCATTGTGCAGTTAGAGAAGGAGCATGATTAATCAATTAGAAAGAGAGAGCAACAGTGTAAAAATTGATGAGGAATACAGTTCTTATTTAGAGAGAGAAAACCAGTGAGAAAATGCGTGAGCAATGTAATTAATAAATTAGGAAGAGATAAACCAATTGTGCAAATAGAGGAGGAATGTGATCAAGAACTTAGAGTGAGAAAGACAGCATCCCCGTGCACAAAGAGAGGGAGAATGTACTTAGTAAATTAGAGTGAGGGGGAGAGAACAGCCAGTGTGCAAATAGAGGTCGAATGTAATTAATTTAGAGAGAGGAAACGAGCGACCCAGTGTGCCAATAGAGGGGGAATATAATGAATAAATTAGGGAAAGAGATCAACACGGTATGCTAATAGAGGAGGAATGTGGTTAATGAATTAGAGAGAGCAACCCTCTGTGCAAATAGAGGAGGAATTCAACTAATAAATTAGAAAGAGTTAGAGATAAAGGGAGAGTAACATTGCAAAAACGGAGGAGCAATGTGATTATCAAAATGTAAGATCAATCCAGTGTGCTATTAATGCAGAATGCAATTACTAAATTAAAGAGTGGTGATAGCACACGGTATGCAAATAGAGGAGTGATCAACACAGTGTGCAAACAGAGGAGGCATGTAATTATTAAATTAGTGGGAGGCGTACAGGTGACTCAATGTGCAAATAGGTGAGAAAAGTCATTCATAAATTAGTGAAAGCAGCTCAATGTACAAATAGAGGACGAACGTGATTAATAGAGAGAGTGGGATCAACCCAGCGTGCAAATAACGGGGCAATGTAATTAATAAGTTAGGAGGGACAGAGAGCACCCAGTGTTGGAAATCGAGGCGGGATGTAAAGACAATAGAGAGATAGCGAGATCAACGTAGTTTGCAAGTAGAGGAAGAATGAATTATTAAATTAGAGAGAGAGGTAACCAGGGTGCAAATGGATGAAAAATGCAAATAATGAATTAATGATAGAGAGAGGATAACCGAGTGTGCAAAAGAGATGGAATGTAATTAATAAATGAGAGAGAGAGAGAAAGAAGGATCAACCCAGTGTGCTGATGGAGGAGAGATTTAATTAATATATTAGAGTGAGGGAGAGAAAATGATCGAGAGCAATCCCCAGTTGCCAAATAGAATAAAGTAATTATTAAATTGCAGAGAGAGGGTGGAATTCAGTGTGCAAATAGAGGAACAATGCAAATAATGAATTAGAGGGAAAGAGCAACCAGTGTCCAAATAGAGTAGATATGTAATTAACATCTTATAGAGAATGACAATGAGAGCAACCCAGTGTGCAAAGGGAGAAGGAATGTAATTACTAAAATATAGAGGGAGGGAGATTCCCAGTGTGCAAATGGAGGAGGAATGTAAATGATGCATGAGAGAGAGCAAGAAAGAGATAGAAGAACCCAGTGTGAAAATAGAAGAAGAATGCCAACAATTAATTGGAGAGAAAGCGGAAGCCCGTGGTAAATATAGGGGAAATGTAATGAATAAGAGACAGAGAGAGAGAGCAAACCAGTTTGTAAACAGATGAGGAATGTAATTAACTAATTAGAGAGAGAGGGAGACAGAGCAACCCAGTGTGAAAATAAACGAGGAATGCAATTAATTAATTAGAGACAGAGAAATGGGCAGAGCAACCCAGTGTTGAAATAGAGGAGGAAGGTAATTAATAAAATTGAGAGAGAGAGAGAGAGCCACCCATTTTGCAAATGAAGGGGGAATGCAATCAATAAATAAGAGAGAGAGGGAGACGAAGATTAACATAATATCAAAATAGAGGGGTATATACAAGAAAATAAAGAGGGTGGGAGAAAGCAAACTGTGTGCAAATAGACGAAAAATGTAATTAATCAATTAGCGTCAGAAACAGATTGTGCGAATGGACGAGGTATGTAATTAATAAAATAGAGAGAGAGAAACCCACGGTCCAAATTGAGAAGGTATGCAATTAATAAATTAGAAAGATGGAAAAATGAATAAATCAGAGAGAGAGATTGAAAGCAAAAACCACTTTTACTCTTTTGGCAGTCTAACAATTTCCAATGTGTTTTTCTGGCAAAAATATAGATGCATCTCACAGCACGTCATCCTGGACTTGAAATGTGGCATTCTGCAACCTTCGTTCGAGAACAAGTCTTTGACCTGGACGACCAGCAAGTTTCAGGCAGAGCAAGGTCTTCTTTCATCAAGTTCGCCATGCTACAGCTGTAGCTGACGTTTGCCTCAGTGTGAGTCCCTGGGAAAAACCCATGGAGCACAGAGTCCTTTGTCACAAATCTTCTTGGGATGAACCCCAACAAAAAACATGGCTTCTCTGCAGACCTTTGCAAAGGCACATTCCACGAGCTGAGCTGCAGGCTCATACGATGCGATGCAAAAGCACCACACCGTGGCAGCTCAGAGGTTGCAGAAGGTGAGAGCTGGACTATTACATTTAACACATGGAGGGGTGGCTGGGAGAAGAGTTGCAATAATATGGAAAAGATTAACTGCTGGAGTGTGTGTGTGTGTGTGTGTGTGTGTGTGTGTGTGTGTGTGTGTGTGTGTGTGTGTGTGTGTGTGTGTGTGTGTGTGTGTGTGTGTGTGTGTGTGTGTGTGTCTTGGTCAGCAGGTCAGACACTGACTTATGTTTTATTAATTCCCTCGGTCATACTGTTGCTGTCTCTGCCAGCATTTTTAGCCTATCCCTAATTTCTCCTTGAGCAAGTGATGGTGTGCTGCCTTTACTAAAATAGGCTCTGCTGGACACTGTCAGAATCACACACACCCAAACACATACTCACACACCGTTACCAATGTACACTCTGCTGGACATTGTCAGAATCCGACAAGCACATTTACACACTTTTACCAATGTACACACTGTTGGATACTGTCAGAATCCCATGTACACACAAATGTATCAATCTACCCACTGCTGGACACTGTCAGCATCGCACACACACACACTTCTTCACCAATCTACCCTCTGCAGGATAATGTCTGAATCCCATACGTTTACCAATCTCCCGCCTGTCTGTGTACCCCACCCTTATTGTGTGTTTTCCCCCCTGTTTATAATAATCCATTCATTGTACTGTGTGTAATAACAATCGTCAGTCAGTCAACACAGCAAATATTTAACACGTTAGTTGCATACGTAGAGAGTTTATTGAATATTTAATAGCCATATCTAAGCTTTGTGCACTTCAACTGTACACTTTAAAAGTTTCTGTCTTATATTGAACTGTGATGAGTCAATCTATTTATGAGCTGCTGTTTTAACTGTTTAACTAAAAAATCTACGAGCTCAAGGTCTGAAACTGACTCTCACACCAATACTAAAATTGAATCAGGTTCACCATTCGAATTGCCACATTGAACCAAAATGTCAAACATACTCATTCTTGCCTCTGTCTCAGAAATCTCATCTGTTACTTCTTATGGCACGTCCCTGTTTAAATGGATGTTTCTAGGTGAGAATCAGACACCTACTCTAAAAGTAAACTCACGCTAAAATTAATCTTGCATCAGATTTAACGTTCGAATTCTCACTTTAAACAAGATTCACAAATAGAGTCAGTCAGTGTCTGTCCCTGTCAGGTCAATGTCTCCCCTCACTGACTGTGTGTCCATTACTGACGGAGCACTTTAAAAGTCCTGTCTGACATTGAGCTGCGACGCGTCAGTCTCTAGCTCAGCTTCCTACCACAGTCATCAAAAACTATTCAGGTAAGTGTGATTGCCAGTTAACTACCAATAAAACATTTGCCATTTGAACCAAGCTGCTGATTAATGTGTACTGCGACTTTTGAAGATGAGACTGCCATTGGCTGCTATCTCTCCTGGGAAAGGCTGGCAGGCCCAATGAACCAATGGCAGGGAAACGTTAGGAGCTGATAGTCAGAGGAAGATTCAGACCATGAAACCTCCATGTTTGGATTTGGAGTTCAGGGTGTCGGTCCACATCTTACAGTGAGGGGTTGGACTCCAGCCCACTGCCAGAAAATAGGAGGGCTAAATATTTCTCTCACTGATCGCATAAGTCTCAGCAAGTAAATGGGTTCACAGCGCTGGGTGTCAGATGTCACACATTTATTCAGCAAACATTCTTCAATAAAGGAAACTCAAGAGGCGAAGATTCTGGGAAAACACTGCCAGTTTTTGGTAGAGAATATAAACAGGTTAATCACCAGTTCCGAATACAGATCAATCGGACCATACGGACATGGGAGTGAGGAGCAGGAGTAGGCCATTCAGCACCTCGAGCCTGCTCCACCTTTCAACAATATCGTCGCTGAACTGCTTGTGGTCTCATCTCCAACTCCTGCCTGTGCCCCCACCCCACCGCCCCCACCAAACAAATAACGATTTGATCCCCTTGTCGATCAGAAATCTGTCTAACTTAGCATTCAATATATTAAGTGACCCGGCCTCCACTGTTCTGTGGGAGGGGAGGGGAGGTGGGGAGTGTGGAGAGAGAAATTCACAGACCTGCGAGCCTCTGAGAGAGGAAATTGCCCCTCAAACCCATCTTCAATGGGAGACTCCTTACTCTGAAAATAAACACCCTCCACAATTGTTGTATATCCGCCAAACATCCCACCGTTCCACCTCACAAGGAGGGGGGGGGGGGCAATATCTTTGTGTCATTAAGGTCGCCTCTCATTCTTCTGGACACAGGCCCAACCTGTGCCAACATTCCTTCATTACGCAGCTCCCTTCATCCGAGGAATCAGCCCAGTGAATCCTCTCTCAACGCCTTCTCATGTGACATGACACTTTGTAAAGTGAGGAGGACAAAATAATAATTAATTGCATTGCTAACTATCAGTTGCAATACCCAAACTTTCCGAGGTCTTATTCTCTCAACTGCACAAGACACTGCTTAGACCACACCTAGAATACTGTGAACAGTTTTGGTCCCCTTATTTAAGTAAAGATAACTGGCATTGGAGGCAGTACGGAGAAGGTTCATTAGGCTGATCCTGGGGTTGTAAGGATTTTCTAAGGCGGAGAGGTAGAATAGGTTGGGCATGTACTCATTGCAGATTAAAAGAATGAGATGTGACCTTCCTGACACATACAAGATTCTTAGAGGCCTTTGCAAGATAAATGCTGACAGGCTTTGGGAGATTCTAGCACCAGAGGGAAAAATCTCAGAGCATGGGGGCACACATTTAAAACAGAGATGAGGAGGAATTTCTTCTGGGAGTGGTCAACCTGTGGAATTATTTACTGCAGAGAGCTGTAGAGGCTGGGTCATGAAGTATATTAAAGGCTGTAATGGACAGACTTTTAATCAGTAGGGGAAACAAAGTGTATCGGGCAAAGGCAGGGAAGTGGAGTTGAGGATTTTCAGGTCAGGCATGATCTCAAAAAATAACGGAGCAGATTCTATGGGCGGAATGGCCTATTTCTGCTCCTACCTGTTCTGGTCTTAAATCACAACATACTTTTTGAGTTATATCAAAACCAATCGCAGACGATGATTCAGTCTCAAGCGCATACCAAACCCAAAATCAAATAATCACCCCGAAAGACAACAGCCCACCCCATGCACCACCACCATTGAGCCCACACCCTCATGCTCCTTGAACTGTCCAGAAATGCTGTTGCAATCAATTTGCCGATTAACCCGGATCTTCCAGCGCATTTCTTCTTTTCCTCGCAAGGGCTCCCTTGTAACTTTGGCACCTGCTTCTTCCTGGGAGGAATATTTTTTCAGCATTTCATGTACCTGGGAATGGACAGGTGAGGAGTCAGGTCGGATTGACGACGAATGCAGTTATTGAGCAACTAACAAGTTTAACTCAGGAGAGTTCTCCAAATAAAAGGTGTGACTATGGGTACCCGCATGGGCCCCAGCTATGCCTGTCTCTTTATGGGATATGTGGAACATTCCTTGTTGCAGTCCTACCCCGGCCCCCTTCCACAACTTTTTCTCCGGTACATCGATGATTACTTCGGTGCCGCTTCATGCTCTCGTCGGGACTTGGAAAAATTTATTAATTTTGCTTCCAATCTCCACCCCTCCATCATTTTCACGTGGTCCATCTCTGACACTTCCCTTCCCTTCCTTGACCTCTCTGTCTCAATCTCTGGTGATAGACTGTCCACTAATATCCATTACAAACCCACCGACTCCCACAGCTACCTCGACTACAGCTCCTCACACCCCGCTTCCTGTAAGGACTCCATCCCATTCTCCCAGTTCCTTCGCCTTCGTCGCATCTGTTCCGATGATGCTACCTTCAAAAACGGTTCCTCTGACATGTCCTCCTTCTTCCTTAACCGAGGTTTTCCACCCACGGTCGTTGACAGGGCCCTCAACCGTGTCTGGCCCATCTCCCGCGCATCCGCCCTCACGCCTTCTCCTCCCTCCCAGAAACATGATAGGGTCCCCCTTGTCCTCACTTATCACCCCACCAGCCTCCGCATTCAAAGGATCATCCTCCGCCATTTCCGCCAACTCCAGCATGATGCCACCACCAAACACATCTTCCCTTCACCCCCCTTATCGGCATTCCGTAGGGATCGCTCCCTCCGGGACACCCTGGTCCACTCCTCCATCACCCCCTACTCCTCAACCCCCTCCTATGGCACCACCCCATGCCCACGCAAAAGATGTAACACCTGCCCCTTCACTTCCTCTCTCCTCACCGTCCAAGGGCCCAAACATTCCTTTCAAGTGAAGCAGCATTTCACTTGCATTTCCCCCAACTTAGTCTACTGCATTCGTTGCTCCCAATGTGGTCTCCTCTACATTGGAGAGACCAAACGTAAACTGGGCGACCGCTTTGCAGAACACCTGCGGTCTGTCCGCAAGAATGACCCAAACCTCCCTGTCGCTTGCCATTTTAACACTCCACCCTGCTCTCTTGCCCACATGTCTGTCCTTGGCTTACTGCATTGTTCCAGTGAAGCCCAACGCAAACTGGAGGAACAACACCTCATCTTCCGACTAGGCACCTTACAGCCTTCCGGTCTGAATATTGAATTCAATAACTTTAGGTCGTGAGCTCCCTCCCCCATCCCCACCCCCTTTCTGTTTCCCCCTTTTTTCCCCCTTTTTTTCCCTATAAATTTTACAGATTTTTCTTTTCCCACTTATTTTTAAATATTTTAAAATCTTTTATGCTCCCCCCACCCCCACTAGAGCTGTACCTTGAGTGCCCTACCATCCATTCTTAATTAGCACATTCGTTTAGATAATATCACCAACTTTAACTTTAACACCTATGTGTTCTTTTGTACCATTGTCACTGACATCTTTTGATGATCTGCTTCTATCACTGCTTGTTTGTCTACACAAGCACCTCTGTCTCTCTCTCTCTCTCCGCACCGCCCCCCCCCCCCCCCCCCCCCCACACACACACACACACCTTAAACCAGCTTATATTTCAACTCTTTCCTGGACTCGAAATCAAGTTCTGTCGAAGGGTCATGAAGACTCGAAACGTCAACTCTTTTCTTCTCCGCCGATGCTGCCAGACCTGCTGAGTTTTTCCAGGTAATTCTGTTTTTGTTTTGGATTTCCAGCATCCGCCGTTCTCTTTGTTTTTAACTCAGGAGACATCGATTGGTCCCTTAGCACGAGGGAAGTTCAATCACTGAACATAAGCGGGAAACATGTCCCTGCTCGCCAAGACCCGAATACTCCCTTTCCCCTCCACACCACTTCACACTCTGCCCATTCAGCATTTGGGGAACTCACTCCCCTCTCCCCAGTCAGTTCAATTAAACCCCTCCCAGAGAGTGAGGAAGAGAAACCTTATCCCTGCCCTCGACTCAATGCCAGCTGCAGATGTTGAATCAATGGAATGGTTAAATAACGTCCACTGTGTAATTGATTGCCTGATGCCCACAGCCTGAGAATGACTGCAGGATGAAGCCCCTGACCTGACGAAGATGGGCTTCCTTTTCCTCACAAATGTCCAGTTTGTACTTCACGACATACGTCACTTTGACTTCGGCTTTGATCCAGTCACAATTAACGTTGTTGAGGTCCAGGACCACAGTAACGTCGATAGGACAATGCTTCAGACACACCCACACAAAGCCCCTGGGCAGGGTTAGAGGTGGGAGTGAGAACTGGGTATCGAGGTGGATTGGATGGGTGCGAGCTAAGTGGGGGCTAGGGGAATAGGGGAGGAGCAAGGCTCGACGGTCACATTCCATCCAATCCCCTCGCTGACAGAGTGAACGAATCTCCAGGATAGAGATGTGTTGGGGGAAACAAAAACAGAATTACCTGGAAAAGCTCAGCAGGTCTGGCAGCATCGGCAGAGAATAAAAGAGTTGACGTTTCGAGTCCTCATGACCCTTCCACAACATTTGTGTTGGGGGAAGGTTATCATCAAATTGAGTTGACAATTCAGGTACTTGAGACTGATCATCCGACTCTGACAAAAAATGGATGCGAAGTGGAGTCGTGAGTACACAGATCCCTTGTTCTGTGACGTATCCAGGTGTGTGACAGCACAAGGAAGTGTTTCTCATAACAAGCGCTTGTTGAACCCCTGAATCCCATTAAATCTGAATCCCCCAAAGCACAAAAACTCTGAGCTCCATAATACTGAACCCCAGAAACAATGAACCCCAAAACACTTTTAACATTGAAATCCCAAAACCCACTGATACTGATCCCCCAAACACCACGAACACTGAACCCAGTCGAATGGTGAAAGCCAATTTGTGTTATAGAATTGTTGGCACCCACAGACCGAGAAAGGCGGCAGTACACTAATTGAGACTGAACCCCCAACCCCAATAACACTGCACCCCAAATCTCACTAACACTGAACTCCCAAAATCCGCAAACACTAAACCCCACCCACACCAAAAAAAAAAACTCTACTACCACCGAACACACAAATCCCACTAACACTGAACACCCAAATTCAATTAGCATTGAAACCCCGAAACCGGATGAACACTGATCCCCGAAACTCCACTAAAATTGAACTCTCAAAGTTCCCTAACAATGAACCCACCCAAAACACACCAACACTGTACCTGCAAACTCCACTAACACTGACCCCTCAAACTCGTACCATGCCTCTCTCAGAGATAGATAACTCTACCTCCCTCCCTCTGGGATCCCAATAGGGAGTTTGACCCTTAGCTCCTTTCCTCACCAGCAACTCACTAAGTTCATGCGAGCTCTATCATGCCCAACTCTTCACAGTCCCACCCTCACATTTGGGAGGCTGGTAGACAGAAATGATCAGCACTTCCTTATAAGCTCTTCATAAACACCAATTCCTTGACCTCAATCTTTTTCCTCTCCATGCTCAAATCCCAAAAACAGAACGATTTAAACTCTATGTATTTATGAAATGCCGATTCTCTTCTCTAGGCCCTGCTCCAGCCCTGTTGTACGGAGACCCTGCTAACCTTCTAATACTACTTCATCACTGACCTCTATAACAGGACAAGACAGCAATACTCACCCCACCGAGACAATCCCCAGCACGTGAAAACTGCCCCTTCTTTTTCTTCAGGTCCATTCAAAGCCAAATGCTTACCAGGGCAGCCCAACGAGATGCCGCTTTCTGAGATGCAGTGCTCCCAGTTCAACTGCTTCCTCATCGCTCTGTAGCACAACCTGCTGTGAATGTTGTCAGTCTCTGTGACAACACATACAATATTGTCCATCACATGAGTTTGCCTTGTGACCGTTGGCAGTTCTGGTTGGCTGAGCAAGTATTAGCCGTCAATGATGTGCATTGCGGCATCCATGAAAATGTTAATGAAATGAGCTAAGGAAACAAAATACGGAAACATGTTTTTCTTATGTTTCACGGGATGGGGGCGTCACTGGCCTGGCCAGCATTTATCACCCTTCCAGAGTAATTGCCCTTGAGGACTGAATGGCCTGCTGGACAAATCAGAGCGCAGTTAAGAGTGCAGCGCATTGATGTGGATCTGCATTTACATGCTGGCCAGACCTGGTAAGGGCAGGTTTTTACAGCAATCTGCAATATTTTCATGGTCATCAACATACTTTACCAATTCCAGGTTTTTATCTGGAAACAACACATCATTTTATTTTTGTTGGACAGTTTAAAGGAAAATGTTATTATTTTTTCTCTTGCCCTGGGGACGAACATGACAATGACTGCAGTTTGAAAGGCATGTCCACTGGATTATGATAAGAGATATATACAGTGTTGCAGTCCTGGAACCGTGTGTGCCCTGAAGGACAGGATGGTGCCATAAAGGATTCCTGAGCCAAGGGAGATGCTTGGGAACGACGTTTCAACCTGCTCGTGATCAGCTGAACTGGTTTTGTTTGAGGGGAGTGCAACACAATACCTCCTAGCCTGAAAGGAACAAAACCTAAATACTATTCCTCTGATCGTGGAGGGTGTTATTGTGGAAGAACAATGATAGCTAGCTGGACGTTTCCCCTCATATATCTTTAACGTTCAGATGAAGAAAGGAGAAACCGAGAATGGAGGTGAAACACGAAGGCCCACCTGTTTCCATTGTAATAAAGGAGGGCACATTATTTCAGATTGCTGGATGTTGCTAGGGAAAACCATAGGAATAAGAGGTGTTCACAAGAGTCAACCTGAAAGGGGAACAGAAAAGGAAAGTGCCACGGGTCAAATTGTACCTGAAATTACAAATAAGGGCCTGGAGGTAAACAATGCTGTGAATGCAGATAAAGTGAATAAAGTATACGCGAGATTTAAAGGGTTTTTGTCGAAAGGAAAGATAACACTTTTTTTGTCAAATGCTACAGCTAAACTCATAGCTCTTTTAAAGGAAACAGGGGCTACAAAATGTTTTTTTTTTCTGGAAAAGGACTTAGTTTTCCCTCCAGAGAGCTCAGTGAAAGCTAAAGTATTATTAAACAGGGAAAGTAAGAATATATCCTGGTTTCTTTGTCCGATTTCTTGTCCTCATCAGCGGTTGTAAGAGCAGTTAGAAATTATCCGTGGATGGAGTTGATTTAGTCCTGTGGAACGATTTGGCATGATTGAATTATGAAACGTCTGAGAGAGGCTAAAGGGACAGAATCTATATAAGAACAAGTTCCTGGTATTTATCTATTCTGTTTGGTGAACAGATCAGTGGTAAACAATGTCCTTCACCAGAGGCCAAATTAATGCCACAAGCAGATGTTGGAGTAGCCGAAACTTTCTTTAATAATGAGGCTAATTCAAAGGGAATTTCGGGCAGTCCTCCATTAATTGAGGCTCAGAAGGCGCATCCAGAGTTAAACAAGTTAGTGCAGTCAGCTCAAAATCAAGCTGAGGGGTATGGAATTCTGGGCTGCTAGTACATTAAAAGCAGAGCTTTAACGAGGAAGCGGAGACACCCTCACAGACCTGCAGAGAGGAATGAATGGCTGTTCATCAGGTAGTCATACCAAGCACTTATCGTCAGGAAATATTGTGAGTTCCATATGAAATATCTATGACAGGACATGATGGAATATGGAGAACCCAAGATCCAATAAACAGGCATTCTAACTCACCAAGACCATCTTAAGGACGTGGTGCAATTTAGTAAAATTGTGTCATACATGTCAGGTAACAGGTATACCTCAACATGTAATCAAATCAGCACCTTTAACACCCATACCAGTTTTTGAACAAAGACTCAATTGGGTACGAGTAGATTGTGTGGGACCATTACCCAAAATGAAAGCAGGAGATTATTATATCCTTACAATGATGGATATGACATCCCGATTTCCAGAAGTCGTTCAGTGAAGGACAATTACAGCTACAGTGGAAGTGGAAACATTAACACAGTTTTTCAAACGTTATTGCCTACCTACTGAAAGACAATTGAAAAACCAAGGTTCTAACTTCATGTCCAAATTTTTCCGGGACATAATCAGCAATTTGAGCATAAAGAACTAAAGTCTTACACCCATCACCCACAGACACAGGGAGATTTAGAGAGTCACCATCAGATTCTGAAAACCATGATGAACACCTATTGCTCTGAAAACCAAAAGGATGTGGAGAAAGGATTACATTTCTCAGTATTTGCTACCAGCGATTCTCCAAAACAACCCGCTTGATTTAGTTCATTTGATTTGATCTATGGTCATGAAATAAGATGAACCATTTAAAGTTTTTGACGAAAAGCTCCGAAAGCAGAAAGATACATCCTCCCCGTTGGATTATGTGTCATGCTTCTTGAAAGAGTCAGATAAGCACGTAAAGTCACACGAAAGCAGACTAATGAAACAGAGTTGGAGAAACAAATCAAACTCCAGCGCACGTGATGCAGAGCAGAGTAATGTCAGGAGGGGAAATCCAGAATTGGTGATCGTACACAGACTAAAAGCAACGAGAGAGCAAAACGGACCAGAATCGAAATCTAAAAGAGGAAACATGCAAACTCCAGGAGCACAGTCAGGGAACAGAAAACACAACAAAAACGACGCTAAATCCAATAGCAATGATGCAGAACACGGAAAATATAAAGCTGAAGGAAAACAAGTGTAAAATCCAAAAGCAAGGAAAGGGAAAGAAGTAGGAGCAAAGAAGGTGAAAGGAGCAGAGATAAAGAAGACAAAAAAGAGGACGGTAACAAAGAAAGACTTATCTACACTGACCGTAATTCTCTGGCTTTCAGTGAAAAGTTTAAGACTCGAAACGAGAGTCTGTTTAAATGGTGTCTATTGTTTCAACCATCTAATGTAAAGATTTTTCATATTGCTGGTAAAAAAAAAATTGACTGCATAGGCATTGTCCCGGGCGTAAAATAATGAAATAATTTTAAGGGATATGAAATGTTTCAGATTTTACAAGGGGGAAGAGCAATTAATGAATGTATGTCTCGTGTTTTGTTGCCTAGGTGTCACACAACTTATGATGAAATACATTTCTGAAGTGCTGTTCTGTCCCTTTAAAGGGTAGAGGCATGTGAGGAGTGTATCATTTTCTTCGTATTTATTTTTGTTGGATTGAGTTTCTAGAAAATGGACAGTGGGTTTACACTCTGGCATGGCTGAGGTCAGTGGCATATTCACTGGAGCATGATGAGGAAAATACCATGTGGCTATCTCTTGGAACTGTGTGTGCCAGGTTGAACAACATGGTGCTGCAAAGGTGTCCTGAACTCAGGGGAACTGCCCAGAAACAACATTTTAGTTGGCTCCTGATCAGGTGACGAAGGTTGTGTGTGATATCAGTGATCAGAGAAATCCTTGCCATCAAAGAGAACAGACCTAAAATTTGTTTCTCCTGTGTGTGTAAGTTTCCAGTAAATAGAAAAAGGCCAGCTAATTGTTTTTTCTTCAAGTCTCTGGAACCTGCTCTCTTTGAAAAACGCCTGTCAAGAGGAAAAGGGGAAATTTACAAGAAGAGACATTGAAATGCAACTTGTCAACCGTTGAACTACAGATTGAAAGTGCTGGAAGACCGGATCATGACATCAACAATGAACTGCAAGGAATTTGCAAAATCGTCAATTAAAATGAACCCTTCTGACCACGCACTCTGGAGTGGTGATATTGAACTGTTTTATCTCACCTTTGAAGTTCATAGTTTGTATGATTTATATGTGTCTGTGTTTGTATATATGGGTTAAGAACGCATAGAAGCTGCAGTTATAGGGTTACACGTTAGCAGCTCATATTTCTTTATTTCTTTGTTTTGCCACTGGTTAGTACCACTCATTAATACGCAGTAATTTACTTGTTTAGTTTACAAACCTGTTGCTCATATTGTGTTAACCTAAATTAAACAGTTAGGTAGAATTGGACAATTTGATGGTCTAATCAAACTTTTTCCACACTGTTCTTGTCCATCCACTCCCGCCCACCACATCCCCAACACCCCCCCCCCCCCCCCCAACCCCATCCCTCCCCGCGGGAACAGCGGGGTTTGGTATTACAGTGCACCAGATCCTGTGAGTCATGACAACCAACAGATTTAACAATAACTTCAACATTGGAATCACCAAAAAAAATCATAAAGAACCGCAGTTTTGAAAACCACCAACACATTCAAGAACAACATCAATATTGAACAACTCCATCAAATTCGATAACAAACTCAAAATAAAAAGAAATATGAACAATTTCAACAATAACCATTGGAAAATATCAACCTATTCGGCAACATCTTCAGCATTGAAAAACAGCAACAACAACAAAAAATCCAACGACAAACAAAACACTGAAAAGCATCAAGAAATTCAACAACCAGGATTTAAAAACAAAAAATAAATTCAAAGAAAACCTTGCCATGGAAAATCGCCAACAAGTTTATCAACAACCCAATATTGGGACTGTCAACAAATTTAAAAACACCCTTGAATTGAAAAACAGCAACAACTTCCAAAATGATATTATTGGAAAAAGAAGAACAAAACCTCAACATGTAAAAACATGAACAAATGCAAGAAGAATAGGGTGCAGAACAAAACAACAAATTCAACAGCAACCGGAAAATTAAAAACAGATCAACAAATTCAATAACAACCTGAACAGCGAAAACACCAAGAAACTCAGCAACATCATCGTCATTGAAAAACAGGAGAAAATTCATCAACCCATTCACAAACAAATTTGCAATTGAAACTGATGAACAAATTCCAGAACAAACTCAAGATTGAAGAACAGCAACAAATCCAACAACAAGTTTATCACCAAAAACACGAACAAGTTGAACAACCACAAAATTGAAAACAGCCACATATTCAACGGCTACCTCAACATTGAAAAACATATTCAACAACAACTTCAACATTGAAACACTCGCACAAAATCACCAACATCCTCAACAATGTAAAACACCAGCAAATTCATGAAAAACCTCGCCATTGAAAATGAACAACAAACGCAAGAACAACCTCAACGTTGATAAACACCATAAAATTCAACAACCTCAGCATTCAACAACACCAACAAAATCAACAACAACCCCGAGAAACACCATGTTCAGCAAAAATTGCATTAATTAAAAATGCCAAAATTTTCAAACATAACGTCAATTTTAACAAACCAACAAACTACACAACATCCTCAACATTTGAAAACGTTAACAAATTCAACAACAACTTCAACATTGAAGTAAAACAACAAATTCAAAAGCAACTTTTACATTGAAAACTCCAAAAACTTGAACAGTTCCGTTGAAAACGACCAGCAACTTGGACAATGTTATCGTTGAACAAAACACACACAGACTCAAACTGTAAAAAGCACCAACTAGTTCAGTTGAACGGTCCTGAGGACTTGAAGCGTCAACTCTTTTCTTCTCGGCCGATGCTGCCAGACCTGCTGAGTTTTTCCAAGTATGTTTGTTTATGTTAACAAAAACGGTATCAATTTAAAAAAAAAAATCAACAGCAAACGGAATACTGTAATTTGCAATTAGAAAATCTCAAGTTAATGGGGAAGGAAAATGGTTTTGTGAAAGGAAATCATGTTTTACCAATTAATTGGAGTACTTTGAAGGGGTAAATTGTGCCATGCATACAGAGAAGCCTGTAGAGGTGCTGTACTAGGAATTCTAAGAGGATTTCGATTAGGTGCCACATCAAAGCTTATTGTGGAAAATGAAAATCCATGGATCAGGTGATTGCATTTGAGCTGGATAGAAGATTGCCTGTCTGGCAGGGAAAAAAGAAAGATGCAGAGGGACATTTTCTGATTGGCAGGAAATAACGAGTGGAGTCCCGCAGGAGTTGGTGCTCGGGACCAAACATTTGTACAATTCATATCATGAGTTACAAGAGGGGAGCAAAGATTGCAATAAAAATGCAGATGACACAACGATAGGTAAGAAAGTGTGTTGTCAAGCGGACACAAGGTGGTTGCAGAAGGGTATAGATAGGCTGCATGAGATGGATTTACCTGGACGTTGGAGTTTAATGTGAGAAAATGTGAATTTGCTCACTTTGGCAGGAAGAATAAAAGACCAGAACGTTACATAAATGGTGAAGAACTGCAGAATTCCAAGGTGCAGACGGATGTAAAACTTTCTGTGCATGAGTCACAAAATGTTAGTATACAGGTACAACAATTAATTAAGAATGCTAGTAGAATGCTTTCCTTGATCGTGGAACAAATGGAACATAAGAATAGGAATGTTATGCTTCAGTTAGACGGGGCTTTAAGTGAGAACAAATCCAGTATACTATTTGCCGTTTTGCTCTGCTTATTTAAGGAAGGGTGATCATCCTTTCAAGTGAAGCAGCATTTCACTTGCATTTCCCCCAACTTAGTCTACTGCATTCGTTGCTCCCAGTGTGGTCTCCTCTACATTGGAGAGACCAAACGTAAACTGGGCGACCGCTTTGCAGAACACCTGCGGTCTGTCCGCAAGAATGACCCAAACCTCCCTGTCGCTTGCCATTTTAACACTCCACCCTGCTCTCTTGCCCACATGGCTGTCCTTGGCTTACTGCATTGTTCCAGTGAAGCCCAACGCAAACTGGAGGAACAACACCTCATCTTCCGACTAGGCACCTTACAGCCTTCCGGTCTGAATATTGAATTCAATAACTTTAGGTCGTGAGCTCCCTCCCCCATCCCCACCCCCTTTCTGTTTCCCCCCTTTTTTCCCCCCTTTTTTTTCCCTATACATTTTACAGATTTTTCTTTTCCCACTTATTTTTAAATATTTTAAAATCTTTTATGCTCCCCCACCCCCACTAGAGCTGTACCTTGAGTGCCCTACCATCCATTCTTAATTAGCACATTCGTTTAGATAATATCATCAACTTTAACTTTAACACCTATGTGTTCTTTTGTCCCATTGTCACTGACATCTTTTGATGATCTGCTTCTATCACTGCTTGTTTGTCTACACAAGCACCTCTGTCTCTCTCTCTCTCTCCGCGCCCCCCCCTCCCCCCCCCCCCCCCCCCCCACACACACACACCTTAAACCAACTTATATTTCAACTCTTTCCTGGACTCGAAATCAAGTTCTGTCGAAGGGTCATGAAGACTCGAAACGTCAACTCTTTTCTTCTCCGCCGATGCTGCCAGACCTGCTGAGTTTTTCCAGGTAATTCTGTTTTTGTTATGCATTAGACACTGTTCAAAGGAGTTTCACTAGATTTATAGCTGGAATGAATGGGTTGTCTCCTGAGTGCAGGTTGGACAGGCTGGGCTTGTTTCCATTGGAGTTCAGAAGAATACATGGCGAATTCATTGACGTGTAAAAGACCCTGAATGGTCTTGACAAGGTGGGCGTGCAAACCGTGTTTCCTCTTTGATGGTGAGTCAAGAACTAGAGAGCACTTTTTAAAAATTTGTCCTTGCACTTTTAGGTCAGACATATGGATAATTATTTTGGACCCTCAGAGGAATATTTGACTATGGATCTGTCAGCCTCAGGTGTCGGTGGAGGTGGGATCACTGCATATCTTTAAGAGGGAGATGGAGAGATTATTGCTAGGCAAGGGAGTCAAATGTTATCCGCGGTAGATAGGAATGAGGAATTATTAATACAAACAGGTCAGCCATGAACGTATTGAATGGGGAGCAGGTTCGATTGGCCGAATGGTGGACTCCTGCTCCTATTTTATATCTCTGTATTTAATTTACCTTGTCTCTACTCATTGTACTGCATCTTTCACGTTGCTTTGCATGAAATTGTATTTTGCTTTCGTTTCTCCATTTCAATTACCGGTCTACTGCTCCCAGAATCTTGCAAATATCCTCCTCAGTGATCACATTCCTGAGTTCCTGTGGTCTGGAAACATGGAAAGTTCATCACAGATATGAAATGCTTGTTCATTTGCATTTATCAAATGGAATAGAATTCCGCATTGTGACCTATGGAAACGGTCACTGCATTCACACCCTCCTCTCAAAACACCACCACTCTCTAAGCAATCTTTCAACAATGCCATATTCACAATTTCACTGGCTTTCAATCCATCACTTACTGTTTCCTAACAAATCCATTACGTGGAACGTGATCAGATTTTGTCCCTGGAGACAGCAAAAAAACAGATTATCATTATCAACCCTCTCTGTTACTTCATGAAAAAACTCAATTAAGTTTGTCTGAGGCATTTGTTTCTCTCTGTGTTTCTTCTGGCTGTTATTTACAAGCCCATGGTTTCTAATCAACAAACTCATTTTTCCCAAGAGTATTGATTCTCACGTATTACACAAACATTCACTCACAATTCTTTGCCCTTATCCATCTGCCCTTCGATAAACAGGTATCAACATTCACAACACTTCGGAAATACTCCGATATCCAAGGGGAATTGAAGTGTTAATGTTAGTGTGTCCACGATTTCACCCTTTCTTTCGCTCGGGAGCCCTCACACAGACCAACCAAAGCTGTGAAATTGTCCGTTTTATTAAGGTCAAAAAGGGTAGGAAAGAAAGAGATTAACAGAAAATTATTTTTTGTCACATCATGATATCAGTCTCCACGGACCCTACTTATGTCAAAGGAGGTTACTCCTCTTCAATTAATATGCGTGTCCCTCCAATGCACTATCTCATCCTGAGAGAGGTAGCATCACCGCAGCACATTCAGGGATCAGCAGCTACAAACAGAGGGAGAAGATATATAAGAATCGGTGAACAATAGATTAGAATATTCCAAAAATATAATGGAATCTGAGAACAATGAACTTGAATGCTAAAGGAATGGACCAAAATCTGAGAATAGCAGATTGGAATGTTAAATCAATGGATCAGAATCTGAGAACAGTTGCTTGGAATAGTATACCAAGAGGCAGTGAGTTGTCCTGGGATGTTTACTATCTGTTGACGTTTTATGATGAAATCACATTCGATCATTGGGTCAGAAGAATGTTTCAGATTATTCAATACTTTTACTATCCCATCCTCACGATTGTTGGTGTACCTTGTATCTCTCTCAACTGTTCAATTGCAATGTTGTTCTACCAATTCACTTTTGGTACCATTGGTTCAGTTGGTATCCCTTGAATGTCTCTGTACCCAGCTATTCGATCTGGAAGCCACATTTCACTGAATAGCTGATCCTCTTAATTATTTTACAGGTGAACCTCGTTCGGATTGAAGCCAGTGTTATCGGCCTGCGTCATAAAGTCTGTCCTCCATCCACACACACTCCATAAAGACGCACCCCACACCTTCGCTGCCCCGTGGCCCCATCCATTGTCTCATTTTCATCCCGACAGTTTGCTGATTGACCTGAGCCGAGTTCCGCCCTCATATACCCCATTTCAGAAACCCTGCCAACGATCAACGCCCTGATATCACTTATCTCCAAACGTGCCTCGTCCCAGCACCTACATAAACCCGCAATCTGGCCATGTTTTCAATTTCAGAGCTATCTAAATGCAGACCCAGCTACTCCTCTATAAAAATGTATTTCGAGCCAGACTCTACTCCCCTTCATCCGCCCCCCTTTGCTCAAGCACCATCTCCCAGTTATACACTTTAATAAATTTCAGCAGATGGAGCATCCCGCAGCCTGTAACGGAACTGAAACCAAATCCCAGTTAACCATCATCCGTGTGCACAGTAATTGACATGGGCTGGCAGCTCGATAGTGAACATTTTCATTATTCCATTGGTGCCACTAAATGGTCTCTTACTCGAAGTGTGTCCAATTATACTTCTCCATCCCAATCCATTTCTCCCCTTCTGATCTTATTGAATTGCATTGTTAAATTGGTTTTCTTTGCCTCTGTATCTCTCCCCTCAGTCACTGATGCCAACTCCAGGGAAACCTGGTTTCAAAGAATAAAAGTGCAAACCAGCTTACTGATACTGTAAGAAATGTCACTTTTACCGCTCTGTCAAAGAGCTTAAGGATTTGTAATCTCTCCCCCTGGTCTTTACTGCTCGAAATAGATCAAACCCTGCTTTTGCACAACACCTGGATCTCCGGTAGCATTACAGAAAATCATCTCTGCATTTTTACCAAGTCTTTGCCAAACTGTGGCTCTCGGAATGAGACACAATACTCCAGACTCCACCGTATTGTTGCTGGCCCTCTTAAAGTCCAACATCTAATCCACATGGTAGCCGGGGTGCTTTCAGATCATAATGTTTCTCTGACAGTGGCCGAGAATGCTCAGCCTGTCTCAGTAAGAGTCCAATTATTAGCCTCTATCACTGAGCCTGCTGTGGAGAGTGGTTTCGGCAGAATATGAGGAGTGTGTGTGTTCTGTTTATGGGGTCATTCCATTCCGCTCAGCATTCAATCAGTTTTACAATTGTGGGAAAAAAAATATTTCAGCACAGCCTTCAGCTGCTCTCTGAATTAGTTTAGATCACTTCATAAAAACCAATATTTGGGCAGCAGCTCAGTAGCTGCAGCATGAAGCATATTTCTCGAATATAAAGAAGTGCATTTGCAGAACTGTAGCCTAAAGCTCCCATTCCCCACCATATACAAAACATCATTAATCCAGCCCATAACAGAGTGCAATGTCTTTAAATAACCAAGAGCAAAATTATCTACTTCTTTCTACTCTCCAGCTCTGGGTCTCTGGGACACTTTACAGCTGTAAGCCCCGATTTTCCTGCGGGCTCTGCACACCGCGAAAATATAGCTGACTGTTAAAGTGTTGAGCGCTAGAATCAGGAAAAATGTGACACCCTGCGTCACAATGTAATGAAGAAAGTCAATTGCTGCCCAAGCCCGTGATTTCTGAGCATCCGATGTCAGAACACTAAATCGGGGGAAATTGAAGAGCCAATACTGAGCTGTATACATAAAATATCAGCAAAGATTCCTCAAACAGCTCAAAAAATGTCTGTTCCCAGAACATCAGAGGCACTTTTCTCAGTGTAACATTTTGGTCTCAACTTACACTATCAAATAGCCACAAATCCATTGAATGTAATCGTGACAGTGAACAAGACAGCGCACTTTATGACTGCATAAAGCAGAACAGCTTGGTTATTACTCACAGCAACAAAAAACAGGAACATAAATTCGATTCTATAACGAATGGAAGGTGCCTCACTATCAGTTCGTTGATAACGACCTGTAGATCTGCCCCTTGCAAGGCCACAAGTTAGTAAATGATACATTTCGAGAAACCAGACTTTCGCGACAAAGAATCAATATCGTCATTATGTTAATTGTGAGGAAGGGTCATAAACACACAAATTATTGTTCAGGCAGGAATAAGTTAGAAGTTTAAAATAATTTCGTTCAATTTTGTAAACGCCTTGTCGTATGAAAGAATGTCATCAAACCGTTGTTCTCATGACTCCGCTATTCTCTGGAAAAATGTGTTGTTTTTCAATACTTTTGGCTGCTCAATGTTTCTTAATATCTGCTTTGCAATAACCCACCAGTACAAGTCGTACCTCAAAATGAGTTACGAATGTGGCTAATGTACATTAATATTGCAGCAATCCAAACAGCAGAGTCCATTTCGACTGAAATAAGTAAACCAACCCTCAATCAACCGGTCAGATTAAAGCTCTGCATTGCTGCATCATCTAATGTTGGGCCATTTATATAAAAAAATAAGATCCAAACTCTCATGTTTTATGCAGCCTCTGATTTTTCAGTCCAGGTCACTGCCACTTTAACGATTGATATATTTTCTATATTATTATTTGAGTAATCTAAAAGGTGAACCTAGCTATATTTGATGAATTGCTTATATCCACTCCAGTTTTTCCTTTATTGAACAACTCCAAAATTTGCCTGGTGTTCTACTTCTGCATCCTTTATTTACGCTAATCCGTCACTCAACAAATTCTCATATATCCCACCTGGAACAGGTAAATCTACCAACTGAGTGTGATGCATAAAGAATTGGATTGAAAGGGTTAATTGGATCTGTCTGTTCAGTGGCTGGAATTAATCCCAGCCTCCATGGATCCTGCCTTAAAATGTTAAGAATGGAGTCGCTTCAATGTGTTAGCTCAATGTGATTGGAAGATTCAACCCTTACTAACCGGGATGTGCTGTTCCAAGAGAGGGGGAGAGTACATCACAGTCCTGAGAACAATAGTATGGAATGTCCCTACAATGGAGCAGGATGTGAAAACAATCGATTGAAATGTTACAACAATGGATTAGAATCTAATAATGTTAGATTGGAATGTTACAACAATGAGCAGGAATTTATTGGTGGTGCTTTATTAACTATGTACATATTATAATTGGATTGCAGTGGAGCGCCGGATCATTTACGCATTCCCGGTTAATCAGGCGGGTTAATATCCCAAACTCGCTAGTATGGGTGTCCCTTTCTCAGTCTCACTGTATATGACTGTTACTTCCATGAATCATGTTTAGCTGATTTACTCTATTCTATCAAAATTAGAAGTGTTTCGAGATAAGCAAAGACAACAGGGTGATGAGTAGCATCGAATTCTGCAATTTCAGTATATTTCATCTATTCTCTCTTCCAACCATATAACAGTCATTTCACTTTACTAGTCCATCTACAGCTCTTTCAATAGGTCACTTGATGCAGCAACATAGTAGAACATTTCAGCGCCTTGAGTAAAACATTTTTTTTTAATTAAGCTTCTTGCATAATTCCACCATTTTCTCTGTTCCTTGCAGTAAACCTATTGACGATTGTCATCTTAACTCGGAGAAATTGTTGCCACTCCAAATGTGTCATTTGCTACCTGGTGTTCAATGCAGCGGCAGATCTCCTGGTCATTATTTTGGACCTGATATTGAGACACATTCCGATAGTTTATTCAGAATATTTTAATTTCCTGTGGGCCATGAGTGTCTGTAATATCAATGCTGTCCTGCTTTATGCAGCCATTGACTGTTCTGTTTGGATCAACTTCTCTTTCACCTTTGATCGGTTTGTGGCCATTTGTTGTGAGAAGCTGAAAAGTAAATATTGCAGCGAGAAAACGGCAGCTGGGGTCTTGGGAAGCATGACTGTGCTGAGCTTTTTACTGAATGTTTTCTGGAATTTCATGTTATCATGTTGGTATTTGCTGATGAACAAACTCTGGTTTTGTATTGTGATAAGAGAGGTTCAGCTCTTTAAGGCCTGGGTAACGATAGAATTCCTCCATCACATTCTAACACCTTGCGCTCCATTTGTCCTCATTCTGATGCTCAGCGTTTTCACAGTCAGACGCATTTTAGTGAAGAGCAGAGCCTACAGGAGAGTCCGGGCGCAGAAGAGCGGGGAGAGTGCCAGAGACCCAGAGATGGAGAGTTGGAGGATATCCATAATTTTGCTGTTTGCTACCTCGGCCAATTTTATCCTGTTGTGGGTGATGTTACTGGTGTTTTCTATATGGAGGAGGACGCTTTAAATGATGCCACCATCTCTATGGATGGATGACTATGTGCAGGAATTGGGCTTCATGCTGCAGCTCCTGAGCTGCTGCACAAACACTTGTATTTACGCCGCGGACCAGAAAATGTTCAGGGAGCATTTCAAGAATGTGCTGAAATATCCCTGTACTCCAATATTTCGAAGCTTTCAATGCTTTGAAGAATTAAATCACTGAGAGTTTCCAATATTTTACCATTTGATTTATTTCTTCCAGCAGGGTGTGAGCTGCCGCTGTTGCTACAGAATGGGGATTGGTCCGGTCCCGCACTGTCGCCTAATGCTCTGGTGAGAAGGGGGTAGTGGTGCCTTTGACTATGGTTATAGAGCGGGCAGGTCTCTAAAACCATGAGGAAAGGCTGGTGCTTTTGCTATGGTAACAGAGGGGGAATGGGGCTTGTCGCTGGAGTGTCAGTGAGGAGTAGGGTCTGTCGCTGTGGAGGTAGAGCAGGACATTCCCTCTGGCTTGGTTGGCAGAGGGACGAGCGGATTTTGTGATTCTGGTGAAAAATGGTGGGGAGGGCTCTCTCTTGATGGGAAAGTGTCAAGCTAATATCCGTGCTCATGGCCACTGGGGTGGCCAAAAGACACTCGCCAAACTTGGAGTCAGCTGTCACACTCTATGGCCCTCATACATTTGGGCCTAGATGTGGAAGGGATGGTTATTGCCACCGTCGCCCTGCAGGGAAATAAGAACAGTATGAGGTACAGTCACGCCAGGTAGACTGTGTGACGCTCATTCTACTAGAGGTTCCATGGGGAAGACTGAGATAAACCAAGGATATTGTGGGATAGGATGTGAAAAAAGGTTCACGACTGGAGGGCTCTCATAAATGTACAGGTAACAATAATATTTGTCGCATACTCTGTTTGTGTTTTCAATATATTTTCCATTGACAAAGAATCTGAGGGAAATTGAGAAAATTACCTTGAAGACATATTTAATGAACACCTTTAACAAGATCAAGCTGTCGGGTTAAACATTGCCAATGTATTGTGCAGGATTTACAGAGTACAGCAACGTTTATCGACTTCCATTCTGAACGCGATTACAGCCTGATAACTGAACCAAATGTGCACTTTGCTGTCTGACATAATCGCCAAGTACCATCTCCAGCCCCTATCTCCAGTGGAGAATGAAGAGAGCGCTTGTGCCAAGGGTCAGCTGGTAAAATAGCAAATGCACCAACCGAGTGAATTTTGCACCCCACTACAAACTTCAATGCCTTTCAAAATTGTTCCATATTCATACTTCATTTATATGTTTCCAGATGCAGCCATGCAGCAATTGAACATCTCTGAATTGGTTAAGAGCAGCGCCTGTGGAGGTGGTGAGCTTCCAGCAAAGGGTGGGGTTGTATCACTTTAATCAGAAAGCAGTGAAATGATTTTGAGAAGAGTCTTTGACCCTGGGAGCTGGGAATGTGGAACCAGCTCATCAATGACACTCCCATGCCTTCCTGATACTGACCCTCGCCACACAGTGAGCAGCCTTCAAATAGAAAGTTATAGAAAAAGGTGCCAGGTGATCCGGCCATTCCATGAAAAGTTGAAAGACATTGCTAAAACGTTCAAGTTACGCGTTCAGTAATTGATTGAGCACACCAATCAAGCAATAGCAATTACACACAAAGTTTAAATTCAGACAGATTTCACATCAGAGTGGGGTATCAGTGATGCAAACATGTTCTCGTTGTAAACTCAGTATTCAGACGCTCAAACCCTTTCAATTGGAATGCTGATTGCAATCTGCCACTTTATTAATGCCTTTCGAGCTGCGAGATTTCCTGTTCTGATTGCGCATCAATAGAAGCTCAGCTTGCTGACCTGGGCAGTTTGATAGGGTTACCCATTATGGTCAGTGCGTCATTTCACAATATTCTTATTGATGGTCGTCAGTGAAAATTTAAACAAAAATCCTTACTGTTCACTTCCTCATGAATATAATTCCCGTAAAGAATCCACCTCTTCTCAGTCACTTCGCTTAATTCAGCTGCTCCCCTTACATTTTCTTACTGGCACACCAATATCATCGTAAATTTCTACAGCAGAACTAACTCAGCTATTGTCAAACAATATTACCCTTACATTTAATAAAACCTTGACTTGTGAGCCTATTTTTGATTCTGAAAAGCCCAGCATCATGTTATCCCCCATTCTACAGAAACATTGAATATAAAAAAAACATTATAAAGACCAGAGGCTGTCCATCAACAAGCGACTAACTGTTCTCCCTCTGCCCATTCACAGTGTTGACAGTTCAATGAAACCTTAGGGCCTGTGCACATTTTGAGATCTTTAAACGAAAACCTTCATTAAACAGGAGATCACTTCAACCCTGAAACGGGCATGAACCAACGGGTCAGTCTGCTTTCAATCTGACCAGAGATCAATGATCTAACAGAGGGTCCTCATTTTATATTTAGCAAAGCAACAGTTGAAGAACTCCCCCACTCTTGCAGTGTGGAGCTGAATCAATAGTGGTATCAGAATCATGCATGTCTATTAGATGATCATTTTGCTGACAGATTCATTGTGTTAAGCTAAAGGTAAAGCAGAGCTGTCATCGAGCGGGTTTGTAAAGCACAAGGAGATAGGGTCATGGCTGCTTGGTGACACTCTCCATATCTTTCACGATTCTGGATGGTGCAGACAGGAGCATTGAATGTCTTTGTGCTTAAAACCGATTATACATTGATTCTTCTGGAGCTGCCACAAACGGAAGAAATGATGAATGAGTGGCACAATCAAGGGAGGCATTGGGCAAGATGACTGGATGTGAGAGAAGTGGATTGATCATGAGAAAAAAGCTCATTTTCCAAAAAATTCATACGTGGGATGTGGGCTTCCAGGTGGTGGTGTTCCCCAGTGTCTACTGCCCTTTCTTTCTAGATGGTAGTGGTCGTAAGTTTCGAAGGTGCTATCTAAGGAGCCTCGGTGAATTCATGCAGTGCATCTTGTAGATGGTACACACACTGCTACTATGTGACAGTGATGGAAGGTGTGCATTATAGTAGCTGGTGGGGGGAAAACAAGCGGGGCTGATTTGTCTTGAACGTTTCAAGCTTCTTGAGTGTTGTTTGAGCTGCAGTCACCCAGGCAAACGGAGGGGAAACACTCACATGCCTGACATGTGCCTTGTACGTAGTGGATGGGCTTTGGTGGGGTCAGGAGGTGTGTTGCTCGCCGCACGATTCCCAGCCTCTGACCGACTTTTGTAGCCACAGTATTTATTGGCGAGTCCAGTTCAGTTTCTGATCATGGACAGTAGAATAACCAGACTGGAAATTGGAAAAGTTATCTAAGTGGGGTGCTCCCGATCAGTGAATGCAGAGTCTGAAAGGCACGAACAGGTTTATGTTATGTTTGTCCTGCGTGCAGTGCAGTCTCTCACCCGATCCATAATGATGTCTCTCGCTCACTCTTCCTTGAGCCCTCGTACTGAAGTGACCTTCATCTCGATGGTCTTGAACTTACTAACTAACAACACAGTTAGAAACGCAGCAGGTTAGGCATACCCTGAATTTCAAAAGGGGCACATATTGTATTTTGAAAAATCACTTACGTTTAAGATCTTCTTCCTGTAATCCAACTTATCATCCCCTTTTACCATTTTCTCTCTCCATATATCTCTTCATCACACTCCATTTTGTCTCAATTCTACACTTTCTGTATTACCGTTCGGAATACTTACTCTTCAATGTCAGCCCCTTGTTACCTCTTCTTATATCATTTTCATCCCATGTTTACGTCTTGTCAGAGAAAAAAAGAAAGGGACAGAGAGGGAGAGGCAGACAGAGAGATGAAGCCACAAGTGACACAGAGACAGAAAATTGAGACAGATGCTGAGTAAATGTTTACAAAGCTGCAGGCCGTGTTTCCATTGATTTCACACAAAACAAACACACTGTTTTGTTGTGTTTTAATATGTTTTGTGTCTGCATCACGGCAAGGTCACATTTATTAGCCACCCATAACTGAACTTGGTGGGTTGGGGCGTTATTTCACTGCTGCAGCCCGTGCGATCTCCCTTCTCTGTAGCGACCTGATACAACTGCATGGCTGTCTGGGCCATATCAGAGGACAGTTAGGAGCCAGTCACATTATTGTGGAACTGGAGTCACATAGCATCCAGGCCTGGGAAGAATGGCAGATTGCCTTCCCTAAAGGGACATTCCGGAAAGACAGGGGTTTGACAGAGATTCGGAATGCTTAATCAGTGCAATGAATGGCTTTCTAAAATTTTCCAATACTGAGATAGACAAAGTTTTGGTGTCTCAAGGAATAAATGGATATGGGGAGTGAGCAGGAAAGTTGTGGTAAATCCCAAGATCAGCTACGATCATATTGAATGGTGGAACATGCTCGTAGTGTTGAATGGTTTACTTCCGCACGTATTACTTCTGATCTTGCATTCTGGACATCCTCACTTCCTATTTAACCTGTTATCACTGTTTTGCCACATCGAATCATTCATTAGCATTACTCACCAAGGGATTCGTCAGAAATCCTCAGCTGCAGAATCATCTACATTTCAACTGAGAAATAAAGTCGGCTGGCCCAAACTCTCCAAATAGTGGGAGAAACCAGGAACACTAAACCTTCAGCATGGAGCGGGGAACAGGAGTGTGAGGACAAGCAACAAACTACTGAAGTAAGCCATGAGAGATTGAAACAAGAGTGAGTGTAAAGAGTTGTGAGTGGAAACAGAGGAAGAGGGAAAAGGGACTGGATTAGGGTATTTATACAAAATACCCTCAATCACAGAATTCCAATGTGCTGATTCACTGCGTCTAACTCTCCTTATTTACTGCATCCCACTCCCCACAATGACTACGTCCAAGACCCCTCTTTCATTCTGGCTGGCTCCCCTCGCTCACTGCGCCCCAAACCCCTCAGTCATTGCATCCCACTCCCCTTAGTCTGTGTCCCACTCACCTCAGCAAATACACACTTGGCCCTCCCTCAATGCATCCGATTATACCACTGACTACATACCAATCCCCTCAGTGAATAAAGCCCACTGCCCCTACTGACTAGATGCCATTCCCCTTAGTCACAGCATTCCACTCCCCTCAGTCAGCACATCTCACACTACTCAGTATCAGATTGTAGCGATCACATTGTGTGAAGATTTTCTGCAGAATATCCTCTCCAGACTGATACCTGATATTTCACATCCTTTTGGGCTGGATGCTTCAGGAAGAGTGGAATTTCGAGTCGATTGCTACTCAGATTCCAAAGTTGGTATTATGCCTGGATCAGAAGTGTAGATAGGAGACATGGGAGATTGCAGAACGCATATCAGCTCAATAGATCATGCAACTGGTAGTAAAGTTTAGAAAATGCTTCAATTCTTCATGATAGAATTTAAACATATCAATGCTCCTATTCTCTGTCACTCCTGATTGTACCCCAGTAACTAACTCCCAGTCCCCTGAGTCACTACGCCTCACTGACCTCGCACTATTCCCACTATCTCCGCTCATTATTACCAGATCCCCTCATTCGCTCTATCCCACTTCCCTCAGTAACGACAAACCTCTCCGCTCAGTCACTAAATCTTACACCACTCACTGACTGATTCCCATTCCCATCACTGATTGCTTTCCGCTCCCCTAACTTACTCCATCTCAATCCCCTCATTCCTTGCATCCCACCCCATCAGTAATTCCATCCCACAGCGCTCCCTCATGCGTTTCAACACAGGAATTAGTACATCACACTCCCCTCCGTCACTGCATCCCACTCCTCTCCTTCACTATATACATAATCCTGTCAGTCACTGCATCCCACTCCACTAAGCCACTATATATCACTCCACTAAGTCAATATATCTCACTCCACTAAGCAAATACATCACACTGCCGTCAGTCACTACATTTTGCTCCCTTTAATCACTAAATACTACTCGCCGCAGTCAACAAACTCCACTCTGCTAAGAGATTACACCCCACTTCATCAGTCACTGCAATCCATTTTAATGGAATATTAGATATCTTTCACTTGCCGTTTGTAAGAAATTGAATAATGTATTGGATTGAGAACAAGTCCTGCATTCACACTTCCACGTTCTGGCCCCATTAATTGCCCTGATATATATATAGATTTTCTCTCAATGGAGTCCTGTGAGTGAGCTCATTCTGGGAACAAAGAGTCAACTTCGAAGCACGTGTGATTTGAACAACAAATTAAGTGAAGTATCTATTATGAAACAGCTCACTGTGCAGATACCTGAGCTTGAAGACTTTGCTGATACAGAAGGAGAAATATCAATGGCTTCTTTCATCGATTGTTCCCTTGGTTCTGGAGTTGGGAAGGTCCCTGCACGTGGTATAAAGGAGGAGGGAGATGAGGAAGGGAGGAGTGGGGGAAAAAGGAAATTTCACCTGTTGACATGAAGCCTCAGTAAACGTCACACATGTTAGCAAATATATATAGTTTAAGTAGGTTGCATTGGTATTTGTAGGTGTTCGCTTTAAAGTTTAAGTTTGATTAGTGTTTCTGTAGTTGTGTGATAAGAAATTTAAAACGAAATTTTGCTTTAAGTTTAAAAAGGTACTTGCATTTCTAATGAGCGTTTAGAAATTATTCATTAAGCAAACACAAGTGTACAATGAAATAATGCAACAGGGGTCCAGGCAGGCACGTGTCTCCCACAGACACACATAGAGGAAGAAAGACAGCAGCTGGTGTGGGAAGCTGTTGGAGCTCAGACAGCTTTCAAGAATGCTGCTAGATGAAGCCACTGAAAAGAGGCAGATAGCTAGTCGCAAGCTAAGATTGGTTGTAAATGTCTGCCAGACAAATTGGAGCAAAGGCAACAGATAACCAGTCGCAAACTGAAGAAAATAGCACAAAATCTATGGGGTGGAACAGGACAAAGGCTCAAGCAGGTCATGTTCAATAAGGTAAGAGTGAGGGGAAGAGAGAATTGCAACATGCTCCAGATTGAAAGTGTCAAAAGCTGCATGAAGCACATGTAAAGAGATCGCAGATTGCAAGAAGCGTGAATGTGAAATAAAGATAAGGAAAATCTAAGTTAGGATTCCACCACTCAGTCGCTACTTCCCACTGACTCAGTTGCTACATCACTCTCCCCTTAGTCACTGCATCCCACTCCTTTCCTTTACTACATAACTAATCATCTCCGTCACTGCATCCCACTCTGCTAAGTCACTATATCTCACTCCACTAATTCAATACACCTCATTCCAATAAGTCATCACATCACACTGCCCTCCGTCACTACAGCTCACTCCCTTAAATCACTACATTCTATTCCCCTCAGTCACCACACTCCACTCTGCTCAATATTACACCCCACTCCCTCAGTTTTTCCAGTCTAGTTTAATGATATATTGCATCTTATTTTGCTCTTGAAATCTTTCTTTGCTCATCTGTAAGAGATTGAAAAATGCATTTGATTGAGAACGAGTCCATCATTCACACTTGCACGTTCTGGCCCCATGAATCGCCCTGATATTTGTGTTTTGTTCCCATGGGGAACTGTGAATGAGCTCATTCTGGGAGCAGATAGTCCACATAGGAACATTTGTTACGAGAAGAACAAATTATGTGAAGTATCCATTTTGAAACAAGGCCACTGTGCAGATACTTGAGCTGGAAGACTTTTCCGATACTTACAGAGAAGTATCAACAGATTCTGTAATAGATTTTTACCTTGGTTCTGGAGTTAGGATGGTCCCTGGATCTGGGTGTAAAGGAGGTTGGAGATCAGGGGGGAAGGAGGATGTGAACATGGAAATTTCACCTGTTTGACAGGAATCATCAGAAAACGTCATACAAGTTAGCAAGTGTATATAATTTTAGCAGGTTACATTGGCATTTGTAGGTGTTAGGTGTGAGTGTACGCTTTAAAGTTTAATTGTGATTTTTATTTCTGGACTTTTGTTACATGGAACGCCAAAATGAATTTTAGCTTCAGTTTAAACAGTTACTTGCATTTGTAAGGGAATTTCATGACTTTTTTCGTTAAGCAAACACAAGTGTAGAAAAAAATAGCGTTGTTTCCTAGCAACAGCCGTCCAAGCAGGCACATATCTCCCACAGACACACGCGGAGGATGAAATGCAGCAGCTTGTGTGGGAAGCTGTTGGAGTCCAGCTAGCTTTCAAGAATGTTGCCAAAGAAGTCACTGAAAAGAGACAGAGAGCGAGTCCCAAGCTATATTTGTTTGTAAGTGGCTCTGAGAGAGAATGGGGTAAAGGAGACAGATAACCAGTCCCAAACTAATGAAAATAAAACGAAATTTGTTCGTGAGGAACAGCTTAAAATCTCAAGCAGGACATGTTAATTATGTTAAGAGTGAGGGGAAGAGAGAAATGCAACATGCTTCAGATTTAAACAGTCAAAAGTTACATAAAGCGAAATTAAAAAGAGAGCAGATTGCAAGAGGCGAGAATGTGAACTAAAGGTGGGGAAAATACAAGTCAGCACTCCACCCCTCAGGCGCTACATCCTACTTACTCAGTCGCTACATCCCATACACCTCACTCAATGCATCCCACTCCACTCACCTCATTCACTACATCCCACAGGAACACAGTGACAAATTCCCAATCCGCTCAATCACAACATCGCAAACTCTTCAGGCACAACATCCCACCCACCACAGTCACAACACTCAGTCCTCTCACACTGCACACCCTCCTCACCTCAGTCACTAAATCCCATTCCCTCACTGACTGCTTTGCCTTCTGATTAGACACTATATCACATTTCCAATGACTTGATCCCATTCCATTCAGTGAGCATATCGCACTCCACTCCATTGCTGCATCCCAAATCCCTCTGGTAATCGATTGGTGAAAAGGGAACAAATAAACAACCCAAAGCTAAAGTGAAAACGACAACATCCAGGCAGGTGGAACAGAATAAATTCCAATGAAGACCTTCTGGGTGAATGAAGAGCAGGAACCTGGAATGGATTATATTAATGAAGGTAAGGGTGAGGGGCAGAGCGAATGTATTCAGGCTTCATTGTTAATGACACAAAAGCTGCAGAAATCAGATTTAAAGCCAGAAGTTCTTATAAAAGGCGACAATGACTGAAAACATGGCTGAAGGTCTGCAACTCTTTGCTAGGACATGTGCAGTTACTGTACTGTCACAGCTGATTTGGTGAGAGAGAACACATGGAAGGCAGCTTGGATTCATGTGGCGGCTCTGGGAAGAAGAACATAAGGAAGAGATTTTGAAACCCGCAGGTGAAGCATTGTGAAAGGCGCCTGGGAGTAAGCACCGGTTTAGGAGAAGATTCCAAGGTGAGGACTTGGAGAGTGGAGAATGAAATTCCTCATATGAAAGACAGAGTGTGGTCAAACGTGTAGGTCCCAGTGTGACAGGTGTCTTGAAGGAGTTAATGAGAAATCTATAGCATCTGTTTGAGGTGGCAGCTGTCACTTTATGTCAAGGTGTGGATTACATAATCACAGGGTGTCATACTTTTACATGGACTGTAAACATACTGTGAACATTCGAGTATGGCACAGTTTTTAACCTTGTGTTATCCTTTCAAATCTATCTATCTATCTATATATATATATATATATATATATATATATATATATATATATATATATATATATAGACAGATAAACATGTTATTATTTCACTAAAAGTTCATCAGTTCACTCCTGCGACTCTACTCAAAATCAAGCAGCCTTCATTCACTGCATCCCAAATCGTCAATAGGGCGAATCTCTGGGTCTGAGTCATTTTGAAGTCACAATGAGTGAAGCATCAGCTTATAAAGTACGCCACAGGGCAGATAGCTGAGGCTGGAGACACAGGTGAGATATAGAATATTCTCTGAGTGGATGCTGTGATAGAGCTTTCTTCAGGTTTCTTAGTTGTCAATGTCCCTGGATATGAAATAAAGGGTGAGAGAAAAGGAGCAATATGGGGATCCCATTGAACAACTCAACCTTATTCGGCAGAAGTGTCTAGAGAACGTCACACAGCAGTGTTTGTAATATATGTTTCTATCTGATGAATCTTTCCCCTGTGAACACAGACTGTGACCTAAGTAAAGGCTACAACTTCAGTTAACACATTCCACTACCCAAACTGACTCATTGCGAAGCTTCACAGACTCAACATCCTACTCCCTTAAGTACTGCAATCCTCTCCCCTCAGGTACTGCGTCCGACACCTCTCAGTCATGCATCACTCTCCCCTCAGTTATTACATCCCACTCCCCTCAGTCACATAATCCCACTACCCTGAGCAGCTATAACCCACTCCACTCAGTCGCTACATCCCACACCATTCAGTTACTACATCCCAATCCCCTCGATTTTTGCATCCCACTCGCCTCAATCACTTCATCCCACTATCCTCAGTTACGACATCCAACACTCCTCAATCACTATATTCCACTCCCCTCAGTTACTGCATGCATGTTACTAGAGTATTACAACAATTTAAATCAACAAATTCAACAACCACTTCAACATTGAAATAACCCAGCAAATTCGGAAACACCCTCGCCATTGAAAATGAACAACAATCACAAGGACCACCTCAATATTGATAAAAACATAAAATGCAACAACCTCAGCATTGAACAACACCAACAAATTCAGCAACAAACCCGAGAAACACCAAGTTCAGCAAAAAAGGCATTAACTAAAAATGCCAAAATTTTCAAACATAACCTCAATAATTAACAAACCAACAATATAAACAACGTCCTCAACATTAAAACAAGATTTCAAATTTAACAACTTCAACATTGAAATACAATAACAAGTTCAAGAACAGCTTCTACATTGAAAACACCAACCACCTCAACAATTACCTTAACGTTGAAAAACAGAAACAATTTGGACATTGAAAGAAAACACACACAGCCTCAACCTGTAAAAGCACTAACAAATACAGCAACACGAAGCTGCTAAAACAAAAACAAATTCAACGACGACTTCAACGTTGAAAACCGCAAAAGATTTTTTTAAACAAAGGGCCAATTAAAGGAAAAACAATAATTTCAACAGCAACCAGAATACTGACATTCAGTCTTACAAAATCAGAAGTTAATGGGGAAGTGTCAGCAAGGCTTCATGAAAAGGAAATCATGTCTAACCAATTCATTGGAGTTCATTGAAGGGGTAAATTGTGCCCTGGATACAAAGACGCTTGTAGAGGTGCTGTACTAGGAAGTCTAGGAGGCATTTGATTAGGTTCCACCTCAAAGCGTATTGCAGGAAATGAAAACCCGTGGCTCAGGGGATAGTATTTGAGCTGAATAGAATATTGCCTGGCTGGCAGAAAGAAATAGGACTCAGAAATGGGACATTTTCTGATAGTCAGGATGTAACGAGTGGAGTCCCGCAGGAGTCGGTGCTCTGGCATTTTCCGTTCACAATTCATATCAATGAGTTACAAAATGGTAGCAAAGATGGCAATAAAAATGCATGTGACACGATGGTAGGCAGTATACTGTGTTGTGAAGTGGACACAAGGTGGTTGCAGAAGGAGAGAGATAGGCTGAGTGAGTTGGAAAAACAACCTCGACGTTGGTGTTTAATGTGAGAAAATGTGAAGTTGCTCACTTTGGCAGGAACAATATTAGAGCAGAGCGTTACTTCAATGGATCAGGACTGCGGAATTCCGAGGTTTAGAGGGATCTAGTTGTTCCAGTGCATGAGTCGCAAAATGTTGATTTACAGGTAGAACTATTAATTAAGAAGGGTGTTGGAATGCTATCATCGATTACGGGACGAATTGAACATAAGAATTGGAATGCGATGCTTCAGTCAGACGGGCCCTTTTTAAGATCACAACTAGA
Source organism: Isurus oxyrinchus (assembly GCA_026770705.1). NCBI lineage: Eukaryota > Metazoa > Chordata > Chondrichthyes > Lamniformes > Lamnidae > Isurus > Isurus oxyrinchus. Next base: position 6,073,957 of record JANJGN010000041.1, on the reverse strand, counting down.
ATACTGTTTGCAGTTTTGATCTGCTTATTTAAGGATGGGTGTTCATGCATTAGACACTGTTCAAAGGAGTTTCACTAGATTTATACCTGGAATGAATGGTTTGTCTTCTGAGTGTAGGATGGAAAGGCTAGGTTTGTTGCTATTGGAGTTTTGAAGGTTAAGTAGTGACTTCATTGAGGTGTGCAAGAGGTTGAATGGTTTTGACAAGGTGGACGTGCAAATGGTGTTTCAACTTGCGAGGTGCGGGGGTGGGGGGGGGGGGGGGGTGGCGGGTGGTGGGTGGTGGGGCGGGTGGTGTTGAGTCCAGAACTGGAGAGCACCGTTTTAAAATTTAGTGCTCGCACTTTTAGGACAGATGTGTGGAGAATTATTTTTCTCTCTCAGTGGGATGTTCCATTAAACAACTGTCAGCCTCAGGTGGTGGTGGAGGAGCGATCGCTGATTATTTTGAATAAGGAGATAGAATGATTATTGCTTCGCAAAATATTTGCTGTGTAATAGGATCGACAGAGGCTGAATGCGTTATACCTCTCGTCTGTAGCAAACACAAGAAGGAATGAATAGCCTTCATCTATTTCTGCTAAACTGGCTCAAGACATTGAATGCCAACTCCATGTCAATTTAAAATGCCGGACGTTCAGAATTACCTTTTCCTGTTCCTGTGTAAATGGCTGAAAGGTGCGGAATAGCTCTTAAAATCAATCTTAATGACAAGACAAGAGAAAAAGCATTATCCAACTTTGCTGATAATATCGATCCATGCAGAACAGTAACCTGAGGGGGAGAAATGAAAGGTTGCAGAGAAATACAGAATGATGAAGTGAGCTGTCTGTGTGATGTTAGATGAAGTGTCATTTGTCGAAGTATGAAGTCGTTGACTTCTGCCCTAATATTATGAAAGCAGATTATAATATATTAAAATGTGTAAAACGTGAGGGCTTGCGTGTAAAGAAATCAGTTAAGCGGGCAGATGAAACGTTGAGATTATTTGTAAGAGGATTGGAGTAGAGGAGTAAAAAAATATACATATTGTTTATACTGATGGAAAAAGTAAGATTTGAATATAGCGTTAAGCAGCTGGAGTAGGTCAATTGGCACTTTGGTCTTGCTCCACTATTCATTAAGATCATGATTGACCTGCAAGCTCTCTGTACTCCAACTTTCGACAAAGTCCATAACGCTTAACTCCCTGCTCTACCAAAGATCTTTCTATCTCTACATTGAATAAATTCCATGACATAGCCTTTATTGTTCACTAACTGAATGCCACATAGTGACAGAAAGTTGGAAAAAAAAAACTCACCTTATGAACATGTCTCTATTGTTATTATTCTTTTACGGGATATTTGCATCACTGGCGAGGCAGGCATTTTCTGCCTCTCCTAATTGCCCTTGAGAAGCTGGTGGGGAGCTACATTCTTGAGCCATGTCTGTGTATGTGGTGCAGATAAACCCACAGTTCAGTTAGGGAGGTTGCTGCAGAGTCTGATCCAGTGTCAATGAAGGAATGGTGATAGCCCCAAGCCTGGATGGCGAGTGGCGGGGTGAAAAACTTGCAAGTGCTGGTGTTCCCATGTGCCTGCTGTTCTTGTCCTGCTAGATGGTAGCTGTTCTGGATTTGGGATGGACTGTCTGAGGTAGAGTGGTGAGCTCCTGAGGAAAATATTGTAGCTGCTGCGCACTGCCGTCGCTGTCGGTGGTGGATGGAGCGCACATTTGTTGAAGGACTGCCAATCAAACTTAAACGTGGGTGTTTTTGAGATTCCAGATCGCTGTTCGAACAGCATTGGTCTGGGAACTCCTGACTTGTGCATTTTAGATGGTGGCCAAGCCTTGAGAAGACAGGGCGTGAGTTACTCAAACCAGTTTTCCCAGCCGCTGGCCTGCTCTTGCAGCCACAGTATTAGTATGGCTAGTCCAGTTCAGGTAATGATCAGCAGTTGTTCCTAGGATGAAGATAGCGGGGGTTTCAGAAATCAAAATATCATTGAATGCCAAGGGACAACGGTTATATATTTTTTTTTGGAGATAAACATTGCTTATTACTCATGTGGAGTGAACGTTACTTGACACTTCTCTCCCCAAGCGTGGATAATGTCCACACATTCCTATATTTTGGCACAGACGGCTCAGTATTTGAAGAGTTGCAAATGTTCTCTCCATTGAGCAATCGTCATCGAACATCCCCACGTCCGAACTTATGTTGGAAGAAAGGTGAGAGATGAAGCAGCTGAAGGTACTGAAGACTAGCCACAATCCTGAGCATCCCCTGCAGTGACAGAAATGAATGCCTTTCAAATAACACTACCATATTCATTTGTACCAGAGAAAACTCCATCGGACTTAAAGTTTTCCCGTTGATTCGCATTGACTCTAGTTATTTCAGGGTGCCTTGATGCCACATCGGATCACGTGCTAACTGGATATTAAGTGCGGTCACTGTCATGTCACATCTGGAGTTCAGCTCTTGTCTCCATGATTGGACGATGGCTGTGATGCTACTGGGAAATGAATGAGCCATGTGGAATCCAAATGGAGCCTCAGTGAGCAGAGTACTGCTGATTAGAAGCCGCTTGATGAACCCTTCAATTACTTTCCTGATGATGAAAGGTTGGCTGATGCGACTGTTAATCAATGGCTTGGGTTTGTGCTGCGTGTTTCTGTATCACGTCCCTAGGCGATTTTTCACATATTTGGGTAGATGCCTGTTTAGAATCTGTACTGGAGCAGCATGGTTATGACACAGGGCACTATCGGGTTGACAATTGCCGGAATATTCTCGGTACCCATCGTCTTGCAGAATCCAGATGTTCAGCGCCTTCCATCTGGCGCATCATTCACAGAATCAGACAGGCCTTGCCAGATTTTCTCTTGGATCAGTAGAAAATGATTCAAAACCTCCCTTTGATTCACATCTTCAGAAAAAGATCAACCAAACGAAGCACAAAGAATATCTGATCTTCATCACTCAGGCCAGGGGTCCTGTCAAGAAAAGCGCAATGTTTATTGCAGCCTTCACCTTTACAATAACGTTTAATTTCTTCACCTGAAACGCCAGCATCGACATTAGATCAATTTGAATATGAGGTCCAATTAAATGGTCAGGAGTGTATTGTTTTTTGATGCATGGGACATATCATTGCATTGGAGGGTCGATTTTCGCTGTACCGCCAAATAAGCCTAGAAAGGATTCATTATTCTGTTCATAAACTATTGCATGACTTCAGCGCTATTCTGAGTTATGATCAATTACCTCTGAATGGCTGCGATAATACCTATCAACGTTGTCTGTCATTATTTTTACTTCACCTTGTTTATTTATCTCTGTGCTAACCCATCCAGTGCCTTCATGTCAGGGAACATTCACTTTATATCAACGAATTTGTTGCGTTTTGAATATGGTCCTTTGATAATTCGATGACACTGTAATCTCGCATTGAGATGTTTCCAAGCACTGCAACATTTATTTCATAATCTCCGTGCGGTTTCTGAGCCATACAATTTGCAGCAGGATCAAAAAGCCACATCAGCGTTTTTTCGTGTACACCAGGCAACTTGTTTCAACCCTTTCCCCGTTTGGCATTTCCCGTGAGCTTAAGTCTTCTGAAAAGATTCGGTCTTATCATCGGTGGAAAGTTACAGGCACTGCCAATTATTTTCACAGAACCCCTCCTCAATGCAATGTCCATCTTCTTCTTGGTGAATAATTCTGGCGAATGTTCTGAACCATATATTACTTCTTCAGTGGGAAGCATGTCAGAAGAATTCCCTATTTCATCAACCTGTGTACGTTTTGCACTAACTTCCAATCTCTCAGCCTCGGTGGTACATTCGCTGGAGTGCATTAATTCAATATTTTGCGGATTTGCGGAAAACCTTTTAAACGTTTTCTAATTTTCCAGAGAACATTTCAGGGTCTTATCATTCCCTCGTTTTTTTTCTGTATTTTCTTCAAACGCGAGCAATATTTCCCCCGTATTCTCTATCTCTGCTCGTGCCATCCATTGAATACTAAATACAAATAAGCCTGCTGATTTGTGTCAATTACATTCTAACTTACTGAGAAATGAAAGGTCGCCCGCAATCACAATCCACATCCCACCCTCAAAGTGCGCTGCCAGGTGCGGTGACCACAATTTTCCATACCCGAGGCCCGCCTCTGTCTACCACACTCTAAAATTGAAGCGTATGCACCTTGGTCCCTCCATTGTATCCCATCTTTTAGGACTGTGACATTCTGTTTCTATTTCCCATGACTACCCTTTCTACCAAATTGTATGATATTACATTGCAATACGATAAATTGCCTCTGCTAATCCCCTGCCAAGTCTGCTCGCCACTCCATGTCCTATTGCAATGGCGTCGTATCATACTGACAGGTTAACTTCCAGCCTACCATGCGTGCAGCACGAACACATTTTGAGACGTTGTGCTGTATTCCAAGATACAACTGGTTTACATCGAGCAAAAATATAACAAACCCAGATTCGTAAGGAACACTACTGGCTACCATCATGCAGACTGAAACAAAACGATAACAAACAGTTTCCGTTTTCTGCGCATTACCGAAATTGATGCAATTGAAAAGCAACCTCTCTCCCTCCTACAACCCGTGCCTCTGTCCTCTTTAATGAGGCTAAATATTCGTAAGCAACGTTATCTGCGATAAGTTGTCAATTAGTATCTCAAAATCCACTTGCCATGTATTCTCTTCAACAATCTTCTCTTTTGTAATATCGAATTGCAACTAGTTTGTACAACAATCTTCTTATTTTAAGGCATGGTGTAAGAAACTAATGATCATTCTTAATTAACCTCAACAGTCTCCTATTCCTGGCTATACTCTTGGCAGTCAAGGCGGGTTTCATTATTGCTTTACGGCTGCAGCTGAATAGTGAGAGCAGAGAATTACAGAGAGCGGGGAGCTGAGCATGAACAGGTGACATTTTCAAATAGGGGGATTTGATGCACCAGGGCAGGAAGTGAAAAGGAGCGGGAGACGAGCTGCCACAGAAGAGATTTAAAAAGAGCTTCAACGAGGTATTCAAAGCACGGAATAGAAAGGGGCTGCTCCGCCATAAGAGAGTTAAAAATAGTGGGAGCCAAATAATCAAATCACAGACTGGAAAGTAAAAGGAGATCTTATCCCAAAGCAGAGATGCATAAAAATACGGGAACAAAATAGCTAGAACATAGTTTTGTAAGAAGCAGGGAGTATTATCTAGGTAAGTGATTTGGTGATAGTTGAACAGAGCTGTCAGACTGGAGAAATGGGAAGCGCAGTACCTGTGCAGCCACAGAGACACTGACATTTTATTATTATAAATTAAGGGGGTTTTAGCGTCAAGCACTCGCACAGCAGTTATTGCCCAGACTCAGGTACCCTTGAGAAGGTGGAGGTGAGCTGCCTTCTTGAATCGCAGGAGGTAACCCTGCACAAATAGAGATCAAAGGGAGGGAGTACCTGGAATGTGACCCAATGGCAATGATGGAACAGGGATATATTTTGAAGTCAGGCTGGTGACTAGCTTGGAGTGGAACTTCCAGATCGTTGTGGTCCCATGCACCAGCTGCCCATTATCCGTCTGGATGGTTGCGGTCGTTGTTTTGCATTGTAATTCCTAAGATGACTCCGATAATTCATGTAGTTCGCCTGGCTGATAGCACACACTGCTGCTATTGTTCGTCGGTGGTGGATGGGTCAACGTTTATTGCCTTGCTGTCAATCAATGGCTGATTTACCCCAGATGCTATCATGCTTCTTGACTGCTACTGGAGCTGCGCGCACCCAAGAAGGTGGAGAGTATACCATCACATTCCTATCTTGTGCCTTATTGAAGGTGGAAAGGAATTGGGGAATCAAGAGTTGTGTTAATCGCCGCAGTATTCTATGCCTCTGAACTGCAATTGTAGATGTTGTGTTTATATGGCTATTCCAGTTCTGCTTCTGGTCAATATTAACCGTTACAATGCTGAAAGTGCAAACTTCGGCATTAGTAATGCCACTGAATGTTAACGGGACATGGTTTGCTTTTCTCAGTTGGAGATAGTCATTGCCTGGTATTTGTATGGTGTGAATGTCCTTTCCCACTTGTCATCAAGAGCCTGAACATGCTGCATTTGGCCCTGGTCATCCTCATTACATCAGGAGTCACGGATTGGGTTGAACAGTGAGTAATCATCAGGGAACATCCCCATTTCTGACCTTAAACTGGAGAGAAGGTGATTGATGAGGGAACTAAACATGGTTGAGCTTCAGACGCTACCTTGAGGAACTCAGGTTGCCTCAGGAATTACAAGGACAGGGAGCTTAGCAGTTGGGGTGTATACTGAGAAAGTGCAGGGGCCGAAAATCCAGAGCCAACATTTAGAAAAGAGGGCTAGCTGATCCGGCGGTCTGGGCAATTAGTAATTCATGCCTAAGCAGCCAGTGCAAAAACATCAGAAACACTGTAGATGCTCGTAAACACTGATCATGTATGCTTTGCTGTAACAGCAATTAAAGAATGGTAATAATTGAATGTTTTGTCAAGTATGTCCCTCATGCCATCACCGAATTTGTCTTGTTTTTACCCTGAATTTATTCAAGGACAGCTATTGTAGTATTCAATTTAATCGGCAGTTGTTCTAGCCAATCATTTTACCGGGCGGTTAGAGTCGTTAATTAGAAATCATCAAGACGATTTTGGATTAATATCTGAGAAAATCGATTGACCCAGATAACAGGGAAAAGCCGCAGGAGTGGCTGCCGGCTGCAAATTCCTTCAAAGAGACAATAAGGAAATGAAAGGCCAAATGATCTGTTTCTGTGCTGTAACCCAACTGTGGTTGCATTCTACGAACGGCATTTAATTTCAGTAAATTATAAGAATATGCGACGAGAGGAAATATATTACAACTTTTCACATTCAATATGCGCAGCTATAAAAAGACGGAAGTTGAAGGTAGGCCGATGTGTGGTCAGAGGTTTCTTGGCTGGGAATTCAGATAACTAGTTGAAGTGTCACTCGCTTGATGAGTGGATATGTCGTGAATCATGTTAAAACATTGGAGAATTATGATCACAGCCATTTGGTGGCTGTTTGTGTGAAAGGACCAGATAACATGAAACAGAGAGTTTTGTGAATTAGCATGCTGGGAGGAAGAAACCCCATTAATCATGAAAAAAATAAGTATTAGCTATTTGCTCTTTCAAATGAATCGTAGGGAAATCGGATTTAAACGTTCTGAATCCAATATCTGGAGTCGTCTCTCAGCACGGTGGATCTTAGGAATGAGTGATCAATTGTGACAATGCCCGTCCTTTCATAAAACACGTGATGACCAGGCCTTCTTTCTTTTAATCATGTGAGGTATATGGAACGCTGAGTAGCAGCTCATTGTGCAACTGTCCGGTATTTGGAGGGTACCAGACTTCATGCAACTTGCACAGTAAATTCCCCCCATGTGCTATTTGGCCCAAAAGAGACGTTGTTGGAAATTTGTGACATTTTTGCCTACGTTACATTTGTCGAGTTATCGTGATCCTGCTGGTGATGCTTGGAGTGTTCTCTTGTTGAAAGGAACAACTGTTCCAATGAACATAAGGCTGTCAAAACCTGGCATCACAATTCACCTTTTCAAACTCTGCAACACTAACAGGGGCTGATCAGTATTTTTATTATTATTTAGTATTATTGTTATCACAACTTACAATTCGCCATTGATTACATTATACTGTAAAAAGGAGTTCAATCTGAAATTATATTATAAAATAACCCTTTTAGTAGGGATATTATTCTATCCAGAGTGCTTAAACGTTGTTACAGGCGTTTTGCTTACATGTGTTCATTCAGAGCATAAATCGTATGTCCTCCTGTAAATGTCAATGGGATTTCAGCTGTGATTTGCCTATTTTTACACACAGTTTCACAAGGTACTGCATTCCGCTCTGCAGCTCCTCCCTAAACTTAGCCTGCGTCAGAACGTAAATGAATGTATTTATGCAGCAACTGAGGCCCCCAAGCATGGATCCAACTGCCTCAAGCTCATTTGTGCAATAATTCAATATGATTTGTACACGCAGAGAGATAAAGTATATAACTGGAATTGTCCAGAGAAGTATAAAGCTGCCGGTTATACTGAACAGTAAAATAATGGACTTTCTTCGGTTTTCTATTTCAGAATCTTTGTGATGTTCTCCATTGCTGCAACTACAGAGACTCCTGCGAACTTTACTCGCCACCAAAATACGTCTTGCCGTCAAAACATTTAGCAACAAAATTAGAATGAATGGAACACATGGGGTCAAGGTAATGGTAAACAAGTCAAATGCGGCCCATTCAGCAGAAATTAAAAATGTCTGTTTTAGGACACAACCATGATTTACATTGTCCATTACATACGCAGGTTCAAATGCAAAGTACCAGGGAATGTTTATCAAAAAACACAACATGCTCACCACTGATATGACAGCTACTGCGGTTATCTCCGTGCAATATTTTTTTAGAAGTTTCTTACAACATATGACCACAAAACGATCAAAGGTGAACACCACAGTAAACCAGACTGAGGCTGATGTGACCGCATAAGTCAGTGTCACAGTTAGTTGGCACACTGTGCTCATGGTCAAGAAGGAAGCAGGGAAATAATTATTCAGCGTATTCTTCAAAATGACTTCAGCACAAACAACCAGGAGATCCGCCGTGGCCATGGCGATCATATAGTGGGTAATACATTTGGAGAGGCCACAATTTCCCCGGGAAAGAATCACAATAGCAAGAACATTAACTGTAAGAAAGGGATAGAGAGAGCAGGAGATAGATGGCACAGATGAACATGATTAATTTCCTTCCTGTTGCAGCAAAGCATCTTGCCTTTGAGCCAATTATGCACAGCCTGCTTTCCGAGGTGAGCAGGTTCTAAATGTAAAATGGACCTAATGAATTCGGATAGGGACGGGAAACATCAGTTGATAATGCGCTTTTTGGAAGGAACATCTTCAACGTAGACTGCACAACTATTGTTTAATAACAATTGATTTTGCTGATGGTGAATGTGCCCTGGACAACTTGAATGCACACAAACGTCTGAGCATGGTGAATATTAAAAGGTAAATGGAAGGTGTAAAGTGCCAATTCATGTGTGTTTGTGCAATGTGAAGTTGGAAATGAATGCACAAAATAAAATCTGGGCCAAGTAGAGATATGCTTTTGAAGAGCTAGTGGTGCAATGCGTTTTGGGTGGTCTAAAGATGTCATAAGTACTGGGAAGGATTACGGTGCTACAGGAGTTACAACTTGAAAGTAAAATATTGCCCAGGGGAACAAACATTCTCTAAACGCTTCTGAGGGTTAAGATGGGATGGTAAAGACACAGGAACAGAAAATAGTCACTGAGCTATTTAAAAGACCAGCACAGATGAGTCCGAATGCCAGTTTACACAGGCTTCATCAAAGCGGCGGTACAATGACAAGGTGCAAATCTTATGCAGGTTCCCAGGGAGAAGTTTTATTCGGGGATGAGAGCTGATCAGCCATGTGTTTTAAGGCAGACTGAGTAATGTGAGATTGATATGCTGTCTGGGCATTGTGCAGGATTATTTCAGGTGAATGCATCGCTAAAACATTGCGAAAAGAGGGAAGCAAAATTGCTCTGCAGAATGGGTGCAGTCAGTGCTGATCAAACGAGCAGTTTAACGGCTGACTTGGACCAGTGGCATTGCTGTCAGATTGAGTGGGGAATATTTATAAGCCACAAGGGCACACCTACTGCAAAACATACTGAAAGAGCAATTTGATGATGTGATTCTAGTGAGATCATAACTATCGTTTTGCTTCCAGGTAGACATGAGACAGTTCCTGTTAATTGATCGGCTACAGAACAAATCACCTTGCTGCTGAAAGGGCAGAAGGGAGTCGCTTGTGTCTTATATACAGCCTCCGTGCAAAATGATTTGAAATGTAAAGCTGAAAATTAACTTTTGCATTGCACCGTGCAGAAGATTGCGGTAAAAAATGACTGTAACTGGCAAACCGATTTGAGTCTGTCGAATAATATATGTTCAGAAAAGTGAAAATACGAATTGTCGATTACCTGGGGATAAAGACCTAGGACATAACACACCCATTTTTAAAATATCATCCTGTATCCTTATTTCATTTCAGGTTGTCCAGGTACATAAAACCCATAAAACTTAGCATTATTTGTTAAAAAGTATATTTTTTGTTTTCAAAATGCAGGAACACCTTTAGATAATTAGCAAAGTTATTCAATGCTACCTTATTATACAGAAGATTAACTTCATTTATGCTGATTACTGATGGAATTAAATGATCCATATAAATCAAGCAAAATTGACGTGAGCCACAGATATTCCTGGTTGCATTATGATTTCTGTTGTTTACTTAGTAAAGGTCCATTTGAATTTTGTAGAATATATCTTCTAAGTGAATCTCATTGAACAAATTTGTAGCTGCCAGATATGTAATAATTTGATGCGCACGTTTATTAGATTATTTTCGGCATTTCAAAGCAAGTTAAATATCTCCAGACTGAATTATTATCGAAAGTATGCAATCTGCTCCCTACCGAAATTTTGTTTGTAGTTCTGGTGGCGATGCTATGGGAAAGGATGTCACGGCTCTGCAAGGGCGCAGAATAGCTTTCTGATTGGAATCTGCAGTCGGATTGGGGCGGCACAGATTAGTGAATGGATAGTGAACATTGTCAAAATAAGGGGATGAGTGGATAGAAAGTTATTTCAAGTACCAACTGGTTTCATGTCTGTGCAACATGGTGCAAACTGAACGTAGATTTTTTGCAAATTTGAACTTCGGGAAACAACAATGCATTGAACGACTATAAACGTGGTGGTGAAGTAACAATTTGGATCATATTATTTCAGTAAATTGTTGGTTAATGATTCAGATGAACTTTGAATGAAGTATGGCGAATTAGTCGGATAAGGCTTTTTATATTTTTGGATCAGATTTCAAGTTGGCAAGCATAGACCATACAAACAAAAAAAAAAATCTATTCCTGTTACATACACAGCCCAGTTGGCAGCCTCCAATTCACAATGCTCTAGCTGGAATGCAAGCAGCAAACATTGACTGACTTAATAGAGCTGTCACAAACAGCCTTGAAAACGCCAGGCAATGTATACAAATTAAAGTTTGACCTTCTCTTGACCATGCAGGATGCAGTGCTAAAGGTGGAAGGATTATAATTCAACATTATTTTGACACAATTGCAGCTTAAAATAAATGTTAAAACTGAAAATATACCTTCCTTTACCCGATACATACTATTATTTGAGCAAACCTAATACATATATTACTTCAATAACATGCATTTAAAATGAGAGACATAATTTTCCGTGCGCTATTGTGAATTATACAAAGACTGTCGCCAAATTATCAGCACTTGAAACTGTACTTGCCAGCAATCTAAAAAAGCATACAGTTATAAAAATACAGTATTTTAAACAATTATATAATGAATCAGCCAATGTATGAACAAATTAATTATCAATACTATTATCCAATAAATTATCAGTATATTTCCAGAAATTTCCTCAGAATTAAACGTTGAAATGCCGGAGGAATGAACTACCAATTATCTGCCTAATTCAATAATGACGTATCCAAACCATTGTCCACTATTCTGCTAGCAAATTAAGTATACAGGCAACAAATATATTATCAACATTACTCACTGCTAAATAAACCAGTGAAATGAATATTTATATATGCTACAGAATTACCCATTGCTCTCTGCAACTGCAATCTGCTTCTGGCCTGTTGTTAATTGCTGTTTGGGAAGAGTAACATGGAGCAGGAGCAGTGCTTATGTGCCTATTGGTGTCCTTACTGCAACCACCCGAGTCTGCAGAACTGCAGAGCAAAGGAGGTTCCACCAGGGTGCCGAATCCATATCACTTTAACAGAAATGTTCTATTCGCAATGTACGTACAAAATAACAATTTTCAATGACATATTCATTTCATAATTTATTTCAGCGAATTTGTGAATGTTGTTGCGAACGCACAACTGAGTGTGATCCACTGAATTGTGTTTGTAGTTATGACCCATTGCCGCAGGCTCCATAGCGGCAGTTACACTGGAGAAGCGACACAAATCCTCCGGTGCAGGTACAAAACACTAATCGTGACATAAAATCATAAAGAAACATGACCGTAAGTAGAGAGCGGCCTTGAATTTACGTTGTTCGGCAGCATGAGTTTGGAGAAATGTAAAATCAGCCCTTTCCTACTCACCCTCTCTAAGACCACTTCCCGCTCCACAATTCGTTAAATTCCTACTGGGAGGAGGCATTGAGTGATGCAAAATGGGTCCGCATCCAATTGGCAGTGAAAGCCTCAACATGATGTGGCAGATTGTAATGCTGTGAACATAAAGTCGGTATGGCTGCAAGCTCAAGTCCACCTGCTCACAGAAACTGTTTTTCCAAAAACATTTTTCGTTGAAAGCTCAGGCAAGAAACAAAAAAAATGATAAGTAAACCGGAAGGCGCTACCACCTTCCCCAGCACAATCTGTTGCTACATTTAATCATGGCCCCAGAGGCAGAACATCTCTTTGGCAAGATTCATCGCTGATGGTAGATGTCCAGAAACATTTTTTTCCCTCTCCTCCTGCCCGGCCCGTTCTTCATCTGCAACTGGGAGATTCACGTACCTGATGGCATGAAACCCGATTCACATCATTGATCTTCAAGCGGATTTGGCATTTCTGTGTGGGGTGGGGAATGGGCCTTCTGGGAGATGAGGGGGGATGGCATTGAGGGGGGGCGATTTGCTGATAAATTTTCAGCCAATACTTTTGTGTTAAATGATTAGCTATTCAGAAGTGAATACAAAATATACGTTCGCAGTTAGGGGCCAGTATTATCTGAAATGATTTACATTTCAAAATGCATTGTGTTGAGTTGTTGAGTTGGAACAAATGAAACAGCCAGGGCCGTCATTTCAATACAAAAAGGAAATCAATATTCATATATTCGTCATCATGCAGCATTTTATTTTCTTTTTATATTTTGATATGATTAGCACTTTCATTTCCGCCTTCACTAAGTCTTCTTGAATGTAAAGGTTTTCTTCTACTGCTGACCATATGAAGGGGGTGCAGAGACAATGCTGCTAGCAATGGATTTCCGGGTTGTCGATCCAGTGACCGTCATGGAACGTTGATCGAATTCCAAGTCATCTTGTTGTGTGACTTGGAAAGGATTTTGTAACTAAGAGTGTTGCCATGCCTCTTCTGTTCTTGTCCTTCCTGGCTTTTGAGGTCAAGTTCAGAAACGACAGAACATGGCAGACATCTGGCAGATGTCCACAGCAGCAACGATCAAACCTAACATCTCGGCTTAAACTGGTGAAATGCAAGACCGGGTTACTTGCATGCAAAACAGCATATTCACCTTGAGATCGACAGGGCTCATTCTTCTCTTTTCCGAATTTCCATAGCTCAGCTCTGAGGTCCTGTCACATTCGCCTTCAATGGTGCTGAAATATTCTGCAACTCACTGGAGAATGGCTCTCCACCTATATCCCCATCGGCAATGATTTTGGAGCGCAGTGCAATGGTGCATATACATGGCTGAAGAATTTGCAGCCACATTCACCCGGAAGTGACGGGTGGATGAATCATCCCGGCCTCCTCCTACGGAAGACAAGCATCACAGATGCCAGACTTCATGCAATGGGATTGTTCGCACTCGAATTTAAGGACTGACTGAAGGAACTGGATGATGCAGAGACTATGTGTCCTTTTAGATATTGTCAATATTACTGGTGATCAGTGCTCCTAAATAAGCCTTCCTATGGTGCATTCAAAGTGCTGGCATATACACAAAACTGTGAGCATTTTCAGAGGTACGCCTATCCGCCAAAAAATAAGGACAAATCCAAACAAGACATTTACAGCCCCACCTGCCGACACATCATCATGATCAAAGTGAAGAAAAGTACCATGGAAAATGCTTTTAATCGCTACGTACTTGGCAGTAAACTGCACACTGACGCTCACGTTTTGCTTCATACGAGCTCCAGCTCCCGAATTGGCCTTGGTCCAAACATGGCCAAATGTGTTGTACTGATAAGGTGAGGAGAGGGGGGCTGTGTTTTATACCAATACAGCTGTTATCACACTGTGGTATCAATGTGGGCTATGATAACTGTAGTCAATAAGAATAAGGGGCAACTTCCCCACTGCTTGAACTTACACCAAGCTAAAACAATTTATTTTTCTTTTTGTTTTGTTTTGCAGGTGAATCATCTCAGCACCATTACATAAATGGACGAGAGCCTAATGGCAATGTTCTGAGCCCAACCATCTGAAGCTACTGCATCAATGAACTTCTCTCCATTTGAAACACAGAAGGAGGTTTGGTGTGGTGGGGAGAGAGTTGGGTAGTGGGAAGAGGTTGTACCAACTGATGATCGTTAAAGGTTCAGCACCAACAGATGATGATGAAATCCGTCCCCATGTGCATCAAGACCTGGGCAATAGCCAGAATTGTGAAGCTGAATAATGACAAGTAATATTTGCCCCTTAACAGGCAATGACCACCTGCACCAAAAGAATATCCAACATAATAACCCTGAGATTTAATGAAATTACCATCGCTTAAGCCCCCATTTTCAACATCCTTGGACAAGCCCTTGACAAGAAACTGTGATTAGAAGGACACGTCAGGATCTGAGAATGCTGTGGTGAGCAACGCACCCCCTGACTCTCCAAAACCTTTCCTCCATCTAAAATGTACAAAGCAGCAGTGTGAAAGTATCCACTACAGCTGTCTGGTTGATTTACGCTCCAACTGAATTCAAAGATATTGACTGAAACCAGGACAAAAACAGCCTGCTGTATTTGCAATCATTCCGTAAATTTAATGATTCATACTGCTTATCCTTATCTGAATAATTCCTCGTACTTCTTTTAAAGTTCATATGAATCAGCAGCAAACATCTGATTGAAATTACATTATCCAAAATGGGGAGTATCCACCCAATTTCTCGGTATCACTCAATTGTATTACTGCTTTCCTAAATATCATTTTGCAACACTTTCACTGTGCACCATTTTTCATATCCTTGATTACACGTGGTACTTAAGTGAAATCTCATGTCATCACGTAACACATCGGCAATGAATGTCCCCTCCTGCTGACCAGCTCCCGTTCCCCTCAGCGGATGAAACAATGATCATCAATGGCCGACGTTTTGGGGAGTGAGAAGAAAAAAGAATGCTTTACATCGGGGACCTCGATGTCTGTGAGCAAGAAATGATCCTTGGCACCACTAATGTCCGTGCTGGCCGACTCATAAAGATAACTGCTAGACAGGCTCTTTCGCAGGTGGTCAGGGAACCAACCAGTTACAAAACTCTAAGTGAATTCGCTCCATCAAACTAGCCAACACAGGGGAATCTGTCCATTAAAGGATTGATAGTACTGACCACCGCACGGTCCTTGTGCAGACGAATTGTGCCTTCAGATTGGTGCTTCCATTCATCGTATTGTGTGAGACAAGCATTGTGCTAAATGGGGTAGGTTTCACCTTGATCAGGAACTCAAAAGTGCGCATTCACGAGGCACTGTGCACCATTAGCTGGAACTGATTTGTGCACAACCACAATTTGTAACCACAAGTCCAGCGTATCCCCAGCTCTGCAATTTTCATGTGGTCTGTTTATGATGATGTTTGTGATGCCTGTCAAGCATTCTACTTTGCTCCTTTGGTGGAGATTTCATTAGGTGTTGTGTAGCTCTGCGATAAGGAATGTTCAATAGATCACTTATTGGATTACTGGTTTTTAACTGGGATTGCCTTATGGATACATTGACGCCCCCCCCCCCCCCCCCCCCCTCTGCTTTCTGGAGCATTGGCAAATGAGAAGTGATCTCCCTGAAGCATTCACGCTTCTTATAAGTTTCGTTGTTGTAGATCTTGGATGGATGATTCCGTTGGTAGGTGTGTCTAAAACCAGAAAAAGCAGCATCAAAAAAGGAGGTCTGCATTTAGAACTGAGATCAGGAAGAATTTCATCACTCAGGGAGGGGTAAATGTTCGAAATTATGTACTGCAACCTCGGAAGATCGGCAGTCATTAAGTATTTTGCAGGTGCTGATGAACCAAATGTGCAATATTGAATGCATCCAAAGATATGAGATAGTGCGTGGAATGTCGGGGAGACATACCTCCAGTCATCATAGACTGGAGTAGTGGAGCACCGTTGTGCAGCCAAAAGATCAACTTCTACTCGTATTCCCTGTGCTGCTATATCCTTCTGTCAGGGCCACCATGTAATATGACAACGTGGGTTTCCCAAAGCCAAAGGGGAGTGCGACAATGCTATATATCAATCCATTGCAATTCTCAATTTAAGTAAGCTAGATTAGGCAGCAGGTTTGCAACACCAGGAAGTGGAGGGCTAGAAACTGAAATGAGCAGAATAATGAGAACCAGATAACTATTCGGGGAGCATAGGTGTTCAAAGATCGGACCACTTATGGCTCAGTTAGCAATCTGCGTGCTAAGATGGATGTTTCATTACTAACATCCTGGCGTAAGTACTTGAGAACAAAAGCCTCTGCTAATGCTCCATTGCTGTAGTGAAGTGGTTCTGCACTATCGGGTTTAATAACTTTTAGAACAGACTTCAAATCGATTCACAGGGTAATCATCAACGATTCCATGCCCCTATTTCAAACATCGACATTGTCGTAGCCCCTTCTGTCCTGACCACTATTTAAACTTCTGCTAAAGCCCACATAAAGGATCATCTGGTCATTGTCAACTTGCTGCTTGTGGAAGCTTCCCAACCAAAAATTGCCTGTCAACTTTTGCGTTACTTCAGTGACTACACGTCATGTAAATTCATTAAGGTGGTCGATATTTGATGCAGCAAAAATGCATGTATTTCAATAGACAAGTGACTAAGACATTGGAATATCTTCAGCACACACAGTAATCTGTTTCACACAAGCTTCCAGATATCCTCTCTGCATACCGATTTGTAAAAGTATCGCTGTCGTAATGAGTATGTGATTTGACAGGGATCCCATTCTTGAAATATTGGCAACTAGATGAAAAACATTGGCAACGGCTTCAAGCATTTCAAGCAGAATTTTGCAGAATGCGAATTTGCCTCTGAACAGATTTTCACAGATTGCGTTGTCTACAAGTAGATACTCGGTTTGCACTTCATTATAATAATTATTGCAGAGCCCACCCCGTTACATGACATTTCGTTAAGCAGGAACAAGGTGTCAGCAGTGGATACCACGGACAGAAAGATGCAACAAAAGGAAGAAATCTGTTAACTTTATGGTTAAGCATACATTCCCTGCTTTGATGATTCCCCAATATTAAAGAAACGATTCCATGTTATCGGAAGCGGCGTTTGAGAAGGACATACACATCTATTTATACGTGTGATGATTGTATTTCGGCTCTTACCAGGAACACCGATTGCCACAAGAATAGGATAGAAAATGGCTTCTATCTGGCGAAGTATCTTTTCTCCCATCTTTATGAGGAAGCGCCTTTCCTGCAGAGATGTATGCACAAGGTGGAATGAACGTCTGTTCTGAAATTTAGAAATACTCTTCTTATTTAAATTTAGCTCAGGAAAATAATAGAAACACGTTTTAATCACAGGAATTTCGGAAGCAAATGCTACATTAATTAACCTAGAGCATCAGGGTAGAACTAGCACGACATGATTCCTAGCAGTGAACAGAGAAAAGCTGTTACCTTTACCTAACATTAAGCCCTTTAGTTAACTAATCAAACCCACGAACGCTACAATATCAAAAGACAAAGGCAACATGAAGATGGGAACGCCACTCGCTGAACATTGCTCTCCAGGACACTCATCGTTCTGATCTGGAAAAATATCGTCGTCCTTCACAGTCTCTGTGTCAAATTAATGGATCGCCCGTGACAATACTGTTGATGTAACTACACCATAAAGACCGCAGCAGCTTACCACCCACTTCACAAGGAGAATTAGAGATTTGCAATAAATGCTGGCCTTGCCAGCATTGCCCTCATACACGAATGAAAAGAAGGACAATAATTCATATTGTTAGTCCGAAGTCATGTTAATAAACGTACATTGGAAAACGAGAGCTCGAAAACGGATTTGTAAATGGCTTGTATCTGATGAAGTACAACAAAGTATATCCACTGAGAGAGGATCTAACTCCTGTTGAAACACAAACACCAAGCCTGTTGGAAAATATGAAATGTGACATTCAGAGAAGCTGTTATGTAGACAGCAGATAAATCCCCATGAGCGCATTCATGTCCCTTGAAGAAATCAATTAGTTTCAGTCATTGAACAAACAGGTTACATCAGTCACTCTCCTTCTGAAAGGAACCGTTTCGAAATGAAACGTCAAACAATGTAATGATGTGCGAGGTCAATAAAATGGAAGGGGCTATATTTTACCGAGTAACCAGTAGATTCCATAGTGGATAGTCACGTCGGGAAATGATTGACCTACACAGCGATGTCGGGAATCAAATCAATACTAATTTAGATCAAAATGATTCCAGGAAGCTCAATAGGCCTGAACTGCTAGGAGAGGTAGTGGAGTAAATTTCAGATTCTCACCACTGTCATGTGTTTCAGGAAACATTCTATGTTCCAACACTGCATATGTGTGATGTTTATCTTTGAAATTTAAGCTTCCAGAAGGAACTCATACGCTGCCCAGATCTTTCCTCTGGCACTGACACTTCTGCCGGTGACTTGACCTGCATTCTCTGTTGTTGCCCATAAATTTGTACCATTCTGGCTGGAAATTATAAACACAACCGTTGGACCTGCGAGTTTGGCGTTGTTGGTGTCTTGATGTGCAATAGTGCAGAGTGATGCTTGAAATGAATGAAAAAATGTTTTTAAAAATTAATGTCATATATAGAGCACATCACTGGAAAGGCAATCCAATCTGAACATGAAACTGTTGGCCGTCAAATCTATTCAGAAGACAATCATTAGCAGATGTTTTCACTGATTATAATGAACCAGAATCGACGGCGCCTGCTGTTTTGGTGTGGGCTGCATTTCAAACAAACACCAAAGACAGAATAGTTCAGATCAGTAGATCATTTGACCACTTGGGCCTGTTCTGCAACACGGAAAATTCATGGTTTATCTGATCCTGGCCTCAGGCACACTCTCCTGCCTGCTCTCCCCTAACCAGCATCTTCCGCCGGAACCTTCTGCCACCTCCTTTACAGCGCAAACATACAGCCTCATGAACCTGGTCTCCCTTACTGGTCAATAAACAATCCAACTCAGCCATGGATATGTGACAGCCCGGAACAGATTTTCAGTGTCACTCAATCTATGTCGATGATGTCATTATCAGAGGGCTGCAAAGTGGTTCGGCAGTATGAACCCATTTCCTGCCACTTGCTTCGCCAAATAAGGCTGGATAATGTGCCCAGATCAGTTTGTCATATATTTGTCAGTACTTGTCAAAGCATGCACTCCAAGAGCTTGACACCCTCATTTCAGGACCACAGACAGCCTTTTCAAAGAGGCAAGAATAAAACCTTGCACAGAAGCTACTGGGTAGCCACAGAGAGGAGTCATCTTCTTGGACCAATGCGCTCTCATACGTCAGTATCCGGAGACATTCAGCTGCGTCCTGAGCACTTTGCTGCAAACTCAGATTGTTTTCCATTGGCAATATAACTGAGGATAGAGATGCTGCATCAAACCGTTGCTAGTCACGTGCTCCAAGATACCACAGCCGCTTTGAACAATGCATGCCTCTGTTCAGTATGGAAGTTTTGTTAACTTGGCAACATGCACTCCAAGGGCACTAACTGGATGGACAAATTACCCACCACCTGACCAAAACAAGCTCGGCACGTGGCAGGATTGACTCACTGATTTCTGCAAAAAAAACATGGATTTGCCCTCAGATAGAAGATAAAGGTCTGCGAGACATTGTTTCTTATATCACTTCCATATCAGTGCGAGACTTGCATAACCTATCGGCCTGGTAGATACCTAATGAAAACTTTCAAACGTAACTGTCTGTGAACCATTTCCAACGGTTGTTAGCAAGGGAAAATCCGCAAAGCCGATGATTTTGCCAAGTGTAACATGCCTGACATCGAAAATATGTTCAGTAGAGCCCCGCTGGCTGGGTCAGTCAGACCGTTCATCCAGAAAATTCCTGCGTACAAACAAGCCACACTCAGTGAGCACAGGAAGCTCCACTACAGGATGCCTGAAATCTCAAAGCCAATCTCAGAGATTGCAAGCTGGATCCCAATACATGGCACTCTGACACTACCTTACTAAAAGCAACGCGGTGTGCCTGCGCCACATGAAGCAGACAGGTGGTGCACCAGAATCCTGATAATAAAATATGGGTTCACAATTCTGCTTCAGGCAAAAAGCCCTGTGGGGATGGAGGATTGGGTACAGGTGCAAGGCTGTGATTCCTGGAGGCCCCAGCCAAAGTCCTGTACAAATGCAGCAGATATGTGGTGGTCGTGGGCACATTTTTCGGGAAAAGTTTGCCTTTCCATACCTGCTTCTGCCACTTAGCAGTCCTCGTCCAAAGGGCGGCCAAATAGCACGTTGTAAGGATTCTCTCCAGGTCTCCCTAATGCACGGATTGCTAAACACCAGGGAGCGGGAGGAGAATGCTGCCAATCACTGGGCCTGGTATCACCTGGTCCATCCATTCGAAAACCGCTTCGTGTCTCAGCGGCTCAACAGAGTCGTGGAAAGGCTGAGCCACAGCAAGAAGAAGTGAACCATTCTGGGACTTTGATTTCAACTCCTCAGTGCAAAAAACGGTGGAAGAAAATGTAGGTCCAGAATGTGACTCCTCAGTCATCTGAAATCGCACTGAGCCTAACGGACTTCATTCGAGGTACTGAGGGAATGCCACTGACATCAGTCAGATGAAATACACAATTTCAGGAAGGTAGGGCACCTCCACATTTTCAAGGGCAATTTGGATAGAACAGTAACTTGTGGCCCATCTAACCACATCCTCGGCACATGAAAGTATATATTTGAAAAGCTGATTGGGAACAAACCTTTGGCACAACCAAATGTAGTAATCATCCAGTGATATCAGCCTTTGTGGAGAACAGAGTCAAGCACCTTAAGGACAAGGAAGCGCGGGCAAGGTTAGTTTATTCCCCCGAATATTCATCTTATGCAGAATTTGATACTCGTTTATGAAAGTATAGACTTGATCTAATCTCACACGTGATATCACACTGACATTTTTTTGCAGCAAACTCGCATATCGAAGGGCCGGGAGAATTAACTATCAAGATAGTTAGACAGACAGACCGACAGACAGATAGACAGACACATAGATGCACAGATAGACAGACATTCAAATGGATAGACTGATTAGAAGAGAAAATTTTGCGCGAGTGAGAGAGAGAGCGAGACAGAACGAGCAACAAATGGACTTGCAAGTGAAAGAGCAAGAGAATGTGAGACCAAGATGAACGGATAGATTTATAGATATAGAGGTGGATAGATAGTTAGATGGATGGATAGATACATAGAAAGATAAGAACATCAAGGGCTGAAATACAAGTGCTTCTTGCAAAAAATGTCCCCTGCGGATCATTGACAAAGACGACCTTGAAGCAAAAAAGGTGATTGTGATTTAAAAAGAAACTCAAAAACGCAATGAATGTATACATACGAATATTGAACACGAATAAAACTGGGAATTTCGCCTGACAAATCCCCTTAAATATCGGATCAGGTATGTTGTCCAGGAATTTGGTCGCTGACATTCGATTCTTGTGGCAAATAAAACAATTTGAAGGATAACAATTTCCTTGTGAGATTTATTGTTCATGTTCATCAGTAAAGCCATTGCTATTTTTGCTATAATAACAGGCCGATGTCTCGGAGCATTGTTTAACTCAGTTCACCACTCCCCAAAATATGTGCAATATTGCAATGGACAATTGTGGAATGCATTAGGTTGGAAACATGGGCCGGCTAAATGGATTTTGGGGGTGTGGTGGATGGGGGTGCTGGGTTTGGCGGGTGATGCTGCTGGGAGGGGTCCTTGTACAATTGGTGTGAAGGGAAAGGGAATACGACCAGTGGATTGCCCAATGCAAGTGTGCTTATTCTGAGTAATATGATGTCTAATCAGTGAGAGGTACCTTCATGTTGTAAACCCCAATTCTTCAACAGACAATGTTACCATTTGCGACCAGCCCCACGATTCCACATTTGCCTTGCTGGCAAGCCCCTCCAAACACTGAAAACCTGAAGTAGCAGTGGACAATGCTGCACACGAACAGTGTTTCATTATTTTAATCATATCCCAGCACATTCTTTAAATGCAGTCGCAACATATTCTGAACCACAATATAAATGCAAATCATTGTGCATCAACACAGGAGCTCCAGAATGAAGTCAATTACTTGGCTAAATTGTCTGGATGCGTTAAATTGGACAACGCATCTAACATCTGCCAAAACAGATAATAAAGCATAAATGCTAACAATAACTAGCTGCATTTTATTGAGAGGACAAAAATTAAATGTTGGGTTCCCTTCGATTTTCCATCTCCCTGAAAGCCCGGAGTCTCCTGCCGCTTCTGCTGGTCAGTAACCTGTGCCTGACAGTGAAACCAATGAGTAGTAGAAGCAGGGAAACTGGTCTCTCCCTGGTTAGAATGTGATTAAGGAAATCCATTATTCTCAAGGAATGAGAATGCGGGTCATTTATTGCCTCATCACAGAGCGGGTTTATTGCAACAGCCAATACTCATGTGCTAAAAATAAATATCAGGAAAGGTTCCTAAAACAGCCCCCAAAAAATTGACTATTACCCGAAGCTCAGCAGCTGTTTCTCCAGCACAATATCATACTTCAGATTTTGCCAACAAAAGGCTACAGAGATTTCAATGATGCGTGTGACTGTGTACCAGTCAGAAAAATCAGTGGCTGACTGTGTTGGCATTAAACACGGGGTTGGAGTTCATGAAACGAAACGCTTTTTAGAAAACAATCAGAAAGTTTCGAAATATCAGGCTGAGGAAACCAGGTTTGCCATTGTCATAGTCACCACTTGCTGAATGTCACATTTGGAGAGACCACACTTTCTGCAAATGTGGCATAATCGTTAATTTGTTAGCTAAGTGTAAGAGAAATGTGCAATACCAAACTTGCAAGCTTGTGTCAGGACTTATTGAATATTTCAGAATCATTCTACCTTACTGATCAGACGGTTGATGATACGCGGGAAGGCACAAAGCATTAATGGAAATTATTGGAGAAGAAAAAACGGTTTGAGGGAGCAAGTCAGAAGTTATGGGCTAAGTAGGGATGTTGGCACAGCGACGGGTGAGGGAGGAGCTAGTGTTGATGGGGGAAGCTGAGGCTATTGAGGCAAAAGTTTTCACGAACGAAGATATGAGTTGATGGGTATAAATGGGCAGGCACCTAGGAATGACGGTGTGGACACAAGTATAGCAGGGTTGATGGGGAAAATTGTGTACGTGAGACATCATGGAGGAATGGGGAAATTAGGATTGATGGTATGAACAGGAGAATTACGGGGTGGTAGGATGCCGTGGGAAGTTTTGGTGACGAGTTGTAATGGGTTAACTGCTTGAGGAAAAGCTGGTGTAACATGGGGGAGAAGATCCAATGTTGTTTGAGTGCAGGATGGGAGGGGAGCGTGGTAAGGCAGAGATTATGGCACAGTAATGGTTTAAGGGTCTGTTCTCCAGAGCACCCTCTCAATATGATAGGAGCCACTTGCAATAAAAACAATGAATGATTTTATATACGTACTGCGCAATCTGCTCAACATCTTGATGAAATGTTGGCTCGCACATGATAAAACTCCTGGCTTTTTTTCTTAGGTGAGCTCAGCAGAATATTTGTGTCATTGCATGCTGCAGAGAGTTACATTCAGAGATTTCACCAACACAAGCACTGCAAGGTACGGGCCATGAACAGTCTTTATCTCTCAATGGTGTCTGTCAGGCTTGGCATGTACCTCCACAACAGCCAGATGTCATATTGAATTAAATATAACGTTTAGAGGTGCTTTGGATAATCATCACCAAACAAAGTAAGAAAAAATTGGACAAAAACGCTATTTCCAATGGTGAGGAGAGAATGAGTGCCTTTGACATAAAGGCAGCATTTGACCGAATGTGGCATCAAGGTGCCGGAACAAAAATGGTGCCAATTGGAAACTCGCCTTAGGTGCAAAGCAAGAGGGCACACTGCAGGATTTCCTCACGTTAATTCCAGAGTGCCAACCAGCGTCTGTTGCTTCATCAATGTGTGTCCATCCATCATATCGTCAGAAGTGGGGATGTTCACTGATGTTTGCACAATGTTCAGGAGCATTCACGATTCCTCAGATACTGAAGAGGCCCAGGTTCATGTGCAGCACGACCTGGTCAGGATGTTGCGGCCTCCCCCAACCGGCGGGGCATTACGTGCCTGCCGAACTGCTTGCTAATAACGTAGCTCTTCTCATCCTCCAAGGAGTGTGGTGAGGGGCATGGGGTGTGGGTTGTATTTTAAGTCGCGAGAAACACCGTGTTAGGCAAATAAATGTTGGCTCTGGAAAATATGCAGCCTGTCGCTGAATAGCTGCAAGGAAAAATCACTTCATAAAAGTGCCAGGCAATGACAATTTACAGCAGGAGACAATCTAACCATTGGCCCTGACAATCAATGGCATCATCATCACCATCAATATCAACATCCAGGAGGCCAGCATTGAACACAAACTGTTCTGGACCAGTCTCACATTTACTGTGGCTACAATGGCATATCTGAAACCAGGAATAGCCTGGGGAATTATGCACTTCCTGATTCCCCAAACGTTTTCCACTAACTATAAGGCACAAGTCGGGAGTTTGACTGAATACTCTCCACTTTCAAGGATGAAGTCAGCTCCAAAGACACTCCAGCAATGCGTCACAATCCAGTATAAAAGAGCCCGCTTGATGATCATACCAAACCAAACATACACTCCCTCCACCACCGATGCACAGCAGCAGTGTGTACCATCTATAAGATACGTTGCACGAAAGCATGAAGACCCTTCGGCTGCACCTTCCAATTCCACAGCCAATTGCCCCTCGAAGGATAAGGTCAGCAGGTGGATGGGAGCAAGACAATATTCAATCACCTCCCCAAGACACGGACCATCCAAGCTTGGAAAAACATCAGTGTTCCTTAACTGTCACTGGGTCAGTATCCTTTTGTACGACAGACACCTCCCCCAACCACACTGTGCGTGTCCTCTCAATTATCATTTGTGGCCAGCAAGAATTCTTGGATCGTACGGACGAACCATCTGATACGCTTAAGGAATGACATTTTCCGTCTTAACTCGGTCTAACGTGCACGTGACTGCTGATTCACAGCGTTGCTAAGTGTTAAATGATGGTCAGAAATGGCTTCTCAAGTCTTTCAGATGTTGTCACGGTGAAGAAAAAAGGGATACGGAATACAATTGGAAAGATCTGCAAATGTTGATGCTTGTGTACTTCTCAAGCAAATCTACTGTTTGTCGTTCATACCTTTATTCCATCTTCAACTTATGTTAAACATGGCGGATAAGTGATCCAACCACTGTTTGTTGATGTTAGACGCTAATCAGCGGTAATTTTCCTTGGTCACCTTTCACCAAATTACATGTATTTCCAAGTTTAAAAAGTCGAAAATCGTTTTACCAATTCCTGTCCTGTGCTTGGTGTGTTCATTTGAAAATGAGAGCACAACATGGTGGCAACGTGGTATCTTTTTGGAAGATTTATTGAGAAGTGTACAAGCATCAAGCATTTCAGACCAAGCTGAAGAACTGGTGCAGAAATGACGCCGCTATCAATTATTCAGCATGTCCAAACCATCCTGTGGTAATGTGCGAATCCTAAGCATGGTGACTTCTTTCTGGGGCAACACATCAGCAAATAGGCACCAGGTCCCTGAAATAGATTCTCCTAATAGATGTTAATTGCCGTAAGGGAATGCTGAGCTAGCTGGTGAGTCATTAGATGTACTATAACAACACAGGGTTATTCAATGTGCACATCAAAAAGGCCATGTAGGCACGCGGCTACATCTGAGACAGATCTAGATTGCTTTAGCAGTTGATAATTTGAATCAGATGGGAATTTGGGAAAGTGAGGTCAAGACGTGTTTCTTTTCCTATTTTCATGAGCATCCGGTCATTGGACAGTTTTCCTCCTCGTCTCCAATATAGCTGAGTGCAACATTCTGGGAACTTATCTCTGTAAAGTATTAACTAATTGGCTAAATAAATGAGCGTCAGTGTCAGCATTTGCAGGCTGCTGGTGGGCCAATTTTAGCAGAATGTACTTATCGATGGAATACATTGAGTGGGCTTATGAGTTGTGGAAATGGTCAGGCATTTGTGGGGAGGCAATGAGGGCAAATGTTGCTTGGACAATTTGCCCCAGTAAGCAGTCATTCCCCCTACATTAGAGAGATCTTCGGATTGGTCGGGAGTCAGAAGCTGGAGGGTGACTGCGCGTCTGCCGGTTAAGTGGACCCAGCAATGAGACTTCAAGGAACCTTGGTCCATGACGTTTTCAAAAGGTATGAAGTGCGTGCAAGCTTTGCGAATGGGGAGGACTGCAAGGTAGATGAATGCACTGATCATGACACAATAGTGAGGAATGTGTTTCGAATGGGTGGAGCGAAGAGGAATATAGTAGTGATAGGCAACAGTCATGTTGTGTTCACTGCAATTGAAAACATGAGTCCAGGCTGCTGGGTTACCACCAAGCTTGTAGCTTCTCAGAGACCTGCTCGGGCTGGAGAGGAGCTTTATGTTGTACGGAGTGAATTCAGTGGGTCGTTGTCCATGTAAGTACAAAAATGATTGGAACAAGAAGGAATTAATTTCCGCATAGCGATTGGGGGTAGAAAGGCACGAGGTTAAACAGCAGAAGATAAACGTTAACAATTTATGCCTATGACCAGTGTGATATAAAAATTGCTGTAACGTGAATGAAATTAGGAAGGTTAATACGTGTCTCAAAGAATACTGTAGGAGAAATGAGTGCCGATTCAGTCACCCTGGCACCAGTACTTTGAAAGTGGGAGTTTTGCCATTGGGGCAGTCTAAACTTAAACCCGCAGATTAACAGCGGGATAAAGTTCAATTGGAGAAGAGATGGTTTCAAAATGACCAGAGGGTGAAGAGATCATCTCGTGCATTTGGAATAAGTAAAATGGAAATGGCAAGAAAATATATCATTAAAGGTATAAAGGTGAAGGTAATCAGGTAATGGAAGTAAGGAGAAGTAATTGCAAGCTTAGCAGTGTGCTAGCAGGAAGGGGCGGTGTTTGCAAAAACGGTAATAAAACAATGAATTAATGGCTCTAATTTTGAATGCCAGCATCATTCGCATGAAAACAAGTGAATTCTAATCTCAAATATAACTTGATATTTCTGATCTGATAGACATTGTGGAGACGTGGCTACAAGCAAACCAATGCAGGGAACTGAATATCCTCGGGCATGTGACATTCTGAAAGGACAAGAAGCTGGGAAAAGTTATTGGGATAGCTCTCGTTATCAAAGAGGGCATTGTACTGTGCTGAGAAATGACCGGTGTTTTAAGTGTTAAAATGTAGCATCAGTTTGTGTGCAACTATCGGAAAGCAGGGAGCAGAAAATATTGCAGTGAGTTGTTTATATTGCAACAAATTGCGGTGGAAATGTCAGTCTCTGAAAATATCATTACATTAGAGATGCTGGTATGAAGCACAGAAATCTAACTGTGGGGGATTTCTCTCTACGTACAGAGTGGGTAAAACTGATTCCTTCTAATGTTTTAGGGAATGAGTTATTAGGAAAGTTGCAGGATTATTTTCTAGAGCAGCACGTTGATCATTCAAATAGTGCACGTTTTATTTCAAATCAAGACTTGTGCAACTGAACATTGCTCATTGGTACTCATGATGTTAACAGGCCAATAGGAAAGAGTGAGCATAATATGTTATAATGTTTCAATGTGCTGTTTTCCAATCAGAGACAAGGGTCCTAATATAAACAAAGAGACTGTTAAGGAATTCAGGGGGACGGGGCGGGAGAATGATTGGCTGTGATAGATTGGAAAATTTTGCTAAAGGTATGGAGTTTGACAAGCAATGGCTAACATTTATGCAATGAATACATAGTTTACAACAGGAAGACATTTCTTTAGTGCACAGAAGTCTGGCAAGGAAACTCTTCAAACCGTGGGGGAGGGCAGTTGGGGGTTACGCGGCCTATATGATAAATAGTAAATCTGAGATTTGGGAGCATTTTAGAATTCTGCTAAGGAGGACCAATAAAAATAATAAGAAAGGGAACATACAAATAAACCAGCGAGAAACAAAATAAATTTCTGAAATGCTCCTCAATGTAAATTAAATGAAAAGATTACCAAAAATAAATGTATGTTCAATGGCAGAGTCAGGAGAATGTATTTCATGTAGTAAAGAAATGACATATCAAATTTAAAAAATACTTTGTGTCTGTCATCATGGAGAAAAATACTAACCAATCCCAAAAATGATTGACAAGCAGAGCGCTAGATAAAAAAAGGATCTGTTGGATTTTAATTCAAGTGAGAAAAAAAGCATTCGGGAAATTAATGGCACTTAAAGTGCATTATCACACTGGGCCTAATGATCCTTAAGCAGCAGGGCTGATAAAAGGTGGCAGTCGAGATGTCAAATGCATTTGTGACAACCATTCAAAATTCTCAGGAAGATGTAGAGATTGAAAAGTGTCAAACTTAACCCTACTATTTAAGAAAGGAGTTAGAGACTAAAGGGAATACGACAAGCCTTTCATATTTGCATAACTACTAGGAAAGATGTTCGAATCTATAAGAAAGGATGTGATAACAGGATATCTCGATAAAAATGGTAGGATTTAGAAAAGGCAACAAGGATTTAGGAAAGGGAAATCATGTTTAAACAATCTGATGGTACATGTTGTGTATACAATTATGCAAATTGATACAGGGGAGCTGGTCGATGTGGTATCTTTAGATTGTTTGGTAAGCTTTATATAAAGACACATACAAAACAGTTAGTAAGCAAAATTAGAGCTCATGGGTTGGCGGCAGTCACCAAACAGTTCAAACTCCCTTTCAGCGTAACCGTACATATGCCTCCCTTCAGATGATGATCAAATTCTCTTTTGAGAACCATGATGGAATTTTCCCACCCTCACTATCAAACAATTCCTCCGAAATTCTAAAATTTATCTTTGTAATATTATTTATATTCCCTCACATCACCAGTTTCTTCTTTCCATTGCCAATCTGCTTGCACTGCACTTGACTTGTATTCGATCTTCCCTCCAGCACCTTCTCTTTCCTTCCTTCGTGGTGTCTCTCGTGGTTTCTCTCAGGCCTCCACAGAACTCTGCCCAGATAGATAAACATTTCATAGTTTAACCGATTGTGGGTTGTAAAATATTGAAATCGGTCATTGTTAAACCGTCTGACAGAAGATGTGCCTCAGTTAGGAATGTAACTGAAAGTTGACAATCAAAAACCATGATGTGAAGGAGCCCTTAGGAAAGATTGAGCATAATATGTAAGAATGTTACATTAAGTTTCAATGTGCTGTGTTCTAATCAGAGGCAATGTTCTTAAATGTAAACAAAGGGGTGTTAACATATTCAAGGAGGCACGTGTTGGTGCCCCCTCTGAGCAAAAAGTTCCGGTTGTGATCCCTACTACAGAAGATGTGAGTATTTGGAGAACCATACATGACGAGGGTCACACAATTTGATGTCAAAACTTCTAAAACTTCCAACGTTTGTCTGGCACCTTACAACGTGTATTTGAGTGGTGGGGATCGGAAGCGATTTATGGAAGGTATGAAGCAATGAGGCAATCCTACGCAACACACTTCAGCAAGGAGTGCGCAATGAGCTGTCAGTCTGAATGGACATTATGCACATTATTCTCAGGATGCTGTACCCAGATCTTTCAGCCCTTAGGTGCCATCCCGTGGACAGAAAACTAAATATTGGCATCCATGATTTTTTTTTCGAGAGCTCAGCAGACATGATGGACCTTGTCATTTCAGGTTGGAGGTAATTAGTGACTGGACTCCCGGCCCACACTATTCAAAACGGGGGCAGTTGTATAGCACTACTCCTTCGTTTTTATTAAATGTTGGACACAGTTAGATATGGCTGATTTGCACAGCTTTGAACTAACCTGAGCCGTTGGTTGTGGAAACTCGGGCATCAGTCTAGCTCATCTGCCTGAATTAATTTAACATTATTATTTAATTCATGGCGAGGATTTATTGCCTCGGACAGTTCCTGGGGCATTTCAGTCAACTACAAATTGCTGTGGTTGTGTATTCACAGTAGAACAGGGCAGGTAAGGACCCACTTCTAAGCCCAGAAAGTATGGTTGTTCCAACAAGGGACAATGGTGCCATGGTTACCATTAGAATTTTAATTCCAGATATTCTGTTTTTCATTGAATTCGTTCATATGCTGGGGTAGTATTCAAACTCAAGCCACCAGCGAATTACTCTGGGTTGCTAGATCAGTAGCTCAGTGACAATGCCACTATACCTTCTCCTCCTCCTAATATACATGCCACTGATGTTTGTGTTACAGCTGAGAACGTCGACGTTGCGGCATTGCTGCTTTGGGTTCCGACATTGCCTCCTGCATTCTGCATTGAGCCATGTTTGCACTCTTGATTTGGCGGTTATGGTGGTTTGTGGGATATGCCAGTCCGTGATTGGTGATTGTGGTTGTGACTCAATTCTGCTGCTGCTAATGGCACACAGTGCCACAAATACGCACAGTCTGGCGCTGCTAGTTCAGTTCTGACACAGTGGGAGTGACGCTCAACACGATGGAATGATTCCTCGATGTGAAGACAACACATATCTGCCCTGCACCAATTCAGTGACAGTACAGGATTGAGTCGTTGAATGGACTCCTGTTCCTATCAATATTGTTCAGGAATCACTATTGAAAGATGCACTCACCTCCCAATTTCATAATAATTTGGAGTGAGATAGAAAGTCTTTCCCAGCAACAGGAATCCAACTACCAACAACAGAGCTGTCAACTTCCTCTGTTGAGCTCCTGAAAGTCACAGGGAGATAAGCAGAGCACAGATGTTCTTTAGAGGAAAGAAAAACAGAATTACCTGGATAAATTCAGCAGGTCTGGCAACATCGGCAGTGAAGAAAAGAGTTCTGTTGAAGGTTCATGAGGACTCGAAACGTCAACTCTTTTCTTCTCCCCCGATGGTGCCAGACGTTCTGGGTTTTCCAGGTAATTCTGTTTTTGTTTTTGATTTCCAGCATCCGCAGTTTTTTGTTTTTATTTTTGTTCTTTAAAGGAATTGAGCGACTGCTCACTAATTAATAATAACATGCACACAATGGGGATTGATTCCATTTTAAGAGTGATGATGAGGCACTAACTATCCCAAGCCGGATTTGTGGTAATTAATAGGGAGACAGGTCTGTGTAATGATCGAACTGCTGAAGGTTTAATAGAAAACGTCACTGTGTTTGAACTAAGAATCATTCTAAACAAAATAAAGCCATTTTGGCTATTGAGCCTCAGTTGGCGCTTGGCCAAAGCTACCGAATTCTGCCAACTCGATATCTTCTCATCCTCCATAGCTCTGTAATTTTTTTTTCTAATTCAATCATTTCAGCAACTGCATCATCTTCCCATTATCCTTCCAGGATGCACTGCTGCTGCATTTATTCTTCATGCCAATTGGCATTCAGTAACGGGCATTGATGTAGACCATCCAGTGTCTGAAAAGCTGATGTCCTTTCACATAAGGGTCCTTGTCGATATCCTCACATCAAGTCAATTTTTGTGGTAGGTGCTGAGTGTCCGACTTTCTTGATATGTTCATCGAATCATAACCTGTGATATGAATCTGCTTTTGTTGTAGCGTACATTTTTCGGTAATTAATACATAGAGCTTGTAACCCATCTGGTTTCCGAACCATAACAATGGCTGAACTCCAATCAGTGTATCTAGGCGCTATCATGTCATTTTGAAGCAGAAATGCAATTTTTTCCCGCAATTTAGGTAATTCTACTCGTGTTTATCTCTATCCGTGTTGCCTTATTGAAGCTCAATTCCTCACCACAGTAACATGTACAGAAAAAATCCATTCCCCAATTTATTTCCAATAATTGCTTTGTATGAATAATATTGCTCTTTTCAATCATTCTGACGCTTTCCTTGAAGGTAACCTAACCGCACATTTACGTTCCTCTGTACTTCCTCATTATGCAATTAAAACAGTGGTTCGTCAGTTTCAGAATCCTTACCCTTTATCTCTGTCTCCTGACTTACAAATGCCTGTAACTCTTCCTGTTTATCCTGTCGGTTAAAATATCTGTACGCATATTTACATGGAGCACTGGCCTGCTCTTCCTTTCACATTGGCTTCTTTACCACATAGTTTTCCACCTTCCGTCCCGTTTCAACCTGCTAAGGCCCACAAAACATTGCCTTCAAATGTTCACCTGACACTAGCAAAAACACTAAGACTTTGTCCACAGCCTACAAACTAAGACCCGTTACTCTTTCAGCTGTATTTGCCTTCGTTACTTGCTGAGGTATAATGAACAGTTTCCTGGTTACCTCAGATGTTTTCCGCAATCTTTCTCTCAATTTAGCCGAATAGTTTCTGAATTTTGACTCACTGAGTTCTCTGGACTAATTCTGAACTTTCCCCACACTTCATGACCATAAATTAAATCATAAGGACTGACCCTGTTGACAAGTTAATGATCTCGATAATGGAAAACAACAATTATGGAATCCCTCGAAAAGAAGCATGTTGATAATCCAGATCAGATACACTAATTATGGTCTTTATGCACTGTTATCAACTTTGTAAGCCACTCTGTGAGTCAGGGTGATCCGCTGTCGTCCTAAATAGTTTTATTCCTAGGCTGTCCTTAACAGATGAAATTCGCACCTTGATCCGACTGCATTTCGTTTGGTAATCCATATTTTGTAATGAATAATGATTTACTGCACTAGAATCAACTTTGCTGCTCTTTCCCTTCAAGGCAAGCTTCTGGAAATCTCGTGGACACATATATCTTTGTCAGTAAGTACTGATTCTCGTTTTTAATCTTAGGGAAGTGCCCTACACAATCAATCAGGACACTGTTAAATGTTTCCACAAACACTGGCATTTGAATTAAATGTGAAGGTTCAACTGATGCTTGTGGTTTTCCTTTCACCTGACATGTGTGACATGTTTGACAGAATTTGGCGACATCTTTATGTAATCAAGTCCAATATTTTCTCCGTTGTAATTAGTTGGGTTTTCCTAATTCCCAAATATACAGCGATTGAAATTTTATGAGGCACTCTCAAAATTTAATTCCAGTGCAAACATCTTATCACTACTTCGTGCACTACTGTCCAATTTCCATCTACTGGAACAAGTCGATGCCTCATTTTCTTCATTAACACATTGTTCTGAATGTAATTAAACTCTGTAATGCATACTGCTTCTGCTTCAGAATAAACTGTGCTGTTTATCTGCGTTAGGACTGGACACTGCAAATTTAGCTCCACTAATGAACTAAATGTTTCACTCTCATCCTCTTCAACCCTCTGGTCCTAAGCAATATTTTCAAGGATTTATCAGCTAAATAAATTTCAGTATGTCTGCCTGTCTGTTAGACTATTCCACTTCTTGTTTAAACTGGTACACCTGTGGTTTAGTCACCACACAATCTGGAAACAAACCATGATTCTCTTTCTGTACAAACTAAGCTGATTGTGCTTCAACAGGCTGTTCAACTACAAAAGGTTATTATGACACAGCAGTTGATAAAGGCTCAGTTGTTTAAATTCAAAAGGGAAAATTGAACAACTGTCTTAGCCTACACTGGTATGCTTGAGAGACAGCGCTGAATTCAGAAATAAAACTACCAATCATCACGAGGTTTTTTATACAAAACTAAAGTAAACATTTATTAATTTAACAAGAAATGTTACTGTACACACATGTCTACAAATTATTAACATAACACAATTTAAACAAATTCTCAAATTAATTCCTTCCAGGTTAACCTTCACCAAGGAACCATTAACTAACAGACTTTGAATAGACACAAGGGAAAGCACAATTGACCTTAAGAATTCAAATTGTGGTTTATTTCAATTGTTTTCTTTTGCAGAAACAGTTCCAGACTGACAGCATTGTTTGATCGTAGCTGCCAATGACTCGTATGTACAAACTAATTTCTGATTAAATCAAGCTAACCCTTTGAATGCAAGTTTTCAAATTGCATTACTATTTTTAAATTTTTTGTTTACCTCTCCTAACAATAATTTCACTCATTTTATATGCAATTGGTTGGTGTCGGCTAGCTAGGAGCAAGATTTTACCCATTCTTCTGAAAGGTGTATTCAACAAATATGCATTCCGTTTCACCTTTTACTGCTTCTAATTATCTAATTAATGTCGCAAACTACTATACTTCAAGTCACCCAGCCAAGCTGGCTTTCATCCAGCTAAGATACACAGACACAAACAGAGACACCAACAGTATTACAATTCCAGTTAAAAAAAAATCCTATAACATTGTCAATATTAATCTCTTCATGTCAAGGCATTGTGAATACCTGTCACCCGGGGACATAATTCCCGAGATTAAAATGAACCCTGCATGAGCAATTTCTCTACGAACCCGAAATTCACCTCTCCTGATTGCATTTGATTTTTTTTGTAGTTACTTAGCACAATGAAATAGTTTTTAATGCTCGAACAATCCCACAAAATAACCCGAACCTGCAATAAACCTCCTGGAGAACATATGACATTCTTCCAGAATATTTTGTAAGGGCTAGCTCTCTTGTCGCTTACCATCTTGACATGGAATCTCCGTTTCCTTTCCACGTAAAATCTCTGAACATCTCTGTAACCCGCCCTTCAAGAGTACCTTGGGTAAGATGTGAAAACATGCTCAATGCTCTAGCTACCACTAATTCTACCTGCTCCAACTGTACAAAAAAAAACATCGGTCTAGCTTGCGCAAGGTCCTCGGAGTTCACAATAGGCTTATTACAAAACTGTTCTGAGTTCCTGTCACTGAATTTGGTCTCCTGTTTAACCTCAAACATTTTGATCTCATATGTTCAGCATTAATAGTGTTAACTGACCAGTTTCCTCCCTTCAACGCTACTTTCCACCTTTCGATATTTAATAGGCTGCCGCCCTTCAGCTTGGTCCTTTTTCGAACACTTTCAGCATCACTTGGGTGCTTCATCTCCAATATCCCTGCAGATTTCCATATGTTTTTTTTTCCTGCATTCAACTTATAATCCGAAATATCGTGCATACAGGTGGAAACAGCATCTTTGTTGTTCTTTTTTGCTCTGTTTTTCTTGTAAATGCGCCTCAATGTTTACTCGAATGCTACTTCTAAACCTTTCCATGCTCATAACGTCTTTTACTTTTTCAAACGTTTTGTCTAATGTTAATGCCCTGAAGCATTGATCCCAGTTTATTTCTTTTTTACTTTGCAAACTCTGCACAAGTCTAATTAGGACTCCTTCTTAACGTACTTACCATCTACTGATAAACTTCAGGAACACGCTCATAAGCATTTAGTAGTGCCTTCCTTACTACTTCGTAATCTGCAGATTGTTCCTCTGATAGGTTTGTACCTGACAAAAACTTTGTTACATTACAGTCCAAACATCTATTAGTCAACGCAATCCGATAGCGACATTTTCAAATCAGGCGAAATATATTTCAAGACCATCCACCCTTAATTTAGGCACTAATCGAAGTTTAAGCTTTTGCATTTCTATTTCGTCATGTGTTATTTTATTTTTCCCAGATTCCCTTTCTCCATTCAAGCTTATTAATGTCTATTTATTTTAAACTGTCACTCTCTTTTTCAAGCTTTTTTCTCCCTCTTTCTTTCTCCTTTTTTTTCTAATTTTTCATGTCTTGTCGTTTTCGCTTTCTGACAATTCAAGCCTTTGTCTTTGCTATCTCTTTCTCGTTCAAGCTGCTAAGTTTGCAGCTGAAGTCTTTCCACTTCTATCTGAGGCACGTAAGTCAAACTTGTCCCTTCCTCCAACTTTAAGAGTTTTAACAATATCAGCCTGATGAAATTATACTTTTATCTCTACCTGCACTTATGAGATAACTCACTCAGCTGAGTTTTGTTAGTGATTTCAATGTTTCCCAGTCACATGTCCACTTTCTGAAAAGTTATAGCAATTGCCACAGCCTTTTTTTTTCAGTCCAAAGACTTAAAAGTCCATCGGCACAAACTCCTGAGTTCATTGTTATTCATGGACTCGTATCCCTTGGATTCATAAACTCCATCCCAATGATAAAATTCAATTAAGGCCACAGATAACCCCCTAACTGATCCTGACCAGAGCAGGGGTTAAATGTTGTGCAATCCAAATCCCAGAGGGAAACTTGGTTTCCCTTGTTGCTGTGTGCGGAAAATGAGATGAAGGCCTATTGATCTCAGCAGCAAAAGGTCTAATCGCACCTCTGGGGCCGTTTGCATTAAAAATATGTTTTATCATTATCTAAAAATAAAACCTAAACTATTGTGACAAAGGCAATGGTAAAGGCTGAGTGATTGAAATCCGACAGCGAAACTTGAAACAATTGTCGTGACCCATTTGTGCAGTTTGTTATTTAGAAATGCAGACTTTGAATTTAATAGAAATGAGAATACCGAGTCTCGAGATTTACATAAAAAGCTAAATTAAACATTAATTAACTTAACAACAAATTAAACACAAATATATGGTTGCAATTCACCACTATAATACATTTCAACAAATTCCCAAATTAATCACCCACAGGCAAATCTTCAATATGACAACAATAACTGCATAAAAATTGAATAGACACCAGGCAAAGCATAATGGACCTTACAAATTCCAAATGAGTTTGATTTGCAAGTTGGTTGGAGAGGATGGGAATGTCTTAAATTCCACTACCTTACAGACAAGCACAAAATCATTTATGTATATAGCTAGCTTTTCCGTTTTAATATAAATTTCCCGTTGTATCATAAGGTCTTTTGAACTTCAGCTCTTATGACAATAAAAACCCTTTCATATCACCAGTTATATTAGTAAACTGAAAACAAAACACATTTGGTGGCTTCTTCTAGTCAGGTGCAAAATTTTACCCCCACCATGAATGTTTTCTGAACAAAAGCAAGTGGACATTTTTATGTTAATGTTATTCTTACAGTTCGCTAATTAACATTCCAAAATTGTTTTACATCAAAGCACCAAGAACAGCTGCCTTTATTATAACGAAAACACACACAGACAAACACCTAGACACAGGCTGTCACTAGAATTTCAATTTTAAAAATAATTTCCCGTAACACTATGCACATTAATATTTATTCGTGACAAAATACGCCATATTACTTATACAGAACAAATTAGTCTTACATGACATTCTGCAGAAGGCCCGCTACTTTGTCAAGCCCACAATTAAACACCGTACAGACTACACTCCTTTATAGATCTTTAAATATAAAATCCCAGTGATATTGCCCAAATCAAACTGCTTTAATATTTGTATACTACACGGTCTCTTACACTTTTTCGGATGCTGCTGTGGAAAAACAAGGTTTTTGCAGCCCAAAACGTTTCTGGCTTGGCTGGATGGCCGATGTAAACTGCATCTCCTCCCAGAGTCGAGAATATGACTCAGGGGTTATCCTCACACAGCTAACAGCCGGCAACCAACATTATCTCGAATCAACCCGTGTTTCATTGAAAAGAGGAGGGGCAGATCTGAATAATGATTGAGCTGACAAAGGTTCATAGGAATTCTTTGCTGTGTTTTAAATGAGATTCATACAGGAGGGATTGAAGCCATTCGGGCCATTGTACATTTGCGAGCTGTTTGCAATTTCTCTGTTGCTATTCCCCGTTCCCTCCGTTCTTAGACCTTAGCAATTTCAAAAATTTCCCTCTGACTTATTTACCCAATTTCTCTTTTGAAGTTTCGTTTTGTAGCCTCTTCCAACGACCTTAAAGGCAGCAATATCAGGAAGAAAACAAATCATTGCATTAAAAACAAATTTTCAGCATCCCCCAGCTCATTTATTTGTCAATGCAATGAAATCTGTTTCCACTGGATCCCAAATCTCCCACAACCACTATTGGGGAAAGAGTTGTGGAGCACTCATTGGTGCCCTGGGGCCAATGTTTATCCATCGACCAACATACCTAAATCAGGTTTCCCAGATTTATGGCGTTGCTGCTGGAATCTTCCTGTGCACAGATCAGCTGTCACTTGTCCTAGATTTCAGCACTGGCGAATATTGGACATGACCACATTGGCCTGAAAGTGTTTTACCCCTTTCCAGTTATTGAAATTATATTCATCCAAGTCTTTAGTTTATTCTCTATCTGTCCCTTTATCTGCACATATTATATTCCCCATTTGTCTTTCTTTCTCCCTCTTTCTGTCTGAATTTCTATCTCCCCCTCTCGCTCTTTTTGTCGATCTCCCTCCCCCCCCCCCCCCCACCCCCGCATTCTCTCTTTCTCTGTCTGTCTCTTTCTCTCTCTTTGTCTACCTCCCTCTCTCATTCCATCGTTTTCTCTTTTAATCTATCTCCCCACTCTCTCTATCAGTCTTTCTCTCTATTCTCTCCTTACCTCCATTTCTCTCTCTCTCTCTTTCGGTCTACAAGTTTATATCATTGCTGCATTTTGGGTCTTTATTTCATAATGAAAAACAAATAAACGCATCAGCTTCAAAAATGGTCTTTGGGGAAAGAAATCTGCCGTTCAAACGTCGTCTGGCCTCTATGTTACAAGACAGCCAGAGCAATGTGCTTGATTCCGAACCATTCATTGGTGGGGCAAACCAACCGGTTAAATTTAGTGCAATTTAGGATGAGCAACAAGTACTTGCCTTGCCAGTGACGCCATTTCCCACGGGAGAGTAAAGTAGAACATAAGTGTTAACCAGTTGAATGCTGTTATTCAACTACCATTTTAGGCAGGAGTTCTATGCACCAACAACAATCTGAGTGAAAACAAAACAAAGCTTTCCAGAACCCGTGATTTGTAAAGGGTGTTTCGAACATGCTTGTTCCTGAAGTATAATTAAAAAGAAGGAATTTTTCTGTTTAATCTGGGGTGTCAAAACTGACCACCAGAATACCGCTGATGTAAGAATTGACATGCAGCCCTTCCTGGGTCCTCAGATTGTACGGGGCTGCTGGTATAAATACAAATGCGAAACAAAAGGCATAACTGTAGGAATTAATGATTTATTGTTCCGGACAGAGGGGAAAATTGAAACGGTTCAGTAATAACATTCGGTGATGATGCTTGCTGTGTATTTAGTTGCAAATTAAACCACTTTTTTGCAGAAAACTGGGAAAGTGATTAATTTTAATTGAAAGGTAAGGATAGGTTAGAAATCCCATCGGATGCTGGGAAGTCCGCGCAATTCACCTCCCGAGGGAGACTATCCCTATAGACTTCAATCAAGCGGGTGACCCATGTTTCAGCCCCGATGGAGAGTTGTGCTTTTCGCCAAACGCTCAGCGCTTGACAGAGGAGGCATCTTTATCAGTTCACAAATCTGTTTGCAGTTCCACATGGAGCTCAGCATAAAGGACTTGCAATCAGCATGGCGGACATTGAACATTACAAAAGGAACCATCAGCAAACTTTGTCTGGAGAGCAGGCAATCACAGTCCTGTGCCAGCAAAAACACTTACTAGTAACATGCAGGCCACTTGACACCATGATTTCAGAAAACCTCTCAGCATTGTCCACAAGTAAAAGCATTCAAGATGTATCCAGGACAGTTTCCACATCCAACATGCTTCAGCAATGACAACTATCCGAGTCATACCAGGTTTTGTAATGGTTGACGGAGCCATCATAACTAAAATTCTCACAACACATGTGGATCTCGCACTGATACAATGCAAGAGACAGAATTTCGAAGTTGCATGCATGTCATGCTGTTAATGACTGATGTAAGGCGGTGATGGGCAAAATATAACCTAACAAACAGGATAATCGCTGATGAGTTATTGAAGGACAACTGCAAAAACAACATATAATTCGATTGTACTCAACGATGATTCAGAGCAAATGTTATACCATCGTTCTTTGAATGAGCAACATATTTAATTCCAGGGCTTCACCCTTCCCCCTTCTTCCTGAAATTGCATTTCCCTGAGGATGTTTATCGAATTGTCCTGTGTACGTTAATGATGAGTCTTAATTTAAGAAGACCTTCCTTGTGTGGACTCAGGAGTCCATAGAACATAAGATCATAAGAACTAGAAAAAGCAGTAGGCAATTTAGCTCTTCGAGCTTGCTCCGCCATTCAATATGATTATGTCTGAACTCATTTCGGCCTCAACTCCAATTTCCCGCACTCTTCTCATAACCTTTCAACCCGTTTCTAATGAAAAATCTAACTATCTCCTCCTTAAATTTATTCAACAGCCGAGCATGCACTGCAGTCTTATGTAGTTAATTCCAGAAATTAAAGACCCTTTGGGAAATGTAATCCCTCCCCATCTGCCACTGCTTAGCCCTGAACGATGCGAATACATTCCAGAATGCCCCACGAGGGGAATCATCCGATCCACATGTACTTTGTATCCCCCCTTTAACTTCTTCTATGTCTCCATTAGATCTCCTCTCATCCTTGTAAACTCTAGCGAGTGTCAGCCTATATTGCTTAATATCTCAGCGGAAAACAAGCCCTGCATTCCTGGATGCAAACTCGTGGACATCCCCGGAACCGCCATCAAAGCAATTACATCCATCCACAAGTAAGGGGACCAAAACTGTCCACATTACTCCAGGCGTGGACTCACTAATGCCTCTTACAGTTTGCAACAGCACTTCCATTTTTTTATATTCTATTCATTTAGCAATTAAGTCCAAAATTCAATTTGACTTCCTTATTACCTGCTGTACCTGCATATTGGCTTTCAGCGATTCATGCACGAGGACAACCCAGCTCCCTCTGCATAAAGCATTCTCAAGTTTCTGTCCATTTAAATAATAATTTGTCTTTTATTCCTCCGAAAAAACTGGATAATCTCAAGCTTCTCCACGTTAAAGACCATCTGCCAAATTTTGCCCATTCACTGAACCTGTCCGTATCCATTTGTAAATTTCTTCTTTCTTCGTTGCCATTTACTTTCTCACCTTCTTTGATGTCATCTGCAAATTTAACCGTAGTACCTTCTATCCATGAATCCAAGTCATTAATATAGATGGTAAATACTTGGGGCATAAGGACCAAACCCTTTGGCACCCCATTAGTTAAAGGTTGCCATCCACAACAAATGCCTATTTATCCAAACTCTCTGCTCCCTGTTGGTTAGCCAATGCTCTGTCCAAGCCAATTCATTACCTCTAACTCCGTGTATCTCGTGTATTAATCTTTTTTTGCGGCACCTTATCAAAAGTCTTCCAGCAGTTCAGAAATACAGGATCCTCATTATCCGCTTTGCATGTCACATCTTCAACGGTCTCGAACAGATTAGTCAAACAGGGTTTACTCTTCATGAAACCATGCTGACTCAGATTAATTGTTGCGTTAAAATATAATTATCCCATGCAGCCCAAGGTTCCGTTTGCAAACCCCTTAAATCATTGCTCACTGGGGAACCACACTTCTGCCACTTTTTTCTCCCGCTCCTATCGTAATTATTTGTGATTTTCATCACCTCTATGAAACCTCCTCTTAATCTCCTGCCATTAAAGTTGAAGAGCAGCATTCAATTTCATTGCTGCACATAGCCGCCATCATCTATCGCTGAAGCTGCCTCACTAGGAAAAGTGCTGTGGCCAGAGCGGATAGAAATTCCACAGGGTGTGTCAAATCTGTGATTTGTGAGTGTTGGTTCGGACGTGTTTACTTCTGTTGCAGAATGAACACGAATAACAAATGTCTGTTTTCGCTTTAATCGGATGTGTTGCAGATGTAACCCTGGTTATTGCCGACCTGAAACTCGACACGCGGCCAAAGCCGGGTTTGCAGGTGGCACGGGGCTGAAGGACATGGATGGCTTCAATTTTTGCAGGTGAGCAAGCGCAGAGAATTCTGGGTGATGAAGTATATTTGATTCAAGTTGCTGGGTGAAATTGAAACAATCCGGTGTTTACCTTCAGCGATGGAGCTTCCCGTGTGTTTAGCATCAGCGGAAAAGCTTGATTCGTCCTCGAAAATGTAAACTTATGTAAATTAATTGAAACCTAAGGCTGGATTGAAACGTCCATCTGGCCCTGGGAAACAAATCCCAAGCAGCTCCTCGTCCGTTTAGTTAGCTCGTCTAGTGTGTGAGATGAGGGATCTATTCTCCGATGGGGGATCGGATGATGTACAAGCATTCAGAAGTGAGGGGTCGCTTTTATTTGATACGCAAATAGATTCCACCTGGAGATAATTAAAAAGAACACGTCCTCAGTCGGTCTGGAATCAAAATAAGTATCAGCAAACGGATGGAGCGACCAGTGCCCAACAATCACCTGACAGCAAAGGCCGTTCCCACCATCACCCTGTTTAATTTTTAAAAATATTTCAGCATTTCCCCCAGGTTACTCGTTTTAAGGTGTATCCAGGACATTTCCCTCAAACAAGAAGTATTCGGAACAGCAACTTTCAAATTATCCCAGACACTGTGATTGGTGTTGAGGTGAAATTAATTAATATTTTGTTAAAAAATAAGTTCTACCGCTGACTGAGAGCTACACCTTAGATGCAGAATCTCAGTTCGAGGTCACCTGTATCCCTAAGTAATTCCAGCCTTACAAATGACTGAAATTGCCAGGGTGAGACCCAGCAT
Source organism: Isurus oxyrinchus (assembly GCA_026770705.1). NCBI lineage: Eukaryota > Metazoa > Chordata > Chondrichthyes > Lamniformes > Lamnidae > Isurus > Isurus oxyrinchus. Next base: position 6,031,053 of record JANJGN010000041.1, on the reverse strand, counting down.
CAATTGGAAAAGCACGGGCAAGGAAGGAACAGGCAAAAGCACGAAAGGAACTGAATTCAAAGCAGTCAAAAGCCAGTCAAATTCAATAGGTATAAAAGAGTTATTGTTCTTTGAAAGAACTATTCATTGAATCCAAGTGTTCAGCTCTGTCCCTTCATTCCAACGTCTCCCATATATTATTTTCACAGATCTCTCAAAGTTAATATTTTGTCTGGAATAAAAACAGCGCATTCCAGAGAACAGCAACGCATTGGATTAAATTATCGTATCTCCAAACGTCCCCTTGTTCCGTTATCAATCCAATTAAATCATTGTCCACTGTGTGCCCTCCCTTCTGCAAAAAAAGTTTCCTTTCTCAAAATAGTTCGTTACTTAAAATAGCTTTTACAATCTTTATTTTCAGCTTTCTGTGTTTAAAGGTGAGCAGCAGGTTTCGAGTTCATTTTTGCATGTAGCAGCAGTAATGCGTGCCTTGGTCCGCCACAATACGGCTTTCTCTCAAAATTGTGAAGCCCAGGAGAGATAAAATAATCCACATTGTGGGTGAAGCCGATGATCTGAAAGTGTTGATTCGAGCATGTTTGCTATTGTTGCAGAATGAACACGAATAGCAAATATTTGCTTTCTATTTAATCTGATGTTTTCACGCTGAAGTACTGAAATTAGAGACGTGGCCATTGGTGGGTCTGCATGTGGCACTGGCTGAGGAATGTTTGCAGCTTCAATGGTTATAAGTGAACACGAGAAAAAAAAAACACAGTGGCTAGTTTAACATCAATGATTCCGGGCGAAGGAGAGATTGAATACATTCAATGTTGATATTCAGTGAATTTGGTTCCAGTGAAGCCCAACGCAAACTGGAGGAACAACACCTCATCTTCCGACTAGGCACTTTACAGCCTTCCGGACTGAATATTGAATTCAACAACTTTAGGTCGTGAGCTGCCCCCCCCCCTCCCCCATCCCCACCCCCTTTCTGTTTCCCCCCTTTTTTTTCCCCAATAAATTAAATAGATTTTTCTTTTCCCACCTATTTCCATTATTTTTAAATATTTTAAAATCTTTTATGCTCCCTCCACCGCCACTAGAGCTGTACCTTGAGTGCCCTACCAACAATTCTTAATTAGCACATTCGTTTAGATAATATCACCAACTTTAACATTAACACCTATGTGTTCTTTTGTACCATTGTCACTGACATCTTTTGATGATCTGCTTCTATCACTGCTTGTTTGTCCCAACAACCACACCGCCCCCTCTCTCTCTATCTCTCCGCCCCCCACACACACACCTTAAACCAGCTTATATTTCAACTCTTTCTTGGACTCGAAATCAAGTTCTGTCGAAGGGTCATGAGGACTCGAAAATTCAACTCTTTTCTTCTCCGCCGATGCTGCCAGACCTGCTGAGTTTTTCCAGGTAATTCTGTTTTTGTTCCAGAAATCAGTGTCTCCCTGGTCACGCCCCTCCACGAGAAACACACACACATACACTACCCATGCTCCACTCGTTCTCACAATTGGCACTGTCAAAATGATTCGTGATTTTGAACAGCGCTAACAATTCTCTTCATCACCTAAAAGCAAGAAAATGCAGATGCTGGAATTCCGAAACGAAAACTAAAATATCAGGAAAAACTCAGCTTGTCTGATAAAATTTGCGGAGAGGATTATAGTTAACATTTCGAGTTTCATCAGAACGAAGAATCAAATGGACTCAAAACATTAACTGTACTGTTCTCCGCAGAATCTGTCAGAGCTGCTGAACTTATCCAGGATTTTTGTTTTTGTCTCTTATTACCCGCCTGTTCTGAAAGATGAGCGACAACATTGACCTTCACGTGGCTGTGTAGCCACAGTCATGCATAGATGGTGCTGCCGCAATAAGGTTCACTCTGAAAGGGGTGCTATCTACAATAGATAAAAATAAACAATCCACAGTTTGGGTCAACCTATGAATTGTAAATGTTGGTCCACACGTGCTTGCTTTTGTCGCCCAATGAACATGAATGATTAATTACAGTTTTATGTTTGACCTGATTGCTGAAGCTGACATTCTGATTGTTTTTGTCCAGAAAGTCCAAGTGCAGCCCAGGGCGGTTTGAAATCGGCAAAGGGTCTGAAGAAGCTGAAGGGCTTCAATATTTGCAAGTGAACAAGAGAGCCGAGTTCTGGGTGCACAAGTATCAGGAGCTATTAACAGGCTGCGGAAGAAATTTAAATGCCATTGGGGCACTCAAGCACAGATGAAATGCAATATGTATAATGTGTGTGGTACTCTTTGAAAGAGTTCCTCATTTAATACAATTTCTCCGTTCGTTCCCATTACTCCACAATTTGCATTGTCATTATCCTATTTTTGTTGTCATTTGACTCGTAGTACTCATACTTGAATGAAAAACCATTATTGGTATCAAATTCAGCATCACAACAACACGTTGTACATCGGGAAAGCACCCCGACACAGCCCATGGTACCTTTAGCAATTTAGCAATCACCTGCCCTCAGTTTCTACCCCGTGTACCCTCTTCTGCTGCTGAACTTTACTCTGCCAAAATCAATCATGATTTTGAGCACATCTATGAAATATTTCCTGAAACGTCTCTGCTTAAACAAATGACTTAATGAAAGAATCATTTCATTGTTGCAGCCAGATTGGGGTCCTTCTACTGATGGTTTCTGCACTGGCTCAAAGAAGCATCTATTCAGCTGAAACCATTATGCAAAATGTCTTTGTCCTCTTCTGTTCCGCTCCAGAAGCAGTGATTACAAAGATCCACGGCAATATCAGAGGCCTTCATCCAATCGGATCCCAACAGTCTTTCTGATGCATTCCTGACCTTCTGAATAACATACATCAAAACTGAGTTTGCCTGCCCAAAGCACCCAGTGCCAACCGCCCCCCCCCCCCCCCCCCCCAAACCTGCTTGCCTCAGCCCCCAATCTACAGAGGAAACTTCACGCTTTCCATGGAATCATCCCCTCAATCCTGGATTTGACAGCTCTGCAATATTTGTATAGTTTCTAACAGCTGGCAGTTTGTATCTGTTTCAGGCCTCTATAACTTGGAGTGCTAGATTGCTGTTAGTCAATGCATTAGCTTTTGAAACTTTATCAGTTCTGGCGGCTGCATTGGTTGAAATTATTGTTACCCTTTTGAGAGGCTTTATTTTTTGAGGTGAGATATTGCATTACTGCATATTATTAGTTTGGGAGCTTGACTTGATCAGGTGTGTAGGCTTTTTGTGGTATTGAATTAGATCCAGATATAATATTTTCTGAATTTTACACTGCATAGTCAGTAATATCCCACATTAATCACTTAACTGAACATACAGATTAAAAGGAGAATCGACACCGCAAACTGCTTTGGAATATCCCGAAATCAGAAACTATTGAATGCTCACATCCACATAAAAGATATCACTGAAACAGAAAGAAATCAGAAGATGAGACTGTTGCTGTTTGAGTGAACAGCGGCATTTGGTATAGAATACACCTCTAATGTTCTAAGTTGATTAATGTGATCAGAAGTGACATTTGCAACTCCAGTTCAGAAACCAAAATGCAACCAATTCTACCACAGCAATCAATGCTGGAATCTGTTAGCTCAGTTTAAAAAAAAAATGAACAATGTTGCAACCTCAATATTTCAGAGGATCCACAGCGTATAAATTAATGTCTTTGGGAACATTGCGTCCGAGTTTCAAATTGACAGACAGTCGTCAGCACAGAAAAATGCCGCAATTCACTTTGAAAATGTTGGATATTTACGAAACGGTCGCTAAAATACTGAACATCATTCTTGCTGTAGTTGGTGTCCCAGGTAAGTTACTAGAACCGTTAAAGTTGTGTGAATACGTGAGTGAGCTGCCCTCTCCTTTCACAATGTGATTGATAATCGTATGTGCTCTCTCCTGATCACGGTTCTAACTCCAACCGATGGGTGAAAGCACTTACTTAAGTCAAATGTCTGGATATTTCTCTCCGGTTTTTTTCGGTTTTCTCAACTGATAATATACCTGCTGAATAACTCAGAGGCTCTCTGAATGATCATGTTATTGTATTTAGTGGAATGTCGTCTAATTTTGAATCACATAGCAAGGAAAGGAAACTTCTTGCCAGGAAAGAAATAGTAGGAATCAGACTGAAAGCAAACCGAGGGTCGGTCGCCAACTAGAGTCCACACATATCCCCAGTGACAAATATGTGACTGGGTGTTCCTCTCAGTTTAGGAAGTTACGGAGAGTGGGTCACTAACTGGAGTGGAATAGGTTTATTACAGTGTCCTGCGTCACAGAGACTGCAAAAGTTCAAGAAGGCAGCTCACCTGCTCCTTCTCAAGGGAAAATAGGGATGGGAATTAATGCGAGTCCAAGCCAGCGAAACCTGCACCCCATAACTCAAATTAAATAACTTGCCTATTCACACCCACTGAAGAGGATTTATGACATTGTTGAGACTAGATGTACAACTAAAAACCTCTACCAACAGTGACCATTTGCTTGGCAGTAAACCTCACATGTGGTGCATTCAGTTGCATGCACCTCTCTGAGAAAGCAGCTTCTGATAGGTTAGGCAATCCAAGTCTCAGAGCAACAGGCAGAGCAGCAGCTGAAGCAGAAGAATTACAAAGCTGTAAAAAAAATCGAATCCTTCTGTTGCACGGGTTAAGGGAGCAGAGGCCCATAGCCAAGCCGTGCTTGATGCAGAGTGTGTACCTCAACTTGTCTATATGGCTTCAGTGGTGGACCTTCTTCAAATATAAAGCCACACAAACAAACACCAGTGACCAAGCAGTCCCCAATTGCCTCTAGTTCTAAAACCACTACTAAGTCTAAAATTAAGCTGCAATAATTCCCCATCTCTTGCGCCCCCCACCCCCCACATCACACCAACCACACCGGACTGGGTTTGCCATTGACTACATCCCTGCTACAAGGGGTGAATCCAGTTGAACACGTTGGGAGTTGCCTTGTGAGGCTTGGGGGCAAAAAATATTCGTGAACGACCCATCATTAAAATCAAGCATTAAGTCACCGACCCAGTTTAACGTTTCTAGTGCGAAAGCCTTTTCCCCATTGGGCCTCATCTGAATTCCCAACAAAAGCAACGAGGCTTGAAATGATCTTGAAAAAGAGTTTTAATTCTTTAACATTTCTTGTCGGAAGTTTAACTGGTTGGTGAGCTCATTAATGTGGGGAGGGGGGTGAACAGGATTTTCAGAAAGAACAGCCAAGATTCAGTGCGCCCCAAAGAATCAAAAGAGCTTTGGCAGCAAATAAGTTGGCTTGTCACTCCATCGAGCCCGTGCAATCTTTCTGTTGAGCATCCTGAGTCTGCCCCATTCGCGTCCTCCACACCCGACCACTGCTACCCCCAACCCCACCGTTACGTCCACCCACTCCAGACTTTGTATCGGTTCATGCCGCTCACTCCGTCTTGGAATTAATAACTGAAGAGGGAATATTTTTGTTTCACTAGGAAGTGCTCTTTGAACCTGCGCGTGAGACATTGATGGGAATGCCAAAGAAAAGAAATGATTTTAAGCTAAACCTATAACAAAATCTATTTCTGTGCTGGTTTCATTACCATTGCTGAACTTTTTAAGCAATCAAACTATTCATGAAATCTGTCACACTTGTTGAATCAGAACTATTGAAGCCAATTAGTCATTAATCCATCATCGGCAACTTTTCCCCGAGGCTTCCATTATTTTAATAAACTCTTCAGTAGATCATTCCCTCAAAAGATGTTTATTCATGATAACATTTGCAGACATTGATCCCATTTCAAAACTCTACGCCATTCGATGAGCATAGGGAGGGTGTTTGTCAAGTTGCCCTGAAATGTTGTAGACCCTTATTTTTCTAATTGGTGAATGAAGTTCTGCAAAGTTGTTAAACAGAAGGCCAATAAAGTACTTAAGACTGCCAAGCAATGTTAAGGTCGACTGCTGAAACTTCGTGTCCATCTTCCCTTGAATAACTGTCTTGGGAGGGCATGGTAGATGTTATCTTAAGACATTTGCATTCCATGAAACTATCCATAATGATTTGCCAGAACATTAGCGGCGCCACGGGCACTTTCTAATCCTTAAAATACAATGGCAAGATCAGTCGTCCGAGTGAACATGGATAGCCAACGCAATATATAATGATTCACATTATAATTCAGAGTCAAATTATCCCTCAATTACACTTTTACTACAGTCCCCCTGCCCGAACTTTTACACGATAAAGAGAACTGAATGCCAATCGACTGGTATAAATAGGGCCGAACAATACCTCCAGTTTTGTTACAAACGTAAACATGAGATCCAGGACTGAACTGATGTATAGAGGGTTTTATCAAAAATGCAATGTTCGCTAATTGGAATTTTGAAGGCAACATATCACAGAACGTACGTAAGAATGAATTATTGACAATATATTTAACAAGATATTTCAAAACAACATTTATTTTTTCTGAAAAGTATGGAAACAAATCCATTCTTACCTGAGCATTTGACAGATGCTGCATTGCCAGGGTTGCAGGTGTGTTCTCCCCAGGCGCTGGCTTGACATTGCACGATGCTGGACTCATTGCTTTTGCAGTGAAAATTATCCAGCCAAAAGGAACCAGGAGCTGCACCAAAATGGGAACCGGCAGGGGCTGATTTGACCGCTCTACAGCCCAGATCCTCACATGCAAATTTTTCATCAACATGTCCCCGTCGTCATCACAGACAGATCTGCAAATCTCATTATAATGTATCTCCAATGTTCTGGAAGAGGAGTCTGCCCATTAATGAGCCCCATTGGGATCTCATCTGCAGAAGCGGAGATTGAAAGGAGTTATCTTAACACTGCATTGAAATACTCGTAAATTCAGCAGGTCGGGTGGCGAAGTGATTTGCCTCTGTGGCTGTGCGAAGGAAGATCCGGCTTCGAAGCACAACTGAAGTCCAGAGGAAAATGGGTGGTACATTATTAACGGGGTCTAACGGTTTGAATCCAATCCTGTCAAACATTCCAATTCTGCCATTGCAAGCGTGAAGAGACGAGAGGGTCCAGAGAAATGTTACTGGAATTGTAACAGGGATGAGGGGCTTGAATTAGGTAGAGAGACTGGAGAAGCTGGGATTGTTTTCTGTTGAGCAGGCCAGGCAAAGGGGAGGTTTAGTAGAGTCATTTAAAATCACGATTGTATTTGATAATGTAAATAACGAGAAATTGGCGATACTGGAAAGTCAGTCAGTAACCAGCACAGGGACTTTGAAAGTGATTGGCAGAGAAGCTTAGAGCGGTTGAAGAGTTCTTAGTGCCAAGAAAGTTGGAATGTTCTTCCTGACAGGCTGGCGAATGCAAATAAACATTTAATTGTGAAAATAGATTTGGATGAGCACAGGCAGTGGGTATTTGCAAAGCTAATGGAGGGGAGAAGAGAAGGGTTGATTAGATAGGTCTGGCAACGTATTGAAACGGACTCCATGGGACACATGGTGTCTTCCTCAAATGTGTAATTCCATGGCTCTATTCCATCAGAGGCCTTAGGTTGCGAATATCATATTTACAGTTGATTTCTAACAGAATCATCAAGATAGAGGCTGCTCATAATTGTATGCTGATGGATGCAAGAGCAAAAACAGACACACTCACTGCCTCTCAGGAAATCATCTCAGGAGCTCCTCGCAGAAACTTCTGTCCGGAAAACTTTTTCAGGAAATTCCTCTTGCCATGCCTTTCATAGTATACTTCGTGTCAGATCACTCCTTCCGAAGCGTAGCACCTCACACTATTCAGAATTACATTTCATCTAGTAAATTGCCACCCTCCACAAGATGAAAGGCAACGGTAGGAATGATGGAGCGGACGCCAGCCCAGCGTTCCTTCGCTGGCTCTGCATCATTCGCTGGAAGATCAGGTGGAGGCGGATGGTCGTCTTCTCACAGATGGCCGGGAACTCTGCCCCGCAGGCCTAGTCATACAAGCGCTGCAGCCTCATCAGGCCGCAGTTTATCCTCATTCTGTACGTCCTGTTAAATGTGTTTTCCGGTTGTCCCGGAACACGTCTTCGGTGGGCAAAGGAAAAGAAAAAAATAAACAAGAAAGTGGTCAGTGCTCACCTGGCGGGATTGAGATACTTTATCTCATCTGAGCAGAAACAGACCCGCAACCACCCAGCACCGTTCCAATTAAACTATTTGACCCCTGACCTTCTGCCTAATGCACTCTGATCCCTGATCCCCTGAAAGGCATATAATCTGTGACCTTCAAGTGTCCTCTGTTCACTTGAACCAGCTTGGCTTCTGCTCTCTTGATTCATTGCCTAACCCTAATTTCCCCTGACCATGTCAATCGCATGACCTTTACCTGAACCCTGAAAAGTTGCCTAAACTTTGAACCTCTGTCTTACCCAGCCAGAGCCCTGATGCTCTGACACCTGACACCTTACAGTACCCTCTGTTCTTTTAAATCAATCTGACCTATGCTCCCTTGATCCAGTGCCTAACCCAGATTACACCTGGCTGTCTGTGTAACCGCGACTCCCTACCTAATGCTTCAAACCCTGCCTAACCCCTGATCATCTGTCTGAACCCTACCTAAACCTCACCCATTGCCTAACCCCTGACTTTCTGCCTAACCAATGGCCTTCTGCCTAATCATCTAGCAAACACATGACCTTTTTTTCTAACCGGGTGAGTCTGTCTATCCACTGAATTTCCGCCTAACCCTGCTCATATCTGCGTAATCCCTGACCTTCAGCATAAACATTGACTCTAGCTCATACTCTGTTTCACCCCATAGCTTTACCTATCACCTCGCCCTTTCCCTGACCTCAACACTTTGCCTAACCAATGATGTGTGTCCTAACCCTGTCTCTTGGGCTACCCCTTGACACTCTGCTCCACCAATGCGGTTCTGTCTTTGCACTGGCAATCTGTATAACCCCTTACCCTCTGCCTAACCAAACCGACTCTATCAACACCTGGTCCACTGTCGAACCCCTGACCCTATGCTTTAAGCTGACGCAGTCTGACACCTAATCCCCTCGACCTCATATATTTGTGACCTTCATGCTGGCCTTTGCGTTCCTGACCCAGCGTGAGCTCTGTTCCCTCGACCGTGCATCACACCAGGATTCCCTCGTTCCTCTGTCTCACCCCTCGCACTCTACTAGGCCTTTTCTCCGCCTTTCAGAAAAGCCACAAACCATCAGCCTATTTCCACCCTGGTCAAAACCCTCCCCTCTCTGCTCAATCCCATCAGCAACGCCACCTCAGCCCCACTGCAACCTTGCGGCTCATCCTTGTGTTCTCCTACCCCTGAAGCCCTCTGTTATTCACGTTAACCCATGTGTGACCTATTGCCCATCCCTCCAGATCCTTCTCCCTTCAGTTACCGAGGCGGTTATCTGAATCCAATAGGAGGCTTCCTTAGCATGAGCAAAGAGGAAATTCTGTGGTAGTGGAACGTCATCGTTAGTGGGCATAGGAAATGTGGTACAGGGGAAACTGGGGAAAGATGGGATTTTGGGGAAACGGTGTGAACATCATGTTGAATAGATTTGGAGAGAAAATGAGTTTGGAGATGGGATATTCACTCGCAAGGACGGAGCGGTTTGGAGAGTCAAGAATTTTTTACATAGAGAGGGCTGATGGGCTGATGATGGGTCCCGCGCCCTCTCTCCAGGGCTCTGCTCTCTCCACCCCAACCCCACCAGCCCCCCATCCTTACTCTCTCTCTCCTCACCCCGACTCTCTTCATATGAGAGATGAATGATCAGGTTATTAAAGCTAATTCTGTTTCCGGGTGCTGGCTGAGTTTATTGGGGCTGACGTGCTGTGTCAACTTATCAGTACTTTATCGTCTCTCTGTCTCTGTAACTGTTTGTCAGTGAAGGCCACATCTGTCACTCAAACCAATCACTGCCGTTGAGTATTGAGGATTGTGTTTTGAGATTTTTCACGCCCAGTTAAACATAATATAAATACAGTTGTAAGGTTTGCAAAATAGTCAGGTAGTGTTGAACAGGGTTGATCTAATCCATTTTAACAGAAATGAGAATCACAACCCAACACCCCCCCCCACCACCCCCCCCCCCCACCTTCCCCGCCACTCCGCCCACCCGCCCCGCCCCCCCCCCCCCCCCCCCCCCCCCCCGCTCCACCCGTCAACAACCCCCGGAAGGACACTCACTCTGCCACCAGAGGAATTCAATGATATTATTAGGGAAAACCAGTCCAAACTGCTATTTCTGACTGTCATTGTGAACATCAGCACCGGCTCTATCCAAGGCCAGGAGCTCCACCAAGGGGCAGAGAATGCATCTGGGTTATTCCCTGGATTTGAGGATTGAAATGTTCCTCTATGTGGTTCACGAAATTTACTATCCATTGTTCGCTGCTCTTGCAGCTGCTGGTAAGTTTCTGCACGCAGCATTGTTTTTCTCAGACATTTGTTATTTTATTGGTGTCCCTGTCATTGAATGGCTCCTCTCTTCACTGTTATTGCTGTTCCTGGTAAGACACTGTATCCAGTAATTTTCCCAAAAGCTACCATTCGCTGCAGTACTCTTGCACTTCTTTAACTCTCTGCACTAAACACCATATAATCATCGAATGCTACTGATAGGCATTGCCTGCAATTTTTGTGTTGCAAATGTTGTCAAACCTGACCAGCATCAGCCCCAATTTTGCCTGTGCAGTACTGTGAGTGCAGAAGTTCCACTTCAGCTTTCCACGAATGAGGAATAGAGCTGTGCAATGTACAATGCTCAGTGAACAACGAAACTCCTGCACTTATGATTGAGGGAAAGCCATTGCAGGAGCAGTTGATGATGTCTGCGACTATGGTACTAACCGGAGGGACTCCAGGAGCAGTTACTTAGCCTCAAACAACCCAAAGCACTTCCCTTTCTCCGGACTGCCGGCCCAAATAGTGTCAAATGCGGCCTGAATTCATGGACAGTCACTGCCAGTCATTTTTCTTTAATTGATTATTTCCGCCCTGTTAAGCCCATGGCTGCAATGACGCCTGCCAGCCACTGGTCTTAGATGAATACAGAGTGAGACGCATTCCCCAGGTTTCAACTGTGCAACTGGCGCCAGCTTTCACGACCAAATACACATTCCATCAGATTGTTGATGACTGAGGTCAATCCCGTTCTTCCATTCTTTGTTTGTGTGTGTGTGTTTGTGTGTGTGTGTGTGTGCGTGTGTGAGGGTGTGCGTGTCTCTGTGTGTGTAGGTGAGTGTGTGTGTGTGTGTCTGTGTTTGTGTGTGTGTGTGTGTGTGTGTCTCTGTGTGTATATGAGAGTGTGTGTGTGTGCGTGTGTGTGTCTGTGTGTATATGTGAGTATGTGCGTGCGTGTGTGTGTGGGGTGGGTGTGTGAGTGTGTGTTTGTGTGTGTGCCTGTGTGTGTGTTACTCACACATTACATCACACTGTTGATGAACGAGATCAATCCCATTCTTCCCTTCTTTGTGTGTGTGTGTGTGTGTGTGTGTGTGCCTGTGTGTGTGTGGGTGGCGAGCTTCTGTGTGTGAGTCTATATGTGTGTGTGTTTGCGTGCATGTGTCTGTGTGTTTGAGTGTGTGTGTTTGTGTGTGGGGAAGGGAGTGTGTGTGTGCGTGTGCGTGTGTGTTTGTGTGTGCGTGTGCATGGGTGTGTGTTTGTGTGTATGTGTGTCTTTGTACAGGACATAACAGGCCAATTTCCCACTTCTCCCTGTAGGTTCCTCTCATCTGGTTTTCCTGCAGCAGCTTGGATGGAGCTGCGTCTAATTCTGGGGCACAAGTCCTCAATGCTGTGGCAGAGATGCGGTCAGCTCTGGGGCTTTTGCTGTGCCCAGTGAGCTCACATCTCCCCTGATATAACCCATGTGAATCGAAGTAGCTTCAGTCAAGCATCGGTGATTCAGGGCAATTGAGGAGGATGGATCAACCACCTAGTCCTTCTGTCGGAATATGTTTACAAATCTTGCAGCTGGGTATTTTGTGCTAACCTGCTGTGGGCTCAGATCATTGAGAATGTGAATGAGTGCACAGCCACTTCCTCTGGTCAGTTGATTGTTTTTTTTTTTAAATGAACCCAACATTTGATGTTACAGAAACGCAGAGCTTTAATCTGACTGGTTGATTGAGGGTTAGCTTCATTCTTCCAAGTGGCATTGGTCTCATCTGTTTGTGTTCAGATTATATTAAGTTAGCTTTGCCACATTCGTAACTCATTTTGAGATGCAACTTTTGCTGATAGAAACCCCCATCGCTGATAATGTTAAACATTTAGTATTCAATAATATTTAAAGAAAACACCTTTCTCCGGAGGAAAGCAGTGTCATGGACACAAGAGTTAGAAGACATAATTGGGCACAGCAAGGCATTTCCAATATTCAGCCATATTCTGTTCAGCTGGCAACTCGTTCCTGCCTGAAGAATAATGGAAATGTTTGTCCCCCTTCCTCGCAGTTAACGTGCTGACAATAGTAATCATTTCTCGGGGAAATTGTGGCCTCTCGAAATGTGTCACTTACTACTTTGTGGCCTGCAAGGGGCAGATCTGCTTGTCCTCTTCATCGATCTCATACTGAGGCACCTTTCAACTGGTTATACTCTCGAGTTTATGTTTCTTCTTTAAATGTCTGTGTGTAACTCCGATACTCTTCTGCTTTATGCAGTCACAGACTCTTCTGTCTGGTTCACTGTCGTTATACTTTCAATCGATTTGTGGCTATTTGTTGCAGTAAGCTGAGAACGAAACTTACACTGAGAAAACTGCACATGTGGTTCTGGGTGCAGTCAGTATGTTGAGCTGTTTCAATATTGGTATTTTATGTATACCCCGGAGTAATGGAAGATGAATTTCCTCTGGTTTTGTGTTGTGATAGTGGATGCTGTATATTCAAGGGCATGGGCAAAATCGAGATGCTTCATTGCATTTTTCCCCATTCTAGTATTCAATGTTTTAACGGTCAGGCATATTTTAGTGAGCAGCAGATCCTGCAGGAGTATCCTGATTCACAGCAATGGGGTGAGTACCAGAGACCCAGAGATGGAGAGTAGAAGGAGATACATCATTTTAATGCACATTATCCCGTTCAATTTCATTTTGTTATGGGCTGTCTTCGCGATGTTTTCCCTCTGGTAGTGGTTGGTAGCTTTGGGCTGCAGTTCTATAAATCCACCTATTTATATGAGAGAAATAGGCTTCATGCTGCAGCTCCTAAGCTGCTCAGCAATCATTGGTTTCTATACAGTAACACAGGCTAAGTTAAGAGAGCAGCTGAAATATCCCCTTCACTACGATTTTAAAACTCATTCAATGTGGAGCTGAGGACTCTCACTCCTCATAATCTTCCCGACACCCACTGTTTGCAGGAGGTCCAAGGATCGAGGCCACTTATCAGACTCTTCATGACAAGGGCTGAGCCACCCTGAACCACTTTTTGAGATAAACTGTGAACTGGAAAATCACTCCAGCTACCGTCTGGATTAGATGAGGGGCTTTTGGAAACTGTAGGGTCGGATTATTTACCCGGATCTCCTGTTTGAAAAGCCAAAATATCGGCATCTCTCATAAAATACCAAGTGACTGCCCCCTTGGGCATTATCAAGCCCAAGAGGATCTCATATAACAGTTTCCAATCTTGAGGGGATATTCTACAAAATTCTTCACACAATATGATCAATGAAATATCATACAGAATGGAGCTGGATGTAATGAACGAGAGGAGTGGGGGGCAGTGCCTGAGTGGAACGGGACGTAATGCCTGATGATTTTAGGATGTCCTGAGTGAGGCATGTGGTATGCCATGACTGAGTGAAGAGTGATATAGTCACTGAGGGAAGTGGGATTCCGTGACTGAGGAGAGAGGTTTGTAGTGACTGACAGGATGTGGATATAATGGTTGAGGGGAGAGGGATGTTGTGCCTGAGGTGGTATTGATCTCGTGACTGAGGACACTGGGATGCCATGTCGAGGGGAGTGGGGTGTAATTACTGAAGGGACTGGGATGCCGCGATGGAAGGGACTGGAATGTAATAACTGAGAGGACTTAGAATTAGTGACGGGGTTGCAGCCAGCAGTGGCAGAGCAGAGTGACATTTTTTGGGTTTCAGACTTTATAAATATTTACGTGAACCATTTTCTAAACTTTCCTACCAATTACATGATATATTGAGGTGATCTGGAGTCTGCAATCCTCCATGTCTCCAATGATAATGCAGACGCCCATTTTACTGAATATTTCTAGGTCAGCATGAGGCTCATTTTGTAAAATTGCTTTCACACTAAACTTGAATCAGATTTATCATTCGAAGTCTCAGTTTGAACCCATTTCAAAATTAACAAATATGCTCACCCTGTATCTGTATCACTCAGGCCAATGCCTCTTCCTACTGACTGTGTGTCCATTACTGACTGTGCATTTCAAATATACCTTTCTTATATTGAGCTGTTCTGAGTAATTCTGCATCTCAACTTCTTGCTACTGTCATCTAAAACTATCCAGGCAGAGGTGATTGACAGCGGCGTTTGGGGTTTCAACCAGCACTTAATGTGAGTAACACATTTATTTAGTATCACAGATCCTGAGATGTCACACAACGAGGGATCCGAGGGACAATGCTGTCGAAAATGCGCTCAGGATTCATCCACTTTCAGTGCGGGATCATCAGAATCAGGTGCCTGACTTTCCAACTCAATTTGTGGATAACATTCACCAAATGGAACTCCATCACAGAAGCTTATTCATTCTGTCAGCGAGGGGAGTGGACAGAGTGTGACTCTCGAGGTTTGCCCCTCCCCTCTCCCCCACCCACACTCATCCCCTCCAATCTACCTCCGTAGCCAGTTCTAACTCCCACCTCTAACGCTGCCAAGGGGCTTTGTGTGGGTGTGTCTGAAGCCTTGTTCTCTCGATGGTCCAATGGTCCTGGTACTCAGCAAATTGGATTGTGACCAGATGAATGCCGAAGTCCAAGCGATGTTCAACGGGAAGAATAAACTGGACACGTTGGAGGCAAAGGAAGCCCATCTCCGCCAGGTGAGGGGGTTCATCATGCAGTAGTTCTTGGCCTCAGTGCATCAATTACCCGAGTTGGCATTACTTAACATTCCATTGATAGGACATTTCCGGTAGACATTGAGTCGCGTGCAGGGATCATTATTCCTTCCTCACTCTCTGACGGGTGTTTGATTGAACAGATGGTGGGAGTTAATTTCCCCGATGCAGAATGGGCAGAGAGTGACCTGGTGTGGAGGGGACAGGGTATGTTCGAGTGCAGAGAGGTGGCCACGTTTCCCCCTCCTGTTCAGGAAAGGAATTTCACTCGTAATAAGGGGTCCGTCCATGTTTCCTGAGATTGATTTACAGTTGACCAGTAACAGCGTTCCCGTTCTCACCAACCTGAATCCTCATTCCCAGGTACATGAAATGCTGAAAAAATATCTTCCGTGCAATAAGCTTGTGCCAAAATTACAAGAGAATCCCGACGAGGAGAGCAAGAAATATCCCGGAGGATCCTGGTTCTTCACCGTGTGGTTTCCAGCCGGATTTCTGGAATGAATGATAGTCTTGGAAAGCATGAGGGTGTGGGCGCACTCGTGGTTCTGCGTGGGGTGGGATGTTGTGTTTTGGGGTTATATGCGATTTTGGGTTTATGGCGGCCATGAGATTGAATCATCATCTGCAATAGCTCTTGATATTAATTGAGAAGATTTGTCTTGTGATTTAAGGCCAGAAGAGGTAGGAGCAGAAGTAGGCCGTTTGGCCCATCGAGTCCACTCCACCCTTCAATGAGATCTTGGCTGACCAGATAACCCCTCACTCCACTTTCCTGTCTTTCCCCCAAACCCCTTGATTCTGGTATTTATTGAAAATCCGTCTATTTCAGCCACGAAAATGCTTCACGATCTAGCTTCCTGGGAACTCTGTGGTAAAGAATTCCAGGGATTGACTACCCACTGAGAGATGAAATTTCTCCTCGTCTCTATGTTAAATTCTCTTTACTCTGCCCTTATTCTGAGAATATGCCGTCTGGCCCTATAGTCTCCCCCAAGTGAAAACAGCCTCTCAGCATCCAACCAGTCAAACCACCCAACAATTTTCTTTCTTTCAGTAACATCACATTTCAAACGTCTAAAATCCAATGATTCCTGTCCCAACTTAGTCGACCTCTCGTCGTAAGAAAATCCCTCCATCAGAGGGATCAACCTAGTGAACTTTCTCTGGACTCCATCGAATGCTAATATCACTTTCCTTAGAAAACGACACCAAAACTATTCATAGTATTCTTGGTATGGCCTAACTTGTTACTTGTACAGTTGAGGGAATAAAGCGTCTGAAAGGTTGGCGATTGTAACTGCTAGTAGGCGATTCAGTACATATATATATATATATATATATATATTTATTTATCTCCCTTCCTTTCGAACGGGCCGGATCACAGGAGATGCCGTTGAGAGAGGATTCACTGGGGTGATTCCTGGATGAAGAGCGCTGCCTTATAGAGGACAGGTTGGCTATGTTCTGCTGGTGCCTGTTACAGTTTGGAAGAAGGAGAGGCGACATTAATGAATCAAGAATACTGAAAGGATGTGTTCCCCTCCTTGGGGGTGGGGGAACCTACAACATGACTTGAAGGGTTTCGGATTAAGGGATCTCCCATTGAAAACGGAGGTGACGAGGAATTTATTCCCTTAGGGAGTCGTCAGCCTGTGGAATTTTCTCTCTCCCCCACAGAGCAGCAGAGGCCGGCTCACTAAATATATCCAACACTGCGTTAGACAGGTTTATGACACAAGGGGTTAAAATGTTATTTGCTTGGGGTGGAGGGCAGAAACTGGTGTGTGGAGTTGATGTCACAAGCAGTTCAGCCATGACCTTGTCGAAAGGCGGAGCAGGCTTGAGGGGCTGAATGGCCTAATCCTGATACTCATTCCCATGTCCGTATAATCTGATTGAATTCGATTCTGAACTGGTGACAAACCCGTTTGAAATTTCAAACAATTTGGCAGCATTTTTTCTGAAGCTTTGCCACTCGCGTTTTCTTCATTGGTTAATATTTACTGAATAAATCAGTGACATCCGGCACCCAGCGTTCTGATCCGGTGGGGAAGTGATTATTATTATTAATAATAATAAGGAAGAAGAAGTAATCTTCTTTGTCATCTCTGGGGAGCGGGCGCACAGAGTACAGCGTGGTCCGTGTCACTGATACAGGACGTTCCCAGCCGCTGGGGATTATGGGAAACAGAACCGCTATTGTTCCCACAACAATTGAGACACAGGATTG
The DNA here is from genome assembly GCA_026770705.1 of Isurus oxyrinchus. Classification (NCBI taxonomy): domain Eukaryota; kingdom Metazoa; phylum Chordata; class Chondrichthyes; order Lamniformes; family Lamnidae; genus Isurus; species Isurus oxyrinchus. The sequence continues at coordinate 6,013,776 of JANJGN010000041.1, read as the reverse complement.
TCGCCTTTAGGAGGAGGCAGGTGGAGGTTAACAGGTTACTTTCAATAGGAATCAGGTCAACAAGGTAAGGACACAACAAAGGAGAGATTCTACTGCAAATTTCCCCAGGTATACAGGCAAAACCTAGAGATATTATATCAACCTGCAATACCGTTCTGGTTTACCCACTCACTATTACTGTTCCATAACTCTGCTGCATGGTCTCCTAATCACACACACGCCTTTACTGAATCAGAGAATCACACAAAACAGAAGAGGCACTTCACTGAGATTTAGGAAACAGTTGACCTACATACCCAATCCCATTCAGCAGCACTTGGCCCCTAGCCTTGAATGTTATGACATGCCAACTGCTCATACACATCCTTTTTAAAAGGATGTGAAACAACCAGCTGCCACCACACTCCCAGTCATTGCATTCCAGACCATCACCTCCCACTGGGTAAACAAAAGATTTTCCTCACATCACCCCTCAACCTCCAGCCCATCAGCTTAAACATGTGACCCCTCGTCACTGTTCCTTCAACTAAAGGCTCAGCTGCTCACTATCAAACCTTTCCATGCCCCTCGTAATCTTGAAAACTTCGATCAGGTCGCTCCTCAGTCTTCTCTGCTCCAACCGAGGTAACCCACGACTATCCAACCTTTCATCAGAACTTGCATGTTTCATCCCAGGCGGCATCCTGGTGAATCTCCTCTGCACCCGCTGTAGATGCACCAATCTATATACACATAGCTTTAGTCTCATCAATGTTCTTTCCAACTCCAACATGAACTCTGTACTTTATAATCCATGCATCGATTCATAAAGGCAGGTGTCCCAATTGCGTATTTCACCACACAACTAACTTGCCTTTCCGCCTTCAGGGATCTCTGGACATACACGCCATGGTTCCTTTATTCCTCTGACTTCCTAGTGTCGATCCATTCATTGAATACTTCCTTGTCAAGTTACTCCTTCCAAATTGTATCACCTGACACTTTTCCATGTCGAAATCCAACTGCCAAATATCTGCAAATCTGACCATCACGTTTAAAAATTCCTGTCGTACAAGACACAGAAATCTTCTGTTATCGACCCGGCCAATCTTTCACACCTTTGCACAAACACAGGAAGGATATATTTGATAGACTAGCGGGACCAACGCAGTGCACAATCACGTAGGGAATTTCATTAATAAACTAGCGAGAACAACCAGTCTGTAAATAGGCAGGGAATGTAAATCATGACCTAGCGAGAGCAACCCAGTGTCTAAATAGTTAGGGAATGTAACTAATAAACTAGCGGGAGAAACGCATAGTGCAAATGGAGGAAGAATGCAATTAATAAATTAGAGAAAGAGATGCAACTCAGTGTTCAAATGAAGGGGAATGTAATTAATTCATTTGAGTTGGAGAGGGAGAGCAACGCAGTGTGCAAATAAAGGTAGAATGCAATTAATAAATTAGAGTGAGCGAGAACAACCCAGTGTTCAAATAGTGGACAAAAATGTAATTGATAAATTGGGAAGTGAGAGAGAGAACAACACAGTATGAAAATAGAGAAGGAATACAATTCCTGAATTATAGAGAGAGCCACGCAGGGTGGAAAAATCGAATCAACTCAATTAATGAATTAGAGAGAAAGAGTGAGGTCAACCCAGTGACCAAATAGAGGAGGAATGTAATTAATTAATTATAGAAAGAGAGAGCGAGAGAGAGCCAGTGTAAAAATTGAGTTGATATGCAAATACAATTTAAAGAGTGAGAGTAAACAAGTGTGCAATTAGCGTTTTGCAAATAATACATTAGAAAATGAGATGCAAAGAGCAACCTAGTGTGCACATAAATGATGTAAGTGATCACTAAATAAAGTCGAGGTAGATAGAGCACACCTGTGCACAAATAGTGAAGGAATGGAATTGCGAAACGAACGAGAGCAATTCAGTGTGCTAATAGAAAGTTAATGAAATTTATGAACAACAGAGAGCAAGCCAGTTTCCAAATAGGGAGGGAATGTACTTAGCAAGTTGCGAGAGCAAACCAGTGTGCAAATAGAAAGTTAATGAAATGAATGAACAACAGAGAGCAAGCCAGTTTGCCAATAGGGAGGGAATGTAATTAGCAAGCAATGGAGAGCCAAACCGTATGCAAATAGGTAGGGAATGTAATGAATATACTAGTGAGAGCCACCCATGATGCAAATAGGCAACAAATGCAATTAATAAACTAGCTAGAGGAAAATGGTTAGCAAACAGACAGGGAATGCAGGTAATAAAATAGCGAAGGCAACGTAATGTACCAATAAGCAGTTAACGTAATTAATTATCTAGCGAAAGAAACTCAGTGTCCACATAAGCAGAGCATGGAATTAATTAACTAGCAATTGCAACTCAGTGTACAAATAGGCAGCAACTTTAACTAATAAACTATCGAGAGCAACCCATTGTGCAAATAGGCAGGGAATCTAATTAATAAACTAGCGAGAGCAACCCAGTGAGCCTATAGGGAGGGAATGTAATTAATAAATTAGGGAGAGCAACCTAGTGTGTAAATAGGGAGGGAATGTAATTAATAAACTACTGAGAGCAACACAGTGTGCAAATAGGCAGGGAATGTAATTAATAAATTGGCGAGAGAAACCCAGTGTGCAAATAGGTAGGGAATATAAAAATTAAAGCACCAAAGCAACCCAGTGTCCACCTAAGCAGCGCAGGCAAGTAATAAACTAGCGAGTGCAACTCAGTGTGCAAATAGGCAGGGTCCGTAATTAATAAACTTGCAAGAGCAACACAGTGTGTAAACAGGCAGCGAAAGTAATTAATCAACTAGCGAGAGGAATCCAGTGTGCAAATAGGACGAGAAAGTAAGTAAATAAATGAGCGAGAGGCATCCAATGTGCAAATCGGCAGGGAATGTAATTAATAAATGAGCCAAAACAGACCAGTGTACAAATGGAAGGGGAATTTAATTAATGGACTAGCGAGAAAACGTAGTGTGCACATAGGCAGAGAATGTAATTAATAAAGTATCTAGAGCAGCCCAGTGCGCAACTAGGCAGGAATGTAATTAATAAAGTAGCAAAATCAAACCAGTGTGCAACTAGAGGTGGAATGTAATTCATAAACTAGGGAAAGGAACCCAGTGTGCAAATAGGCAGGGAATTTAATTAATAATCCAGCAAAAACAACCTAGTGCGGCAATGGGCAGGGAATGTAATTAATTAACTGTTGAGAGCAACCCAGGGTACAGCTCGGCCAGGCTTGGCCTAAATAGCCAAGTGGTTATGGTACTGGGTTTGTAATCCCAAGATCAAGAGTTCAAATCTCACAATGGCAAAACTATGAAACAATGTAACTTCATCTGAAACAGATGGAAATGGGTTTGTACTCGAAAGAGTATCAAGAGTTCAAATCTCACAATGGCAAACTATGAAACAATGTACAGCTAGGCCAGGGAGTATAATTACACAACTAGCGAGAGTAACGCGGTTTGCAAGTAGGCAGGGAAAGTAATTAATAAACTATGGAAAGCAGCACAGTCTGTAATTGGGCAGGGAATGTAATTAATAAATGAGCGAGAACAACCCAGTGTGCAAATAGGCAGGGAATGTAATTAATGAACTAGCGAGAGCAACCCAATGTGCAAATAGCCAGGGAAAGTAATTAATAAACTAGCGAAGGCAACCCAGTATGCAAAAAGGCAGGGGTTATCTTTATTAAATTAGCGAGAGCAGCCCCGTGTGAAAAAAGGCAGGGAATGCAATTAATAAACTCGCGATAGCCTCCCAGTGTGCCATTAGACAATGAATGTAATTATTAAATTATCGAGAGCAAGCCAGTATGCAAATGGGGTTGGAATGTAATTAATTAACTAGCGAGAGCAGCCCAGTGTGAAAATTGGCAGGGAATGCAATTATTAAACTAGCGAAAGTAACCCAGTGTGTAAATAGGGAGGGAATATATTTAATAATCTAGCGAGAGCAACCCAGTGTGTAAAGAGGCAGGGAATGTATTTAATTTAACAGTGAGAGGAACCCATGTTGAAAATAGGCATTGTATGTAATTAATTAACTACCAAGAGGAATACATGTTGCAAATAGGCAGCGAATGTAATTAATAAACTAGAGCAACCCATGCTGCAAATAGGCAGGGCATTTAATTAATGAACTAGCGAGAGTAACCCGGTGTGCAAGTATGCAGGAAATGTAAATAATAAACTAGCGAGAGTAACTCGGTTGGCAAGTAGGCAGGGAATGTAATTAATAAAATAGCGACAGCAACCCAATATATAAATAGGCTGGGAATCTAATTCATAAACCAGCGAGAACAACCCATGTTACAAATAGGCAGTGAATGTAATTAATAAGTTATGACAGCAGCCCAGTTTGCAAACAGGCAGTGATTCTAATTATCAAATTAGAGAGAGCTACACTTTGTGCAAGTAGGCATTGAATGTAATTAATAAACTAGCAAAAGCAACCAACCATGCAAATAGGGAGGCAATGTAATTTATAAATTAGCGAGAGCGAATCAGTGCACAAATAGTCAGGCAACGTAATTAATAAACTAGCGAGAGCAATCCAGTGTTCAAATGGTGGAGGAATGGAAATAATACATTGTGGAGAGAGAAACAAAGTGGGCAAAGCGAGACAGAATGCAATTAACACAGTTTAGAGTAGGAGAGAGCAACCCAATGTGCAATAACACTGAGTTTTAAAAATGAATGCACTGAAAACACAGATAATGCATCTCCTCTCGTGAGACAGTGTCTCTTGAGCTGGGAAATGTCAATAATTTTCAAAAAAATGTTTCATTGAAATTTAAAGCACTTCAACAATACTCATCCCACAAGCAAAGAGGTTCCATTAAAAATGTGAAGACCGCCCGGGCTGTTCGCCTGATGCCAACATTAAGTCTGAACGCGCAGCTCAGTTTATTACTTTAATTAGTTTTTAAAAGGCGTTAATAGGCCCTCGTCAGCCTGGCCGGCTCACGTAACTGAAAACCTGAATGACACGTGGTGACATTGTGATTCACTTTTAAGAAAGACAGAGAAAGCAGCCCAAGGTGCTAATCGGGTAGGAAGGTAATTAATAAGTTAGAGGGAGAGTGGAGAGCTATACAGCATGCACATCGAGGAAAGATGCAATTATTAAATCAGAGAGAGAATAAACAAGCGTTCAAAGGGAGGAAGAAATGAATGAATAAATTACACAGGGCATCCGAGTTTATGAAGTTCGGAAGAATATAATCAACGAAAGAGACAGAGAGAGAGAGAGAGAGAGAAAGCAACCCCATTTACCAGTAGACGAGGAATACAATTATTAATTTAAAGAGGGAGCAACAGAGTGTGCAAATAAAGGAGGAACATAATTAATACATTAGAGAGAGAGCAGCCTAGTGTGCAAATGGAGGAGGAATGCAAATAATGAATTTGCGAGAGCAACCTGCTGTCAAAATAGATTTGGAATCTAATTAGTAAATTATGGAGAGAGCGAGAGGAACCCAGTGTGGAAATAGGGGAGGAATGCATTTAATAAATTAAAGAGAGATGGAGAGCAGCACAGCGTGCAAAACCAGGAGGAACACATGCATTAAACTCGAACGAGAGCAAGCCAGTGCACAAATAGAAATAGAACGGCATTAACAAAAGAGACAGAGCAACCCAGTTTCTAAATTGTGGAGGAATATAATTTAAGGAAAGAGGGAGAGACAGAGAAGCTCGGTGATAAAATAAAGTGGGAAGGTAATGAATAACCAAACTAGTGAGAGCTTTCCAAAGTGCAAACTGGACGAAGATGATGAACAAATTGGAGTGAGAGATAGCAACCCAATGGTCAACTACTGGAATAATGTAATTTATAAATTACAGAGAGAGAGAGAGAGAGCAGCCCAGTGTATAAATTGATGTGGAATGAAATTATTAAATTTGACAGCGAACAAGCCAGCATGCAAATAGAGGATACATTTAATTAATACATTAGAGAGAAGGAGAAAGTAGCCCAGTTTGGAAATAGAGGAGCAATGTAATTGATAAATTATAGGGAGGGAGAGAGAGGGAGCAACCAGGATGTAAACAGAGGAGGAAGGTAATTATTTAATTAAGGAGACAACAAACCAGTCAGCACATATAGGGGGAATGTAATTAATACATTAGAGAGAAAGACAGAAAACAATCCAGTGCCCACGGAGAGTTGGAATGGAGTTAATGAATTAGAAAGAGAGAAGGAGACAGCAATCCAGTTTGCAATCAGAGGAAGAATGTAAGTAATGAATCAGAGAGAGAGAAAGAATTAGCAATCTAGTGTGCAAATAGAGGAGTAATGTAACTGATGAATAAGAGAGGGAGAGCACAATCCAATATGCAAATAGAGACGTAATGCAATTATTTAATTAGGGTGACGGAGAGCGAGAGAGCAACTGCGTGTGCAAAAGGAGGAGGAATGCAACTTTGAAATTAGAGAGAGCAACACAGTGTCCGAATGCCGGATGATTGTATTTAATAATTTGGACAGAGAGTAGCGCAGTCTGCGAATTGAGGAATGCAATTAATTACTTAGAGTGAGAGAGAGATAACAATCCCGTGTGCAAATAGAGAGGGAGCGTATTTAATACATTACAGATAACTGAGATACATAAACTACTCCCTCAACCTCTCCAGCCACGTTCAATCACACATGTACATAAACATCCAGGTACCTCTTCCGCAAAACTTTCTTTAAATTGTATCCTTTATTTTATATTGCCACTCCAAGTTCTTCCTGCCAAAAAGAATAATTTCACATTTATCCACGTTGTTATTCATCTGCTGCCTGTCCACCCACTTCACCTTCTTGTCTATGGCCTTTTGTAATTCTACACTATCCTCCTTACAAACCACGATGCTTCCAACGTTTGTATTTTCCACAGGTCTATGAAACTGTGTCCTGTACACACTGGCTCAGTGATGTATATCAGGAAGAGCACTGGTCAGAGCACTACTTGTCAATCATTATAAATCACGGTTATTTATACAAAGCGCCTGATATCGGACAAAGTGAAAAGAACAATGGAAAGTACAGCGCAGGAACAGGGCCTTCGGCCCTCCAAGCCTGCACCTATATTATTGCCGCTTAACTAAAACTTTTCGCACTTCCGGGGTGCGTATCCCTCTGTTTGCATCCTATTCATATGTTTGTCAAGCTGCCTCTTAAACACCACAATCGTATGTGCTTCCACCACCTCTTCTGGCAGCGAATTCCAGACACTCACTGCCCTCTGCGTAAAAAAAAACTGCCCGGTCCATCACCTCTTTAGGTTTCTTCTCTCACCTTAAATCTATGTCCCCTCGCAATTGACACTTCCACCATGGGGAACTGCTTCTGACTATCTACTCTGTCCATGCCACTCGTAATTTTGCAAAATTCCTTCAAGTCGCCCCTCAATCTCTTTCACTCTAGTAAGAGCAATCCGGGTTTTTTCCAACCTCTCAATATGTAATAAAATATCATGGTGACATGTCTATCTTTCCTTTGAGTTCCTATATTTAACTTTCTCATATTTTAAGCATTTTATTCAGTAAATACATTATTCAATTTGCTTAATGTATTATTAAATTAATATTTATATCAACCACCCAATTTATTTACCAATTCAGTATTAATTTACTCAAAGTTATAAGTTTACATTTTACAATGAAGTGGTCACAACAGAAAATTATTCAGAAACTAATTCAACCTGGGGCTGAGAAAGCCCAAGATATCTCTCAGTGGCCATCGCCTGTTCCGCACCATCTGTACTCAGTGTTCACCTGGGGATATTACCCAGCATATCTGTCACTGACCATCGAGTGTCCCTCACCATCTGTACTTAGTGTTCACCTGGGGACAGAGATTACACAGCATATCCTTCACTGACCATCAGGTGTCCCACACCATCTGTACTCAGTGTTCAGCTGGGGACAGAGATTACCCAGCATATCTTTCACTGACTATCGAGTTCCTCTCACCATCTGCATGAAGTGTTCACCTGAGGACTGAGCTACTCCATGATAACTCTCACTGAATATTTGCATCTTTTATGTTTGGTTAAGGTGACTCAGAAGTTATTGATATTTTACTGTTAGCTGAGTGCGAATGGTTAATATAGAATGCTCAATACTGTCTGGGAGCTGTGTCCTGGATAGAGAGGATGAGATGGGAAACGCATGGAAACCTCGTTCAGATAGGCAGGAAAGTTTCAAGTTTGAACTAGCGACTATTTCATCAGGAGGGAGGGAAACTGTGGTCATTGGTGCTTTGGGGGTTACAATTAAGTCGCTCCGCATCTTCAGCTATTTTTCATCTTAACATGAAACATTCTTTATCTCTCATTCGCGGACTGGGCACTCAATGACACGTGTGAAAATAACACAGTCCTGTACCAGGCCAGGAGGAGCATCGCCTGCCCTGGGACTGAGTGCTCTGTCCATTGGAAGTGTGATATCAAGCTTCAGGAAGGATGATACCGATTCAGAAGGCAATGTGCAGGGACACTTTCTGAATAACTAGACCAAGAGGGAAACTTATGAGTGTAGGTGCGTGAACGGCACATGGACAGAGCTAATCAATGATATCAATGGCGATATCGAAAACAAAAACATTTTCCTTTTTTTTTAGATAACAGTTTAATGCGACTGAATGGCCTGTTCCGCCTTTGCAGACACGAACATGTTGCTATGGGGTTGGATTCACATATAGGTCAGAACAGGTAAGGGCAGAAGATTTTCTTCCCAAAAGTGAACCTCCTGAATTGTTCCAGCAATGCTCTATGGGTTCACAGTCGGACAGTTACTGTGTCTAGCTTCATACTCCAGCTTTACTAAGTTCTTTTAATTTAACAGCAGCATTGGTGGTACTTGAGCTCCGGCCATGATCCTGGCTCTCTGGGTCACTCGTTTAATGACATTACCAATAAGACACTGCAGTCTCGTAATTGGACAGCAACATTCGCACCACACAATAAGCAGGCAATGACCATCACCAACAAGGGAGAGTCTAAACTTCCCCCCCTGACACCCAAAGACCAAAGACATTTGCATTGTTAAATCTCCAATTATAAGTTCATTGCTTTCTTCCCCATGAGCTCCACTTCTGCTTCCCCAAATCAAGTACACAAGACCTCTTTCCACATCTAAAAGGCACAAGTCAGGAGTATGATGAGATCATTTCTAATTACCTGAATGAGAGCAGCTGCAACAACGCAGCAAGCTCTACACCATCGAGGACAAGGCAGCCCCAATTGATTGGCACCTCATGCAGCTCCTTGACCGCTCACTCCCACCAACACTGACGCACAGTGGCAGCAATGTATTCCATCTACAAGATGAACAGCAGAAATTCACCAAGGCTCCTTAAACAGCACTTCCAAAAGCCACGACCACTAAACGCTAGAAGTGAAGTCAAGACCTTGAACAGGGAAGAGAGGAGATTCACCAGAATGCTACAGAATCTGGGGAGGGGGAGTGCCGGCTCCAGGTGCAAGGGATGAAGCACAGATTGCTCTCCCTCAGGCAGTGAATGGGAGCGGGAAAGTATTAGCAGACTTGTTCCAATAGATGAAGGGTGTGAATACAATAGAAAAATAGTGTTTGTTTATATTGGAAATAGAATTGAAATCAAAAGAAACAGATTCAAAGTCGTTGGAATAAAAAAAACAATGCAAGAACAATTTAAATATTTAGCAGGTTATGATCTAGGAACCTTTCCATTTCCCTCCTCCCTGTCCCCTCAATGAATGAGACCATTCCCTGTTCCAACCAGGACACTCGCCGTCGGCCTGCCCTCCTTTGGATCGCCCTTGGGGCCACTCGAACACGGGCTCCCTACTCCCCCAGGGACATGTGCCTGTTTCCCCTTACTTGGGGATCTATCGCTCTCTGTTCTCCCTTGGGAGCCTCTCTCTGTCCACACTCCCTCAGCGATCTCTCACTCTGCTCTCCCTCGGGGACCTCTCACTGTCCACTCACCCTCTGGGAACTCTAAATGTCCCCTCCCCTTCGGAGATCTCTATTATTCCCCTCTTCCTCTGTGACCTCTCCCTGCCTCGTCTGGCTCAAGGATCTCACCTCCGCACCACTTACCCGAGGACCTCGCGCTGTCCACTCTCACTACATCGCCTCTCCTTGTCCCCACTCACTAAGCGACATCTCAACATTCGCTCTCTCTCGGGGCTGTGTCCACAGCCCTTTTCTATTGGGAACCTGGCCCGGTCCCCTCGTCCTCGTGGACCTGACCACATCTTCTCTCCATCGGGGACCTGAACCGGTCTCCACTTCCTCAGGGAACTAAACCGATCCACTGTCCCTCGGGACCTCAGTGCGTCTCCTCTCCATTGGGGACATTAGCAAAACCCCTCTCCCACGGAGAGCAGGCCCCGTCCCCTCTAATTCTGGAGTCTTGCCCCATCCCTTCTTCCTCGGCGAGCTGACAACGTCCCCACTCCCTCGGGCATCAGAACGCTTCACCACGCCATTGGGTCCGGTCCTTGTCCTCGGTCGCTCCAGTATCTGTGCTCATTTCCTTTCTCAATGGGACCTGTCCCGTCCCTCTCCTTCGGTTACAATCCCCTTGTCCCCTCTGCCTCTGCAATCTCTCCTTGTCTTCACTCCATGGGGGTCCTGCCTCCATCCCCTCTCCCTAAGAGTCCTCTCTCTGTCCACTGCCCCTATGGGACCACTACCCAAACGCTCCCCTTGTGGACCTCTTCCTGATCCATGTTCCTCGGAATTCAATCCCTTCTCCCTGTCACTTTTGGAAATCAACATGCTGTCAACTACGTTGAGATCTAACCCTGTGACCTTTCAACATTCACTCAGTCCAATGGGCCCCTGAATCTCCCGTGAATATGACTGTCTCCCGGTACCCTATCGCTCGGGAACATTGACCCGCCCCCTTTGCTCTGGGTCCTCTCCCCATCCCCTGCCGTTCGCGGACCGGTCCCCTTCACCTCACCATCTGGGCACTCTTCACATCGCTACTCCATTTGGAATCTCTCCCTGCCCCTGTGGAAATTCGCTCCGTTCCCATTCCCAAGAGGAACAGGCCCTGTTCCTTGTTCCTCGTGGATCTCTCCCTGTTTCTTGTCCCTCAGGGATCTCTCCCCGTTCCCTGTCCCTCAGGGATTTCTCTCCATTCCCTATGACTCGGGGATCTATCCCTGTTCAATATCCCTCAGCGATCTCTCCCAGTTTCCAATCCCTGGGGTTACTGTCCTCATTCCCTGTCCCTCAGGGATATCTCCCCGTACACATTCACTCCGGGATCTCTCCGCATTTCCAGTCGCTCGTGGATCTCTCCCAATTTATTCACCTTCGGGCATCTCTCCCCATTCCCAGTCCCTAGGGAATCACTCACCATTCCCTTTCCATCGTGTGTCTCTCCCCATTCTCTCTCGATTGGGGCCCTCTCCACGTCCCCTCTCCATTGGCTTTCTCACCCCATCCCCTTTCCCTCAGGAAAACACGCCCCATCCTCTCTCCATCTGGGATATCTCCCTGTCACCTCTGCCTCGAGAACCCCAGCTTGTCCCCTCTTCCTCGGGGACTTCACCCCATCACATCTATCTTTAGGAACTATCTATGTCCCCTCTCTCTCTGGGACCTCTCACAGTCCCCTCTGCTTCCTCGACATTTCCCCTTCCCAAATCAGTAGGGGAACGGATCCCGTCCCCTCTGCCTTGGGCACATCTCACCCTCCCAACTTCCTCTGGGACCTGGCCCCGTCCTCTCTGCTGCAGGAACCTGTCCCTGACCCCTCTGCACCCAGAGCCTTGGCACATCCACTCTTACGCAGGGACCAGACCCCCTCCACTCTCCAAAGTGGAAGTGACATGCTCCCCTCACACTTGCGGAACTGACCCTGTCCCTTCTCCTTCAAGTACCTGACCGGTCTCCTCTTTCTCTTGGAACTGAAACCGTCCACTTGTCCTCTGGACCAAACCCCCTCCCCTCTCATTCGGGGAACTCATCTGGTCCGGTCTCCCATGGAGACCCATCCCCAACCCCTCTTCCTCTGGAGACTTGTCATGTCCCGTCTTTCTCGGCAATCTGAATATGTCCCCTCTCCCTCGGGTAGATGACCCCGTCCCCTCACATTCGGGGATCTGATGCGGTCCCCTCTCCAACGGAGACCCAACCCCGGCACCTCTTCCTCTGGAGTCTTGCTCCATCCCCTCTCCCTCGGTGACCTGAACGTGTCCCCTGTCCCTCGAGGAACTGACCCCATCTCCACTGCCTGCAGAGACTTGCCCAGTCCTCTCTCCCTCCGATACTTGACCAGGTCCCTTCTCCCTCGGGGTCCTGAACACATTTCCACTCCTTTGGTGTCCATTCCTTGTGCTCTCTCCCTCCAGTATCTGTGCTTATTTTGTTTTTCAAAGGGCCCTCTCCCGTTCCTCTCTTTTGGGTACATTCCCCTTCTCCCCTCTGCCTTTGCGAGCTCTCCCTGTCTCCTGACCATCGGGGGTCTGTTCACATCCCCTCTCCTTCGGAATCCTCCCCCTGTCCACTGCCCCTCCCGGAACTCTCCCTGAACCTTCTCCCTTGTGGGCATTTCCCTGATCCATATCCACCGGAATTCCTTCCCTTCTCCCGTTCACTTTTGTAAATCAATATGCTGCCACCTGCGTTGAGATCTAGCCCTGTGCCCTCTCAACATACGCTCAGCCCACCGGCCCCTGAATCTCCTGTGAATATCACTCATTGTCCCTTCCCCAGGTACCCTTTCCCTTGGGCACAAGGGGGCGCCCTTCGCTTCTTGTTTTCCCTCCGCCCCCTACCCCTCACTGCCTTCTGTCAGCTCCCTCTGTAAGCCCTCACTGCCTTGGGGAACTGTCTCATTGCCCTCTCCCTCGGGGAACTGCCCCCTCCCCTGTCCCTCGAGGAGCTGTCATTTTCACCTGTCCCTTAGGGAACACTTCCAAACGCCAATCCCTTGGAGATGTCTCCCTGTTCCCTGTCCCTGTGGAAAGTCTTCCCATTCCCGTTCCCTTGGGGATCACACCCCATTCCCTGTCACATGGGGATCTATCATCGTTCATTGTCTCTCGGTCATTTCTCCCTGTCCTTGTCCTATGAGGAACTCTCCCCATCCCCTGGCTCTAAGAGGTATCTCCCCGTACACTGACACTCAGGGATCACTCCCCATTCTCTGTCGCTCGGGAATCTCTCCCAGTTCCTCTCCTCTCGGGGATACCTCCCCGCTCCTGCCCCTCTGAGAACTCTCCCCATTCCCTGTCCCTGGTGGATCTCACCCCAATTTTGTTACCCTCGAAGATATCACCAAGTTTCCTGTCCATTATTGATTTCTCCCCGTTCCCTCTCCCTCAGGGAGCTCCCTCCATTCACTCTCCCTCGTGGATCTCTCCTGTTCCCTCACCCTCGGGAATCTCTCTCCGTTTACTCTCCCTTGGGGATCTCTCCCCATTCCCTCCCCATTGGTAATCTCTCTTCTTTGCCTCTCACCTCTGGATCTCTCCCTATTCCCTCTTCCTCGGGGAACTCTCCCCTATCCCTTTCCCTCAGGGACCCCTCGCCATCACCCCTCAGTCAAAGATCTCTTTCACGGCCTGATCTCACTTTGGGTACTGCCCTGTCCCCTTTCTAAAGGGGTTCTCCCTCCACCCCAACACCCTCTTTGTCCTGCCCTTGAACCCTCTCTCTCGTGGTTCCGACTCTGTCTTTGCTCGTTTGGGGATCTCACCCCTTCCACTCTTAATTGGGAGCCACACCCCATCTCTGCTTCATTAGGGATCTCTCCCCGTCCCCTCTCCTTCGGGGAAATCACCCCTGACCCTCAATCTCAGAGTACTCTCTCCACGATCTCTCTTGTGGACCTCTCCCTGCAACATCTCCCTCGGAGTTCCATCCATGCTACTGCAGCCTTAGCAAATTTAGCCATTCGAGCTCCCATTGGGAACTCCCCCAGTGCTATTTCACCATCCCTTCAGCTCAAGGAGCCCCAAACTGTCTCTTGAGGATAGCTCGCTTTCCCCTCTCCATGTTCCCTCTCCCAATTCCATTACTCCATTTGCATGTCACTGTCAAATGACGACCAAACACTACTCTCCCCCGAGGACCTGTCACCCTCCCTTCTCCCTCGTGGCCCCGACCACTCCCATCTCCCTCCATTAAATGTCCCCAACCCCTCAGCCTCGGGGACAAGTCCAGCCCCCTCTACCTCGGGGACCTGTCACCGTCCCATTACCGAAGGAGGTCTGTCCCTGTCCCCCGTGCATCACGGTCCTCCCCCCTTACTTTCTCCTTCGGGGCCCCATCCCATTCCCTCTGCCTCGGGGTCATCAACACCTCCTCTCTCCCTCAGCGACCTTTCCTCCCCCCCTCGCCCTCAAGCTCCTCTCCACATCCTCTCTCCCACAGTGAACCCACCCTGTCCCCTCACCTTAGGTTCCTGTTACTGTCCCTTCTCCCTCGAGGAAATATCCCATACCCTCTCCCAGCAGTTCTACACTCCGTCACCTCACCCTCAGGCCCCAGTCACCAATCCCACTGCCTCAGGGTGCAGTCCAGTGTCCAGTCTCCCTCCAGGACCATCCTTATGCCCTTGTTCTCTTGGACCTGCAATGCCACTCTCTTTCGGCGACATGCACCGCAAAGGTTTTTCAGTGAGAACTCCCTATTCCCCCTCTCTCCATGATATCTCCCTGACCCGTCCGCCCCGGAACGTATCCCCATCCCCTTCCCCGGACGGCCACTCACTGCTCGTTCTCTTCTGGGAACTGTCCTCAACCGCTCACCCTTGTGTACCTCTCCCTTATAATTCACCCTCAGAATTCCAAGCCTTCTCCCCCTCCCTTTTGGAAATCGCCATGCTACCGCTCGCGTTGGGACCTTCCCCTGTGCCCTGTGACCAATCGGAGAGCCCAAGGGGCACCTGACCACCCGTGAGTGTCACTCCCTATAACCTGTCAGTCTATCCACTCCCTCGGGGACATCGACCTGCCCGGGTCAATCTGAGACATCTTCATGCAATCGCTGTTTCTGGGTCCTCTCCCAGCCCCCTCTGCATTAGTGTAATATCCCCGGCCCTCTTCCTCGGCTCCCTTTCTCGGCCCACTCTCCCTCAGAGACCTTTCTTACTCGCGTGTCCCTCGTGGAAATGCCCCAAGCCGTCTCACTCCAGGAAGTGTCGCCATCACCTTTCCCTGGGAGACATCTCCCCGTCCTCTATCAGTTGGAGAACTCTCCATGTCTCCGCTCCCTTGGGGAACACTCACCGCCCCGTCTCCCTCGGGGAACTTTCCCCATTATTTCTCCCTTAGGAATCCCTTCTCATAACTCTCAGCATGTGACTGCTCCCACAGACCACCACTCCCTTTAGGCACTGCTCCTGTCCCCAGTCCCACTAGTTCCTGAGCCCACCACTCCATCACGTGATTCTCTACACGTCCACTCTCCATCGGGTTCCTGTCCTGATAGCATCACCTTCATTCTCTTGTCCCCGTCCCCTCGCCCTGTGGAACAAACAGGAAAGAATGTTAATTTCTCTCCTTGCTATTCAGCAATGCTGAATCTCCCACAATGGACATCCTTGGAGCCTCCATTTACCAGAGACTGAACAGGACCATGCATAGAAACACTGTAGGAAAATTAGGTCAAGAGGCAAGGAATCCTGCAGCGAAAAACTCTCCTCCTGACTCCCCAAGGTCTGTCAGTCATCTACAATGCAAGAGTCTGGAATATGTTCGAATATTCTACACTTGACTGGATGAGAGCAGCTCCAACAACACTCAAGACAGTCGACACCATCCAGGAAAAGCAGCCCCGCTTGATTGGCAGAACATGCAAAAAAGTTATCTCCCTCCACTTCCGACACACAGTAGCAGCTGTGCTTAACATTTATAAGATGCAGAGCCTTCGCCAAGGCTTCTTCCAATAACACCTTCCAACCATGCGGCCACTACCACCTAGAAGGAAATTTGCAGCAGAAACATGGGAACACCACCACCTTGATGCTCCTTTCCAAGCCACTCACCATACTTATTTGGAAATATATTAGCCGTTCCTTCTCTGTCGCTGGCTCAAAACACTGGAAACCCCTCCAGCTTTGTGACCACCAATTTGTTGAATTGAAGTTGACTCCGCTCCATTTTTTGCACATATTACAGACACAGATGAACTGTAACTTCAGTAGCCATACCTTATCCATGGATAGAATCCGAATCCTCTGAACTCCCTGAGGTTATTTAGCAGCTCATAGCAACCCCCAAACAAGCATGCAAAACAACTCCATTAAATTTCTCATACCAGAAAGCAGTCATCACCTGTCACAGGCCATGTGTGCACCTGCGCATTAGAAATAAGCCCAGGGCTGGTTCCCCACACAGCTCAGCAATGGATCAGCTCTCGGTGACTAACAAAGGAGGACGTCAGAGTTGCACAGAACAAATTTCAAAGGCGGCGGGTTAAAGCTAGTGGAAGGACTGATTGGCGTCACCTTTAGACCCTCCCTCATCCTATCCCCGCACGGACAGTCCACCCAGGCTAGAGACATGTCCCGCATGGAATTGGCCACCACTATGGGTCACACTAAATCCAAGCTTCCAGGGTCTGGAATAAGTGAAGCTGGAGAGGTGGACATTGTGGCCAGGCATGGGTAAGGGATGGGAAATGAATTAATTCACTCCATAGTGTCAAATAGATGAAAAACTAGAAGGCGAGGGAAGGGAGGAAAAACAAGCTTTGGAGCAAAAGGGGAAACAGCCTCAGGGAGCGAGGTCACTGCAGGGTCGGGGCTCCGGTGTATGTCAAATGCAAGGATGAGAAAATTGAAATTCAGGAGCTCCCAGACTGAGACTCGATACTCGTTTGTAACAAAAGCACTAATGGGTGAACAGTGTTTGGTCTGAGTTCGGAGACTGGCAGCAGAATTTCAGAAGGGCTGTGGTTTGTAACTGGGAGCTTTCATGAATAACATTTGATTTATCAATCCAAAATGACACCCTTACAGATGAGAGCTTATCCAGCTTATGTGCTGATGCCGATGTGGATCCTGGTGAGTTTACAATGGTCACAGTGGGCAGGTTTGAAAGCGGTGTGGATATGTGGTCGGAAGGTAGCCCAAGGTTCGAGGAATCAAAGAGGTTGGAAACAATCCGGTGCAGCCTCAGATACTGGCCAGTGAATTGTCCTGGAGTTAATAGATAGATAATGGAGTTTGACTGAACTGATCTGAAGAAGATGGAATCGGTTATCCGAATATCACAATAACATTAAGATTAGAACTGCTAATCTTGGTTCTCAAAAACAATAGCCTGATAAAAATGCTTACCAGGGACACCAACAGCCCCGATGCTGGGATAGTAAAGCTTTTCAAAAATGACAAGTGTCAAATAGATCCGATCTTCTAATGATGGCAAATGATTATTTTCAGAAAGAACGGAAAGCACCACAGGGAAACTCCTGCCCATTGTTGTTTCATTCCAGTCTAATGTTTTCAGACTCTGATCCATTGTAGTAACATTGCAATCTTTTGTTCCCAGATTCACATCCACTGTTGTACCATTCAAATCTATTGCTCACAGATTCTGATATATTGTTGAAACATTCGAGCCTATTGCTCTCAGATTTTGAACTCTCCTCCTCTCTCTCTTTCTCTCTCTGGCGCCTTCGATCCCTGTTCGTACAGTTGATGCACCCACTGTCATACTGGGCTCACTGAAAGGGATCCTTCATTAGTAGGAGAAGAAAAAACTCTCCAGTGATACAATTACCATCCATGGAGAATGGCATTAATTACAGTGAGGGAAAGAACAGGTCTAATAAAATCATTTCAGTCAAACAGTTTAGATCGACAATAATGTCGAATACTTACATGTGATTAATAAGATGTTTGATGGTTTCTGAGGGAAGGAAGTATGGAAATAACAGAGGCAATGGACATAATCTTTCAATCTACCTTGGATATTGAAGTGACACAAGAGGGCTAGGGGGTTGTAAATAAGATATCCCATCTGAAAAAAAATATACAACGAGAGAAGAGTCAACTCTGTCACTAGAGCCAGTTAGCGGTTGTGACATTCACTGATAAAAATAATGCAGGATGAATTGGTGAACGGTTGTGCTTCAGATTGGAGGGGTCAATGCAGTGGAACTCCACAAGGGGCCGTATTAGAAGCATTTGCACTTTATGATATGAATGCCATGGCCTCATATATTAAGGACATGGTATTGACGCCTAGTGATGACAGAGCGACGTGTATACTACTAACTAGTGAGGGGGAAGCAGTAGGTATTTCGAGCGCATAGAGAGATGGGTGAAAAGCTGAGGTGGAGAGAAGGCAAAACATGAAATAAAGAATTGTGAAAGCGACATTTGGAGCAATTTAGAAAGGCGTTGCTGAAGATAACGTGAGAAAATGTTCCAATGTTTGAAGGCGGCAGAGCAAAACAATTAGATTTTTAACAATATAGATATTTCTCTTGATAAAGAGATGAAGATTGCACAAACCAGGAAATCATGCAAAGCATTGACACGTCAAATGTTAGGCCCCAGCAGGCGTATTGCCTCTAACTCTGGGCCTGGCGGTTTTGGAAGGGTGTCAGGGCCTTGGAGAGGATGCGCAGAATATTCACCGTAAGGGTCACATTGATGAGGGGTTGTATTCATGTGGAGAGATTAGCGAATCAGAGATTGTTTTTCTCAGATGCAACCAAGCAAATTGCGTGTTCATGAGGTGCATTTTAAAACACGCTCGGTTGTGATAAGAGTTAATCAGGAAGGGCTAGTTCCTCGTGAAACTTGGATAATGACCAGGAGAAACAGATTAAAGGTGATTGACAGTGTTTGGCAGAGGGAAAGGGGAGATGATTTCTCACAGAGCCAGGTACAAATACAGATCATGAAACTAACAGAGGCTCTTAATCTTGCACAGAACGTGAAACTAATACATCTCCTGAAACGTGGAATTCAATGCCTGGGGCGCTGCTGAAAGGAGATAGAACACTAAGATGCAAAATGGAATTGGATAAATACTACCCCTGCAGGGGTTGGGTTTGTAAGGGAGGGTATTCGGGGATGGATTTTCCGAGCTAATGGGAAAGGGTAGGAGTGAGCACTCAATGGGATAGATCTTTCCAGGAACTCAGTTTGGCAATGTGTGCCAAATGGCCCTGTCTTGTACTGTGTGAAACCAAATATAATAGACGTCATGGAAACGTTCCAGGCCCTGAAACAAAAATGCACCCGAATATAACCTGGACCCTAAAACGAATACTGGCCCTGCAGCGACCGCTGCCACTTCAAGACCTACAGGCCTTGTAACATTGGGCAGGAGGTGAAGACCTCGATA
Source organism: Isurus oxyrinchus (assembly GCA_026770705.1). Classification (NCBI taxonomy): domain Eukaryota; kingdom Metazoa; phylum Chordata; class Chondrichthyes; order Lamniformes; family Lamnidae; genus Isurus; species Isurus oxyrinchus. The sequence goes on along the minus strand of JANJGN010000041.1, from coordinate 5,994,469 downwards.
GCCACCAGAGCGGAATGTATCTCCCTTCCTGAACATAGTTACATTAGTCACATCCCTGGAGTCAAAGCTAAGTTACTGTTCCTGTCAAGTAGGTAGGATGAGCCCATTGGCCCTTGATGTGTGTAATTGGACAGAGCTTTGAAGGCCTCAGCTGGAAGACAATGGCAGCCAAAAGCTCCGCTGTTTCTCTTCCATTTGATTGCATGTTGTAGCTCTCCCATTGATGGCTGTTCATCAGATGCTGAAACTAATGCAGATCCTAGCAATAATGTAGACCCCTGAAACTAATACTGAGCCTGAAACTAAAATACACCCTGGAATTAATATGGAGTGCGAATTTAATACCATTTCAGAAAGTAATTAAGGTCCTGATACAAATACAGATCATAAAACAAATAGACTCTTTATCTACTACACATCGTGAAACTAATACAGTCCCTGAAGCTAATACAGCCACTGAAAATGAAGTAGAACCAGAATCTTATGTAAAACATGAAACTAATGCAAATTCGGAAAGGGATCAGTTCATGAAGATAATACAGACCTTATAATAGTTCAGAATACGAAGCTAATACACATCCAGTTAATAATAGAGGCCCTGATACTCATACAGACTTATAAATATTTGCAGGATCTGAAATTAATTCACATCTTGAAATTAATGCCGACTCTGAAAAGTAATAAAGATCCTGAAACTAAAACTTACCCTGAAACTAATACAAAGACTGAAACTAAAAGCAGACCTTAAAATAAATACAGATCCTGAAACTAAAAGCACATCCTGAAACAAATGCAGATCCTGAAACTAATACCGACCCTGAAACTAATCCTGAATCTGAAACTAATACATACCCTGAAATCAATACAGATGCTGAAACTAAAAGCAGACACTGAAATAAACGCAGATCCTGAAACTAATACCGACCCTGAAACTAATGCTGAATCTGAAACTAATCCATACACTGAAACCAATATAGATTCTGAAACTAAAAGCAGACTCTGAAATAAACGCAGATCCTGAAACTAATTCCGACCCTGATACTAATACAGAATCTGTAACTGATACATACTCTGAAACCAACACAGATCCTGAAACTAAAAGCAGACCCTGAAATAAATGCAGATCCAGAAAATAATACCGAACCTGAAGCTAATACTGAATCTGAAACTAATTCATAGCCTGAAACCAATACAGATCCTGAAACTAATACAGGCTCTGAAATTAATATAGACCCTGAAACTAATACAAACTCTGAAACTAATACTAACCCTGGATTTAATGCACACTCTGAATCTAAATCAGACCTGAAATCAATGCAGACCCTGAAACTAACACAAATTCTGACACTAATACAGATCCTGAAAAGAATACAAAACCTGAAATTAATATTGCCCTTGAGAATAATAAAAACTCTGAATCTAAAACAGACTTGAAATTAATAAAGTCCCTGAAACTAATACAGACCCTTAAAGTAATGCAGTTCGTGAAAGGAAAGTGCTCCCTGAAACTAAATAAGACCCTGAACCTAATACTGATCCTGAAATTAATACAGACCCTGGAAGTAATACAGCGACTGCAACTAATACAGTTCTTGACATTATAAAGGCCCTTAAATTATTAAAGTTCATGACAATAAAACACACCCTCAACCTAATACAGACAATGAAAGCAATACAGGCTCTGAAATGAATAAAGACCCTGAAACCTATGCAGATTTTTAAACGAATACAGATCCTGAAATGAATAATGACCCTGAAATGACTACAGAAACGAATCTAATTCTGACCTGAACCTAATGCACACCTAAAAATAAATACAGATCCTCAAAATAATACAGATCCTGAAACTAATAAAGACCCTGACAATAATGCAGGCCCTGAAACTAATCCATATCTTGAAACTAGTAAACATCTTGAAATTAAAACAAATCGTGAAACTAATACAGAGTTGGAGAGAGAGTATCGGAGGGAACTTGCTGATAGCGATAGAGAGAGTCAATATCGCAGCAAGTGTCAGGAACCATAATCTGGGACAGACACAGGCAAGTAGAAAGTGAGAGAGTGACAGACAAAATGTAGGAGAAACCAGTAGTTAATGGGAAAGAGAGTGACAAGTATGTGAAAATAGAGACGGAGAGGGACAGATATAAATAGTGTGACGGTCAGAGACAGAGAGAAACAAACAGGTACTAGCAGTGAAGATGACGACGGAATGGGAGTAAAACTGATTTCAGAGTGAGAGTGACAACTGTGAGTGAGAGTGAGAGTGAAGGAATATGAATGAAAGAGAAAAGGTGTGTGAGAGATTGACAAACATGGAGTGAGATTGAAAGAATGTGAGAGGAACAGAGATAGTGTGAGAGACCGTGGTCGGAGTGAGAGTGTAGCACTGTGGGAGAATGAGAGATGGTTTGAGGGAGAGTGACAAACAGAGAGTCAGAGTGCAAAAAAGAGAGGGAAGGAAAGATGGTGTGATAGCGAGTGACAACAGGGAGTGAGTTTAAAATTGAAGGAGTGCAAAAAAAAGATAGTTTGAGAGAATCACAAACACGGAGTGAGTGTGGGTGCTGAATCTTCCAGGTCCCATTAGTGCCCAAAGGAGTTGTCTACTCTTGTAAGTGTGTGCAGACAAATAGAACGGCTGGTTACCTCTTCATCAAAACAGAAATGTAAATTTGGTGATTGATATAAAGAACAATAAGGGAGGCGGCATGTTGTGGCACCTTCGTAGCCACCAACTACCAGGGCTGTGCAACTTTCCCGGTTGGGCTGCACAAGCGCCTAAACTACCGGCGCTTATCATAATGAGGCTACATGGGGATTTCCAACTATTCTGCATCTCACAGTGAGCTTGGCAATGGGCAACTAGTAGACGGCCTCCAGTAAAGATTGTTCCCTCATCTCCAAATCCTCACAGCAGTACTCAGGACTCTGATTGGGTGCCGAATTCATGGTTCCAAAAAACGCGAGAATATTGTGCTCACAGGAAGAAATGCAGAGATAGAGAGATAGAGACAGATTGAACTAAAAGGAATTCAGATGAAGTGAGCACTGCGGATGGAAGTGAGCTCTGTCAGTGGGTCCCTTTCATTTCCCTGTCACTGTGTGAATCCTGAAAACCGGATGACGTTATTTCAGATTGCATTCTAGTTCCATCCAATGTTTTTGTGTATATCTGTCTGTGCATGTGCGTGGCTGTGTGTACATCTGTGCGTATGTGTGTGCATTTGTGTCTGTGTGTCGGTCTGTGCGTCTGTTCTGTGTGTGTGTGTATCTGCGTGCTTGTGTGTGTGTGTGTGTGGTTGTGTGTGTATGTCTATCTGTGTAGTATTTGTGAGTGTGTGCCTGTGAGTGTGAGTTTGCGTCTGTGTGTATGTGTGTGAGCGAGTCTGTGCTTCTATGTGTTTGTGCCTGTGGTATGTGTGAGTGTCTGTCAATATATGTGTGTGTCTGTGTATGTGTGTTTCTGCGTCTTTGTGTCTGTGCATGTGTGTGTGTGTGTGTGTGTGTGTGTGTGTGTGTGTGTGCCTGTGTGTTTGTGTGTGTGTGTGTGTGTGTGTCGAGGGGCTCGCACTTACTCCCTCTGCTAATGTTCATCTCTTCTGATCAGTGTTTTCTAATTCCTTGCTTTCTGATGTTGGTGAGTGTCTGTCGGGGTAAATAATGAAGGGGTTTCAAAGACATTGTTGTGCTTTTACTAGCGAACATTTAGATTTGCTTTAATTACATTATTCTTTATTGATTTTCCTCAGCATTTTTAAAGTACTGAAAGGTACAATCAAAAAGCCCAATGGAAGGCGGTGCAGGAGAAATATTTAGCACCAAGTTTCAAACGCCAGTTTTATTCATATTGTTGCTGTTCCCTTGGATGTTCAGGAGAGTGCATGTGGAGGGGTTTAGCGGTGAACCTTTGCCCTCTCACCTTTCCTCCCTGCGCCAACGGGTGAGCGTACTGGGTGGAACCAGCGGGAACCTTCGCTCCAAACCTATCCATTGTGCCTGACAAAGGAAGCAGGACAAGGCCCTTTCGATTGAGCCTTCAACAATGGGCCAAGATCACTCCACCGTTCATGGTACAATCTCACGGCCCATTGTTATGACTTCAGCATGGGACTAGGTCCTGCCCCCATTTCCTTTGTTCCAGAGGAACCATCCCTCCAATTAAGCTGTCAAAAATGCGAGCAGGCACTTATTTCAATGCTGCCAGAGTTCCCGCAATTTCCATTATGAAGTCGTTATGAAGAGCAGTCCCGCCCATGTCCATTGTGCCGTCACATGATTAACTTGCCATATTAAGCCGTTGCCATGGGAAACCCATCTCACCCCCGAGGCATAGTGCAGTGACAGGTGCCGCAACTCCCGTTTTGCCCTCGTCATGTGAAGCAGCACCAAATCCCCAACCCCCCTCCACCCCAGCGCCCGCTTGCTCCATGGGAACTCTGCGGACAAGGTGCCTCACGTCAATAATGTCAACATGGCCATCAGGCACCGACCCCACAGCCCATGGCGGTGGCGGTTTTACCAATTCCTCAAGTCACTCTGTCGAACGGTACAGCACCCCCCACCGACTTGGGGATGTGAATTAAAATGAGAAAATGCTTGACCTTCCCTAATTTATTTCTCTTTTTTGAATGTATTCCACGATTGGTGCAAAGGGACATTGCAGTATATGCTTCATTTGCTCCCTGAACTTTGCCAAAGTCAGGGCATAAATACAAGAATTTGTGGAGCAGCTCAGGAGCTGCATCATGAAGCCCAGTTCCTGAACATAAGGATGCAGTAACATGGACCCATACCCCAAATTTTCCATGCGGATCCATACAAAATATACCATAATTGTTGACCACAAGAGCAGGAAATTTGCCGAGATGGCAAAGAGTAAAATCATGGATTTCCTTCGACTCTCCATCTCCGGATCTCTGAGCCCCTCTCCACTGCTCTGAGCCCAAAGCCTCTTGCGTGCTCTGCTGCTCACTAAAACTTGTCTGATGGTGAAAACATTCAGCAGCAGAATCAGGACAAATGGGACACAGGGAGTAAGAATGTGATGGACAAACTCGAGTGTTACCCAAACCGTAGAGTAGTAAACATGTAGCTTTACAGAACAAAACCAGGGCAGGTTCCTCAATTGATACTGTCCTGTGAACATGAAATACCAGAAAAGGTTATTTAGAAAGCTCAGCACAGTCACTGTTCCAAGAACCACAGCTGCTGTCTTTTCGGTACAATATCTGCATTTCAAAGTTCGGAAAGATATGGCTACAAATCGGTCCAAAGTGAAAGTGACGGTGAACCAGACTGAGCAATCAGTGGCTGCATAAATCAGCACTGCATGGATATTACAGATACGAAGGAACCACATGAAACGAAACTTCTCCCAATGAACAATTGGAATATGCCTCAATACCATGTCGAGTATAATCACCATTAGATCCGCCGAAGCCATTGCCAACAGGTAGTAAGTTACACATTTGGAGAGACCACACCTTCCCCGAGAAATGATCAGAATTGTCAGCAATATAACTGAGAGACAGGGAAATAAACAGGAAAAGAATAAATTAGGTTAGCAGACAAGTTTAACTTATTGTCATTTTCAATTGTGCCACTGTAAGTATTAACACAAATAATTGATTTTACTTGAAATTACAAATACATTTTCAAAGTAGATTACTGATATTGTAGAACTCAATTTTATTGGAGCTGGAGCGATATTGGGTGACTGTCCCCAATATTTGAACACATTAGGCGAGGTTAACAAAAGTAGTTAATAAATGAGCAAGGACCTTCAGCTTGATGAATGGATGTAAACACCAGAAAGCTATTCTACAACTATTGAAAACACTAGTTTGGCCAAACATATTGTATTGTGGCGAATAATGTGCAGCTCACTTTAGAACTAACGTGAATAATGTCTAGAGGGTAGAGAGGTGAGAGGCAAGAATGGCACCATAGCGGATTCATTACAATGACATGGATAGATTGGAGAAGCTTACATATTATCATGAAGAGAGCAATCACCGAATGTGTGCAGCATGGAAGGAAGATATTCAGTACATCTTATGCATGCTGGTCCACTGATGGAGCAATTAGCTGGTGTCACTTCCGCAGCCATCTCCCCCTTGTTCTACAATTATCTGCTTTTCAGCTGCTAAACCAATGCCCTTTTTCCTTGGTTGGGCCTGGTTGCACCAAACTCTCAGCCACCGCATTCCAGATTAAGGGTTGTAATAAATGTTTTCCTCAATGGGACATCGCATCTCTTCCCAGTCACCTTACATCCGTGCCTTCTGATTCTCGAACCTTCCAACAATGAGCGGTTTTCTCCAAGCCTACCTTTTCATGATCATTTATAATATTAAATACCTCATCATGTCGCCCCTCCATCTTGTGTTTTCCAAGAAGAACAGCCAAAATTTTTCCAATTCAACTGCACAACTTGGATAAATCATCTCAGAGCAAATTGTCGTCTACATTTTCTGTACCATCTTTGGTGCCTTATCATTCTTGTTACAATGATATTTCCAGAGCTGTGCACAATGCTCCAGTTGAGGATGAAAGTGCGTTTTATGGAGGTTTAACATCGCCATCTTCCTCTCGTACTTTATGTTCTTCCTCATAATGCGCTGGATGCGGGAAGATTAATGAACCACTGTCTCAACCCATCCTCCCACATTCACTGATTCACACTCATGTACATACAGATCACTATGCTCCTGCACCAATGTCAGAATTGTGTGCTGAGAAAATAACATTAATGTTTTCAACATTTTAACTCGTTGAGAGAAACTGAAGAAAGATGCAGTTCTTTTTACAGTTGCTGATTGCGTGATAAACGGATGGCTCAGATATAATCTGATTCGCAGAAGGAGCAGCGGCATCATTTGAAATACTCTGGCCAGTAATGCGGTGCTGCCTGTTTTGAAATTGCATTTCTAACGTACATTTGTTAAGCATTCAAAGGCGAAAAACACTCTAAAGTGAGGAGGGGCACCTATATACAAATGAAAATAGTCGCTTTCGTCCTGCCAGCCCATGTAACTGTCTGAGCACAGGAAAAGTGGTTAAGCGGGATTTGATTCCACTTAGATTACAGGCAACAGATGTGGTATCTGTTGAGTTTTATAAAGGTTTGGAACTAGGATTTGAAGTTTGAGCAAGGTGATGGTGTGGGGTGGTGGGGTTGGGTGGAAGGTGGAGCTGATGTGGGGCTGCTGGGTTGTGAGCGACAGGACGCGATTCGGGCTCAGATGGCATTGAATTAGATGAGCAGATGGGTCTCAATTTGAAAAATAAAAAGCCCAGATTGTGTGTTTATGCAGTAGAGGGGTGGAAGTAGGATTGGAGATCTTTTATATTAGGATGGTGTCCGTGGACGGTATTTCGGAAAGGTGTTTATTGTGTACAAACTGAGGTCAGTCCATCCGCAAACACTAGATAAACATGAGGCATTGGGCTGTGTCGTGATATGGGGAGGGTGTGGGGTCTGTGGCTGTTGGAGGATGTGTGGGCAGAGGAGAAATTTTCCTATTCAGTCAGGTGACAGTGGCCTCGATCCACACAAGTCTCAACTGAAAAATAAGAAAAAGGAGCAGCTAATGAGTGAAAGGTGGCTTCCAGATATAATAGCTAGATAAAAAGGACATCCAGGGATATCAACCGAAGATACAAATGTGAATTTCAGGCACAGCATTAGAATTGAACATACTTTACATACTTAAAAACGGGAGAGGGAAAGACTTATGATGCACACCAACATTAGCGAGCTTTGGATAGTAAGAACATTGAATAATCTGAAGAAACATCGGGACCCAATATTTCCATGTGATTCCACAATAAATCGTCAACAGATAGTGAACATAGCAGGGTAACCCCAGCCCCTTGTATGCTACCAATGACTGTTCTCAGGTCTTGATCCGTTGTTCAAACATTCCACCCTACTGTTCTCAGATTCTGATCCATTGTTGTAACATTGGAATCTGTTGTTCTCTGATCCTGATCCATTTATGTAATATTCCAATCAATTGTTCTCAGATTCATATACATTTATGTAATATTCCAATCTATTGTTCTCATATCCTGATCCATTAATGTAATATTCCAATCTATTGTTCTCATATTCTGATCCATTTTTGCAAAATTCCAATCTATTGTTGTCAGATTATGATCCATTGTTGTTACATTCTGGACTATTGTTCTCAGATTCCGATCCATTGTTGTTATATTCCAATCTAATGTGATCAGATCCTGATCCATTGTGGAAACATTCCAAGCTGCTGCTCTTGTTTCGGACAGATCATTATAATCTATTGTCCCCCGTGTTTAGTATATATTCTCCCTCGCTTTGGAGCTGCTGCCCCCTGACTGTGCCGCACTGGTTATCCGTGTTATAGAATGAGATGGCTTATTGGAAGGATTAGCATTTTAATTGAAGAGGTGTTAGCTATTTTGGCACAATTAAGGTCTACGGACACTGATATTATTATGCGAAAAAATGAAGATTCACTTCACCCCTGTCTATTTTAACCTAATGAAACTGCTTTTTATAGCTTTTGTGGGGATGTCTGAGGTTTATGGAGGGAAGGAATGGTGAAAATCGTGGACGCACTGACCACAACCCTTCAATTCTCTTGGATATCGGACTATTCCCAAACTGTTGTCAATATTGCTACCTGTTTATGGTAGGGCAAATGTATAAACCTTGTATCTGCCGAGAAATCATAGAATTCTTAGTGAAACGTTGTGTTATACCAGACAAAAAATATCTTGGGGCAAAATGAGTATGATGATTAGAAAAAATGGTTTTAAATAATAGGTAGAGGAGTCACATTGATGAAAAAAATGCCTCTGACAATTCCGATTGCCATCGTTAATGAAGTATCAGGTAGGGTTGCAGATGAAAGTGTGTTTTTTGTTAACTATACGGACTAAGAATGACCACGTGCGAATTACCATATTTGTTGGGAAACAGTGACAGATGGTTCAGCAACACAAGCACATTTCCCTGAATTCTACAGTTTATAATCAGAGATGCTACACGCTCAAATTTGCTGCTTCCTCCAGATAATTATCTTAGAACATAAAAAAAATGATGCTACGTACTCCTTTAGGTATCACCCAGAATGCCACTGCTATGTCACTTGATTTATTCCTTTTCAGTTCCAGCCATCATCAACCATAAGACATTCAATTAACAGATACTTAGGCGACTCATTCCTTTGTTCTCTTTTCACCTCAATATTTCCAAGTTAATCCGCGATTGACTATATATTGCCACAAGACTCTGTGAGGACCATTGTAGATTTATTTCTGTTTCAAACCAATGTTCCAGACTATGTTTCTTCTTGCAACTCAGATTGAGGTTAACCTTACTTCCATTCCACGTGATGAATCTTGGGTTTAGAGTTTTCACTGCTCACTGCACAAGCATAAGTACGTGCATCAGCTTGTGAATTTTTCACAGTAAACTCTCAAAGGCACCTGTCCCAGTTGCAGATAAAGAATCTCATAAAACAGGCAGATTAATAGAAACCAGATATTCTGCCAAAACAGCACAGATCTCCGCAGGGCTTCTCAAATAGAACTTCAGTTTATGTAACCTTAAATGGAAATTTTTTCATTGATATAAAGCAATACATAGATCTTACAGATCTTCAGTACTCATGGATTATGCTTAAATTAAGTCAAATCTAGTTCTTGAAAAAAAATTCTCGACCGTCGGCCTTGAGTGAAATGATAGTAACCGTCATTTCTGCAGAAAAAAAGCCAAGGAGAAGTCATCCATTGCTTAGGATCTGCTGCTTTATGCCTCTTACCTTTGAAAACCGGCCTGTTAAATTAGGCCTGAGGGAAAAGAAAGCCTTTCTCATATAGCAGCTGGTTCTGGTCTAGAGTGCACTGTCTGGAATAGTGGTCGAGGCATGTACAATCGAGGCATTCAATTGTACGTTAGATGAAAATTTGAATAGAAACCATGAGTAGTGTTATGGGGAAATGGCAGAAAATAGCACTGAACAATAATGCTCATTCGGACAAGCGGCCCAGTCATGATGGACGAATGGCCGCCTTCTGTGCCATCGCAATTCCACCATTCTGTGATCCTGAGTTTACCTTCACAAGTCCAAACCTTTGACGCTGAGAGCAATTTATTGGACGCACCTCAATTTTGTGCGTTAAATCCGGCGTGGGGGGAGGCAGGGTGTGGTTGGTAAATGCGGAGGGTGGGCAGAGGACAGTCAGCTGTTCATTACTGAGGGAGTGCCGCATTGTCAGAGTGTCAGCACATAGGTAACGCTGCACTGTCAGAGGAGTAGTAGAGAGCGAGACTTGCAACTTCTGAGGGTCAGTACTAAGGAATTGTTGCACTATCGATTTATCACCACTGAGTTAGCACGGATCTGTCAGAGATTCAGCATAGAGTGAATGCCGCATTGTCGTAAGGGAGGTACTGAGGGACTGGTGCATTGTCAGAGAATCAGTACTGAAGGTGTGCTGCGCTGTCAGAGGGCCAGTGCTGAGTTAAAAGCCCGGTATATTACCTTTCCTGGCTCTTTCTACCTGGCATATCACATTAGTGCAGACCTGCCGCTGGTGTACTTGGTATAACAGCCTCCCACAGTCGTGATCCTGGAATCTCACCCACACTCGCACGTTGCACCTATTGTATGTTCCCACTTCCCCGGTGCACCTGGATCAGGTACCTCCCCAACTGTAGCTGCAATATTGCCTTCCTGCCCTGGTGTGCCTGTATAACACCCAACTTCATGGATCTTTATTATCACTCCCCTTAACAACAAGAAACATCATTCCTCCTTGCTGCTGCTGCTTTTGTTGATGGACTGATTGGTATTACAACTAGGGATTGTGGGAGCACTAAGGACACTCCCCTTCCCTCTGTTCTCCAGTTTGCATGGGTCTCCGTGCAGCGTTGGCTATTATCAGCTAATGGAACAGACTCTGTCCGTTTGTTGTGTTACCAGATTGGCCGCACTCCCTCCCACTCCGTCTTCTGCCTGCTGTGAGCCCAGCAAACATATTATCTGCTGATGGAAAGAAAAAATAAAACAGAAACCGAATGGACGTTCTTAGTCAGTCAATGTTCAATTTCATGGCTGGATTAAAGAATTGGAGTAAAGGTATATTTCTGTACATTCTTCAACTGCTCCCTGAACTTATCCTTGGTCACGGCGTATATCCCATTGCTTGTGAAGCAACTCAGGAGCTGCAGTATGAAGCCCAAATCCACCACAATATAATCTAGATCAACATGGAATTTCCCCAAGCACGATATCCGGCTCCACAAATAAAATAATATTAACAATGCACACAACCGGATGAAATTGGCTGAGATAATAACGAGTAAAGTCATGGATTTCGTCCGACTCTCCACCTCTGTGTCTCTGTGAGCCTGGAGTCTCCTGCGTGCTCGGCTGTTCACTAAAATGTGTGTGACGGTGAGAACATTGAGCAAAACAATCGACCAAATGTGACACAGTTGGTTCAAACTAAGTGGGGTGTTGGTGTACAGGAATTGTCACTGGACCCGAAACCCAGCATCAGGCTCTGGGAACAGGTGTTCGAAGCCCACCCTGGCAGATGTTAGAATTTGAATTTAAAAAAAATGTGGAATAAAAAGCACAATGATGACGATGAAACCATTGCCAACCGTTGCAGAATCGCACCTGGTTCACTAATGCCCTTTAGGGAATAAAATCTGCTTGGCAGCATTTTCCTCCAGAACTATATCAGTGTTGTTGACTCTTTCCTGCCCTCTGAACAAGTACAATTTGGGATGGGCAATAAATGCCAGCCTTGCCAGCGACGCTCACGTTCCCTGAGTGAATAAAACAAGAATGTGTTGGAGGAACTCGACAGCTGTCCAATTGGGACATGGTTTTGGGAAGTGTGCCCTGCGGTCAGCATCATGGTGAAGCAGTCTGTACGAGAATGCTTCAGTCCGCAGCGCAGTGAAACAGTCTAGAAAGAGTACGCTGCAGATATTTTTGAGAAGAAAAATATTGACATCAAAAAAGTGTGAGAGAGCGATGGCGAGTTCAGAACCAGCGCGAGTGTGAGGATGCTTGAAAAAGTGACGACAACACAAAGGTGAGAGCTGATTGGTGAGTCACACAGAAGTGTTTTCCTCAGGTTAAGCTAAGGAAAGGTAAGAGTTCAATTATTTTTAATTAAAATACATAAATAAGATCAGGTTTATTTTTTAAATGTATTTAAAGTAAATATGTACTTAAAGTATTTAAAGTAAAGAACGGGTGTTTTTTTTGTTCAAACTAGAGACATGGCAGGGCAGCTCAGTCCCATGTTATGTACGGCCTTCAACATGTGGGAAGTCTTAGACGCTCCTTACTGTCTGACCGACCACGTGTGCAGGAAGTGCTGTCAACTAATGCTAATTGACCTCCGAGTTTCAGAGCTGGAGCAGAAACTTGATGCACTGAAGTGGATCGGCAAGGCTAAGAGTTTGGTGGCTGGAACGTTTCTGGCATGACCCCAAAGCAGACAGAGCTGGATTTATCACCATCAGTCAGAAGAGATGTGTCAGGCAGGTAGTCAGGAAATCTCGCTCGAGAACCATATTTCTGTTTTGGAAAGCGGTAAGAGTGACTGTTCGACAGGGGAGTGCAGCCATGCTCTTGGCAATGAGTGGCTCAGCTGCACAACAGAGAAGGAAAAAGAGGCGAATTACAAGAATTGCTGGAGGGTCCATAATAAGGCGAACAGACAGCCGTCTCTTAGGCCATTTTCGTGACTCCAGGATGGTATGTTGCCTCCATGGTGCCAGGATCATGGAAGTCACTGTATGGCTGAAGGATATTCTAAAGTGGGAGAGCAAACAGATGGAGATTGTGGTACATATTTGTACCAGCGACATCGTTGCAAAGACGGATGAGGTCAACAGACAGAATGTAGGGATCTAGGAAGAAGACTAAAAAACAGCACCTCAAAGGTAGTGATCACTGGACATCTTCCCTGGTGCGTATAGAAATATGGGGTTAGTCCAGATGAATGCGTGGCTGGATAGATGGTGCAGGAGAGAGGGCTTTCCATTTCAAGCATATTGGGGCGATTTTGGGAGGAGGTGGGCCCGGTATAAGGTAGACAGGCAGCACCCGACCAGCAATGGAACCAACATCCTTGCGGGGAGCTTTTCTACTGTTGTTGGTGAGACTTTAAACTAACTGGCAGGGGGATGGCATCCTGTGATGTGGCTCAGCATGGAGAGTTGCTCAGAAAAAATTAGAAGAGAGAGCAGGTGAGTCTTGAAGGCCGAGAACTTATAGGCCAAATAATGCAGAAGCGAGTTTGGCAAGGTTAGATGGTATTTATTTTAATGCAAGGAGAATGAAAAATCAGGCCCATTTGAGGGGATAAGTTAAACCATGGAAGTATGATGTCCTTGCTGCCGCAGAGACATGGCTGAGGGAGGGGCACCATAGGCAACTACAATTCCCAGGGTTTTGAGTCTTCAGGCAAGACAAGGAAGGAGGTAAAAGAGGAGGGGTTTCGCAATATTGATCAAGGAATCACTGACCGCAGTAAGGAGGAATGACAGCCTAGAAGCTCTTCAAAATAAGCCATATGGATGGAACTGAAAAAAAGCTCCAAAAGAATGAGCAATCACATTAATGGGAGTGTACTACAGGCCACCATACATTCAGAGAGAAATGGAAGAGAAGATATCTAGGCAAATTTCAGAGCAGTGTAAAAATAAAACAATAGTAATAGTGGGAGATTTAATTTTCCCCTACATTACTTGGGTTAAAAACAAAAAAAAAAAAAAACTGTGGATGCTGGAAATCCAAAACAAAAACAGTCATAGTGTGGTAGGTTTAGAGGGAGATCAATTCTTACACTGCAACCAGGAGAGCTTTTTAAGCCAGCACGTCGAAGGTCCTACAAAGTAGAGGCGTTCCTGGACTTCATCTTAGGGAATGAAGCCGGGCATGTGTTAGAGGTATCAGTGGGCGAGCGTTTTGTACTTACTGATCATAACTCCGTTAGATTAACGTTGTTATGAAAAGGGACAAGGGAGTGCCAGAAATAAGAGTTGTAAATTTAAGGAAGGACAATATTAATAAGATCATATATGATTTTACCAGAGTGGGTTGGGAGCAGCTTACTTCAGGGAAATCTGCTTCAGAGCAGTGTGACTCATTCAAGATGGAAATATGGAGACTGCAGCACCAGCTTATAGCAATAACAATAAAGGGCAGGACCAATAAATCCAGGGGCACCTGGATCTCGAGGTATATTCAGGATTGGATAATGAGAAAAAAAATAGTCTGATGGCAGTTATCAAGAGCTCAAAACATCCGAAGCCCTATCAGAGAATAGAGTGTATAAGGGGCAACTTAATAAGGAAATTAGGAGAGCAAAAATAGGGTATGAAAAATCATTGGCAGGAAAAATAAAGAAAAATAGAAAGTTATTTTACAATTTCATTAAGAGTAAGAGTATAACAAGGGAAATAATAGAGCACATAAAGGACCACGGTGGACAATTGTTTGTGGAGCTGGAAGACATAGGTCAGGTTCTAAATGAATGAATGTATTGGTGTTAACAAATGAGAGGGACGATAGAAATCATGCAGAAGGGCTGTGAGATAATTTAGTAAATTAGCACAGAAAGGGAAGAAGTTCTAAGCGGTCTGACAGGCTTAACCTGGACCAGTTAAAATTGATCCCAGGCTGTTGAGTGAGGCAAGCGAGGAGACAACAGGGGCGCTGGAAATAATTATCAACACGTTTCTCACCGCAGAAGAGTTACCAGAGGAGCCAATGTGTCACCGTTATTCAGGAGTGGGGAAGGGATTTATTGGCAAGTAGAGGCCAGTCAGTCTAACATCAGTGGGTAAAACACCGGAAGTAATTCTGAGGGCGATTGTTTTTCTACACCAGGAGAGGCAGGGAAAATCAAGGACAATCAGCTTGGTTTGGTTAAGCGGATATAATGCCTGACTAATTTGATTGAATTTTTTGAAGGGGTGACCAGCTATGTAATTTATGGCACTGCATTTGGTCTAGTCTACTTGGACTTCAGCCAGGCTTTAGATATTTTCAGGAGACTGATAACGAAGGTAAGAGCCCGGGGGATCCAAGGCAATTTGGCGAATTCGGCCCAGAATTCGCTGATTGGCAGGAAGCACATGGTGATTGTCTAGGAAGTGGGAGGGGTGGTGTTGTGACTGGATCCCTGGGTCAATGGTGTTCCACATGGGTCGGTTTATCGGTCCCGTTGTTCTTGTGGTATATATAAACGCTTTAGATTAGAATGTAGGGGTTTGATCAGTATTTTCGCGGATGCTACGAAAATTGTTGGGGTGGTAAGGATTAAGAAGCCTTAGATTTCAGGGGCATAGCGACAGGTTGATTAAATGAGCTGAACATTTCCAACTTTAAATTAATCCAGATAAGCATTAGGTGATGCATTTGGGCAGCACAAGTAAGACACGGGAATACGATGAATGTTAGGATCCTGGGAAGTTCTACGGATCAGAGGGATCATTGTGTGCATTTCCAGAGGTCCCGTAATTATAAAAGGGCAGATAAGGTGATTAAGAAAGCCTATGGGATACCTACCTTTATTAGACGAGGCATTGAATATAAGAGCAGGAAGGATTTGCTGAACTGCATCAAACGCTGCTAAGGCAACATTTAGTTTATTGAATGCAGTCTGGAATCCGCATTATAGGAAGGATGTGTTTAGATCAGATTCAGAGCAGATTTACCAGGATGTAAAAACAAAGAAAACTGCGGATGCTGGAAATCCAAAACAAAAACAGAAACAGAAACAGAAACAGAAACAGAAACAAAAACAGAAACAGAATTACCTGGAAAAACTCAGCAGGTCTGGCAGCATCGGCGGAGAAGAAAAGAGTTGACGCTTTGAGTCCTCATGACTCTTCGACAGAACTTGATTTCGAGTCCAAGAAAGAGTTGAAATATAAGCTGGTTTAAGGTGTGTGTGTGTGTGGGGGGGGGGGGGGGGGGGGGGGAGAGAGAGAGAGAGACAGAGGTGCTTGTGTAGACAAACAAGCAGTGATAGAAGCAGATCATCAAAAGATGTCAGTAACAATGGTACAAAAGAACACATAGGTGTTAAAGTTAAAGTTGGTGATATTATCTAAATGAATGTGCTAATTAAGAATGGATGGTAGGGCACTCAAGGTACAGCTCTAGTGGGGGTGGGGGGAGCATAAAAGATTTTAAAATATTTAAAAATAATGGAAATAGGTGGGAAAAGAAAAATCTATAAAATTTATAGGGGAAGAAAGGGGGAAAAAAGGGGGGAAAAACAGAAAGGGGGTGGGGATGGGGGAGGGAGCTCACGACCTAAAGCTGTTGAATTCAATATTCAGACCGGAAGGCTGTAAGGTGCCTAGTCGGAAGATGAGGTGTTGTTCCTCCAGTTTGCGTTGGGCTTCACTGGAACAATGCAGTAAGCCAAGGACAGACATGTGGGCAAGAGAGCAGGGTGGAGTGTTAAAATGTCAAGCGACAGGGAGGTTTGGGTCATTCTTGCGGACAGACCGCAGGTGTTCCGCAAAGCGGTCGCCCAGTTTACGTTTGGTCTCTCCAATGTAGAGGAGACCACATTGGGAGCAATGAATGCAGTAGACTAAGTTGGGGGAAATGCAAGTGAAATGCTGCTTCACTTGAAAGGAGTGTTTGGGCCCTTGGACGGTGAGGAGAGAGGAAGTGAAGGGGCAGGTGTTACATCTTTTGCGTGGGCATGGGGTGGTGCCATAGGAGGGGGTTGAGGAGTAGGGGGTGATGGAGGAGTGGACCAGGGTGTCCCGGAGGGAGCGATCCCTACGGAATGCCGATAAGGGGGGTGAAGGAAAGATGTGTTTGGTGGTGGCATCGTGCTGGAGTTGGCGGAAATGGCGGAGGATGATCCTTTGAATGCGGAGGCTGGTGGGGTGATAAGTGAGGACAAGGGGGACCCTATCATGTTTCTGGGAGGGAGGAGAAGGCGTGAGGGCGGATGCACGGGAGATGGGCCGGACACGGTTGAGGGCCCTGTCAACGACCGTCGGTGGAAAACCTCAGTTAAGGAAGAAGGAGGACATGTCAGAGGAACTGTTTTTGAAGGTAGCATCATCGGAACAGATGCGACGAAGGCGAAGGAACTGGGAGAATGGGATGGAGTCCTTACAGGAAGCGGGGTGTGAGGAGCTGTAGTCGAGGTAGCTGTGGGAGTCGGTGGGTTTGTAATGGATATTGGTGGACAGTCTATCACCAGAGATTGAGACAGAGAGGTCAAGGAAGGGAAGGGAAGTGTCAGAGATGGACCACGTGAAAATGATGGAGGGGTGGAGATTGGAAGCAAAATTAATAAATTTTTCCAAGTCCCGACGAGAGCATGAAGCGGCACCGAAGTAATCATCGATGTACCGGAGAAAAAGTTGTGGAAGGGGGCCGGGGTAGGACTGCAACAAGGGATGTTCCACATATCCCATAAAGAGACAGGCATAGCTGGGGCCCATGCGGGTACCCATAGCCACACGTTTTACTTGGAGAAAGTGAGAGGAGTTGAAGGAGAAATTGTTCAACGTGAGAACAAGTTCAGCCAGACGGAGGAGAGTAGTGGTGGATGGGGATTGTTCGGGCCTCTGTTCGAGGAAGAAGCTAAGGGCCCTCAGACCATCCTGGTGGGGGATGGAGGTGTAGAGGGATTGGACGTCCATGGTAAAGAGGAAGCGGTTGGAGCCAGGGAACTGGAAATTGTTGATGTGACGTAAGGTGTCAGAGGAATCACGGATGTAGGTGGGAAGGGACTGGACAAGGGGAGAGAGAAGGGAGTCAAGATAACGAGAAATGAGTCCTGTGGGGCAGGAGCAAGCTGAGACGATCGGTCTACCGGGGCAGTTCTGTTTGTGGATTTTGGGTAGGAGATAGAAGCGGGCCGTCCGAGGTTGGGCGACTATCAGGTTGGAAGCTGTGGGAGGGAGATCCCCAGAGGAGATGAGGTCAGTGACAGTCCTGGAAACAATGGCTTGATGTTCAGTGGTGGGGTCATGGTCCAGGGAGAGGTAGGAGGAAGTGTCTGCGAGTTGACGCTCAGCCTCCGCGAGGTAGAGGTCAGTGCGCCAGACAACAACAGCACCACCCTTGTCAGCGGGTTTGATGACAATGTCAGGGTTGGACTTGAGAGAATGGAGTGCAGTAAGTTCAGAGAGAGACAGGTTAGAATGGGTGAGAGGAGCAGAGAAATTGAGACGACTAATGTCGCGCCGACAGTTCTCAATGAAAAGATCAAGAGAAGGTAAGAATCCAGAGGGAGGGGTCCAGGTGGAGGGAGAATATTGGAGATGGGTAAAAGGATCCGTTGAACTGGGAGAGGACTCCTGCCCAAAGAAGTTAGCCCGGAGACGAAGACGGCGAAAGAAGAGTTCAGTATCATGCCGAGCCCGAAATTCATTGAGGTGAGGGCGTAAGGGTATGAAACTAAGTCCTTTGCTGAGCACTGAACGTTCAGCATCGGAGAGGGGAAGGTCAGGGGGTATAGTGAATACACGGCTGGGGCTGGGATTGGAAGATTGGGTGGGGACGGAGGGACAGGCTGGGGTGGAGGGTCCTAGATGGGTGTTGGTGTCGATGAGTTGTTGGAGCTTGCGTTCCTTAGCAGTTGAGAGAAAGAGAAAAAGTTTCTTGTTGAGGCGTTGGATGAGCCGAAGGATAAAACTAAACTGGGGGCACGCGCAGCTTTGAAAAAGGGTACGGCGGTGCTGCTGGAGGGAGAGGTCGAGTGTGTTCATATGGCGGCGCATGGCACTGAGTGTGGATTTCAGAATGTGACGGGAACAGCAGTCTGAGAAACGTTTTATGTCCCGGAGATACCGGTAATCCTGGGTGGGTTACCAGGATGTCGCCTGGCCTGGATATTTTTAGTTATGAGGAGTGATTGAATAAACTTGGATTAGTTTCTTTGGAGCAGAGGAGATTGAGAGGGGACATTATAGACATGTATCAAAATATGAGGGGCATAGATAAGGTAGACGGGATGGAACTTTAACCCTTGGTGGAGGGTCGAATAACCAGAGGGCATAGAATTGATGTATGGGGCAGCAGTTTTAGAGGGAATGTGAGGAAGAATTATTCCACCCAGAGGCTGGTGGGCATCTGGAACTCAATGCCTGAAACGGTCTTCGGGGCAGAATACTTCATATCATTTAAGAAGTATTTGGATGTTATTTGTGATGCCCTGGGATACAAGGCTATGGGCTTAATGCTGCAAAATCGGATTAGAATAGCTAGGTACTTATTTGACTGGCGCAGACTCGATGCACCGAATTTTCTGTGCTGCAGACCACGGTGACTCTATAATTCTATGTTTGAAATACTAATAATACATTACAAAATCGTGGGCTGTTCATCAGCAAACAAGAATCTGATAACTTGAAATACCAGAAAATATTCTTTAAAAAGCTCAGCACAGTCAGTCTTCACCGAGCCATTTTAACAGTGCAATATTTACTTTTCAGTTTCTGGAAAGACATGGCCACAAACCGATCAAATGTGAAAGTCACAGAACCACACACAACGGCCAGTGGCTGCATCAAGCAGGACGGTATCGGTATTACACAGACCCATGGACCACAGGAAAGGAAATCATTCCCAATGAACAATCAGAATGCTTGTAAATAACCAGGATCAGTTTGCTTGAAGGCACTGAAATTTTCCACAATGGTTCTGCGCCCAGTGCCGTTTTAAAACTATTGTATATGCAATATTAGACTGAAATGTCTCTGATATGGTCGAAGACAATAGAGATTAAATGACAATAAATATGTTACTGAAATTGCTGAACTGGAATGTTAATCACAATCCTGGCCCCCTGGATTCAATAACTTATATAAGAAATTTGCAATCTCCAGAACACTTGTAACTTTGATGAAGAAGAAATAATTCAGTTCAACATGGATTATAGAATTAATAACCATATACAGTGAGACTTACCAGGGATGCCAATAATAGCGAGGATGGGATAGTAACCCGCCTGAATAACATGGAGTGCCCGATAGATCCGGCTTTCCACTGACATCCAATCATAATGTGTAGAAAGTTCATAAAGCGCCTCCAAAAAATTCCTACTCTGATCCATTTCTGTAACATTCCAATCCATTGTTCTCAGAATCGTCTCCATTGTTGGAACATTCAAATATATTCCTCTCAGATTCTGATATCCTCTCTACCTGTCTTTTAACTGCGGGTCCATGTTCCTCAGGGAGCTGATGCCCCCGCTGACAATATGAGGTAACACAATGTAGCGACTCACTTATTAACAAAAGTGGGAAGCCCCCCAGTGAGATATTTAGGATCCATGGAGAGTGACATTAATTACAGCCACTGAACAAACAGGCTCATTTAACCCCAACAGTCCAGTTGTATTGCACCACACGAAATTGATACAGTTAGCTGTTCTGGATGGGATGTAAGAGGGTTTCTGACGGCGGAATCGTGTAAAGAGAATAGTCTGAAGCACAAAATCGGGCAAATGTTGGAGTTGTTTAGCTAAAATACCGGGTGGACATAAGCATGTTATTGAAGATGGCAGCGCAAGCCTGTTAGAGTATCAAAAGAGCAAAATATTTTTATTGATAAACACAAACAGAGTTTTCAAAACTAAGAAAATCAGGCAACATATGTGTCAATATTGGTGAAACCTCAATTGAAGTCCTTGTGTCTAATCCTGG
Organism: Isurus oxyrinchus; assembly: GCA_026770705.1. Classification (NCBI taxonomy): domain Eukaryota; kingdom Metazoa; phylum Chordata; class Chondrichthyes; order Lamniformes; family Lamnidae; genus Isurus; species Isurus oxyrinchus. Next base: position 5,973,756 of record JANJGN010000041.1, on the reverse strand, counting down.
CGAGCATTTTTCAGGAAGGATGTGAGGGCCTTGGAGAGGGTGCAGAGAAACTTTACAGGAATTGGAACAGTGATGAGGGGCTTGAATTACTTGGAGAGACTGGAGAAGCTGGGATTGTTTTCCTTCGAGCACACCAGGCAAAGGGGAGGTTTAATGGAGATATTTAAAATCACGATTGTATTTGATAGAGTAAGTAACAAGAAACTGGTGATACTGGAAAATCTGTCATAACCAGCTCAGGGAGTTTCAAAGTGATTGACAAAGAAGCATAGAGCGGTTGAAGAGTTCTTACTGCAAAGAAATCTGGAATGTTCTTCCTGAAAGGCTCGCAAATGCAAATAAACATTGAACTGTGAAAATAGAATTGGCTGAGCACAGGCAGTGGATAATTACACAGCAAATGGAGCAGTGAAGAGAACGGCTGATTAGATAGATCTGGAAACGAGTCGAAACGGTCACTATGGGTCACATGGCGTCTTCCTCAAATGTATGATTCCATGTCTCTGTTCCATCAGAATCCATTAAGGTTTGAACATCATGTTTATATTTGATTTTTTAACTGAATCTTCGAGATAGAGGCTCATCATAATTGTATGCTGATTGATGCAAGAGTGGAAACTGAACAGTCACTGCCTCTCAGAAAATACTCTCCAGGACCCCTCTCAGGAACTTCCTCGTGTCCTTGTGAAGTTTAGTCCTTCCAAAGTGTGTCACCTCACACTTTTCAGGATTAAATTCCATCTTTGAAATTTTCTGCCCATTAGGCCACCCCGTCTATATCTTCCTCTAACCCATGGCACTCGACCACACTTGTTGACCACCCGGCCAATCTTTTTGTCATCTGCAAACTTGCTAATCTTACCCACCACATAGTCTTCTACACAGCCATATATCCTCCCAGGAACTCTTCTCAGGAACTAATCTCTGGAACTCCTCTCAGGAACTTATCTCAGGAAATGCTCTCAGGTGCCCCTCTCAGGAGCTTCCCCCAGGAAATCCACTCAGGAATTCCTCTAAGGAACTCCTCACATGAACTGTACTCAGGAACTTCTCTCAACAATCTCTCTCAGGAAACACTCTCAGGAACCCCTGTCAGCAATGGCCCAGTTCCTATGTATTGGAGAGCGGTGGCATTTTGTCGGGTGGGGAGGGGTGGGGGGATGGGTGGTGAAGCAGGTGGGGGTGAGACGATGGTTGATGAGGGAAGGACTGCTTGGAATTTCCCATGGCTCGATGGACAGCATATTCTAAATGTTCCTTAGGGAATGATTGACAGAGTCTGCCCCTCCTTCATGCCCATGAGTATGTCTTTTGAGTGTGAAAGATCGGGTCTGATAGTGTAAAGACAAACAGATGGTGATTATAATATTGCGTTTGTACATATCAGGGGATAATACATCATTTTAATTTAATTCAGCATGTTCCCTTTAAGGTTGTGCCTTCGGTTTCTGTGCCCGTTGCAGAGGATGAGTTAGCCAACAAAATGAAACAAAGTGAATAAATAGGGGACAGTTGGGGCACTGGTTGTGTGGGATGAGAGCTGAGCGACTTAGAAAGTCAACAGAGTCCCTCCATGAAGAAAAGCGTTGTTCCCGGTTTATGATTCACAAGCCAATTTGGAGCATGTGGACTACTCACTGCCACGAACAATCGCAGTACCCCATTGAGACAGCCACCTTCTTACAGCTCTCTACATTTCAGAAGAACCATCAACCACCCTCCCACTCTTGAAAACGCGAACACTGTCAAAAACGGGTTCAGAAATGTTTCCTACCGTTTTCTTTCCCCAGCCCCCACCCTGATGAAGGACAATGGCAGGAACGTTGGAGCAGACGCCAGCGCAGCTCTCCCCCAGCGGTTCTGCATCATTTACTGGAATATCAGGTGGAGGCGGATGGTGTTCTTCTCATAGATGGCCGGAAACCTCGCCCGGCAGGGCTCGTTGTACCAGCACTGCAAGCTCATCAGGCCACAGTTTTCATTCATTCTTTACGTTCTGTTGAAGGCGTTTTCCTGCTGGCCCGGCCCCCAGACCCTTCCAAGGGCAAGGCAAAAGCAAAAAACAAACAAACAATCAGTCAGTGCTCACCTGGCAGGATTGAGATCCTTTATCTCATACGAGCAACCACCCCATCCCAATCAAATTAAACTACCTGACCCCTGACTCTCTGCCTAACCCAGTCTGACCCCTGATCTCCTGAACCTATAACCTAATCTCATATAACCTAACACCATCAAGTGTCCTCTGTTCTTTTGACCCCGCTTAACCTCTGCTCACTTGATTCGTTGCCTAACCCTGATTTCCCCTGACCATGTCAATTGCATGACCTCCATCTGAACCCTGAAACGTTGCCTGAACCCTGACCCTCTGCCTAAACCAGCCAGACCCCTGATGCTTATATAACCTGGCACCTTACAGTGCTGTCTGTTCCTTTAAATAAGTCTGACTTCAGCTCCCTTGATCCAGTGCCTAACCCTGATTCCCTCTGGCCCTCTGTGTAACCCATCGCTCCCTACCTAACGCTTCACACTCTTGAAATGTTCCGCTGTGAGGTTCAAGAGGTTTACTATCCTTTGCTCGATGCTCTAGCAGTTCCTGGTAAGTCTCTGCACCCAGCATTGTTTTTGTCAGACAAATGATTAATTATTGGTGCCCCTTTCATTAAATGTCTCTTCTCTTCACTGTTAATTTTGTTCCTGGTAAGGCGCAGTATCCAGTCATTATTCCAAAAAGCTACCATTTGCTGCAATACTCTTATACCTCTTTAATCTCAGCACTCAACAACATTCGATCATCCTATGCTGTAGACAGGCATTACCTGCCATTTGTGTGATGCCAATGTTGTCGCCTCTCAACAGCTTCAGCCCGAATATTGCCTGTGCCGTGCTGTGTGTGCAGACGTTCCACTTCTGTTTTACAGGAGTGAGGAATAGAGCTGTGAAATGTACAATATTCAGTGAACATCGATACGCCTGTCCTTTTTTGGAGGGAAAGACATTGCTGGGGCATTTGAAGATGGCTGGGACCATGACACTAACCCAGTGTACACGTTGAGGTCAGCTACTTAGCCTCAAACAAGCTAAAACACTTTATTTCTCCGGACTGCCGGCCCACATAGTGTCAAATGTGGCCTGAAGTCAAGGGCAGTCACTCCCATTCTTTTTTCAAAAATTGATTATTTCCGCCCTGTTCAGCCCATGGCTATAATGATGGTTGCTAGCAAGTGGCCTTACCTGAGTTCAGAGTGAGACGTGGTGCCCAGGTTTGTCCTGTGCTTTTGGCGCCTGCTTTCAAGTCCAGTCACACATTCCACCACATTGTTGATGAAAGAGATCAATCCCGTTCGCCCCTGTTTTCTGTGTTTGTGCATGTGTGTGTGTGTGTGTGTGTGTGTGTGTGTGTGTGTGTGTGTGTGTGTGTGTGTGTGTGTGTGTGTGTGTGTGTGTGTGTGTGTGTGTGTTTGTGAGTGTGTGTGTGTGTGTTTGTACAGGACATAACAGGGCAGTTACCCACATCTGCCAGTAGGTGCCTGTCATCAAAGTGCCCTGCAGCGGCTTGACTGCAGCTGCAGCTAATTCTGGGGCACAAGTCCTCAATTATCTGTGGCGGAGATGTAGTCAGCCCTGCGGCTTTTGCTGTGCCCAGTGACCTCACATCTCCCCTGAGTTCACCGATGTGAATCGAGATATCTTCAATCTGGCATCAGTGATTCAAGGCAATTGAGGAGGAGGCCCGGATGGTTCAACCATTCGTTCCTTCTGCCCGAATATGTTTACAAATCTTGCAGCTGTGTATATCGTGCTGACCTGCTGTGGGCTCAGATCATTGAGGACGTGTATGTTTGCAGAGCCTCCTCCTCCGGTCATTTGATTTTTTTTTTAATGAACACAACATTTGATGTTGCAGAAACGCAGAGCTTTAATCTGACTAGTTGATTGAGGGTTAGTTCTTCCAGTGGCATTGATCGCCTCTGTTTGTGTTCAGACAATATTAAGGAGGTTTTGGCACATCTGTAACTTATTTTGAGGTGCAACTTGTGATGATGCAAACTCCACCGCTGGTAATATTAAACATTAACTGTTCAATATATTTAAACACAACACCTTTCTCCAGAGGATAGCAGTGTCATGGACATAAGAGTTTGAAGACATAATTGGTCACAGCAAGGCATTGGCAGTATTCAGCCATATTCCGTTAAGCTGGCAACTCGTACCTGCCTTAAGAATAATATAACTGTTTATCTCCCTTCCTCGCAGTTAACGTGCTGACGATAGTGATCGTTTCTCGGGCAAAATGTGGCCTCTCGAAATGTGCCACTTACCACCTTGTGGCCTGAAAAGGGCAGATCTACTGGTCACTTTCAACGAACTGATACTGAGACACCTTCCATTTCGTTATATAGTCGAATTTATGTTTCATCTTTCAATGCCCGTGTGTAATTTCCACACTGGTCTGCTTTATGCAGTCACAGATTGTTCTGTCTGGTTCATTTCTGTCTGTAATTTTACTTTCGATCGATTTGTGGCTATTTGTTGCATTAAGCTGAGAACAAAACATTGCACTGAGAAAACTGAACACGTGGTTCTGGGAGCAGTCAGTTAATTAAGCTGTTTGAAGAATGTGTTCTGGTATTTTATGTTTACCCCTGAGTATTGGAAGATGAATTTCCCCTGGTTTTGTGTTCTGATAGTGGATGCTCAGAATTCATGGGCATGGGCAGTAATCGAGATGCTTCATTACATTGTAACGCCAGGTTTCCCATTTTTCCCCATTCTAGTGTTCAATGTTCTAAAGGTCCAGCATGTTTTATTGAGCAGCAGATCCCGCAGGAGTCTCCGGGCTCACAGCATTTGGGAGAGAAGCAGAGACCTAGAGATGGAGAGTGGAAGGAAATCTGATCGTTAGCTTGGCCAATTTCATTCTGTTATGGGCTGTCTTCACGATGTTTTCCCTCTGGTGGCAATTGATAGATTTGTGCTACAGTTCTATAAATCCACCAATTTATTTAAGAGAACTAGTCTTCATGCTGCAGCTCCTGATCTGCTGCACAAACACTGGTTTCTATGCAGTGACCCAAGCTAAGTTCAGAGAGCAGCTGAAATGTCCCTTCACTCCGATTCTAAAAATCGTTCATTGCGGAGATGAGCACGCTCACCCCTCATAATCTTCCCGATCCCCACTGTCCACAACAGGTCCACTGACCGAGGCGAATTATCAGAATCTTCATGACACAGGGTGAGCCATCCTCAGCCACTGTCAGAGATAAACTTTGAACTGTGAAATCACTCTGGCTACTGTCTGGGTTAGATGAGGGAATTTGGAAAGTGTGGGGTGGGATTATGCAACACAACCCTTGTTTGAAAAGCCAATATATCAGCATCTCTCACAAGTTCCCAAGTGACTACCCCCTTGAGCATCACCCAGCCCAGGAGGATCTGATATAACTGTTTTCAGTTTTGAGGGGTTGTTCTACAAAAACTCTTCACACAATATTATCAATGAAATATCATACTGAATGGAGCCGGATAAAATGTCTGAGAGAAGTGGGAGGCAGTGACTGAGTGGAACGGCAGGCAGTGCCTGAGGGGAGTTGGATGTGCTGAGTGAGGCAAACGGTGTGGCATGACTGAGGGAATAGAGCTGCAGTTATTGAGGGAAGTAGAATTCCGTGACTGAGGATATTGGGTTGTAGTGTCAGAGAGCATTGGGATATAATGGCTAAGGAGAGTGGGATGTCGTGACTGAGGTGGTTGGGATCTCGTGACTGAGGAGAGTGGGATGCTGTCTCTGAGGGGAGCGGGGTGTAGTGACTGAGGGGACTGGGATGCTGCAAAGGAGGGGAGTGGGATGTAATGACAGAGAGAACTTAGAATTAGTGACTGGTTTGCAGTCAGCAGTGGCATAGCAGAATGACATTGGTGGGTTTCATACTTTATAAATATTTACGCGAACCATTTTCTAAACATTCCTACCAATTAAGTGATCTATTGAGGTGATCCAAACTTTGCAATCCTCCATGTTTCCAGTGTTAACGTCAACGCCCATTTAACTGAATATTTCTAGGTCAGCGTAAGGCTCTTCTGTAAAATTGCTTTCACTCTAAAATTAAACTTGAATCAGATTTACCATTCGAAACTTTGAAACTTTGAACCAAGTTGTAAATTAACAAGTATTCTCACCCGCTGTCTGTATCACTCAGGCCAATGCCTCCTCTCACTGACGGTGTATCTATTATTAAGTGTGCATTTTAAAAAAAATACCTCTTTTATATAGAGCTGTTCTGAGCAATTCTGCTTCTCAGCTTCTCACTGCATTGATCAAAAACTATTCAGGCAACGGTGACTGACAGCGGCATTTGGGGATTCAACCTGCAGTTATTGTGAGTAACACATTCATTTACTAGCACAGACACGGAGACGTCACACAACGAGGGATCCAAGGAACAATGTAGTCGAAAATGCACTCAGCATCGATCCATTGTCAGAGCGGGATCATCAGACTCAGGTGCCTGACATTTCAACTCAATTTGTGGATAACGTTCTCCCAATACAACTCCATCACGGGGATTGATTCATTCTGTCAGCGAGGGGTAAGATAGAATCGGATTCTCGAGCTTTGCCCCTCCCCTCTCCCGCAACCTCACTCCTCCCCTCCAATCCACCTCCGTAGCCAGTTCTCACTCCCACCTCTAACACTGCCAAGGGGCTTTGTGTGGGTTTCTCTGAAACCTTGTCCTCTCGATGTTCCAACGGCCCTGAAACTCAGCAAACTGCATTGTAACCAGATGAAGGCTGAAGTCCAAGTGATGCACATTGGGAAGAACAAACTGGACACTATAGAGGAAAAGGAAGCACATCTCCGCCAGGTGAGGGTGCTCAACCTGTAGTCATTCTCGAGCTCAAGGCATCAATTACCCGAGTTGGCATTATTATTGATTTGTCATTTCCGGTTGACATTGATTGGAGGGCAGGGATAAGAATTCCTTCCTCACTCTCTAATTGGGGTTTGATTGAACCGATGGTGGGAGTGAATTCCCCAGATGCTGAATGGGCAGAAGTGAGCTGGTGTGGAGGGGACAGGGAACTTTCGGGTATAGAGGGTGGAGCCACGTTTCCCCCTCACGTTCAGGGAAGGAACTTCCCTCATGCTAAGGGGCCGGCCATGTCTCCTGAGATTGCTTCATAGTTGATCAGTATCATCGTTCCCATTCTCACCAAGCTGACTCCTCATCTGTCCATTCCCAGGTACATGAAATGCTGAAAATATATCTTCCCTTCTAGAAGCTGGTGCCGAAATTAAAAGAGAATCCCAATGAGGAAAGGAAGAAATATTTCGGAAGATCCCGGTTTATCGGCGAGTGGTTTTCAACAAGAATTCTGGAATGAAGGATAGTGTTGAAAAGCATGAAGGAGTGGGCTGACTGCTAGTGCTGCCTGTGGTGTGATGTTGTGTTTGGGGTAATTATGCGATTTTGGGTTTATGGCGGCCATGAGATTGAATCATCATCTGTGATATCTGCTGATATTAATTGAAAAGAATTGTTTTGTGATTTAAGGCCAGAAGAGGTAGGAGAAGATGTAGGCCGTTCGCCCATCGAGTCCGCTCCAACCTTCAATGAGAGCTTGGCTGACCAGATAATCCCCAACTCCACTTTCCTGTCTGTTCCCCATACCCCTTGATTCCCTTATTCATTACAAATCCGTCTATCTCAGCCTCAAAAATGCTTCAGGACCTAGCCTCTAGAACACTCTGTGGTAAAGAATTCCACAGATTGACTATCCACTCAGAGAAGAAATTATTTTTTCATCTCTATGTTAAATTCCCTTTACTCTGCCCTTACTATGAGATTTTGCCATCTGGTCCTATAATCTCCCACAAGGGTAAACAAACTCTCAGCATCCATCCTGTCAAGCTCCCCAACTATTTTCTATGTTTCAGTAACGTCGCATTTCAAACGTATATACTCCAATGAGTCCAGGACCAACTTAGTGGACCTCTCATCATAAGAAAATCCCTCCATCATTGGGATCAACCTAGTGAACTTTCTCTGGACACCCTCCAATGCCAATATGACTTTCCTTAGATAAGGAGACAATACTGTTCACAATAGTCCTAGTATGGTCTAATATGTGCCTTGTACAGTTGGGGGAGTAAGGCATCTGAAAGGTTGGGTATTGCAACTGCTAGTTAGCGATTCAGTTCATATATATATTTATATGTATTCCCTCCTTTAGAAGGGCTGGAACACAAGATAAACCGTTGAGAGAGGATTTACTGGGCTGATTGCTGGGATGAAGTGGACTGCCTTATCAATGTCAGGTTGGCCATGTTCCGCCTGTGCCCGTTAGATTTTGGAAGAAGGAGAAGCGACCCTAATGAATTAGAAATACTGAAAGGATGTTTCTCCATCCTTAGAGGTGGGGGTATCTAGACCACGAGGTGAACGGGTCATGGTTTTGGAATAAGGGATCTCCTATTGAAAACAGAGATGAGGAGGAATTTATTCTCTCAGAGGGTCGTCAGCCTGCGGAATTGTCTGTCTCCCACACAGAGCTGGAGAGGCCGATTCACTAAATATATACAAAGCTGCGTTAGAAAGGTTAATAATCAAGAAGGGGTTAAAATGTTATTTGCTTTGGGTGGGGGGCAGAAACAGGTGTGCGGAGCTGATGTCACAAGCAGTTCAACCATGACCTTGTCGAAAGCCGGAGCAGGCTTGAGGGGCTGAATGGCCTAACCCTGCTCCTCACTCCCATGCCCGTATAATCTGATTGAAATCTGTTCTGAACTGTGACTAACCCGTTTGAAATCTCAACCAAACGCTGGCAGCGTTTTCTCTGAAGCTTTGCCACTCGCGCTTTCTGCATTGGTGAATTTTTACTGAATAAATCGGTGACATCCGGCACCCAGCATTGTGAAGCTATTTGATTTCACATGTGTGTTTTGAGTGAGAGAAATATTTGGTCCTCCTATTGGATGAGATTAGGTTGTACTCCAGCCCCTCGACCTATGATGTGGACCTACACCCTGAACTCCTCATCCACACTTGGAGGTTTCATGGTTTGAACCACCTTCTGAGCACCAACTTCGTACGTCTCCGGCCATTGGTTCATTGACGTTGCCACCCTGTCCCAGGGGAGGTGGCAGCCAATGGCAGTCTCAACTTCAAACAACGCAGCACACGTTGGTCAGTAGCCGAGCTCAACAGGCAATTGTCTTAGTGGCAGTTAATTGTCAATCACCTTTGCCTGAGTAGCTTTTGATGACTGTAGCACTAAGCTGAACTCGAGAGTGAATCATCACAGCTCAGTATAAGACATGGACTTTTAAAGTAAACATTCAGTAATGGGCACACAGTCAGTGAGGTGAAACATTGGCCTGAGAGAGACAGACGCTGACTGAATAATTTTTGTGAATCTGGTTTAAGGTGCAAATTCAAACGGTATATCTGATTCAAGTTTAGTTTTAGAGTGAGAGTAGTGTTATAGTAACAGTGTGATTCTGAAGCAGAACTACCCAGTTAATCCGGCACCTTTCATAGCAAGTAAGTGTGGAAATTTCTGAGACAGAGCCAACAGTGAGGATGTTTGGCATTTTGTTTGAATGTGAGAATTCGAATGGTAAAGCTGATTCTAGTTTAGCTTTGGTGGATGTGTCATTTTCAGACCAAGACCTCGCAGATTTTAAAGCCAGTTAAATAGTTAAATCAGCAGCTCATAAAGAGAGTGACTCATTACAGCTCAATGTGAGAGAAGGCCTTTCAAAATGTAAGTTAATATGCACAAAATTTACCTACCATTATTCATTATTCAATAAAATAATTAACTATGTGCAGTAAGTGTTAAACAGTAGGTGCACTCTCACTGGTACTTTCTGACTGTGTGGCACAGCCTCAATATTAACCCTTCGACAGTATGCACCCCCTCACTTCTAGCCATCAGAGAGTGTGGCGCTCCTTCACTACTAACCCACCAACAGTGCGGCGCGCGCTCACTACTCACCTTCCAACAGTGTGGCGCTACCTCAGTACTGAGCCTCAAACAGTGCAGCACTCCATCAGCACTGATCTTCCAATATTGTGGCACTCCGTCAGTACCAGGTCTCCAGCAGTGTGACACTCAATCTGTGCTCACCATCGGAAACTGCAGCGCTCCCTCTGTGCTAACCCTCTGACAGTGTGGCACTCCCTCAGTGCTGACTCTCCACCAATGTAGTAAAAAAAAGTGCCAGCCAATAGGCATCTCCAACCAGAGAGATTTTAACAATCGCCCCTTGCCATTCAACCACATTAACATTACTAAATCCCCCACTATAAGCATCCTGGAGATTATCATTGACTGCAAACTGAACAGGACCGGCCACATAAATAGTATAGTAGCAAGAACAGTTCAACAGTTTGGAACCATTTGTGAGCATCTTATCTCCTGACTACCCAAAGCCTGTCCATCATCTACAAGGCTCAAGTCAGTAATTTTGTGGAATAACCAGCACTTGCCCAGACGATTGCACCAACACTCATTTAGCTTGACACCACCCAGCACAAAGCAGCCCCATTGATTTGCACCCTATCCACAAACATTTACTCCCTGCATCAACGACGTGCAATGGCAGCAGTACGCACCATCTCTAAGATGCACTGTCAAAAATGACCAAGGGTGTTCTATGGCATGTTCCAAACCTACGACCTCCATCACCTGGAATAAACAAGGGCAGCAGTCACATGAGAACACCACCAACTGCAAGTTTCCCTCCAAGGCACCCACCATACTGACTTTTAAAAATATCTGCTTTCATCCAATGTCACTGGGTCAAATTTATCAAAATCCCTGCCGAAGAGCGATGTGTGTGTACCTGCACTACAGGGGCTGCAGCAGGTCAAGGCAGCAGCTCACTCATACTTTCTAAAGGGCAACTTGCATTGTGGAATACATTTGGCCTCGTTGACAGTGCCAACACCGTGTAAATCAATATAAACAAAAACAATTACTCCCGACCCTCTGCCAGTGCATTTCTCCCTCAGTAATTGTCGCTCTGACAACGCAGCACTGCCACAGCAGAGATCCTTCAACAGGGCAGCGTTCCCTCAGTCCGCACACTCCAATACGCTAGTGTGCCCTCATTACTGACCCTCCAACAGGGTAGCGCTTCTTCAGTACTGACTCTTCAACAGTGTTGCGTTTCCTCAGTAGTAACCCTCAAAAAGTGCAGTGCTCCTTCAGTACTGACCCTCAATCAGATCAAATCTCTTTCAGTGCTGTCCCTCCGACAAGGCAGCTCCCTCTCAGTACTAACTCTCCAACAGGTTTTAGCCAGGAAGGAACTGTAAAGAACTCCAAAGGAATGAAGTGTCTTCTTATTGCGAAAAAACATAAAGGAAATGGGGTCAGTCCCCGCAGTTCCTCGCCGGTTAAACTTTCTAATGACATGATTAGGCCATGTATAGAATTGCAGAAGCCTGAAAGCTCATCCTTGGGGAGCCGAGATTTTAAACTACCTGGTCCATTTCCTTTGTATTGGAGGGCGCTAGCGTTTGGTAAGTCGTTAGGGGGGTGGGGGGTGTGGAGCGGGACAGGGTGTGGTCGTGGTAGGTGGGTGGAGGGCTGCTTGGAAATTCTTTTGGCCTGGTGGACATGACATTGTGACTGTTGATTTGGGAACAATAACCAGAGTCTGCCCTTCTTTCATACTCATGGGCTTGCCCTTTAAGAGCGTCTGAAAGTATCAACAAAACGGGTCGTGGGAGGCTCAGCTTCTAGAAAAATGTCGTCAATCAGCTGTCAATATCTAGTCAATTATATTGTTTAATTTGGTTAATGTCATGTCAATTACAACGTTAAGTGTAAGACAAACAGTTGGTTGTTATTAATATTCATTAAGTACGCTTGAATAGGAAAAAGTAACATTTCAATTTAAATAGATAACTTCTCTTTAAAGTTGTTTATTTTGCTTCCGTGACCCCTACAGAAGCTTTCAATTTGTTGATGAGATTGTTTTGTTTTACTGACCAACTCCAAACAGCATAAAAATGGCACAACTCGGGCATTGTTTGGGAGGAAGTAGACAAGCTGAAGAAGTCAACAGTTTTCCTCAATGAAGAAAAAGTCTGGTCACAATTTCTGCTTCTCAAACAGATTGGATTCTGTCAACTTCCGCTTCCATGCACAATCGCAGCGCCCCTTAGATATGGACGTCTTCTGACACATCTCTGTGTTTCGGGAAATTCCACAACCACGCACCCCACCCTAACCTTGCCCTTTCTTGTGAAAATGAACTAACACAAAAACGGATGCAGAGAATTTTGCCATCGTTCTGGATCCCTATCCCCCATACAGATGAAGGATAATGGTAGGAATGATGGAGCAGATGCCAGCCCAACGAACCCTTATTAACTATGCATCATTTGTTTGAAAATCATGTGCAGGCGGATGGCGTACTTCTCGCAGATGAATGGTGAATTCGCCCATTAGGTCTCGTCGTACTCGCGCCACTGCCTCTTGAGGCCTCCGTTTTCCCTTATCCTATTTGTCCTCTTGAAGGTGTTTTCCAGCTGTCCCACACCCAGAAGCATCCGAGGGCACAGCAAAAGCCAAAACAAAATAAATAAACCAGAAAGTGGTCACTGCTCGCAGAGACACCACATAGGCACTTTCGACATTGTCAGGTGTTGGGGTGCCAAAGGGTCAGCCCCAGGGTGGGTTGGTGATGGGATTGACCCAGGTGGGGATCAGCTGAGGGTCTGAGGCTACTCTCTGTGTCGGAGGAGAAAGGCCGAGTAGAGGCTCAGACATAAAGCAGAGGGTCATGGGAATAAAGGCAAGATGCACGGTCGAGTGGGCAGATGTCAGACTGCATCAGGAAAACCAAGGCCAGCTTGAAGGTCACAGGTTATATGAAAGTTAGGAGACAGACTGGGCTAGGGCTGGGCACAGGGTCGGTGTTAGGCAAAGCGTCGGTTTAGGGGCTGAATTTCCAGGTTTAGGTGGAGCGTCAGGTTTTAGGTGAAGGGTCTGAGTGAGGCTTACTGTTTAGGTAGCAGGTCAGGTGTTAGCAGAGGGCGAGTGGTTAGGTAGATGGCCAGGGGTTAAGCAGAAGGTCCGGGTTTAGGTGGAGGGTCAGGGGTTTGGCAGAGCGGGAAGGGTTAAGCAGGGGGTCAGGGGTTAGACAGAGTGTCGGGCGTAGGAAATAGTCAGGGGGAAACAGTGTTGGGCACTGTATCAAGGGAGATGTTGTCAGTTGCGTCAAGATAACAGAGGAAATTGAAGGTAAGTGCGTATATAAGTGTCAGGGGATCAGCGGTCTGGTTGGGTTCAGCAGAGGATCAGATGTCAGATTGTGTGATGTGAACTAGGTGGTGTGGTTATGGGCTGTTTTTGCTCGAATGTGGTCAAGGTCTAGATGCTGCACCAGTTCAATGAGGACTGTGAATGTATAGACACTGAGCGGCCATCTAAGAGCCATTGGTTGAGTGTATCATAACTCACCCAGCCTCTTAGCTGATTAATCAAATTCTGTTGACGGATGAACTGAGAGATGATCGGTCGGTTTATTGGGCCTCATTCAATTTCTGGCCGCTGAGAGTGATTATGATGGCTGAAATGCTGTGTGATCTTATTAGTGCTTTGTCGTCTCTCTGTTTCTGTAAGTGTCTCTGTCAGTGAAGAACAGATCTTCCACTCACCACGTTACTGCCCTTAAATACTTGGGAATTGCATTGTAAGATTTGAGGATATTATTTTCACATTCAGGGAAACATAAGCTATGAGGTGCGGAAAATGATAACTGGTTGTTGGACAGGTTTGAACTAATTCCTTTATTCAGATAATTAGCATCAGTACCCCCGGACACAATCTCACTCTGCCACCAGAGGGATTCCCGCTGATAATAATGGGGAAAACAATTCTAAACTGTCATTCCACATAGACAGTGTGAACATCAACTCCGGCACTTACAAAGACCCGGAGCTTTACAGACAGCCCCAAAATGTACCCAGGTTATTCATTGGATGTGAGGATTGCAATATTCCTCTCTGAGTTTGAATCTATTATCCATTACACACTATTCATGCAGTTCCTGTTAAGACTCTGCTCCGAGCATTTTTTCCGACAGATGGATACTATTTTATTCGTATTCCTGTCATTTATTGTCTCTTCTCTTCACAGTTACTGTTGTTCATGGGGACACAATTTACCCAGTAATTATTCCAAAATCTATCATTCACTGTATTACTCTTACACCTCTTTAAGTCAAAAGACTCATTATTGCTTTGATTCAATGAACCTGTTGAATTCTGGGTCTATTTGTACCTTTAAATGTGGATCAGTGATTATTCCAAAGTAACACATTTTTTTTTTGTTCTGAGTTCAATGAAAGGCAAATCCCCACTTTTACCTTGACAATATCTGTGTGCCGTTTTTCAGAACAAGATAAGTTACTTTTCTCTCTTGGCATTTCCAACACCGATTAGAAATCCGAAACTGGATTTTATGTGCACGGGTATTTGTGCCCAGTTTTAGAAACGACACTGAGCTGAAATTGAAGGCTGTGTTATATCTCGGTTACTTTGGGAAGCTGTTAAGATCAAGAGGGCATAGAGTGGATAAAGGCATTATGTTCCAAAGGTGAAATGTGTTGCTGCTTTATAATGTCAATCAACCACACTCTCTCTCTCACACACACACACACACACACACACACACACACACACACACACACACACACAAACATGCACACAAAGGCATAAAGACACACACTCACATGCGGAGACAGACACTCCCACACACTCGCCCAAAATTCATACATATACACTCAGTCACTCATATGCAAATAAACACACACATACACAGTCACAGACATGTATGGACACACATATACAGCAGCAGAGGCAGACAGCTAGATGGTTAATATCAATCTCAGTCTAGACGTAGTTTATTAGAGGAATAACACAAGCAAATTTGAAAATCTGTGGATTTCATTATGGAATATGTTTCTCCTTTAAAATACCGTTCTCTCTGTCACAATCACATAAACACACATTTGCTTTAACACGCAAGCACCCTCAAAAAGATGCACACTCACCCACATTCTCACACCGTCACAACACTCAGCACAAACACACACACGGACGGAGTGCAGGTGGGTTTGATGTCAATCTTACTCTGGTCAACTAGATTATATTTTCGAATAAAAACACAAGCTGGGTTGAAATTCTTTGAGTTTTTTTTTAAATTCGGTAATGAGACAATACCAACATATCCCGTTAGTAGAGTTGGAAGTGTAACTGATGTGACTGATGTCTGAACCCAAAACAAATATTAAATGTGACTCATGGCTAGTTTTTTGCTGTTAATATATCAGGGTGTGAAGTATATGAGGGCGCAGTTGTGAAATAGATGGAATACAGTGTGGGAATGGAGAGTGAAGCTGCTCTGCAGAGTGAATGCTTCTTGGTGAATTTAGAAGCTGAAATTTACATTTGAAGTGTTTTGCAACAACCTTTGACAACTGAACTGGTGCCCTTGGGAAGGGATAGAGTTCCTGCTGCTGTTTCACTTCCTTTCCGCTAGAAGCCGCCCTCGCTCCCCGCAGGACCCCCTGCCTCACCCTGTTCTCCTCTAGAGTCACCTCTTGCCAGCCCCCGGCCAGCTGCTGCTTTTGTCCCAACTGGCAGAGGATGTGCAGTCACCGACATCTCCTCCACTTTTATGTTTAATAAAGCGAAAAGGAAGAAGCAACTTTCATGCCGAACGGGGAACTGGGATTCTGATCCGGCGGGGAGGTGATTATTATTATTATTATTCATAATAATAATAATAATAATAATATTAATGATAATGATAATAAAGAAGCAATCTTCTTTGTAGACTCTGGGGTGCGAATGTGCGCTGGTCACTTCCGCCCAGAGTGCAGTGCGGTCCGTGTCCATGATAGAGGCAGTCCCAGCCGCAGGGAATTTTGGGAAACGGAGCCTCCATTTCTCCAGCCACAATTGAGGCACTGAATTGTCGCCTACAGGACGAGGAAGATACAGGTTAACAGGTCACTTTCAATAGGAATGAGCTCAATTAGGGGAGGACACAACAATGGAGAGACTCTACTGCAAATTTCCTCAGGTAAAGAGGTACAACGTAGAGATATATCAACCTACAATGCGGCTCTGGTTTAGCTAATCACCATTACTGTTCCGTAACTCTGCAAGATGGTATCCTAATCGGAGACACACCTTCAAAGAATCAGAGAATCACACAGAACAGAAGAGGCATTTCGGCATGTCGAGTCTTCGCCGACATTTAAAAAACAGTTGACCTACCTACCCAATCCCATTGAACAGCACTTGGCCCATATCATTGAATGTTATGACATGCCAACTGCTCATCTAGGTACTTTTGAAAAGGATGTGAGGCAACCCGCTGCCACGACACTCCCAGGGACCGCATTGCAGACCAGCACCTCCCTCTAGGTAAAAAACACGTTTTTCCTCACATCCCCACCTAAACCTCCAGCCCCTCACATTAAACGTGTGTCCCCTGCTGACTGTCCCTTCAACTAAGGGAAGTGCTGTTCCCTATCCAACCTGTCCATGCCCCTTATAACCTTGCAATCCTTGATAAGGTTGCTTCTCAGTCTTCTCTGCTCCAACCAAGGCTACCAATGTCTATCCAACCTTTCCTCATAAATTATATGTTTCATCCCACGCGGCATCCTGGTGAATCACCTCTCCACCCTCTCGAAAGCAATCACATCCTAACTATAATGTGGCCAAAAGAATTGGATGCAGTACTCCAGTTGTGGCCTCCCCAATCCCCTTTGCATCTCTAGCATGACCTCCCCCCTTTATAATCTATGTCTCGATTAATAAAGGCAGGTGTCACAATTGAATTTTTCACCACCCCAGTTACGTGCCTCTCCACCTTTAGCGATCTATGGACACACGTGCTTCCTAGTGCCGTTCATTGAATACTTCCTTGTAAAATTTCTCCCGATTTTGTTTGCGGTTCGAAATCCAACTGCCACTTATCTGGAAAGTTGACCATCCGGTCTATACCTGCCTGTCGTCCAAGACACTCAACCTGACTGTCAACCACCCGGCCAATCTTTTATACGGATGCACAAATACAGGAAGGATATAGTTGATAAACTAACGGTACCAACGCAGAGCACAAACACGCAGGGAATTTCATTAATATCCTAGCGAGAGCAAGCAGTGTGCAGACAGGCAGGGAATGTAAATCGTGACCGAGCAAGAGCAAACCAATGTGTAAATAGGTGGGTAATGTAATTAATAAATTAGCGGGAGAAACGCAGAGTCCAAATGGAGGAGGAATGGAATTAATAAATTAAAGAGAGAGAGAGAGAGCAACTCAGTTTTCACATGGACAGGAATGTAATTAATTCATTTGAGTGAGAGAGAGAACGAGAGCAACACAGTGTGCAAATAGAGGTGGAATATACTTAATAAATTAGAGAGAGAGAACAACCTAGTGTTCAAATAGTGGAAAAATGTAATTCATAAATTGGGAAATGAGAGAGAGCAACACAGTATGAAAATAGAGCAGGAATACAATTCATGAATTGTGGAGAGAGCCACCAAGTAAGTAGAAATCGGATGAATTCGATTAATGAATTACAGACAGAGAGTGAGGTCAACTCAGTGACCAAATAGAGGAGGAATGTAATTAATAAATTACAGAAAGAGAGAGTGAGAGAGATCCAGTGTGAAAATTGAGCAGGTACGCAATTATAAATTAGAGAGTGAGTGTAAAAAAGTGCGCAATTAGCGAATTGCAAACAACACATAAGAAATTGAGATAGAAAGAGCAACCACGTGTCCACATAAAGCAGGTATTTGATCAATAAATTAGATTGAGGGATATAGAGCAAGCCTGTGCACAAATAGTGAAGGAATGGAATTATTAAACGACGGAGAGCAAACCACTGTGCAACGAGGGAGGGAAAGCAATTAATGAACAATAGAGAGCAAGCCGGTGGGCAAATAGTGAGGGAATGTAATCAGTATAACAGCGAGAGCAACCCATGTTGCAAATAGGCATGGAATGTAATTAATAAACTAGCTACAGGTACCCAGTGTGCAAATAAATAGGGAATGTAATTAATAAAAATGCGAAAACAACCCAATGTACAAATAGGCATGTAATGAAATTAATAAAGTAGCAAAAGCAACCCAGAGTCCACATTAGCTGAGCATGCAATAAATAAATTAGCGAGTGCAAACCAGTTTGGAAATAGGCAGGGAATGTAATTAATAAACTAGCGAGAGCAACCCAGTATGCAAATAGGAAGGGAATGAAATTAATAAACTAGCGAGGGAAACCCTGTGTGCAAATAGGCAGGGAATGTAATTACACAACGAGCGAGAGTTACCCGGTGTGCACGTATGCAAGGTAAGTAATAAATGAATTAGGGAAAGCAACGCAATGTGAAATTGGGCAGGGAATGTAATTAATAAATGAGCGAGAGCAACACAGTGTGCATTTAGGCAGGGCATGTAATTAATAAATGAGCGAGCGCAACCCCGTGTGTGAATAGGCAGGGAATGTAATTAGTTGACTAGTGAGAGCATCCCAGTGTGCAAAATGGAGGGAATTTAAATGATAAGTCATCGAGAACAACCCAGTGGTAAAAAAGGCAGAGAATGTAATTAATAAACTATCGAGAGCAAACCAGTGTGCAAATAGGCAGGGATCGTTTAACTTGTTAATGTCACGTCAATTACATTGTTAAGTATAAGACAAACAGCTGGTGGTTATTAATATTCATTGAGTACGCTTAAATAGGAATAAGTAACATTTAAATTTAAATAGACAACTTCTCTTTTTTTCAGAGACCCCTCCCAATTCCGCCTCCCTCCATGGCCTCTCCCTGATCCCACTGCACAAGAACCTTCCCCCATCCACTGTCCCCCAGACTACTCTCCCTGCTCCATCTCTCTCCGGGATATCTCATCGACCGCTCTCCCCTGTTAATTCTGCCTCCGAATTACTTCTTTTCTCTCATCCCTTTGAGAAATCACCATGCTAACGCTGGCGTTCAGACCTTCTCCTATGCCCTCTCACCATCCGCTGAGCCCAAGGGGCACCTGACTCTCCCTTGAGTGTCACTATCTATACCCTCTCACTGTATCATCTGCATCGGGCACATAGCCCTGCCTGGGTGGCTCAAGTACATCATCATGCACGCTTTGCCTCTGTATCCCCTCCCAGCCACCTCCACAAATGTGTAATCTCTGCGCCCCTCTCCCTCGGGGACCTGTCTTACTCGGGTCTCCGTCGGGGAAATGCACAAATCCCGTCTCGCTCCTGGAAATGTCACCATCTCCTTCCCCTCGGAGACGTCTCCCCGCTGCCTCTGGAAACTTTCCCCGTTCCCTCTCCCTCAGGGTACTGTATCCATTCTCTCTCCCTTAGGAAACCCTACCCCTAACTCTCAGCCAGAGAATTCTCCCACAGGCCCCACTCCCTTTGGATCCTGCCCCCGTCTCCAGTCCCTCGAGTTCATGACCCCGTCCCCTCTCCCTCTTGGTCCTAAGCCCACCATTCCATCTCGTGGTCCTCTACATGTCCACTCTCCGTCGGGTTCCTGTCCCCGTTTCCTCACCCTCGGGATCTTGTCCTCGTCCCCTCACCTTCGGGAAGAAACGGGAGAGAATGCTAATACCTCTCCTTGACATTCAGCAAGACTGAAGCCCCCAAGAACAACATCCTTGGGGCCACCATTGACCAGAAACTGAAAAGGACCAGGTATGCAAACAATGTCGCTAAATGAGGGCAAGAAGCAAGGAATCCTTCAGCGAATAACTAACCTCCTGACTCCCAAAGATCTGTCCATCATCTACAAGGAAAGATTCAGAGTATGTTGGAATAATCGCCAATTGAGTGGATGAGTGCAGCTCCCACAACACTCAAGACACTGGACACCGTCCAGGACAAAGCAGCCCCACTTGATTGGCACAAAAACATCCTCTCCCTCCACCACCAATGCACAGAAGCAGCCGTGTGCACCATTTGCAAGATGCATTGCCTTCACCAAGGCTTCTTCGGCATCACCTGCCTATCCAGCGATCGCTTCCATCTAGAAGGACAGTGGTAGCAGACACATGGGAACAATACCCCCTGGATGGTCCCCTCCAAGCCAATAACCATCCTTACTTGGAAATATATTTGCCGTTACTTCACTGCCGCCAGCTCAAACCATTGAAACACCTCCAGCACTATGACCACCAACTTACTGAATCGAAGCTGCCTCTGCTCAATTTGTTGCTCATATTACAGAAACAGATTAACTGTAACATCACGCTCCATGTCTACTCCATGGATGGATTCTGAATCCTCAGAACTCCCTGAGGATATGCAGCAGCTCATAGCAACCCCCAGCAAAGCACGCGCAGCACGTCCATTAAGTTACTCATAACACAAAGCAGTCATGAACTGTCACAGGCCACGTGCACAGCTGTTCAGTAGAAATAGGCCCAGGGCTTGGTCCCCACGCAGCTCAGCAATGGATCACCTGACGGCGCCTAACACAGGAGGACATCGGAATTGCACAGACCAAATTTCAAAGTCAGTGGGATAAAGCTGGTGGAAGGGCTGATTAGCGTCACCTTTAGACCCTCCCTCACCAATTCGCCGCATGCACAGTCCACCCGGGCTAGAGTCATGTCCAGAATGGAATTGGCCAACATTGTGGGTCGCACTAAATCCAAACTTCCAGCGTCTGGAATAAGTGAGGCTGGAGAGGCGGAAACTGTGGCCAGGTATGCGTAAGGGAGGGGAAAGCAAATCAATTCACTCTAAACAGTCAAATTGATGAGACAATTGAAGGCAAGGAAAAAGAGAAAAAGCAAGCTTTGCACCAAAAGGGGAAACACCTACGGGGAGAGAAGTCACAGCAGGGTCGGTACCCCGGGGTCTGTCAAACACAAGGATGAGAAAATTCAAACTCAGTAGCTCCAACACCTAGAAGCCATGCTCGTTCGTGACAAAAGCACAGATGGGCGAACGGCGTTTGGTCTGAGTTCAGAGACGTGCAGCAGAACTTCAGAAGGGCTGTGGTTTATGAAGGTTTGTAACTGGGAGCGTTCATGAATACCGTTCAATTGGTTAATTCACAATGACACCATACAGATGAGCGCTTACCCTACTGATGCCCTGATGCCGATGAGGAGGCTGGTGAGATTGTGCTGGTCACAGTGGGCAGGATTGGCAAATGTGAGGATATGTGTTCGGAGCGTAGCCCAAGGTTAAAGGAATCAAAGAGGTTGGAAACAATTCGGTTCAGCCTCAGATACTGGCCAGTGAGTTGTTCTGGAGACAATAGATAGAGAATGGAGTTTGACTAAATTCAATTGCAGACAATGGATTCGTTTATCTGATTATCTCAATAACATTAACATTGGCACAGCGAATCTTGGACTTCGAAAATTATAGCCTGATAGAGATGCTTACCAGGGACACCAACAGCCCCGAAGCTGGGATAGTATAGCTTTTCAAAACCGCACGTATCAAATTTATCCGATCTTCTAATTATAGCAAATTATAAGTTTCAGAAAGAACGTAAAGCACAACCAAGAAAATCCTGTCCATTGTTGTATCAGTCCAGTCTATTGTTTCCAGATTCTGATCCATTGTTGTAACATTCAAATCTATTGTTCCCAGATTCTGATCCATTGTTTTAACATTCGATTCTATTGCTCACAGAATCTGATCCATTCTTGAATCATTCGAACTATTGCTCTCAGATTTTGAACTCTCCTCCTCCTCTCTCTCTCTCTCTCTGAAGCGTTCGGTCCCTGTTCGTACAGGTGATGCTCCAACTGCCAGCTTCGGCTCACTGAAAGGAATCCATTATAGTTATTGGAAGAAAAAACTTTCCAGTGATACAATTACCATCCATGGAGAATGACATTCATTACAATCAGTGAAAAAACAGGTTTAGTAAGATCATTTCAATCAACCACTTTTGATCCACAATATTGTGGAACACTTACAAGTGATCAATAAGATGTATAATGGTTGCTGAGGGAAGGAACAATGGAAATAGCAGAGCGACTGGACATAATTTTTCCATCTACCTTAGAGAGGGAAGGGACACTAGAGGGCTCGAGTGTTGTAGATATGATATCCTGTCTGAAATTAATATGGTGTGCGAAATTATTAGGGGCTCAGAAACGAATACAGGCGTTGGAATAAATACAGACCCTAAAACTAATACAGAGTAGAAACGAATACAGACCCAAACACTAATATAGATCCTGAAACGAATACAGACTCTTAAACAAATTCATATCCTGAAACAGATACATACCCTGAAACTAATACAAGCCCTGAAAAGTTAGAGGCCCTGAATCCTTTACAAATCGTGAAAATAATGCAGACCCTAAAGCTAAAGCCGTCCCTGAAACTAATAGACAGCCTGATACGAACACAGACACCGAAGCTAATTCATATCCTGAAACAGACCCTTAAGCAAATACAAATCCTGAAACTAATACAGTCCCTGAAACTAATACAGTCCCTGAAACTAATACAGTCCCTGAAACTAATACAGCCCCTGAAACTTATACAGCCCCTGAAAATGGAACAGTACCTGCAAGTAATTTAATCGAAAAAATGATTCAAATGCTAAACGGATCAGATCATGAAGGTAATACAGATCCTGAAACTAACAGATTGCCTGAGAAAAATGAAGACCATTAAACTAATTCATATCTTGACACTAATACATATCCAGGAAGTAAAAAAAAAAATCGTGTAAATAATACTGAGTCGGAGAGAGAGAGTATTGGAGGGCACTTGCTGGTGGAGAGAGAGGAACAATATCGCAGCAAGTGTCAGGGAACCAGAATCTGGGACAGACACAGGGACGTAGAAAGTCAGCGAGGGAGTAACAAGGCGTTAGTCAGGGAGAAACATATTGTAGGAAAGACCAGCAGTTAATGGGAAAGAGAGTGTCAAGTACTTGGAAACAGAGAGGGAGAAGGACAGATATGAAGAAAGTGATGGTCTGAGAGAGGGAGAAGCAGGCAGGGATGGAGAGTGAGGGTGAAGGAATGAGATTACAAAATGGTTTGAGAGAGAGTGACACAGGGAGTGGGAGTGAAGGAATACGAGGGACAGAGAGAAGGTGCGTGAGCGATTGACAAACATGGAGTGAGAGTGAAAGAATATGAGAGGGACAGAGATAGTGTGAGAGCCAGTGACAATGAGGGGGTCGGAGGGCGAGTGAAGGAATGTGCGAGAATGAGAAGTGGTTTGAGGGAGAGTGACAAACAGGGAGTCAGAGTGCAAAACATGAGAGAGAAAGAGAGATGGTGTGATGGGGAGTAACAACGGGGTGAGAGGGTAAGATTTAAGGAGTGCGAAAAAAAAACATTGTTTTAGAGAGTTTAAAACATGGGGTGAGTTTGTTTTGGCTGAATGTTCCTGGTCCCATTAATGCTCAAAGGATGGGACTACTCTTGTGAGAGTTCGCAGACAAGTAGAGCGGCGGGTACCTCATCATCAGTATAGAAATGGTCATTCGGTGATTGATGTAAAGAACAATGAGGGAACTTCCATGTTGTGGCACCTTCACGGCCAACGACTTCCACGGCTGTGCAAATGTCCCGGTGGAGCTTCTCAAGGGCCAAAAGTACCGGCTCTCTTAACAATGAGATGAAATGGGGGGTTCCCAATTTTCTGCATCTCACAGTGAGCTTTGAAACCAGCTATATGTAGACTGCCTCCCGGAGAGATTGTTCCCACATCTCACAATGCGAACATCGGTGCTCAGGTCAGTTTGAACTAAGAGGAGTTCAGATGCAATGTGAGCTGTGGATGGAAGTGAGCTCTGTCACTGGGTCCTTTCCATTTTCCAGTTACGGTGTTAATCCCGACATCTGGATCAGCTCATTTCACATTGCATCATCGTTCCATCCACTATGTCTGTGTATGTGTTTGTGCGCATGTCTGTGTGTGCTTCTGTGAATTGTTTCTTCGTGTCCGTCTGTGCCTCTGTTTGTGTGTGTCTGCATGTTCTGGTGTGATTTTGTGGCTATGTGTGTATGCCTATGTGCATAGTATTTGTGAGTGCACGTGTGTGTGTGTATGTGTGCGCCTGTATGTATCTATGCACGAGTGTACCCGTGTGTGTGTCTGTCTATATCTGTGTGTGTCTGTATATGTGTGTGCCT
The DNA here is from genome assembly GCA_026770705.1 of Isurus oxyrinchus. Lineage (NCBI taxonomy): Eukaryota > Metazoa > Chordata > Chondrichthyes > Lamniformes > Lamnidae > Isurus > Isurus oxyrinchus. Next base: position 5,949,571 of record JANJGN010000041.1, on the reverse strand, counting down.
GCATCTTTGTGCCTATGCTTGTGTGTGTGTGTGTCTTTGTGTTTGTGTCTCTGCCTGTGTGTGGGTCTGTGTGTGTATGTGGAGGGGCTCTCAATTCCTCACTTTGCTAATGATCATCATTTCTTATAATCTGGTTTCTAACTCACTACTATCTGATGTTGGTGAGTGCATCTCGGTGTAAATGATGGGAAGGTTTCAGAAACATTGTGTTTTTACTGGCGAACATTTAGATTTTTTTTTACCACATGAATCTTTATTGATTCTCTTCACCATTATTAAAGTATTACAGGGTAAAATTCAAGAGCCCAATGGAAGGCGGTGCAGGACAAATATTTAGCATGAAGTTTCAAACGCCATTTGTGCCCTGACAAAGGAATCATGAGAAGTTCCTTTCCATTGTGCCGTCATAAATGGGCCAATATCACTTCCCCATTCATTTTACATTCTCAGAGCATTCCCCTCTTTCTTATGACGTCATCAGGGCACCAGGTCCTTTCCCCATTTCCATTGCGCACTCAGAGGACCCAGCCCTCCTATTAAGCCGTCACAAGACGACGAGGTCTAACCCCCTGCTTACGATTGCGCAACAGTTCCCGCCCTTTCTATTATGCAATCGATATGAAGAACAATCCAGCCCCTTGTCCGTTGTGCTGGCACATGAACTGCCTGCCATATTTTGCCGTTGTCATGGGAAACAGAGTCCCCCTGACCCCCACCCGCCTGCCTCCAGGGAACTGTGCTGACAGGAGCCTCACCTAAAATGTACCGCTCTCAGGACCTCCTCTCCGGAAACAGCATAGGATTTCCAATCAGTAACAATACTCATCAAACCACCTCAGGAACTGCTATCAGGAAAGCCTTTCGGAAACCACTCTCAGTATTTCCTGTGAGGAACTCCACTCAGGGACCCCTCTCAGGAACTCATCTCAGTAACTGCTCTCTGGAACACGTCTCAGGAACTCCTGTTGGAAACTCCACTCTGGAACTGCCCTCAGGAATTTCTCCCAGGAGCCCGTCTCTGACACTCTTATCCGGAAATCCACACAGGAACCCGTCTCAGGAACTCCGCTCAGCAACACCTCTCAGAAATTCCTCTCAGGAATACTTTTCAGGAAATCAGCTCAGGAACGACTCCCAGGAACCCCTCTCATCAACTCCACTTAGAAACTCCTCTCAGTTCCCCATTTGAGCAACGCCTCTCAGGAATCCCTCTCAGTAACCTCTCGCATAATTCCTTTCATAAACACCTCCCACAAAATCCTCACAGGATTTCCACTCAGGATCTCCTCTCAGGATTTCCTCTCAGGAACTCCTTTCAATAATTCAACTCAGGAATGCCATAACCCCTCCCAGAAGCGGCTCTCGCAATCTCCTGTCAGGAAATACTCTCCGAAACATTCACAGGCACTCCTCTCAGTAACTACCCTCAGAAACCCATCTCAGGAACTCCACTCATCAACTCAATTCAGGAACTCATCTCAGGGTCTCCTCTCAGTAAAACCTCTCAGCAACGCTCTTCAGAAGCTCCTCTCAGGAGCCACTCTCAGAAACTGCTCTCAGGAACCCTTCTCAAGATCCCCTCTCAGGAATTCCTCTCAGGAACCCCTCTCAGAAACTCGTCTCAGGAACTCTACTCAGGAACTCCACTCAGGAACTCAGCTATGGTATTCCTCTCAGGAACCCCTCTCAGGAACACCACTCAGGAACTCCCCTCAGAGATTCCTCTCACGATCTCCTCTCAGGACGTCCTCTCAGTTATCCCATTCTCTGCTAAATCTAAGGCACACCTCTCAGGAACTCCTCACAGAATCTCCTCTCAGTATCTCCTCACAGAAACTCTTCTCAGAAACCCCTCTCATGGCAATCCTCTCAGGAACTCCTCAGAGGATCTCCTCTCATGTACTCTTTCCAGGAACTACTCTCAGAAACCCCTCTCATGGCCGTCCTCTCAGGAACTCCACTCAGGATCTCCTCACAGGAACTCCTCTCAGGAACTCCTCTCAGGAACTCCTCTCAGGAACTCCTCTCAGGAACTCCTCTCAGAGATTCCTCTCAGGAAATCTGCTCAGGAACTCCTCTCAGCGACTGCTCTCATGAACTCCTCTCAAGAGCTCCTCTCTGGAACTACTCAGAAAAACCGACTCTCAGTAACGCCTCTCAGTAACTCCTCTCAGGAACGCCTTTCAGGAAATCCTCACTAGAACCCTCTCAGTCACTCCCCTCAGTGACTCCTCTCAGGAAACCCTCTCAGGATCACGTCTCCGGATCCCCTCTCAGGAACCCTGTCAGGAAATGCTCTGAAGAACACGTCTCAGGAACTCCTCTCAGGAGCTCGTCTCAGTAATATCTCTCAGGAACCCCTCTCAGGATCTCATCGTAGGAAATAAGCTCAGGAACTCCACTCAGAAGCCCATCTCAGGAACTCGTCTCAAGATCTACTCTCAGAAACTCCTCTCAGCAACAGCTCTCTGAAATCCTTTCAGGAACTACTCTCAGGAAGGGATCTCAGAAACTCCTCACTGGAATACTCTCGGTAACTCCACTCAGTGACTCCTCTCAGGAACCCCTCTCAGGATCACCTCTCAGGAAACCCTGCCAGGAACTGCTCTCAAGAATACCAACATCCTGGAAAACATCTTCTGCACCATCTCCAACGCCTCCATATGCTTTTGGTAATGTGCTGACCAGATTTGCATGCAATATTCAAAGTGTGGCCTAATGAAGGTTCTATGCAGCTGCAGCATGACTTTCCAGCTTTTATACTCAATGCCGATGAAGGCAAGCATTCCATTTGCCTTCCTGACTACCTTATCCACCCGAGTTGTCAGTTTCAATGACACGTTCACATGTACACCCTGATCCCTCTGCCCGTCGCTGCATTGAAGGGTTCTTCCATTTAATGTGTAAATCATACATGTATTAGACATTCCGAAATGCATTACGCAGCATTTGTCTGGATTAAAATCCATCTCCCATTTCTCCGCCGAAGCAGCCAACCGATCTATAGCCCATTGTATCCCTTGCAATCCTCTTCAAAATCTGCAACTCCTCCAAACTTCTTCTCATCTGCAAACTTACTAATAAGCCCAGTTACATTTTCCTCCAAATTATTGATGTATACTACAAACAGGAAAGGTCTCAGCACTGATCACTGTGGAACTCCACTTGTCACAACGCTCCATTCAAAAAAGCATAGTTCCACTGCTACCCTCTGTCTTCTATGACTACGACAATTCTGTATGCATGTTGCCAGCTCACCTCTGATCCTGTGCGACTTTACCTTTTGTACTAGTCTGCCATCAGGGACCTTGTCAAAGGTCTTACTGAAATCCATGTAGATAACATCCACTGCCCTTCCATCATTGATCATCTTTGTCATTTCCTCGAAAAACTCGATCAAGTTAGTGAGACAAGACCTCCGTTCAAAAAACCATGCTGCCTCTCAATAATGCGCCAATTTGCCTCCAAATGGTAGGAAATACTGTTACGAAGAATCTTCTCCAGTAATTTCGCTACCACTGACGTAAAGCTCACCGACCTGTAATTTCCTGGATTGTCCCTCCTACCCTTCTTAAACAAAGGAACATTATTGACAATTCTCCAGTCCTCTGGGAGTTCACCCGTACGTTGTCAGGATACAAAGATTTCTGGAAAAGCTCCAGCATTCTCCTCCCTTGCCTTCGTCAGCACTCAGGGCTAGATTTCATCTGGTCCCTGGGGACCTATCCAACTTAATATTCTTCAATACGTATAACATCTCCTCTTTATTGATCTCAACATGATCCAGGCTATCTACGCATTCTTCCCTCCACTGATAGAACGCTAAGTCCTTCTCTTTGGTGAATATTGATGAGAAGTCCTCATTTAGTATCTTTGTCAGTTCTGTAGGCTTCATACACAGATCCCCACCTCTCTCCCTGAGCTGGCCAATCCTTTCCCAGGCTAAACCTTTGCTTTTTACATATGTGGAAAAGATCTTGCCATTTTCCTTAATCCTGCTTGCCAGTGACCCCTTTTTGTCCTCCTGACACCTTGCTTCAGCCTTCTAACCCTTACGAATGTTTTTGATTCATTTATGCCTAATCACACAATATCATTCCTTATCCAAGGTTCCTGAACCTTGCCATACTTATCGTTCATCATGCCAGTCCTGAAATCTGATTAACTGAAGTTTGAAAGCCGCCCACATGTCAGTTTTTGATTTGTCTTCAAACATCTGCCTCCAGTCTAGGTTCCTCAGTTCCTGCCTAATATTGTTCTAATTAGCCTTGCCCCAATTATGCACCTTGACCCGAGGACTCCTGCTATCCTTATACACCAGTAACTTGAAAATGACTGAATTACGGTCACGTTTCTGGAAATGTTCCCCTACTGAAGCTTGGAGCACTCTGGTCATCCTAAACTTTCTTCAGGCTTCAACAGCGTCGGGAACAGGCGACGTGGAGCTGTGATCCTGCCTGGATCCTGTTGTCATCAGTGAGCCCCGGATGCTCAATCGTGGTCGGGATGTGAATTACGTTGACCTTATTGGTTACCGCAAAGTGTGATGTGACTTTTGCCCTTGTCGATTCTAAAGCATGTTTTTTTTTTATAATTGCCCTGAGGAAACAATGGGAAGAGTTATTTTGGGTAAACGTTGCGACGTCTACAAATTGGAAACAGGCAGCATGATGGATTGAAGGCTCGTTGCCCACAGGGGAACTTACCAGAAACATTATTCATGATGTATATTTGCAAATCTGCCTTCTGTCCCAATTGATGTGGAGGTGATCTTTAGGTCGATCATCATGCGGAAATGAAAACCGATTTGCTAACCAAAACCGCGAGCACTTCTTCTGCAGCGCACAGACCAAACAACGAATTTTCTCCCCCGCGGTGAATTGAGCCCTGGTCCCCCGTGTGGAAGGTAGGGATACTCAGCACTATACTCAGGAAAGCAGGGCTGCCGTTGCATTCTAGTGGAGTCAATGAGATTCCACTTTGCCGTTGGATTCCATTTTCGAGCAACACTTACCTAGTTTGGCTGCACAGATCTTTGTCTGAGAACAATAGATTTGAATGTTGCAAATCTGGATCTGCATCTGAGATCAATTGTTTCGATAGTTACACAATGCTGTCGATGTGGGAACAAGAGACGGAATGTACAAACAAGGGACAGCGTATTATCTTACATTTTTTGAATGTTATTTCTGGATATGATTCGTCGTTAACTAAGCCAAACAGATGAATTTCCGACTAGTGCTTTAATGCATTTATTCGTTATCGTGGCTATTGCTTTTGCCCCAGTAAGATTGTAGAACGATGTTTGATGCTCTCACTCTTGTAGCAGTTTAAACTGCCCAGTTTTGTCTTTTTTCTATGATTCTCTGCATTCAGTTATTACTTCAACAACCCATTCTTAACTTAATAGAGATCTTGTTAGCTTACTCTCCCATCATTGCTTTGGCGTACTGCCTGGTAAACCATTGTATCCAGATGCGATGCCAGAAATCAATGATTCATTGCATTACAGTCCGTGTTGCTTAAGATTATGAAGATGGCGGTCATTCTCCTCATTTCTAATCAATATGTGCTCCTGAACGTGTGTCTGGACAATATCTGATTCTGAAACAGACAGGTCAGAACCTCTTTGATCTATTTGGCTTTGATTAACATGCGGTCCATATCGTCACATTCACTCAGTGCTTTACACTCGATCCTCCACACTGTATCAGAACATCTACTGCAGACCAACTGTTGCTCAAGGCCTCACGTGTCCTTTTCGGGAAATCCAGGGTCAACGTTTGTAATGATTTTCCTGGTAACAACCAGTTACAAAACTGTATGATCAAAACTCATCTAAAACCATGCAGGCTACATCTGAACTCTCACGAAACCAAATATACCCTCACACCTTTGTGCTCACTGAACTCATTCACTCTCACAACAACTTAAATTGAAAGTTTATATTGTTGTGATCAGATTCGTCCATGTCGTCACTATCATGAACAAACGAACATAGAAGATATGAGCAGACATAGGCTATTTGGACCATCGGACTTCTCCACCATTTTTATAGTCCATTGATTATCTGGTTGTTTCGAGTTATATATTCCAAACCAACCCGCTAAGCTTTGATTCCTTTTCCTGGCAATAATATTATGACCTCCATCTTAACAATATCAGTGATCGAGCCTCCACCAACTTCTAAAGTAGAGAGTTCCAAAGTCAGATAAACCTCGAGGAGAAACAAACATAAAAACACACAAATTCATAAACTCTATCATAAAAGAGCGAAGCATTTTTTAATAAATGTCTCCTAATTCAGGTCTCACCCAAAAAATGAAAAATAATATCACATTGCCTTGAAAAAAGTTTTCAGGTTCACATCCACTTCAAGTATTTCACCCCTCCCTCCTGTAAGATGCTGTGCAGGCAACTCCGATCTTCCTGACCTTTCCTCACAAGCCATCCCGTTCATTCCAGGTGACAACCTAGTGAGCCTTCCCTGAAGCGCCTCCATGCATTCACATCTTTCCATAAAAATGAAAATCAAAACTAAGCACAATATTCCAAATTTCACCAATAACCTGTTTAAATGAAGCAAAACCTCCTTACGTTAATTCTCAATTCCCCTCACAAAATAGCAGAGCATATCATTACCCTTCTGAGTGACATGCTCTACTTTCATGGCCACTTTTTCCGACTCCGTAACTTGACCAGCTTGATCTCTCTCCAGTTCGGAATCCTGAAGCCCTTCTCAGGTAAGGTATCAACCAGTTGTATTTTTATTGTCCCTGCCAAAGTGAAAACATCCCTTTTTCCCACATTACACTCCATTGTCTCTGTTATCTTCAGGTTAACCAATCTTCCGTCCATTCTAATAGGTTAACCCATTGCCAATGAACATTTTTCATCCAAAATAAACGTTGATGCGGGAACTTTTCAAATGCCTTCCGAGATTCCTAAATAGAGCACATGGAAAAAACAATCCTTTATCCACACTGCACGTTAATCGTTCAAGCATCACCAGTTAAATGATTAAACAAGATTTCCCTTTCACAATACCTTGGATACTCTTCCCGATTATCTTGATTATCTCCATGTGTCCAGTTATAACCTCCTGCCTGATCGTTTCTAACACCGCCCCCATGGCAGATGTCAAGCTAACTGGCCCATAGTTTCATGTTTTCCATATCCCTCCCTTCTTGAATAGTACGGTTTTTTTCGTGCTCCCAGTGCAATGGAACGTTTCCAGACACTAGAGAATATTCGAATTTTAACAACAACGCATCTATTACCTGATTCGTCACCTCTTCTAAGATCTGAGGATGATGTTCCTGAGGACCCTGAGACGAGTCTGCCTTCAGCTCCATCAGTTTGGTAATGACCTCTTTCCTAGTGATTGAAGGTTGATCTCTCCATTTCCACTCCTGCTTTACAGCTATTAGTGGAACATTTGGGTTACTTGTGTGTTGATTACAGAAACAAAATAAGTCTTAATTTCGAAAGCCACTTCCTTATTAGCTAACATGGACTCCATTTTTAACTCAGAACGGGAACCTCATTTTCCTAACTTACTCTTTTGCTTTCGAAAATCTGTTGAATCTGTAGCTAAACGTTTTACATTTCACAGTGGTTCCCGCTCATAATCTAATTTCTTATTCCTGGTAACCTTTTAGTCATTCTTTGATGTTCATTTTAACTTGGCCAATCATCCGACCTGGCAGTAAACTTTTCACCGTCTGTTGCATTTGTCCTCAGCTCGATGCTTTCCCTTTCTTTTTTAGTTATCTGTAGTTGGCAGGTTCTCGCTTAAGAATCTTCCTTTACTGCAGAGGTAAATTTATTCCGAGATTTGTGAAATGCCTCACTAAATGTCAGTCACTGCTTCTCCTTTGGTCTATCCCCTGGCTTAATAACCCCATTCCCTTCAGCTCGCTCAGATTTCCTGCCCACATAGATGTGAATAGGTAAGCTTAAAATACTTGTCTTAAGCACACTCTTCTCCATTTGAAACTGGAGGTGAATTTAAATCATATTGTATTCGCTGCTACCTAGGAGTGCTTTTACTCTGAAGCTATTAATTAATGCTTTCCCAGTTTAAATGTAAATTGAAATCACACATGATCTGTTCCTGGACCATGAACGCCCAACATTTCTTCTTGTGAATCTTGTCATAAATTACAGCCACCCAAACCGATGTCGGGGAGTGCTTGCTGAAACCCCTGTTATCATCTGACAGCATCACTCCACCACCATGCGTCTCCCATTCCTCACAGCTCCATGCACCAGGGACACCCATCAGAGCTTCCGCTTGTGTACTGTCAGGTCATGAAAACCAACAACAAAACATAAATCATTAACATTGATGTTCCGCAGCATAAACTATTTCACAAGAGAAGCAAAACTTTTCAAACTTTTGTAATCCATTAGGGCCTATTTTGAGCAGTCCAACGACGTGATTAATCCTCCCATAGAGTAATTCCACAGTGTTCCACGGCAAGACTGTGGGTGCCATATGACAGTCTTACAGGGTCGAAATTAGAATGAATTGTGTTCCCCCCGTTCCCTGGGTAATAAGAAAGAGATAGGCTGAATGTCTTCTGCTTGCTCGTCTGTAACAAACAGAAGAAGGATTGAGTAGACTCCTTCTATTTCTGCGAAATTGGCTTGAGGTATTGAAAACCTATTCCATTTCAATTCGCAAATGCCTGACGCTCAGAATGACCTTTTCCTGCAACTGGGTAAAAGGCTGAAAGTTGCTGAATGGCTCTTAAAATCAATCTTAATGACTCGAGAGTTCAGACAAAGAATTATGTATCTAATTTTGCTGATGATATAGACCTATGGAGAAAGTTAAGCTGAGGGGGAGAACAGTAATGTTGCAGAGCGATATAGAATGATGAATTAAGCTGTCAATATCGTGATAAATGAAGTGTCCTGTGTCGAAGTGTGAAGCCACTGACCTCCACCCTAATATTGTGAAAGCAGTGTATAATATTTAAAAAGTGTGAAACGCCAGGGCTTGATGTGAACAAATAAATTACGAGGGCAGATGAAACGTTGACATTATTTGTTAGTGGATTGGAGTACAGGCGTAAATATATATATATATATATATATATATATATACATATATATATATACATATATATATATATATATATATGTATATATTATATATATATATATATATATTGTTTACAATTCGGGTAAAAGTAAGATTTAAATGTAGTGCTTAGCAGCTAGACAATGTCAATCGCCTCTTCTATCCTGCTCCAATATTCCTTAAGGTCATAACTGAACTGCAAGTTCTCCGTACTTCTGACATGATCCATAAACCATAACTCCTTGCTCTACCAAAAATCATTCTAACTCTACCTTGAACAAGTTCGATGACATAGCCGTTATTGTTTCCTAACAGAATGCCACATTGTGACGAAAATTAAGAAAAAATACTCACTTCATTAGCATGTCTACGGTTTTTTAAATTCTTTTACAGGATATTGGCATCGCTGCCTAGGCAGCCATTTACTTCTCGTCCTAATTACCCTTGAGATGGTGTTGGGGAGCTACATTCTTGATCCATGGCTGTGCACCTGGAACAGATAAACCCACAGTTTATTTTGGGAGGTAGATCCATGGTCTGACCCAGCTACAATGAAGGAATGGTGATAGTCCCAAGCCAGGATGCTGAGTGGCTGGGAGGAAAACTTGCAAGTGTTGGTGTTCCCCAATGCCTGCTCATTTTTTCCTTCTAGTTGGCAGCTGTTCTGGATTTGGATGTATTGTTTGAGGTAGGCTGCTGTGCTCCTGAGGAAAACAATGCAGCTGTTACTTACTACCGTTGCTGTTCATAAGTATTGGAGAGAGCGCACTTATATTGAATAGCTGACAATCAAGCTTAGTCGTGGATGGTTTTGAGATTCCTAAGTGCTGTTGGAGCAGCCTTTATCTGGGAACTCCTGGGTTGTGCATTATAGATGGCGGCCAAGCATTGGGGAGTCAAACCATGAATTTATCACTGCAAAGTTCCTACTCTGTGGCCGCTCATTTGTGTCACTTAAACAGACGCCTTCAAACTTACCCAGATATGAAAGGTCACCCGCTTTCAATGGTCACCACAGCGCACAACACATTCCGCCGCCCCCCACCCTCCCCCAAAGCATGGTCCCAGGCACGGTCGCCACAATTATCCATACCCGAGGGACAGGTCAGTCTGCCATGTTCTAACATCGAAGCACTTGCACCTTTGTGCCTCTATTCTATCAGTGGCTGCCAGTTGCAACTTCCTTATCAGAGACAATAAGGAAAAGAATGGCCAAATGAGCTGTTTCTATGCTGTTGCCCGTCTATGGTGCAATTCTATGAATGGCATTGAAGTTAAAGAAATTAGAAGTATATGCCACAGGAAGAATTACATTATATTTTTTTCACATTCATCATGTGTAGGTAAGCCAAGAAGGAAATTTATGTTGGGGCCAGGTGTGATCAGCCGTTTCTTGGCTGGGAAATCGTGCTGATACATGGTTGAGGCGTCACTCGCTATAATTATGAGTGGATATCAAGTTAAACATATTTAAACATTCGAGAATTATGACAACAGCCATTTGGTGGCTTTCTGTGTGAAAGCACCCGATAACATGAAACAGAGAGTGTTGTGAATGAGCATTTGCGGAAGAGGTAGCCGCATAAATCGTGAAAAAATAAGTTTGAGCTATATGCGTTTTCAAATGAATCGTAGGGAAATTGAGTTTAAAAGTTTTGAATCCAAGATATAGAGCCGTCGCTCAGCCCGATGTACCATGGGAATGATTGATCAATTATGCCAATTCCCATCCTTTCACAAAACACGTGAAGAGCAGGCCTTCCTTGTTTAAATCATGTGAGTTATATGGAAATCTGGGAAGCAGCTCATTCTACAACTGTCCGAAATTTGGAGGGTGTCAGACTTCATGAAACTTGTTCTGAAAATTCCCCCATGTACTATTTGGCTCAGAAGTGATTTGTAGGAAATTGGTGACGTTTGTCTATGTTACATATGTCGAGTTATCAGAGATCCAGCAACTACTGTTTTGGGTGTTCTTTTATTTATAGGAACAGCTGTTCCAATGAATACGAGGCTGTCAGGACCTGGTATCACAATTCAAACTTTCTAACTCTACAACGCTAACAGGGACAGTTCAATATTTTTATTATTTATTTATTATTATTATCACAGCTTACATTTCACCATTGATTACAGTTTAGTGTGAAAAGTAGTTTAATTCGACATTATATGACAAAACATGCATCTATAGTAGGATATTATTTTATCCAGAGTGTTAAACTTTGTTACAAGCCTATTGCTAAGATGAGCTCATTCAGCACAAAATTTTTATGTCCCCCTGTAAAGGTCAATGGGTTTTCAGCTGTAATTTGCCTATTTTAACGCACAGTTTCACAAGATACTGTATTCCTCTCTTCAGCTCCTCCCTAAACTTAGCCTGTGTCAGCACATAAATGAATGTATTTGTGCAGCAACTGAGGAATCCAAGCATGAAACTAACTGTCTCAATCTCGTTTGTCCCAGAAATCGATGTGATTGTTACATGCAGAGAAATAATATATATAATTGGAGCTGTCCAGAGCAATATAAAGCTACCGGTTATACTGAAGAGTAAAACAATGGACTTTCTTCGGTTTTCTATTTCAGTATCCTTGTGATGTTCTCCATTGTTGCAACCGCGGAGACCCCTGCGAACTTTACTGGCTGCCAAAATACATCTTGCCGTCCAAAAATTTAGCAACAAAATTAGAATAAATGGAACACATGGGGTCAAGGCAAGGTTAAGCAAGGCAAATGCGGCCCATTCATCAGAAATGAAAAATGTCAGTTTTAGTACACAACCATGATTTACATTGTCCACTATGTACGCTGGTTCATACGCAAAGTACCAGGGAATGTTCATCAAACAACTCAACACACTCACCACTGATATGACAGCTACTGCTGTTGTCTCCGTGCAATATTTTTTTCGCAGCTTCTTACAACATATGGCCACAAAACGATCGAAGGTGAACCCCACTGTTAACCAGACAGAAGCTGATATGACTGCATAAGTCAATGTCACAGTTAGAGGGCAGACCGTGCTCATGGTCAAGAATGAAGCAGGTAAATACATATACAGCTTATTGTTCAACATGACTTGAGCACAAACAACCAGGAGATCCGCCGTAGCCATGGCGATCATATAATGGGTAATACATTTGGAGAGGCCACACATTCCTCCTGAAAGAATCACAATGGCAACAACATTAACTGTAAGAGAGAGATAGAGAGAGCATGAGGTTGACGACACAGATGAATATAATTAATCTTCTTCCTGTTGCAGCAAAGGATCGTCCATTTGACCCAAATATGCACAACCTGCTTTTTGACGTGACCATGTTCTAAATGTAAACGGGACCCAGTGAAAATGGATAGGGAAGAGAAACGTCAGTTCATAATTCTGCTTTTGAAACGAATGTCAAAGTAAACTGGACAACTATTCTGCAATTATGATTGAGTTTGCTGAAAGCAAATTTGAATTGGACAATTTGAAAGCATACAAACGGCTGGGTATGTTGAATATTAAAAGGTAAATGAAAGGTATAAAGAGCCAATCCATGTGTGTTGTTACGATGTGAAGTGGGAAATAAATGCACAAAATAGAATTTGGGCCATGTGGAATTATACTCTGGAAGAGGTACTGGTACAATGCGTGCTGGTGACCTATAGTTGTGATAAGTAGTGGGAAGGACGACTGTGCAACAGGACTTAGAGTTTGAGGGTAAAATATTGCCCAGGGACACGAAAATAATCTGAACGCTTGTGTGGTTAAAGATGGAAAGGTAAACACACAGGGCCAAAGAATAGTCACTGAGCTCAATAAAAGACCAGCATTCGGAAAGGCCTGATGCAAGTTGACACAGGAGTTGTCATAGTGGCTGTACAATGAAAATCAGTACAGAGTGACAGTATTATGCAGGTTCCCAGTGACAAGTTTTATTCCAGAGAGCTGCTCAATCATGTGTGTGATTGATATGCTGGCTGGGCAATGCTGAGGAGAATTTCAGGTGAATGCATCGCTAATTCATAGCAGAAAGAACGAAGCAAAGTTGCTATGCAGAATGGGTGCAGCCCATCGTGATCAAGAGGGCACTTTAATGCCAGAATGGGAACGGTGACATTGTTATCAGATGGAGTTGGCATGATTTTTTGGCCATAAGGGCACATTGCTTGCAAAGCAATATTAATGAGCAATTCGAAGATTTGATTCTGGTGAGGTCATAACTGGCTTTTTGCTTTCAAGTAGACAGGGCAGAGTTTCCAATCATTGATCGGCTATAAAAAGCATATTTCTTTTTTCTTCAAAATGCAGGAACATTTTTAGTGAATTAGCAAAGTTATTCAATGCTGCATTAGAATGCTGAAGATTAATTCAAAACATTTATACTGATTAAACTAAATGATGTATATAATTCAAGGAAAATTGACGTGAGCTTCAGATAATCACGGTTGCATCATGATTTCAGTTGCTTAATAAGTGAAGTTCCATTTGAATTCTGAAGAATACATTTTCTTAGTGAATCTCAGTGAACTAATTTGTAGCTGCCAGATATGTGATAACTTGATACGCACGTTTATTAAATTATTGTCTGCATTTCGAAGCAAGTTAAATGATCTAGCCTGAATGATCTTCGAAAGTATGTCATCGGATCGCTGCCGACATTTTCTATATAGATCTGTTGGCGATGGTATAGGATAAGATGTCATGGATCTGGTAAAGGTGCAGAATAGCTTTCTGATTGAAATCTCCGATTAGATTCGGGAGGCACACATTAGATAATGGAAAACATTCCCACAATAATTGTATAAGTAGATAGAGAGTTAATTCGTTTACCAGGTGCATTCAAGGCTCTGCAACATGGTGCAGACTGAACGTAGAGTTTTCGCAAACTTGAACTCAGGGAAACAACAATGCATTGAACGTCTGTAAAAGGGGTGGTGAATTAACATTTTGAATGATATTAATTCAGTCAATGTTGGTTAATGATTTAGATGAACTTTGAATGAAGTAAGGCGAATTAGTCGGATAAATATAAACAGCTTTTTACATTTTTAAATGTTTGCAATTTGGTAAGCTTTAACGATACACACACAAAAATGGCTATTTCTGTTACAAACGCAGTCCAGTTGGCAGCCTCCCATGCACAATTTTCTAACTCGCATGCAAACATCAACATTAATTGACTTAATGGAGCTGTCAAAGGTAATCACAAGCAGCTTTGAAAATGCCAGGCAATGGATACAAATTAAAGTTTGAGTTTCTGTTGACATTGTAGGCTGCACTGGAAAGAATGGAAGTTTTAGAATTCAAAGCTATTTTGACACAATTCCAGTTTAAAATATATGTCAAAAATGCAAAATAACCTTCATTTACCCGATACCTGTTATTGTTTGAGCAAACCAAATAATAATATTCCTACAATGACATGCTTTTAAACTGAGTGACATAATTATCCGTGCAGTATTGTGATTTATCCAAAGACTGTTAGCCAAATTATCATCACTTGAAACTGTACTGGTTGACACTGTGAATAAGGGGCAGTTTATAAAATACCGTAATTTAAACGGTTATATAATGAAACAGTCAATCTTTGAACAAATTAAAGATCAAAACTGTTGTCCAATAAATTATCAGTATATTTCCAGTATTTGCTTCCGAATTAAACTTTGAAATGCCCTGGATTGAGCCATCCAATTATCTACCGAATGAAATAGTGATCTATCGAAACCATTATCCATTGATTACCTGGCAAATTAAGTATACAGTCATCGAATATATTATCAACGTTATTCATTGCTAAATAAACTAGAGAAATGAAAAAATATATATGCCACAGAATGACCCCTTGCAATCTGCAAATGCACTCTGCTCCTGACCTGTTATTAATTTGCTGTTTGGTTTATGTGCTTCTTGGTGTCGTTACTGCAAACACCCGTGTCTGAAGAACTACAGAGCGATGGAATTTCCTCCCGGATCCCAGATCCATATCACTTTAACAACAATGTTCTATTCGCAGTGTAAGTACAAATTAACAATTTTCTGTGCCATATGTTTCATTCAAGACAGAAACCTAAGAACTAATTTATTTCAGTCAACTTGTGAATGTTGTGGCGAATGCACCAGCGAGTGTGATCCACTGAATAGTGTTTGTGGTTATGACGCGTTGCTGCAGGTTCGATAGCAGAAATTAAACTAGATATGCGAGACAAATCCTGCGGTGCAGGCTCAGAACGTTAATCGTCATATATGAGCATAAAGAAACACTACGATAAGTAGACCGTGGTCTGGATTTTACGGTTCTCGGCAGCATGAGATTGGAGAAATGTAAAATTAGAACATTTTATACTGACCCTCACTTAGACCACCTCCCGCTCCACAATTCATTAAATTCCAACGGAGAGGAAGCAATGAGTGATGCAAAATGGGCTCCCCGTCCCATCTGCAGTGAAAACCTGAACATCATGTGGCAGAGTGTAATGCTGCGAACAGAAAGTCGGTCTGGTTGCAAGCTCAAGACCACCTGCTCACAGAAACTGTTTTTCCAAAAAATGTTTTTTTGTTGAAAGCTCAGGCAAGAATCAAAAATCTGAAAAGTAAACATGACGTCGCTGCCATCTTCCCCAGCACAATCTGTTGCTACATTTAATCATGGTCCCGGAGGCAGAACCACTCTTCTGCGCGATTGTCGCCTGATGGTAGCTGCCCAGAAACATTCTTTTCTCTCTCGTCTGGGCCATGACAAGTGCAGAGCATAAATCAAGAAAACATACAATTGTCTCGTTCACAATCTTAATAACTTGCTAATTAGTAACTGGTAAAAGGTGGGCCCGCCCGTTCTCCATCTGCAACTGGGGAGATTTATGTACGGAATTTCATTATAAGCAACGTACGTTATTGATCTTTGTGAAAATTCTGCATATTTGAGGTGGGTGGGTGGTGGGGTTTTGGGGTTTTGGGGGTGACGTGGTTGGGGTGGGGGGGTGGCTCCAACTTGCGGACGACAATTGGAGCCAATCATTTTTTTAAAGATTTGGATATTCAGGAGTTCATTTGAAATATACATTCTCAGCTAGGGGCCAGTGTTATCGTAAAATAATTTACATTTAAACATGCATTTTTTAGTTCATTTTTGTTGAATTGGAAGAAAAGAAGCAGCCAGGGCCGTAATTTCAATTCAAAAATGATATCAGTATTCATCATTGGGTCATCTTGCAACATTTTCTTTTCTTTGAATATATTGACAAGATGACTAATTTGATTTCCGTTTTCATTAATTCTTCTTGAAAATGTTTTTTTTTTCTAGCGTTGCAGTCCATGTGAAGCGGGTGCAGACACTTTGCTACAAGCGATGGATTTCCAGATTTTTCATCCAGTGACAGTCAAGGAACCGTGATAAATCGCTAAGTCACCTTGGTGTGTGACTTGGAAAGGATTTATAATTAACAGCGTTCCCATGCCTCTTCTGCTCTTGTCCTTCCAGGCTTGCGGGGTCATGTGCACAAACAAAAGAACCCAGCCAACATCTTTCGTATGTCCAAGGCAGCAGCGATCCTACCTAACAAAACAGCTTAACCTGGTGCATTGTAAGACAGGCCGAGTTGCAAGCAAAACAGCATGTTCAGTATGAGAAATACTGGACTCATTGATCCCCCTAACAAATAACGATAGCTCAGATCTGAAGTCCTGTCACAGTCGACTTTAATGGTGGTGGAACATTTTGCAACTCAATGGCTCTCCAACAATGTCCCCATCGGCAATGAATCTGTAGCACAGTGCATCGCAGCATATACATGAATTTGCAGCCGCATTCACCCTGAATTGACGGGTGGATGAACCATCCCGGCCTCCTCCTAGGGGTGACAAGCATCACAATTTCCAGTCTTCATACAATGTGATTCTCAGCACATGAATTTATGGAATGACAGAAGGATCTGTATGATGCAAAGGCTATGGGTGATTTTAGATAAAGCCAAGAGGATGGGAAATCAGTGCTCCTGAATAAGCCTTCCTATCGAAGCAGGTATGGTGCATCCAAAACACTGGCATCGAAACAAAAGTGTGAGCATTTTCACTGGTATACATATCCACAAAAAAAAAACCACGACAAATCCTAGCATTCTAATTACAGCCCCATCGGCCCACATTTCATCATAACCAAAGTGTTAAAAAGTATCATGGGCAATGCTTCTTATCACCACATGCTCAGCGGTAAACTGCACAATGACACTCAATTATTGCTTTGTGCGTGCTCCAAATCTCCGTTCTGCCTTGGTCTAAACATGTTCAAAAGTGCTGTGCTCATGTGGTGAGGAGAGAGGGGCTGTGTTTTAGATCAGGAGAACAGTCATTACACTAGCGTATCAACGAGGGCTATAAGAATTATAGTCAATAAGATTAAAGTGCCGGTTCTCCACTGCTTGAAGTCATACCAAGCGAAAATATTTTTTCTTTACATTTTTCTTTTGTTTTCCAGTTGATTTATGTCAGCCCCATGACATCACTAGACGAGAGCCTGTGGGCAGTGTCCTGAGCACAGCCATATTAAGCTGCTGCATCAATGAACTTTTCTGCATTTTAAACACAGAAGAGTATTTGGTGTAGTGGGGAGGGGGTGGGGTATTGGGAGGGGATTGTGTCCACTGATGATTGTTCAATGTTCAATTTGCGACAAAATTGATGCTGTTGAAATCCATGCCCATTTACATCAAAAACTGGGTAATAGCGAGACTTGTGCTGAAAAAATGACAGGTAATATCCGGCGCAGAAAATTGACAGCCAATGAACACCTGCACCAAAAGATCATCCAACAATATACACTTGCGTTTTAATCACGTTACCATCGCTTAAGCCCCCATATTCAATGTCCTTGGACAAAACATTGACAAGAAGTTGTGACTAAACGGACAGGTCAGAATCTGAGAATGCTGTGGTGAGCAAGGCACTCTCTAAAATCTTTCTTCCATCTAAAATGCACAAATCAGGAGTGTGATGGGATACTCTATAACTTTCTTGATGCCTTATGCTCCAATAGAATTCAAGAATATTGACTTAATCCAGGACACAGCAGACTGCTTGATTTGCAATCATTCCGTGAACTTAATTATTCATGCTGTTTTTCTATATTTGATAATTCCTCTTACTGCTTTAAAGTTCATATGAATCATCAGCAAAAATCTGAGTGAAATAATCTAATCTAAAAGGTGAAATATCCACCGAATTTTTCGATATCGCTCAACTGTATTATTGCATTCCTAAATAGCATTTTGCAACACGTTCAGTTTGCATCATTTTAAATATCCTTGAGAGCACGTGGTACTGAAATGAAATCAATGACGTCACGTACCATATGGACAATGACTGTCCCCTCCTGCTGTGTAGCGAAAGAATCGATGGTCTTCAATGGCCCACGTTTTGGAGATTGACAAGAAAAAAAGCTTTACACCGGGCACCTCGATATCTGTGAGTAAGAGGGGATCTGTAGAATTAATAATGGCCGAACTGGCCGAGGTAAAAAGATAACTTCTAGACTGGATTTTAGCAGATGACGAAGGAACCAACCAGATGCAAAAATCTAAGTGAATTCGCTCCAACAAGCTACCCACCACATGTGCATCTGTCTATTAAAGGATTGATAGGGTTAAGCACCGCGCGGTCCTTGTGCAGAATAATTCCTCCTCACATCAGGGCTTCCCTCCATCATACTGCGTGAGACAACCATTGTGCAAATTGGGGTAGATTTCACATTGATTAACAACTCAAAAGTGGGCATTCAGGAGGCACTGTGGATAATCAGCTTTAGCTGATTTGTGCAACAATAATTTGTAAACCCAAGCCAGAGTATCCCCAACTTTGCAATTGTCATGTGGAGTGTTGATGGTGATGTTTGTGGTGCCGGTCAAACATTCCATTCTGCTCCTTTGGTGTAGGTTTCATCAGGTGTTGCTGTAGCTCTGCGACAAGGAATTTTGAACTGGTTACTTGTTGGATTATTGGGTTTTATCTGGTATTGTCCTTTGTGGAGACTTTGACGAGCCTCATCCTCTGCTTTCTGAAGCACTGGGAAATGCGAAGAGACCTCACTGCAGAATTCAAAGTTCTGATAAGTTCTGGTGATGTAGATCTTGCATGCATATTTCACCTGGCGGTTGTGTCTAAAACCAGGAAAAGCAAAATCAGGATAAGAGGTTTGCATTTAGAACTGAGATTAGGAAGAATTCGTCATTCAGGGAAGGGTAAATGTTCGAAATTATCTACTGCATCTTCGGCACATGGGCATTCATTGAGTATATTGAAGGTGTCAATGAACCGATTTCGCAATATTTAATGCATCCAAAAATTTAAGATAGTGCACGGAATGCTGTGGAGGCATAATTTCAGCTAAGATATACTTTAGTAGTGGGGCACCCTCGTGTTGCCAAATGGTCAAATGCTACTCGTATTTCCTATGCTCCTATATCCCTCTGTCATTGCCACTATGTAACCTGGCAATGTGATTTTCGAAAGGCAGCAGGGTATTCTGACAATGCTTAATATCAATCCACTCCAATCCTCAATGTAAATCAGTTAGATTTGGAAGCAGCGTTTTCAACAGCAGGAAGTGGATGGCTAGAAATTGATGTGAGCAGAATAATGAGAATGTGACAACTACTCGGGTTGCATAGATGTTCAGAAGTCGGACCACTTATGTCTGAGTTAGCAATCTCCATGCTGAGATAGATGTTTGATTACTTACGTCATGCATCAGTAATTGAAAACAAAATTCTCGTATAATGCTCCAGTGGCCGTAGTGAAGTAGTTCTGCACTATCGGCAGTAGTAACTTTCAGAACAGATGTCAGATCATTGCACAAGGTAAACGTCAAATATTCCATGCCCCTATTTTAAAGAACAACATTGTCGTAGCCCTTATGTCCTGACCACTATTTAAACATCTGCTAAAGCCTACAAAACGGATCATTCGGTCATTGTCAACTTGCTGCTGGTGCAAGCTTCCCGACCAAAAATTGCCTGTCACCTTTTGCGGTACTTCAGTGAGTACACCAAATGTACATTCATTAGGTTCGATAAATGAGGCTGTAGAAATTCATGTATTTCAACAGACAAATTATTTAGACATCAAATGTCTTCAGCACACACACTAATCTTTTTCACCAGAACTTCCAGAAATCGTCTCTGCCTACAGATTTGTACAAGTATCGCTGTGGCAATAACTATTTGATTTGACAGGGATCCCTTTCTTTTAAATATTGGAAAATGGACGAAAAGCACTGGCAAAGACTTGAAGTATTTCATGCATAATTTTTCAGAATACGAATTTGCCTCTGCACAGATTTTCATAGATGGTGTTTTCTACCAGTTCAAACTGGGTTTGCACTTGATTTTGATAATTATTGCAGAGCCCACAAGGCATTCCCTAAAGCATGAATACGGTGTCAGCTTTGGGGACCACGGAGTGAATGATAGACCAACAGGAAGAAACCTGTTAACGTTATGGTTAAACATACATCCCTTCTTCGATGACTGCCCAACATTAAATAAACTATTCATATATTATTGGAACCGTCCTTTGAGAAGAACGTCAACATTAATTTATACAGGTAATGGTTGTGTTTAGGTTCTTACCAGGAACGCCAATAGCCGCGAGAATAGGATAATAAATGGCTTCTATCTGATGAAGTATCAGTTCTCCCATCTTTAAGAGGAGATGTCTTTCCTGCAGAGATGGATGCACAAGATGGAATGAACTTGGGAGCTGAAGCGTAGAAATCCTCTTTTTAAATTCATCGCAGGGAAATAAGGGAAACACGTTACAAACACAAGAGATTCGGAAGAGATGCCACGTTAATTGTTCTAGAGCATCATGTTAAAACTGACAAGATAGCATTCGCAACAGGGATCAGAGAAAAGTTGCTACCTTTACCTAAAATGCAGCCCATTAGTTAACTAATCAAAACCACGACCGCTACGATGTGGAAAGACAAAGGCAACATGAACATGGGAAAGCCAATCGCTGAATGTTCCTCTCCAAGCCACTCATCGTCCGGATTTGGTAAAAATATCGCCGTTCCTTCACTGTCCCTGTGTCAAATTAATAGCTCCCCCATACTAATACCGTGGATGTAACTACAGCACAAGGACCGCAGCAGCTCACCACCCGCTTCACAAGTGGAATTAGAGATGGGCAATAAATGCTGGCCTTGCCAGTGTTGCCATCATCCATGAATGGAAATAAGGACAGAAATTTACATTGTTATTCCGAGAGCATGTTCATAAATGTACATCGGAAACTGAGAGCTTCGAGAATGTGTCTCTAAATGGCCCAGGTATCTGAAGAAGTACAAGAAATTATACCCACTGTCAGAAGAGCTAACTCCTGTTGAAACAGATGCACTGCCCTTTTGCGAAACAAGAAATGTGACATTCAGAGAAACAGTTATGTAGACAGCAGATAAATCCCCATGAGCACATTCATGTCCCCTAAAGAAATTAATTAATTTCAGTCATTGAACAAACAGGTTACGTCAGTCACTCTCCTTCTGAAAGGAACCTTATCGAAGTGAAAAGTCGAACATTGGAATGATGTGTGCGGTCAAAAATTTGAAGGGGTTATATTTTAACGAGCAATGGGTAGATCCCATATTGGACAGTCACGGCGGGAAGTGATTGACCTGAATAGCGATGTTGGGAATCAAATCGTTACTAATTTAGATCAAAATAATTTTAAGAAACTCAATTGGCCTGAATTGCCAGCAGAGGTAATGGGGGAAATTTCAGATGTCCACCACTGTCATGTGTTTCGGGACACATTCCATGTTCCAACAGGGCACATGTGTGATGTTTGTCTTTGACATTTAAGCTTCCAGATGGAACTCATACACTGCCCAAATCGCTTTGTGGATTCCTGTGGCACTGACACTTTGGTCGGTGACTTGACTGACATTCTCATTCATTGCACATTAATCTACACCATTATGACTGGAAATTATAAACACAACCGTAGGGCCTGGGAAGTTGGTATTGGTGGTGACCTGATCTGCAATAGAAAGTGTATGGAGAAGGCTTTTGTATTCCCAACCGAAATATTTCAACATAATGCGTTCAAGACAATCCAGCCCTATCCAGCCTCAGTAACGCTTCCCCGTGCCATCCAATCCTCCTGTTCACGCACACACATACTCCATCCAGAGTGATGCTTGAAGTGAATGAAAAACAGTTTTTTGAATAAAATAATGGGATATATATAGCACATCGCTGGGAAGGCATTCCGCACCGAAATCGCCTCGCCCTGAAATGTATTATTTAGACAATCGTTTGCAGATGGAAACACTGATTACAATGAATCCCAATCAATGGCGCCTGCAACTTTGGTGTGGGTTGCATTTCAACAAACACCTAAAACAGAATAGTTAAATGTCAGCCCATTGTGCCTGTTCTGCAAATCGGAAAATTCATGGTTTATCCGATCGTGGCCTCAGCCCCGCTATCCTGCCTGCTCTCCCCCAAACAGCAACTTCCGCTGGGCCGCTCAGTCACCTCCCTCACAGCACACACGTCCATCCTCATGATCCTAGTCTCCCTTATTGGTCAATAAAACATCCAACTCAGCCATGAATATGCAACAGCCCTGAGCAGATGATCAGTGTCATTCACTTCATGACGATGGCGTCATAATCAGAGCGATGCAAAGTGGTTCTCTGTGTGAACCCATTTCATGCCACTTGTGGCACCATTTAAGGCTGTTTAATTTCTCCAGCTCTGTTTGTCATATATTTGTCGATGTTTGTCTAAGAATGCGGTCAAAGAGCTTGACACAGGATTACACATTCATTTCAGGACCACTGGCAGCCTTTTCAAAGAGCCAAGTATAAAACCTTGCAGAGATGCTACTGGGTAGCTACAGAGGGAAGTCGTATTCACGGACCAATGGCCTTTCATATGTCAGTACACAGAGGCAGTCAGCTGCGTGCGAGCGCTTTGCTGCAAACTCAGAATGTTTTCAATTGACAATATAACTGAGGATAGAGATGCTGTTAAAAACCGTTGCTGGTCATGTGTTCCAAGATACCAGAGCCGCTTTGAATAACGCACCCCTCTGTTCATTGCGGAAGTTTGATAATTCGGCAGAAAGCACTCCAAGGCCACTAACTGGATGGGCAAATTAAATACCGCCTGACAAAAACAAGTTTAGCACATGGCAGGCTTCACTCACTGACTTCTGCAAATCCTCAGATGGTAGCTCAAGGCCTGCCAGGCAGTTTGTTTTAATTCACTTTGATGTCAGTGCAAGACTTGCATATCCTTTCAGCCTCATAGAAAGCCAATGAAAATTTACAAACTCACTGCCGGTGAACCATTTCCAACTGTTCTTGGCAGGGCAAAATCCGCAAAACCGATAATCTTGCAAAGTGCTGCATGCCTGCTTTCGGAAATATGTTCATTAGAGGCCCGGTTCTCTGGGTAGGTCTTGCAGTTAATTTGGAATATGCCTATGTACCAAAATGCCACACACGGTGAGCACAGGAAGCTCCACTACAGAATGTCTGAAATCTCAAGGCCAATCTGGTTCCCAGTACATGAGGTCCTGATAGCACCTTGCTAAAAGCAATGTGATGTGGCTGTGCCATATGTAGCCTACACCCAGCGCACTGCAAACCTGGTACTCAAATATGGGGTTCACAGGCCGGCTTCAGGCGAAAAGCTCTGTGGGGATGGAGGATTGGGGACCGGGACAAGGCTGTAATTCATTTGCTTACAACACAACAGGATAGTTATCGACACCAAAACAGAGTTACCTGGAAAAACTCAGCAGGTCTGGCTGCATCGGTGGAGAAGAAAAGAGTTGACGTTTCGAGTCCTCATGACCGAAGAAAAGAGTTGACGTTTCGAGTCCTCATGACCCTTCGAAGGGTCATGAGGTCTCGAAACGTCAACTCTTTTCTTCTCCGCCGATGTTGCCAGACCTGCTGAGTTTTACCAGGTAATTCTGTTTTTGTTTTGTATTTCTAGCATCCGCAGATTTTTGTTTTTATATATAGGTATCCACACGGCTGTTTTCATTTCAAACTGAATGTTAACTGCTTAAGGAGCAGTGCAGAAATGAGTTGGGATCGCTTTCCTATGGCAACACATGCAAACACGTCCAAACACAGTTTACAAATTACCGTTTTTAAGAAGTGCCACACGGACTCCTGAAGTAAACCGTGTCTTGCTTTCGACAGATGCTTTCAGGCCCGCTGTGTTTTTCCAACAATTTGGGTTTCTGTGAAAACTGACGGTTTTCTCGCCCAGTGAACATTTTGGACATTTGCACGTCACACCTGGGACAGGAACTCTTAGTTAGGAGGAAGAAGCCATGCATAACTCGGGCTGCATACCAAGCTGAAAAAGCATATCTCACCTTTAAGCACAGCGTGTTCTGCAGAGTTCAGTGAGCGGCTTTCAAAATCCAGGCTCATTTGGCAGCCGGAACTTTAGTTGAAGTCGAGTTACCAGGTGACAAAGACTTGATGCGATGCTGACAGAACCACGGGATTCTTGGAGAAACTGTGTGTATACATGTGATTACCTTAGCCTTTTTCTGGTGACTGCACACAAGTTGTTATTTCCTTCCAATCGAATTTTAAGTGCTGCAAGGAAGTGTTCACATGTCATAAGTAATGTACCAATTTAGGAATGAATTGAAAGAAGGGTGGAGTGCGAAATGAAAATTACCATGCATTCAAATGTTTTTCTTTGGTGATTTTGCCTGTTTGGAGCTTACTGAAACACATTGCGTACATTGCAGTGGCACTCTGGCCATCCTAATCTTACTTAAGGCTCCCGCATCTTCGGGTACAGGCGAGGAGGAGCTGTGATCCTGCCTGGAACCTATTGACATCAGTGAGCCCCGGATGTTCAATCGTGGTCGGGATGTGAATTATGTTGACCTTATTGTTTACCGCAAAGTGTGGGGTAACTTTTGCACTTGTCGATTCTAAAGCATGTTTTTTTTTTATATAATTGCCCTGAATAAACAATGGGAAGCGTTATTTTGGGTAAACGTTGCGACATCTACAAAGTGGAAGCAGGCAGCATGATGAATTGAAGGGACGTTGCCCACAGGGGATCTTTCCAGAAACATTATTCAAGATGTACATTTGCAAAACTGCCTTCTGTCCCAATTGATGAGGAGGTGATCTTTAGCTCGATCATCATGCAGAAATGAAAACCGATTTGCTAACCAAAACCGTGAGCACTTCTTCTGCAGCACACAATCCAAACAACAAATTTTCTCCACAGTGGTGAATTGAGCCCTGGTCCCCCGTGTGGAAGGTAGGGACACTCACCACTATACTCAGGAAAACATGGCTGCCATTGCATTCTAGGGGAGTCAATGAGATTCCACTTTGCCGTTGGATTTCCATTTTCGACCAACATTTACCTAGTTTGCCTGCACAGATCTGAGTCTGGGAACAATAGATTTGAATGTTGCAAAACTGGATCTGAATCTGAGATCAATTGGTTCGATAGTTACACAATACAGTCGATATGGGAACAAGAGACGGAATGTACAAACAAGGGACAGCGTATTATCTTACATTTTTTGAATGTTATTTCTGGATATGATTCGTCGTTAACTAAGCCAAACAGATCCATTTCCGACTAGTGCTTTAATACATTTATTCGTTATCGTGGCTATTGTTTTTGCCCCAGTAAGATTGTAGAACGATGTCTGATGCTCTCACACTTGTAGCAGTTTAATCTGCCCTGTTTTGTCTTTTTTTATGAATCTCTGCAATCAGTTATTACTTCAACAACCAATTCTTATCTTAATAGAGATCTTGTTATCTTACTCTCCCATCTTTGCTTTGGCGTACTTCCTGGTAAACCATTGCATCTAGATGCGATGCCAGAAATCAATGATTCATTGCAATACAGTCGGTGTTTCTCAAGATTGTGAAGATGGCGGTAATTCTCCTCATTTCTAATCAATATTTGCTCCTGAACGAGTGTCTGGACAAAATCTGATGCTGAAACAGACAGGTCAGAACCTCTGTGATCTATTTGGCTTTGATTAACATGCGGTCCATATCATCACACTCACTCAGTGCTTTATACTCGATCCTCCACACTATATCAGAACCTTTACTCCAGACCATCTGTTGCTCAAGGCCTCACGTGTCCTTTTCGTGAAATCCAGGCTCAATGTTTGTAATGATTTTCCTGGCAACAACCAGTTACAAAACTGTATGATCAAAACTCACCAAAAACTGTGCAGGCTATATATAAACTCTCATGAAACTAAATTCACCCTCACCGCTTTGTGCTCACTGAACTCATTCGCTCTCACAACAACTTAAATTGAAAGTTTATATTGTTGTGATCAGATTCGTCCATGTCGTCACGATTAGGAACATACGAACATAGAAGATATGAGCAGACATAGGCTATTTGGACCATCGGACTTCTCCACCATTCATATAGTCCATTGATTATCTGGTTGTTTCGAGTTATATATTCCAAACCAACCCGCTAAGGTTTGATTCCTTTTCTTTGCAATAATATTTTGACCTCCATCTTAACAATATCAGTGATCGAGCCTCCACCACCTTCTAAAGTAGAGAGTTCCACAGTCAGATAAACCTCGAGGAGAAACAAACATAAAAACACACAAATTCATAAACTCTATCCTAAAAGAGCAAAGCATTTTTTAATAAACGTCGCCTAATTCAGGTCTCACCCAAAAAATGAAAAATAATTTGCCACTGCCTTGAAAAAAGTTTTCAGGTTCGCATCCACTTCAAGTATTTCACCCCTTCCTCCTCTAAAATGTTGTGCAGGCAACTCCGATCTTCCTTACCTTTCCTCACAAGCCATCCCGTTCATTCCAAGTGACAACTAGTGAGCCTTCTCTGAAGCGCCTCCATGCATTCACATCTTTCTATAAAAATGGAAATCAAACAATTGCAGCAATATTCATCGTCTTGCAGTATCCAGAGGTTCAGTGGCTTCCTGATATCACGGAGAGTGAAAACATTTGGCTGAAGTCTATCATCTCTGATTTTGGGAACTTACAGAGTAGGCCAAGATGGGTCATCGACTCGGTACTTGTAGAGGAAGTTTTTTTGCGAATGGTTCAGCTTTTAATTTTCCACTGCTGCGTTGGGCCCTCACAGCATTGGAAATGTGAATATTTGAGGAACTTCCTTATCCGGTGAGTTGTTTAATTGTCTGTCTAATATGATTCCCCTTTCATATACCCTTTTTAACTGCGCAATTTTACCATTATTTACTAAATACCAAGTTATCGCCTCTGTACTAAGAGATTTTGTCATTTTCCAGACCACTTATGTCAAACTAACATGACTGCAGTACAGTCTCTTCACGCTTATTCCATTCTTAAATCGTGATGCAACATCTAATAATTTGCATTCGCCCTCACGCCTTCTCCTGCCTACCAGAAACATGATAGGGTCCGCCTTGTCCTTTTTGAACACCCCACCAGCCTTCCCACTTGATAGATCATCCTCGGCCATTTCCATCAAATCCAGCATGATACGACCATCAAACTTCACTTCAAACCCCCTTTCGGCATTCCATAGTGATCGTTCCTTCCCTGACACCATAGACCACTCTTCCATCACTTCGTCTCTCCTCAACGTCCAAAGGTCCAAACACTCCTTTCAAGTTAAGCAGCATTTCACTTGCAAATCCCCCAAATTAACTTCCTGCACTCATTGGTCCCAACGCAGTTTCCTTTACATTGGAGAGACCAAACACAGATTGGGTTCCTGATTTTCAGAACACCTTCGGTCTGTCCGGAAGCATTACCCAGATTTCCCTTTCGCTTGCCATATTAACACTCCACCCTGCTCTCTTGCCCACATGTCTGTCCTTGGCTTACTGCATTGTGCCAGTGAAGCTCAACGCAAACTGGATGAACAGTACCTCATCTTCCGACTAGGTACTTTACTGCCTTCCGGAATGAATATTGAGTTCACCGACTTTAGATCTTATACTCCCTCCTCCATCCCCACCCCCTTTCCATTTCTTCCCCCTCCCTTTTATTTTTTTTCGAATAATTTATCTAGATTTTTATTTTCCCAACTATTTCCATTTTTTAAATGTATTCTACCCATCTTTTATTTCACCCCACTCCCACTAGAGCTACCTTGCTTGTCCCACATTCCCTATTATGTAGCACATTCTTTTAGATACTATCAGCACCTTCGACACCTTTTTGTTCTATTGTCTGTGACATCTTTTGGTTATCTCCTCTCATCACTGCTTTCTCCTCTCTCCCCTTAAACCAATTTATGTTTCACCGCTTTTCCATTTCCACTTAGCTCTATTGAAGGGTCATGAGGACTCGATCTCCATCGATCCTGCCAGACATGCTGAGTTTCTCCAGGTACTTCTGATAATTTGTAATGCGCTGGAGGCTTTCCAAAAGCTAAAGATTTTCGAAAGAAAACAACCGAAGGATCCATTGTACCTTTAGCCTCCTCCTTCAGCACTCTTGAGATGAAGGAATTCTAGTCCAGCACATTATTTAACCTACAATTCAGTTCACATTTAAAGTACTACCCTTTTCACTAAAACTATTTATTTCTTTTCGCTGCCCCGTTTCACAAGTTCCTTCGTAGCCGAGCTTATCTTGGATATATCCTTTATGTCTTCGACTGGCAAAAAATACTGTTTCGTTTCTAAGCTGTTTCACTATTCACATGTAAACGTTCCAGAAACTACTTGTAAATTGCACAGATTTGCTCTTTATGTTCCTCGCTGGATTGCATTCTATTATCTTCCCATTTCTAAATAACTTTCTTAGTTCTCTCTTTGCTGTGTGCTAAATTTCCCACAACCCCCAGATTTACCACTTTTCTTCCTGTGTCTCGACACATAATTTAATTTCATGTACTGCAACATTTAACTTCATTTGGTAACAATACTTGTGATTTCTTTCCGTGTATGTGCTTGAGCGTTCGATGAATGCATGTCTGATGTAGACATTATTTGCTTAAATACTCGCCTTTGCCTGTCCACTGGCAAATATTTTCCTATACTTTCTCAATCCATCGTTGCCAACTTGCCTGTCTTACATTCATAGTTTCCTTTCTCCAGATTGAAGAACGGAGTTTCATAAATCGGCATTTTGCTGCCATACTTATTGCGAAGTTCTATCACTTTATTGTGACTATTTCCAAAATACTACTTGGGAGCATAGAAATCCATGAGTCTTTCACTTGGCAGAGCACTAAAATCTGCATTGCTCGATTCCTAGTCGGCTCGTCAACATACTGGTTCTGAAACCAATCTAGTACACATTCAATAAATTCGTCTAACAGGATATTAGTATTGATCTGGTTAACCACGTTCATTTTGCAAACTGAAGTTTCTCATTTTCCTGTATTAACATGTTACATTCAGCTAGAATTTCTTGATATATACTGTGCCACAAATTAGCACCATTGTTTGGTGGCTTAAAACCAACTCCCACCAATATCTGATCCATTTGCCGTTTTCCAGCTACTCACAAATTGGCCCATCAACGTTTCATGAAAGAACCGCTCTTGCAAATAATATCTTAAATTATTAAGAGTGCTATGCAGCCTGCTTCTCATTTTCGCTATTTCGCCGTAATGAGAAAGCAGCCTGAAACTGCATTTCGAAAGATGGAATCGTCTGGGGAACAATGCTTATGCAAATATGCTGTCGTCCCACTCAACCTTTGCAAAGCAAAATTCGAAAGCTTCGACTCTGTCGTTGATCGTAGACTGAGCCTTAATGTTAAGGGTTGAGTTTTCACCTTCTTCAGCAAGTGTAATCAATGCCATTTAAATTCAGCTGTTTGGTAACAGATTTCATTCCCACTCTACACTCGAAATTCCACCAGCAGTCTGACAACGACTTTCACATTATTTAGAAAGCATCCGCTCTCAATATATGCCATCTATTTTAAACTGTAATAATTATGTAATTTCGGTGCACTATTCCGAATCAATGTCATGGTTTTAGCACTGCACTTTGCCATAACTTCTAATACCAGAGATAAGTTGAGTCAGCCTCATGGAGTTAACAAGCCTCGAGGTTTTTGATGAAGGGGGCAGGCCTGTACGCCTCGTTTCTGACACCTAATGTTTACCCGTTTGTGGTGTCCCTGCATCTTACTGTCAGTGATGCGAAGGCCAAGCTTATCTGGCGCATCATTGAGAGCATCAGGCCTGGCCAACTGTTGTCTTGAGTCAGCATAAAATGAATAAATCCTCTACTCGATTCACATCTTCAGAAGTCAGATCAACTTAATGAACACAAGGAATATCTGATCTTCATCACTCAGACCCGGGGTACTGAATAGAATAAGCACAAGGTTTATTGCAGCCTGCACCATTACAATAACGTTTATTTCTTTCACCTGCAACGCCTTCATCAAAATTATCTCATTTCTAATAGAAGAGCAAAGAAAATCGTCAAGAGCGTGTTATGTTTTGATGCATTGGGCATATGGTAGAGTCCAATTTTGCTCTAATGGCAATTAATCCCGGAAAAGATTCATTGATGTGTTTATAAAGCCTTGCAGGTTTTCAACGAAACTCTGAGTAATGATCTACTGGAGCTGAACGACTGCTATAATATCTATGAACGCGGATTGCCCTTTTCTTTCTTCACTTTGTTTATTTATCTCTCTGTTTTTTGTTTATCATCCAGTGCCTTCAATTCTGGGAACATTCGCTTTGTTTCAATTCATTTTGTTGCGTTTTGAAAATGCTCCTTAAGTATTTCGATCACATTGCAATCTGTCATTGTGATGTTTCCAGACACTGCCGCATTCCTTGCATAATTTGCGTGCGTTTTCTGCGCCGTACAAATTGCAGCAGAATCATAAATCTGCATCAGAGATTTTTTTGTAACCAGGCAATTTGTTTCAACTATTTTTCCGTTTGGAATCTCCAGTGAGTTTAAGTCTTCTGAAAAGTTTCGTTCTCATCATCGTTTGGAAAGACATAGGCACTGCCCAATATTTTCACAGGCCCCTTTCCCAAAGGAATGTCCATCGTCTTCTTGTTGAATAGGGTATCTCGCCAATTTGTTGGACCATATATTAATTCTTTACTGGGAAGCGCATCAGAAGAATTTGCTATTTCATCAGCCTGTGTAGATTTTTCCCTCTTCCACAGACTCGGTGCTGCATTCGCTAAAGTGCATTAATTGAATATTTTACAGATTTGCCGAAACATTTTTCACAGCCTTCTAGTTTTCTGCAGAACATATCAGGGTCTCTTCATTTCCTGCTTTTTTGCTTTGCATTTCCTCCGCACCCGAGCAATATAGCCCCATTTCCAGTGTCCCTGCTCATGCTGGCCATAGAATCCTAAATCCGAAGGGGGCCGCTCATTTGTGTCACTTAAACAGACGCCTTCAAACTTACCCAGATATGAAAGGTCACCCGCTTTCAATGGTCACCACAGCGCACAACACATTCCGCCGCCCCCCACCCTCCCCCAAAGCATGGTGCCAGGCACGGTCGCCACAATTATCCATACCCGAGGGACAGGTCAGTCTGCCATGTTCTAACATCGAAGCACTTGCACCTTTGTGCCTCTATTCTATCAGTGGCTGCCAGTTGCAACTTCCTTATCAGAGACAATAAGGAAAAGAATGGCCAAATGAGCTGCTTCTATGCTGTTGCCCGTCTATGGTTCAATTCTATGAATGGCATTGAAGTTAAAGAAATTAGAAGTATATGCCACAGGAAGAATTACATTATATTTTTTTCACATTCATCATGTGTAGGTAAGCCAAGAAGGAAATTTATGTTGGAGCCAGGTGTGATCAGCCGTTTCTTCGCTGGGAAATCGTGCTGATACATGGTTGAGGCGTCACTCGCTATAATTATGAGTGGATATCAAGTTAAACATATTTAAACATTCGGGAATTATGACAACAGCCATTTGGTGGCTTTCTGTGTGAAAGCACCCGATAACATGAAACAGAGAGTGTTGTGAATGAGCATGTGGGGAAGAGGTAGCCGCATAAATCGTGAAAAAATAAGTGTGAGCTATATGCGCTTTCAAATGAATCGTAGGGAAATTGAGTTTAAAAGTTTTGAATCCAAGATATAGAGCCGTCGCTCAGCCCGATGTACCATGGGAATGATTGATCAATTACGCAAATTCCCATCCTTTCACAAAACACGTGAAGAGCAGGCCTTCCTTGTTTAAATCATGTGAGTTATATGGAAATCTGGGAAGCAGCTCATTCTACAACTGTCCGAAATTTGGAGGGTGTCAGACTTCATGAAACTTGTTCTGAAAATTCCCCCATGTACTATTTGGCTCAGAAGTGATTTGTAGGAAATTGGTGACGTTTGTCTATGTTACATATGTCGAGTTATCAGAGATCCAGCAACTACTGTTTTGGGTGTTCTTTTATTTATAGGAACAGCTGTTCCAATGAATACGAGGCTGTCAGGACCTGGTATCACAATTCAAACTTTCTAACTCTGCAACGCTAACAGGGACAGTTCAATATTTTTATTATTTATTTATTATTGTTATCACAGCTTACATTTCACCATTGATTACAGTTTAGTGTGAAAAGTAGTTTAATTCGACATTATATGACAAAACGTGCATCTTTAGTAGGATATTATTTTATCCAGAGTGTTAAACTTTGTTACAAGCCTATTGCTAAGATGAGCTCATTCAGCACAAAATTTTTATGCCCTCCTGTAAAGGTCAATGGGTTTTCAGCTGTAATTTGCCTATATTAACGCACAGTTTCACAAGATACTGTATTCCTCTCTTCAGCTCCTCCCTAAACTTAGCCTGTGTCAGCACATAAATGAATGTATTTGTGCAGCAACTGAGGAATCCAAGCATGAAACTAACTGTCTCAATCTCGTTTGTCCCAGAAATCGATGTGATTGTTACATGCAGAGAAATAATATATATAATTGGAGCTGTCCAGAGCAATATAAAGCTACCGGTTATACTGAAGAGTAAAACAATGGACTTTCTTCGGTTTTCTATTTCAGTATCCTTGTGATGTTCTCCATTGTTGCAACCGCGGAGACCCCTGCGAACTTTACTGGCTGCCAAAATACATCTTGCCGTCCAAAAATTTAGCAACAAAATTAGAATAAATGGAACACATGGGGTCAAGGCAAGGTTAAGCAAGGCAAATGCGGCCCATTCATCAGAAATGAAAAATGTCAGTTTTAGGACACAACCACGATTTACATTGTCCATTGTATATGCAGGTTCATACGCAAAGTACCAGGGAATGTTCATCAAACAACTCAACACACTCACCACTGATATGACAGCTACTGCTGTTGTCTCCGTGCAATATTTTTTTCGCAGCTTCTTACAACATATGGCCACAAAACGATCAAAGGTGAACCCCACTGTTAACCAGACAGAAGCTGATATGACTGCATAAGTCAATGTCACAGTTAGAGGGCAGACCGTGCTCATGGTCAAGAATGAAGCAGGTAAATACATATACAGCTTATTGTTCAACATGACTTGAGCACAAACAACCAGGAGATCCGCCGTAGCCATGGCGATCATATAATGGGTAATACATTTGGAGAGGCCACACATTCCTCCTGAAAGAATCACAATGGCAACAACATTAACTGTAAGAGAGAGATAGAGAGAGCATGAGGTTGACGACACAGATGAATATAATTAATCTTCTTCCTGTTGCAGCAAAGGATCGTCCATTTGACCCAAATATGCACGACCTGCTTTTTGACGTGACCATGTTCTAAATGTAAACGGGACCCAGTGAAAATGGATAGGGAAGAGAAACGTCACATCATAATTCTGCTTTTGAAACGAATGTCAAAGTAAACTGGACAACTATTCTGCAATTATGATTGAGTTTGCTGAAAGCAAATTTGAATTGGACAATTTGAAAGCATACAAACGGCTGGGTATGTTGAATATTAAAAGGTAAATGAAAGGTATAAAGAGCCAATCCATGTGTGTTGTTACGACGTGAAGTGGGAAATAAATGCACAAAATAGAATTTGGGCCATGTGGAATTATACTCTGGAAGAGGTACTGGTGCAATGCGTGCTGGTGACCTATAGTTGTGATAAGTAGTGGGAAGGACGACTGTGCAACAGGACTTAGAGCTTGAGGGTAAAATATTGCCCAGGGACACGAACATAATCTGAACGCTTGTGTGGGTAAAGATGGAAAGGTAAACACACAGGGCCAAAGAATAGTCACTGAGGTCAATAAAAGACCAGCATTCGGAAAGGCCTGATGCAAGTTGACACAGGAGTTGTCATAGTGGCTGTACAATGAAAATCAGTACAGAGTGACAGTATTATGCAGGTTCCCAGTGAGAAGTTTTATTCCAGAGAGCTGCTCAATCATGTGTGTGATTGATATGCTGGCTGGGCAATGCTGAGGAGAATTTCAGGTGAATGCATCGCTAATTCATTGCAGAAAGAACGAAGCAAAGTTGCTATGCAGAATGGGTGCAGCCCATCGTGATCAAGAGGGCACTTTAATGCCAGAATGGGAACGGTGACATTGTTATCAGATGGAGTTGGCATGATTTTTTGGCCATAAGGGCACATTGCTTGCAAAGCAATATTAATGAGCAATTCGAAGATTTGATTCTGGTGAGGTCATAACTGGCTTTTTGCTTTCAAGTAGACAGGGCATCGTTTCCAATCATTGATCGGCTATAAAATGCATATTTCTTTTTTCTTCAAAATGCAGGAATATTTTTAGTGAATTAGCAAAGTTATTCAATGCTGCATTAGAATGCTGAAGATTAATTCAAAACATTTATACTGATTAAACTAAATGATGTATATAAGTCAAGGAAAACTGACGTGAGCTTCAGATAATCACGGTTGCATCATGATTTCTGTTGCTTAATAAGTGAAGTTCCATTTGAATTCTGAAGAATACATTTTCTTAGTGAATCTCAGTGAACTAATTTGTAGCTGCCAGATATGTGATAACTTGATACGCACGTTTATTAAATTATTGTCTGCATTTCGAAGCAAGTTAAATGATCTAGCCTGAATTATCTTCGAAAGTATGTCATCGGATCGCTGCCGACATTTTCTATATAGTTCTGTTGGCGATGGTATAGGATAAGATGTCATGGATCTGGTAAAGGTGCAGAATAGCTTTCTGATTGAAATCTCCGATTAGATTCGGGAGGCACACATTAGATAATGGAAAACATTCCCACAATAATTGTATAAGTAGATAGAGAGTTAATTCGTTTACCAGGTGTATTCAAGGCTCTGCAACATGGTGCAGACTGAACGTAGAGTTTTCGCAAACTTGAACTCAGGGAAACAACAATGCATTGAACGTCTGTAAAAGGGGTGGTGAATTAACATTTTGAATGATATTAATTCAGTCAATGTTGGTTAATGATTTAGATGAACTTTGAATGAAGTAAGGCGAATTAGTCGGATAAATATAAACAGCTTTTTACATTTTTAAATCAGTTTGCAATTTGGTAAGCTTTAACGATACACACACAAAAATGTCTATTTCTGTTACAAACGCAGTCCAGTTGGCAGCCTCCGATGCACAATTTTCTAACTCGCATGCAAACATCAACATTAATTGACTTAATGGAGCTGTCAAAGGTAATCACAAGCAGCTTTGAAAATGCCAGGCAATGGATACAAATTAAAGTTTGAGTTTCTGTTGACATTTAGGCTGCACTGGAAAGAATGGAAGTTTTAGAATTCAAAGCTATTTTGACACAATTCCAGTTTAAAATATATGTCAAAAATGCAAAATAACCTTCATTTACCCGATACCTGTTATTGTTTGAGCAAACCAAATAATAATATTCCTACAATGACATGCTTTTAAACTGAGTGACATAATTATCCGTGCAGTATTGTGATTTATCCAAAGATTGTTAGCCAAATTATCATCACTTGAAACTGTACTGGTTGACACTGTGAATAAGGGGCAGTTTATAAAATACCGTAATTTAAACGGTTATATAATGAAACAGTCAATCTTTGAACAAATTAAAGATCAAAACTGTTGTCCAATAAATTATCAGTATATTTCCAGTATTTGCTTCCGAATTAAACTTTGAAATGCCCTGGATTGAGCCATCCAATTATCTACCGAATGAAATAGTGATCTATCGAAACCATTATCCATTGATTACCTGGCAAATTAAGTATACAGTCATCGAATATATTATCAACGTTATTCATTGCTAAATAAACTAGAGAAATGAAAAAATATATATGCCACAGAATGACCCCTTGCAATCTGCAAATGCACTCTGCTCCTGACCTGTTATTAATTTGCTGTTTGGTTTATGTGCTTCTTGGTGTCGTTACTGCAAACACCCGTGTCTGAAGAACTACAGAGCGATGGAATTTCCTCCCGGGTCCCAGATCCATATCACTTTAACAACAATGTTCTATTCGCAGTATAAGTACAAATTAACAATTTTCTGTGCCAAATGTTTCATTCAAGACAGAAACCTAAGAACTAATTTATTTCAGTCAACTTGTGAATGTTGTGGCGAATGCACCAGCGAGTGTGATCCACTGAATAGTGTTTGTGGTTATGACGCGTTGCTGCAGGTTCGATAGCAGAAATTAAACTAGATATGCGAGACAAATCCTGCGGTGCAGGCTCAGAACGTTAATCGTCATATATGAGCATAAAGAAACACTACAATAAGTAGACCACCTCCCGCTCCACAATTCATTAAATTCCAACGGAGAGGAAGCAATGAGTGATGCAAAATGGGCTCCCCGTCCCATCTGCAGTGAAAACCTGAACATCATGTGGCAGAGTGTAATGCTGCGAACAGAAAGTCGGTCTGGTTGCAAGCTCAAGACCACCTGCTCACAGAAACTGTTTTTCCAAAAAATGTTTTTTTGTTGAAAGCTCAGGCAAGAATCAAAAATCTGAAAAGTAAACATGACGTCGCTGCCATCTTCCCCAGCACAATCTGTTGCTACATTTAATCATGGTCCCGGAGGCAGAACCACTCTTCTGCGCGATTCTCGCCTGATGGTAGCTGCCCAGAAACATTCTTTTCTCTCTCGTCTGGGCCATGACAAGTGCAGAGCAAGAATCAAGAAAACATACAATTGTCTCGTTCACAATCTTAATAACTTGCTAATTAGTAACTGGTAAAAGGTGGGCCCGCCCGTTCTCCATCTGCAACTGGGGAGATTTATGTACGGAATGTCATTATAAGCAACGTACGTTATTGATCTTTGTGAAAATTCTGCATATTTGAGGTGGGTGGGTGGTGGGGATTTGGGGTTTTGGGGGTGACGTGGTTGGGGTGGGGGGTGGCTCCAACTTGCGGACGATAATTGGAGCCAATCATTTTTTTAAAGATTTGGATATTCAGGAGTTCATTTGAAATATACATTCTCAGCTAGGGGCCAGTGTTATCGTAAAATAATTTACATTTAAACATGCATTTTTTAGTTCATTTTTGTTGAATTGGAAGAAAAGAAGCAGCCAGGGCCGTAATTTCAATTCAAAAATGATATCAGTATTCATCATTGGGTCATCTTGCAACATTTTCTTTTCTTTGAATATATTGACAAGATTACTAATTTGATTTCCGTTTTCATTAATTCTTCTTGAAAATGTTTTTTTTTTTCTAGCGTTGCAGTCCATGTGAAGCGGGTGCAGATACTTTGCTACAAGCGATGGATTTCCAGATTTTTCATCCTGTGACAGTCAAGGAACCGTGATAAATCGCTAAGTCAGCTTGGTGTGTGACTTGGAAAGGATTTGCAATTAAGAGCGTTCCCATGCCTCTTCTGCTCTTGTCCTTCCAGGCTTGCGGGGTCATGTGCACAAACAAAAGAACCCAGCCAACATCTTTCGTATGTCCAAGGCAGCAGCGATCCTACCTAACAAAACAGCTTAACCTGGTGAATTGTAAGACAGGCCGAGTTGCAAGCAAAACAGCATGTTCAGTATGAGAATTACTGGACTCATTGATCCCCCTAACAAATAACGATAGCTCAGATCTGAAGTCCTGTCACAATCGACTTTAATGTTGGTGGAACATTTTGCAACTCAATGGCTCTCCAACAATGTCCCCATCGGCAATGAATCTGTAGCACAGTGCCCGGCAACATATACATGGCTGAAGAATTTGCAGCCGCATTCACCCTGAATTGACGGGTGGATGAACCATCCCGGCCTCCTCCTAGGGGTGACAAGCATCACTATTTCCAGTCTTCATACAATGTGATTCTCAGCACATGAATTTATGGAATGACAGAAGGATCTGTATGATGCAAAGGCTATGGGTGCTTTTAGATAAAGCCAAGAGGATGGGAAATCAGTGCTCCTGAATAAGCCTTCCTATCGAAGCTGGTATGGTGCATCTAAAACACTGGCATCGAAGCAAAAGTGTGAGCATTTTCACTGGTATACCTATCCACAAAAAAACCACGACAAATCCTAGCATTCTAATTACAGCCCCATCGGCCCACATTTCATCATAACCAAAGTGTTAAAAAGTATCATGGGCAATGCTTCTTATCACCACATGCTCAGCGGTAAACTGCTCAATGAAACTCAATTCTTGCTTTGTGCGTGCTCCAAATCTCCGTTTTGCCTTGGTCTAAACATGTTCAAAAGTGCTGTACTCATGTGATGAGGAGAGAGGGGCTGTGTTTTAGATCAGGAGAACAGTCATTACACTAGCGTATCAACGAGGGCTATAAGAATTATAGTCAATAAGATTAAAGAGCCGGTTCTCCACTGCTTGAAGTCATACCAAGCGAAAATATTTTTTCTTTACATTTTTCTTTTGTTTTCCAGAGATTTATGTCAGCCCCATGACATCACTAGACGAGAGCCTGTGGGCAGTGTCCTGAGCACAGCCATATTAAGCTGCTGCATCAATGAACTTTTCTGCATTTTATACACAGAAGAATATTTGGTGTAGTGGGGAGGGGTGGGGTATTGGGAGGGGATTGTGTCCATTGATGATTGTTCAATGTTCAATTTGCGACAAAATTGATGCTGTTGAAATCCATGCCCATTTACATCAAGAACTGTGTAATAGCGAGACTTGTGCTGAAAAAAATGACAGGTAATATCCGGCGCAGAAAATTGACAGCCAATGAACACCTGCACCAAAAGATCATCCAACAATATACACTTGCGTTTTAATCACGTTACCATCGCTTAAGCCCCCGTATTCAATGTCCTTGGACAAAACATTGACAAGAAGTTGTGACTGCTGTGGTGAGCAAGGCACTCTCTAAAATCTTTCTTCCATCTAAAATGCACAAATCAGGAGTGTGATGGGATACTCTATAACTTTCTTGATGCCTTATGCTCCAATAGAATTCAAGAATATTGATTTAATCCAGGACACAGCAGACTGCTTGATTTGCAATCATTCCGTGAACTTAATTATTCATGCTGTTTTTCTATA
Organism: Isurus oxyrinchus; assembly: GCA_026770705.1. Taxonomy (NCBI): domain Eukaryota; kingdom Metazoa; phylum Chordata; class Chondrichthyes; order Lamniformes; family Lamnidae; genus Isurus; species Isurus oxyrinchus. Next base: position 5,910,069 of record JANJGN010000041.1, on the reverse strand, counting down.
TTTGATAATTCCTCTTACTGCTTTAAAGTTCATATGAATCATCAGCAAAAATCTGAGTGAAATAATCTAATCTAAAAGGTGAAATATCCACCGAATTTTTCGATATCGCTCCACTGTATTATTGCATTCCTAAATAGCATTTTGCAACACGTTCAGTTTGCATCATTTTAAATATCCTTGAGAGCACGTGGTACTGAAATGAAATCAATGACGTCACGTACCATATGGACAATGACTGTCCCCTCCTGCTGTGTAGCGAATGAATCGATGGTCTTCAAAGGCCCACGTTTTGGAGATTGACAAGAAAAAAAGCTTTACAACGGGCACCTCGATATCTGTGAGTAAGAGGGGATCTGTAGAATTAATAATGGCCGAGCTGGCCGAGGTAAAAAGATAACTTCTAGATTGGATTTTAGCAGATGACGAAGGAACCAACCAGATGCAAAAATCTAAGTGAATTCGCTCCAACAAGCTACCCACCACATGTGCATCTGTCCATTAAAGGATTGATAGGGTTAAGCACCGCGCGGTCCTTGTGCAGAATAATTCCTCCTCACATTAGGGCTTCCCTCCATCATACTGCGTGAGACAACCATTGTGCAAATTGGGGTAGATTTCACATTGATTAACAACTCAAAAGTGGGCATTCAGGAGGCACTGTGGATAATCAGCTTTAGCTGATTTGTGCAACAATAATTTGTAAACCCAAGCCAGAGTATCCCCAACTTTGCAATTGTCATGTGGAGTGTTGATGGTGATGTTTGTGGTGCCGGTCAAAAATTCCATTCTGCTCCTTTGGTGTAGGTTTCATCAGGTGTTGCTGTAGCTCTGCGACAAGGAATTTTGAACTGGTTACTTGTTGGATTACAGGGTTTTATCTGGTATTGTCCTTTGTGGAGACTTTGACGAGCCTCATCCTCTGCTTTCTGAAGCATTGGGAAACGAGAAGAGACCTCACTGCAGAATTCAAAGTTCTGATAAGTTGTGGTGATGTAGATCTTGCATGCATATTTCACCTGGCGGTTGTGTCTAAAACCAGGAAAAGCAAAATCAGGATAAGAGGTTTGCATTTAGAACTGAGATTAGGAAGAATTCGTCATTCAGGGAAGGGTAAATGTTCGAAATTATGTACTGCATCTTCGGCACATGGGCATTCATTGAGTATATTGAAGGTGTCAATGAACCGATTTCGCAATATTAAATGCATCCAAAAATTTAAGATAGTGCACGGAATGCTGTGGAGGCATAATTTCAGCTAAGATATACTTTAGTAGTGGGGCACCCTCGTGTTGCCAAATGGTCAAATTCTACTCGTATTTCCTATGCTCCTATATCCCTCTGTCATTGCCACTATGTAACCTGGCAATGTGAGTTTCCAAAGGCAGCAGGGTATTCTGACAATGCTTAATATCAATCCACTCCAATCCTCAATGTAAATCAGTTAGATTTGGAAGCAGCGTTTTCAACAGCAGGAAGTGGATGGCTAGAAATTGATGTGAGCAGAATAATGAGAATGTGACAACTACTCGGGTTGCATAGATGTTCAGAAGTCGGACCACTTATGTCTGAGTTAGCAATCTCCATGCTGAGATAGATGTTTGATTACTTACGTCATGCATCAGTAATTGAAAACAAAATTCTCGGATAATGCTCCAGTGGCCGTAGTGAAGTAGTTCTGCACTATCGGCAGTAGTAACTTTCAGAACAGATGTCAGATCATTGCACAAGGTAAACGTCAAATATTCCATGCCCCTATTTTAAAGAACAACATTGTCGTAGCCCTTATGTCCTGAACACTATTTAAACATCTGCAAAAGCCTACAAAACGGATCATTCGGTCATTGTCAACTTGCTGCTGGTGCAAGCTTCCCGACCAAAAATTGCCTTTCACCTTTTGCGGTACTTCAGTGAGTACACCAAATGTACATTCATTAGGTTCGATAAATGAGGCTGTAGAAATGCATGTATTTCAACAGACAAATTATTTAGACATCAAATATCTTCAGCACACACACTTATCTTTTTCACCAGAACTTCCAGAAATCGTCTCTGCCTACAGATTTGTACAAGTATCGCTGTCGCAATAACTATTTGATTTGACAGGGATCCCTTTCTTTTAAATATTGGAAAATGGAGGAAAAGCACTGGCAAAGACTTGAAGTATTTCATGCACAATTTTTCAGAATACGAATTTGCCTCTGCACAGATTTTCATAGATGGTGTTTTCTACCAGTTCAAACTGGGTTTGCACTTGATTTTGATAATTATTGCAGAGCCCACAAGGCCTTCCCTAAAGCATGAATACGGTGTCAGCTTTGGGGACCACGGAGTGAAAGATAGACCAACAGGAAGAAACCTGTTAACGTTATGGTTAAACATACATCCCTTCTTCGATGACTGCCCAACATTAAATAAACTATTCATATATTATTGGAACCGTCCTTTGAGAAGAACGTCAACATTAATTTATACAGGTAATGGTTGTGTTTAGGTTCTTACCAGGAACGCCAATAGCCGCGAGAATAGGATAATAAATGGCTTCTATCTGATGAAGTATCAGTTCTCCCATCTTTAAGAGGAGATGTCTTTCCTGCAGAGATGGATGCACAAGATGGAATGAACTTGGGAGCTGAAGCGTAGAAATCCTCTTTTTAAATTCATCGCAGGGAAATAAGGGAAACACGTTACAAACACAAGAGATTCGGAAGAGATGCCACGTTAATTGTTCTAGAGCATCATGTTAAAACTGACAAGATAGCATTCGTAACAGGGATCAGAGAAAAGTTGCTACCTTTACCTAAAATGCAGCCCATTAGTTAACTAATCAAAACCACGAGCGCTACGATGTGGAAAGACAAAGGCAACATGAACAAGGGAAAGCCACTCGCTGAATGTTCCTCTCCAAGCCACTCATCGTCCGGATTTCGTAAAAATATCGCCGTTCCTTCACTGTCCCTGTGTCAAATTAATAGCTCCCCCATACTAATACCGTGGATGTAACTACAGCACAAGGACCGCAGCAGCTCACCACCCGCTTCACAAGTGAAATTAGAGATGGGCAATAAATGCTGGCCTTGCCAGTGTTGCCATCATCCATGAATGGAAATAAGGACAGAAATTTACATTGTTATTCCGAGAGCATGTTCATAAATGTACATCGGAAACTGAGAGCTTCGAGAATGTGTCTCTAAATGGCCCAGGTATCTGAAGAAGTACAAGAAATTATACCCACTGTCAGAAGAGCTAACTCCTGTTGAAACAGATGCACTGAACCTTTTGCGAAACAAGAAATGTGACATTCAGAGAAACAGTTATGTAGACAGCAGATAAATCCCCATGAGCACATTCATGTCCCCTAAAGAAATTAATTAATTTCAGTCCTTGAACAAACAGGTTACGTCAGTCACTCTCCTTCTGAAAGGAACCTTATCGAAGTGAAAAGTCGAACATTGGAATGATGTGTGCGGTCAAAAATTTGAAGGGGTTATATTTTAACGAGCAATGGGTAGATCCCATATTGGACAGTCACGGCGGGAAGTGATTGACCTGAATAGCGATGTTGGGAATCAAATCGTTACTAATTTAGATCAAAATAATTTTAAGAAACTCAATTGGCCTGAATTGCCAGCAGAGGTAATGGGGGAAATTTCAGATGTCCACCACTGTCATGTGTTTCGGGACACATTCCATGTTCCAACGGGGCACATGTGTGATGTTTGTCTTTGACATTTAAGCTTCCAGATGGAACTCATACACTGCCCAAATCGCTTTGTGGATTCCTGTGGCACTGACACTTTGGTCGGTGACTTGACTGACATTCTCTTTCATTGCACATTAATCTACACCATTATGACTGGAAATTATAAACACAACCGTAGGGCCTGGCAAGTTGGTATTGGTGGTGACCTGATCTGCAATAGAAAGTGTATGGAGAAGGCTTTTGTATTCCCAACCGAAATATTTCAACATAATGCGTTCAAGACAATCCAGCCCTATCCAGCCTCAGTAACGCTTCCCCGTGCCATCCAATCCTCCTGCTCACGCACACACATACTCAATCCAGAGTGATGCTTGAAGTGAATGAAAAACAATGTTTTGAATAAAATAATGGGATATATATAGCACATCGCTGGGAAGGCATTCCGCACCGAAATCGCCTCGCCCTGAAATGTATTATTTAGACAATCGTTTGCAGATGGAAACACTGATTACAATGAATCCCAATCAATGGCGCCTGCTGCTTTGGTGTGGGTTGCATTTCAACAAACACCTAAAACAGAATAGTTAAATGTCAGCCCATTGTGCCTGTTCTGCAAATCGGAAAATTCATGGTTTATCCGATCGTGGCCTCAGCCCCGCTATCCTGCCTGCTCTCCCCCAAACAGCAACTTCCGTTGGCCCGCTCAGTCACCTCCCTCACAGCACACACGTACATCCTCATGATCCTAGTCTCCCTTATTGGTCAATAAAACATCCAACTCAGCCATGAATATGCAACAGCCCTGAGCAGATGATCAGTGTCATTCACTTCATGACGATGGCGTCATAATCAGAGCGATGCAAAGTGGTTCTCTGTGTGAACCCATTTCATGCCACTTGTGGCACCATTTAAGGCTGTTTAATTTCTCCAGCTCTGTTTGTCATATATTTGTCGATGTTTGTCTAAGAATGCGGTCAAAGAGCTTGACACAGGATTACACATTCATTTCAGGACCACTGGCAGCCTTTTCAAAGAGCCAAGTATAAAACCTTGCAGAGATGCTACTGGGTAGCTACAGAGGGAAGTCGTATTCACGGACCAATGGCCTTTCATATGTCAGTACACGGAGGCAGTCAGCTGCGTGCGAGCGCTTTGCTGCTAACTCAGAATGTTTTCAATTGACAATATAACTGAGGATAGAGATGTTGTTAAAAACCGTTGCTGGTCATGTGTTCCAAGATACCAGAGCCGCTTTGAATAACGCACCCCTCTGTTCATTGCGGAAGTTTGATAATTCGGCAGAAAGCACTCCAAGGCCACTAACTGGATGGGCAAATTAAATACCGCCTGACAAAAACAAGTTTAGAACATGGCAGGCTTCACTCACTGAGTTCTGCAAATCCTCAGATGGTAGCTCAAGGCCTGCCAGGCAGTTTGTTTTAATTCACTTTGATGTCAGTGCAAGACTTGCATATCCTTTCAGCCTCATAGAAAGCCAATGAAAATTTACAAACTCACTGCCGGTGAACCATTTCCAACTGTTGTAGGCAGGGCAAAATCCGCAAAACCGATAATCTTGCAAAGTGCTGCATGCCTGCTTTCGGAAATATGTTCATTAGAGGCCCGGTTCTCTGGGTAGGTCTTGCAGTTCATTTGGAATATGCCTATGTACCAAAATGCCACACACGGTGAGCACAGGAAGCTCCACTACAGAATGTCTGAAATCTCAAGGCCAATCTGGTTCCCAGTACATGAGGTCCTGATAGCACCTTGCTAAAAGCAATGTGGTGTGGCTGTGCCATATGTAGCCTACACCCAGCGCACTGCAAACCTGGTACTCAAATATGGGGTTCACAGGCCGGCTTCAGGCGAAAAGCACTGTGAGGATGGAGGATTGGGGACCGGGGCAAAGCTGTAATTCATTTGCTTACAACACAACAGGATAGTTATCGACACCAAAACAGAGTTACCTGGAAAAACTCAGCAGGTCTGGCTGCATCGGTGGAGAAGAAAAGAGTTGACGTTTCGAGTCCTCATGACTGAAGAAAAGAGTTGACTTTTCGAGTCCTCATGACCCTTCGAAGGGTCATGAGGTCTCGAAACGTCAACTCTTTTCTTCTCCGCCGATGTTGCCAGACCTGTTGAGTTTTACCAGGTAATTCTGTTTTTGTTTTGTATTTCTAGCATCCGCAGATTTTTGTTTTTATATATAGGTATCCACACGGCTGTTTTCATTTCAAACTGAATGTTAACTGCTTAAGGAGCAGTGCAGAAATGAGTTGGGATCGCTTTCCTATGGCAACACATGCAAACACGTCCAAACACAGTTGACAAATTACCGTTTTTAAGAAGTGCCACACGGACTCCTGAAGTAAACCGTGTCTTTCTTTCGACAGATGCTTTCAGGCCCGCTGTGTTTTTCCAACAATTTGGGTTTCTGTGAAAACTGACGGTTTTCTCGCCCAGTGAACATTTTGGACATTTGCACGTCACACCTGGGACAGGAACTCTTAGTTAGGACGAAGAAGCCATGCATAACTCGGGCTGCATACCAAGCTGAAAAAGCATATCTCACCTTTAGGCACAGCGTGTTCTGCAGAGTTCAGTGAGCGGCTTTCAAAATCCAGGCTCATTTGGCAGCCGGAACTTTAGTTGAAGTCGAGTTACCAGGTGACAAAGACTTGATGCGATGCTGACAGAACCACGGGATTCTTGGAGAAACTGTGTGTATACATGTGATTACCTTAGCCTTTTTCTGGTGACTGCACACAAGTTGTTATTTCCTTCCAATCGAATTTTAAGTGCTGCAAGGAAGTGTTCACATGCCATAAGTAATGTACCAATTTAGGAATGAATTGAAAGAAGGGTGGAGTGCGAAATGAAAATTACCTTGCATTCAAATGTTTTTCTTTGGTGATTTTGCCTGTTTGGAGCTTACTGAAACACATTGCGTACATTGCAGTGGCACTCTGGCCATCCTAATCTTACTTAAGGCTCCCACATCTTCGGGTACAGGCGAGGTGGAGCTGTGATCCTGCCTGGAACCTATTGACATCAGTGAGCCCCGGATGTTCAATCGTGGTCGGGATGTGAATTATGTTGACCTTATTGGTTACCGCAAAGTGTGGGGTAACTTTTGCACTTGTCGATGCTAAAGCATGTTTTTTTTATATAATTGCCCTGAATAAACAATGGGAAGCGTTATTTTGGGTAAACGTTGCGACGTCTACAAAGTGGAAGCAGGCAGCATGATGAATTGAAGGGACGTTGCCCACAGGGGATCTTTCCAGAAACATTATTCATGATGTACATTTGCAAAACTGCCTTCTGTCCCAAATGATGAGGAGGTGATCTTTAGCTCGATCATCATGCAGAAATGAAAACCGATTTGCTAACCAAAACCGTGAGCACTTCTTCTGCAGCGCACAATCCAAATAACAAATTTTCTCCACAGTGGTGAATTGAGCCCTGGTCCCCCGTGTGGAAGGTATGGACACTCACCACTATACTCAGGAAAACATGGCTGCCATTGCATTCTAGGGGAGTCAATGAGATTCCACTTTGCCGTTGGATTTCCATTTTCGACCAACATTTACCTAGTTTGCCTGCACAGATCTGAATCTGGGAACAATAGATTTGAATGTTGCAAAACTGGATCTGAATCTGAGATCAATTGGTTCGATAGTTACACAATACAGTCGATATGGGAACAAGAGACGGAATGTACAAACAAGGGACAGCGTATTATCTTACATTTTTTGAATGTTATTTCTGGATATGATTCGTCGTTAACTAAGCCAAACAGATCCATTTCCGACTAGTGCTTTAATACATTTATTCGTTATCGTGGCTATTGTTTTTGCCCCAGTAAGATTGTAGAACGATGTCTGATGCTCTCACTCTTGTAGCAGTTTAATCTGCCCTGTTTTGTCTTTTTTATGAATCTCTGCAATCAGTTATTACTTCAACAACCCATTCTTATCTTAATAGAGATCTTGTTATCTTACTCTCCCATCTTTGCTTTGGCGTACTTCCTGGTAAACCATTGTATCTAGATGCGATGCCAGAAATCAATGATTCATTGCAATACAGTCGATGTTTCTCAAGATTGTGAAGATGGCGGTAATTCTCCTCATTTCTAATCAATATTTGCTCCTGGACGAGTGTCTGGACAATATCTGATGCTGAAACAGACAGGTCAGAACCTGTGTGATCTATTTGGCTTTGATTAACATGCGGTCCATATCATCACACTCACTCAGTGCTTTATACTCGATCCTCCACACTATATCAGAACCTTTACTCCAGACCATCTGTTGCTCAAGGCCTCACGTGTCCTTTTCGTGAAATCCAGGCTCAATGTTTGTAATGATTTTCCTGGCAACAACCAGTTACAAAACTGTATGATCAAATCTCACCAAAAACTGTGCAGGCTATATATAAACTCTCATGAAACTAAATTCACCCTCACCGCTTTGTGCTCACTGAACTCATTCGCTCTCACAACAACTTAAATTGAAAGTTTATATTGTTGTGATCAGATTCGTCCATGTCGTCACGATTAGGAACATACGAACATAGAAGATATGAGCAGACATAAGCTATTTGGACCATCGGACTTCTCCACCATTCATATAGTCCATTGTTTATATGATTGTTTCGAGTTACATTTTCCAAACCAACCCGCTAAGGTTTGATTCCTTTTCTTTGCAATAATATTTTGACCTCCATCTTAACAATATCAGTGATCGAGCCTCCACCACCTTCTAAAGTAGAGAGTTCCACAGTCAGATAAACCTCGAGGAGAAACAAACATAAAAACACACAAATTCATAAACTCTATCCTAAAAGAGCAAAGCATTTTTTAATAAACGTCGCCTAATTCAGGTCTCACCCAAAAAATGAAAAATAATTTCCCACTGCCTTGAAAAAAGTTTTCAGGTTCGCATCCACTTCAAGTATTTCACCCCTTCCTCCTCTAAAATGTTGTGCAGGCAACTCCGATCTTCCTAACCTTTCCTCACAAGCCATCCCGTTCATTCCAAGTGACAACTAGTGAGCCTTCTCTGAAGCGCCTCCGTGCATTCACATCTTTCTATAAAAATGGAAATCAAACAATTGCAGCAATATTCATCGTCTTGCAGTATCCAGAGGTTCAGTGGCTTCCTGATATCACGGAGAGTGAAGACATTTGGCTGAAGTCTATCATGTCTGATTTTGGGAACCTACAGAGGAGGCCAAGATGGGTCATCGACTCGGTACTTGTAGAGGAAGTTTTTTTGCGAATGGTTCAGCTTAATATTTTCCACTGCTGCGTTGGGCCCTCACAGCATTGGAAATGTGAATATTTGAGGAACTTCCTTATCCGGTGAGTTGTTTAATTGTCTGTCTAATATGATTCCCCTTTCATATACCCTTTTTAACTGCGCAATTTTACCATTATTTACTAAATACCAAGTTATCGCATCTGTACTAAGAGATTTTGTCATTTTCCAGACCACTTATGTCAAACTAACATGACTGCAGTACAGTCTCTTCACGCTTATTCCATTCTTAAATCGTGATGCAACATCTAATAATTTGCATTCGCCCTCACGCCTTCTCCTGCCTACCAGAAACATGATAGGGTCCGCCTTGTCCTTTTTGAACACCCCACCAGCCTTCCCACTTGATGGATCATCCTCGGCCATTTCCATCAACTCCAGCATGATACGACCATCAAACTTCACTTCAAACCCCCTTTCGGCATTCCATAGTGATCGTTCCTTCCCTGACACCATAGACCACTCTTCCATCACTTCGTCTCTCCTCAACGTCCAAAGGTCCAAACACTCCTTTCAAGTTAAGCAGCATTTCACTTGCAAATCCCCCAAATTAACTTCCTGCACTCATTGGTCCCAACGCAGTTTCCTTTACATTGGAGAGACCAAACACAGATTGGGTGCCTGATTTTCAGAACACCTTCGGTCTGTCCGGAAGCATTACCCAGATTTCCCTTTCGCTTGCCATATTAACACTCCACCCTGCTCTCTTGCCCACATGTCTGTCCTTGGCTTACTGCATTGTGCCAGTGAAGCTCAACGCAAACTGGATGAACAGTACCTCATCTTCCGACTAGGTACTTTACTGCCTTCCGGACTGAATATTGAGTTCACCGACTTTAGATCTTATACTCCCTCCTCCATCCCCACCCCCTTTCCATTTCTTCCCCCTCCCTTTTATTTTCTTTCGAATAATTTATCTAGATTTTTCTTTTCCCAACTATTTCCATTTTTTAAATGTATTCTACCCATCTTTTATTTCACCCCACTCCCACTAGAGCTACCTTGCTTGTCCCACATTCCCTATTATGTAGCACATTCTTTTAGATGCTATCAGCACCTTCGACACCTTTTTGTTCTATTGTCTGTGACATCTTTTGGTTATCTCCTCTCATCACTGTTTTCTCCCCTCTCCCCTTGAACCAATTTATCTTTCACCGCTTTTCCATTTCCACTTAGCTCTATTGAAGGGTCATGAGGACTGGATCTCCATCGATCCTGCCAGACATGCTGAGTTTCTCCAGGTACTTCTGATAATTTGTAATGCGCTGGAGGCTTTCCAAAAGCTAAAGATTTTCGAAAGAAAACAACCAAAGTATCCATTGTTCCTTTAGCCTCCTCCTTCAGCACTCTTGAGATGAAGGAATTCTAGTCCAGCACATTATTTAACCTACAATTCAGTTCACATTGAAACTATTTATTTCTTTTCGCTGCCCCGTTTCACAAGTTCCTTCGTAGCCGAGCTTATCTTGGATATATCCTTTATGTCTTCGACTGGCAAAAAATACTGTTTCGTTTCTAAGCTGTTTCACTATTCACATGTAAACGTTCCAGAAACTACTTGTAAATTGCACAGATTTGCTCTTTATGTTCCTCGCTGGATTGCATTCTATTATCTTCCCATTTCTAAATAACTTTCTTAGTTCTCTCTTTGCTGTGTTCTAAATTTCCCACAACCCCCAGATTTACTACTTTTCTTCCTGTGTCTCGACACATAATTTAATTTCATGTACTGCAACATTTAACTTCATTTGGTAACAATGCTTGTGATTTCTTTCCGTGTATGTGCTTGAGCGTTCGATGAATGCATGTCTGATGTTGACATTATTTGCTTAAATACTCGCCTTTGCCTGTCCACTGGCAAATATTTTCCAATACTTTCTCAATCCATCGTTGCCAACTTGCCTGTGTTACATCATAGTTTCCTTTCTCCAGATTGAAGAACGGAGTTTCAGAAATCAGCATTTTGCTGCCATACTTATTGCGAAGTTCTATCACTTTATTGTGACTATTTCCGTAATACTACTTGGGAGCATAGAAATCCATGAGTCTTTCACTTGGCAGAGCACTAAAATCTGCATTGCTCGATTCCTAGTCGGCTCGTCAACATACTGGTTCTGAAACCAATCCACCAATATCTGATCCATTTGCCGTTTTCCAGCTACTCACAAATTGGCCCATCAACGTTTCATGAAAGAACCGCTCTTGCAAATAATATCTTAAATTATTAAGAGTGCTATGCAGCCTGCTTCTCATTTTCGCTATTTCGCCGTAATGAGAAAGCAGCCTGAAACTGCATTTCGAAAGATGGAATCGTCTGGGGAACAATGCTTATGCAAATATGCTGTCGTCCCACTCAACCTTTGCAAAGCAAAATTCGAAAGCTTCGACTCTGTCGTTGATCGTAGACTGAGCCTTAATGTTAAGGGTTGAGTTTTCACCTTCTTCAGCAAATGTAATCAATGCCATTTAAATTCAGCTGTTTGGTAACAGATTTCATTCCCACTCTACACTCGAAATTCCACCAGCAGTCTGACAACGACTTTCACATTATTTAGAAAGCATCCGCTCTCAATATATGCCATCTATTTTAAACTGTAATAATTATGTAATTTCGGTGCACTATTCCGAATCAATGTCATGGTTTTAGCACTGCACTTTGCCATAACTTCTAATACCAGAGATAAGTTGAGTCAGCCTCATGGAGTTAACAAGCCTCGAGGTTTTTGATGAAGGGGGCAGGCCTGTACGCCTCGTTTCTGACACTTAATGTTTACCCGTTTGTGGTGTCCCGGCATCTTACTGTCAGTGATGCGAAGGCCAAGCTTATCTGGCGCATCATTGAGAGAATCAGGCCTGGCCAACTGTTGTCTTGAGTCAGCATAAAATGAATAAATCCTCTACTCGATTCACATCTTCAGAAGTCAGATCAACTTAATGAACACAAGGAATATCTGATCTTCATCACTCAGACCCGGGGTACTGAATAGAATAAGCACAAGGTTTATTGCAGCCTGCACCATTACAATAACGTTTATTTCTTTCACCTGCAACGCCTTTATCAAAATTATCTCATTTCTAATAGAAGAGCAAAGAAAATCGTCAAGAGCGTGTTATGTTTTGATGCATTGGGCATATCCCTGTATGGTAGAGTCCAATTTTGCTCTAATGGCAATTAATCCCGGAAAAGATTCATTGATGTGTTCATAAATCCTTGCAGGTTTTCAACGAAACTCTGAGTAATGATCTACTGGAGCTGAACGACTGCTATAATATCTATGAACGCGGATTGCCCTTTTCTTTCTTCACTTTGTTTATTTATCTCTCTGTTTTTTTTTATCATCCAGTGCCTTCAATTCTGGGAACATTCGCTTTGTTTCAATTCATTTTGTTGCGTTTTGAAAATGCTCCTTAAGTATTTCGATCACATTGCAATCTGTCATTGTGATGTTTCCAGACACAGCCGCATTCCTTGCATATTTTGCGTGCGTTTTCTGCGCCGTACAAATTGCAGCAGAATCATAAATCTGCATCAGAGATTTTTCATGTAACCAGGCAATTTGTTTCAACTATTTTTCCGTTTGGAATCTCCAGTGAGTTTAAGTCTTCTGAAAAGTTTCGTTCTCATCATCGTTTGGAAAGACATAGGCACTGCCCAATATTTTCACAGGCCCCTTTCCCAAAGGAATGTCCATCGTCTTCTTGTTGAATAGGGTATCTCGCCAATTTGTTGGACCATATATTAATTCTTTACTGGGAAGCGCATCAGAAGAATTTGCTATTTCATCAGCCTGTGTAGATTTTTCCCTCTTCCACAGACTCGGTGCTGCATTCGCTAAAGTGCATTAATTGAATATTTTACAGATTTTCCGGAACATTTTTCACAGCCTTCTAGTTTTCTGGAGAACATATCAGGGTCTCTTCATTTCCTGCTTTTTTGCTTTGCATTTCCTCCGCACGCGAGCAATATAGCCCCATTTCCAGTGTCCCTGCTCATGCTGGCCATTGAATCCTAAATACGAATGGGGCCGCTCATTTGTGTCACTTAAACAGACGCCTTCAAACTTACCCAGATATGAAAGGTCACCCGCTTTCAATGGTCACCACAGCGCACAACACATTCCGCCGCCCCCCACCCTCCCCCAAAGCATGGTGCCAGGCACGGTCGCCACAATTATCCATACCCGAGGGACAGGTCAGTCTGCCATGTTCTAACATCGAAGCACTTGCACCTTTGTGCCTCTATTCTATCAGTGGCTGCCAGTTGCAACTTCCTTATCAGAGACAATAAGGAAAAGAATGGCCAAATGAGCTGCTTCTATGCTGTTGCCCGTCTATGGTGCAATTCTATGAATGGCATTGAAGTTAAAGAAATTAGAAGTATATGCCACAGGAAGAATTACATTATATTTTTTTCACATTCATCATGTGTAGGTAAGCCAAGAAGGAAATTAATGTTGGGGCCAGGTGTGATCAGCCGTTTCTTGGCTGGGAAATCGTGCTGATACATGGTTGAGACGTCACTCGCTATAATTATGAGTGGATATCAAGTTAAACATATTTAAACATTCGAGAATTAAGACAACAGCCATTTGGTGGCTTTCTGTGTGAAAGCACCCGATAACATGAAACAGAGAGTGTTGTGAATGAGCATTTGCGGAAGAGGTAGCCGCATAAATCGTGAAAAAATAAGTGTGAGCTATATGCGTTTTCAAATGAATCGTAGGGAAATTGAGTTTAAAAGTTTTGAATCCATGATATAGAGCCGTCGCTCAGCCCGATGTACCATGGGAATGATTGATCAATTATGCCAATTCCCATCCTTTCACAAAACACGTGAAGAGCAGGCCTTCCTTGTTTAAATCATGTGAGTTATATGGAAATCTGGGAAGCAGCTCATTCTACAACTGTCCGAAATTTGGAGGGTGTCAGACTTCATGAAACTTGTTCTGAAAATTCCCCCATGTACTATTTGGCTCAGAAGTGATTTGTAGGAAATTGGTGACGTTTGTCTATGTTACATATGTCGAGTTATCAGAGATCCAGCAACTACTGTTTTGGGTGTTCTTTTATTTATAGGAACAGCTGTTCCAATGAATACGAGGCTGTCAGGACCTGGTATCACAATTCAAACTTTCTAACTCTGCAACGCTAACAGGGACAGTTCAATATTTTTATTATTTATTTATTATTATTATCACAGCTTACATTTCACCATTGATTACAGTTTAGTGTGAAAAGTAGTTTAATTCGACATTATATGACAAAACATGCATCTATAGTAGGATATTATTTTATCCAGAGTGTTAAACTTTGTTACAAGCCTATTGCTAAGATGAGCTCATTCAGCACAAAATTTTTATGTCCTCCTGTAAAGGTCAATGGGTTTTCAGCTGTAATTTGCCTATTTTAACGCACAGTTTCACAAGATACTGTATTCCTCTCTTCAGCTCCTCCCTAAACTTAGCCTGTGTCAGCACATAAATGAATGTATTTGTGCAGCAACTGAGGAATCCAAGCATGAAACTAACTGTCTCAATCTCGTTTGTCCCAGAAATCGATGTGATTGTTACATGCAGAGAAATAATATATATAATTGGAGCTGTCCAGAGCAATATAAAGCTACCGGTTATACTGAAGAGTAAAACAATGGACTTTCTTCGGTTTTCTATTTCAGTATCCTTGTGATGTTCTCCATTGTTGCAACCGTGGAGACCCCTGCGAACTTTACTGGCTGCCAAAATACATCTTGCCGTCCAAAGATTTAGCAACAAAATTAGAATAAATGGAACACATGGGGTCAAGGCAAGGTTAAGCAAGTTAAATGCGGCCCATTCATCAGAAATGAAAAATGTCAGTTTTAGGACACAACCACGATTTACATTGTCCATTGTATATGCAGGTTCATACGCAAAGTACCAGGGAATGTTCGTCAAACAACTCAACACACTCACCACTGATATGACAGTTACTGCTGTCGTCGCCTTGCAATATTTTTTTCGCAGCTTCTTACAACATATGGCCACAAAACGATCGAAGGTGAACCCCACTGTTAACCAGACAGAAGCTGATATGACTGCATAAGTCAATGTCACAGTTAGAGGGCAGACTGTGCTCATGGTCAAGAATGAAGCAGGAAAATACATATCCAGCTTATTGTTCAACATGACTTGAGCACAAACAACCAGGAGATCTGCCGTAGCCATGGCGATCATATAATGGGTAATACATTTGGAGAGGCCACACATTCCTCCTGAAAGAATCACAATGGCAACAACATTAACTGTAAGAGAGAGATAGAGAGAGCATGAGGTTGACGACACAGATGAATATAATTAATCTTCTTCCTGTTGCAGCAAAGGATCGTCCATTTGACCCAAATATGCACAACCTGCTTTTTGACGTGACCATGTTCTAAATGTAAACGGGACCCAGTGAAAATGGATAGGGAAGAGAAACGTCAGTTCATAATTCTGCTTTTGAAACGAATGCCAAAGTAAACTGGACAACAATTCTGCAATTATGATTGAGTTTGCTGAAAGCAAATTTGAATTGGACAATTTGCAAGCATACAAACGGCTGGGTATGTTGAATATTAAAAGGTAAATGAAAGGTATAAAGAGCCAATCCATGTGTGTTGTTACGATGTGAAGTGGGAAATAAATGCACAAAATAGCATTTGGGCCATGTGAAATTATACTCTGGAAGAGGTACTGGTGCAATGCGTGCTGGTGACCTATAGTTGTGATAAGTAGTGGGAAGGACGACTGTGCAACAGGACTTAGAGCTTGAGGGTAAAATATTGCCCAGGGACACGAACATAATCTGAACGCTTGTGTGGGTAAAGATGGAAAGGTAAACACACAGGGCCAAAGATTAGTCACTGAGCTCAATAAAAGACCAGCATTCGGAAAGGCCTGATGCAAGTTGACACAGGAGTTGTCATAGTGGCTGTACAATGAAAATCAGTACAGAGTGATAGTATTATGCAGGTTCCCAGTGAGAAGTTTTATTCCAGAGAGCTGCTCAATCATGTGTGTGATTGATATGCTGGCTGGGCAATGCTGAGGAGAATTTCAGGTGAATGCATCGCTAATTCATTGCAGAAAGAACGAAGCAAAGTTGCTATGCAGAATGGGTGCAGCCCATCGTGATCAAGAGGGCACTTTAATGCCAGAATGGGAACGGTGACATTGTTATCAGATGGAGTTGGCATGATTTTTTGGCCATAAGGGCACATTGCTTGCAAAGCAATATTAATGAGCAATTCGAAGATTTGATTCTGGTGAGGTCATAACTGGCTTTTTGCTTTCAAGTAGACAGGGCAGAGTTTCCAATCATTGATCGGCTATAAAAAGCATATTTCTTTTTTCTTCAAAATGCAGGAACATTTTTAGTGAATTAGCAAAGTTATTCAATGCTGCATTAGAATGCTGAAGATTAATTCAAAACATTTATACTGATTAAACTAAATGATGTATATAAGTCAAGGAAAATTGACGTGAGCTTCAGATAATCACGGTTGCATCATGATTTCTGTTGCTTAATAAGTGAAGTTCCATTTGAATTCTGAACAATACATTTTCTTAGTGAATCTCAGTGAACTAATTTGTAGCTGCCAGATATGTGATAACTTGATACGCACGTTTATTAAATTATTGTCTGCATTTCGAAGCAAGTTAAATGATCTAGCCTGAATTATCTTCGAAAGTATGTCATCGGATCGCTGCCGACATTTTCTATATAGTTCTGTTGGCGATGGTATAGGATAAGATGTCATGGATCTGGTAAAGGTGCAGAATAGCTTTCTGATTGAAATCTCCGATTAGATTCGGGAGGCACACATTAGATAATGGAAAACATTCCCACAATAATTGTATAAGTAGATAGAGAGTTAATTCGTTTACCAGGTGTAGTCAAGGCTCTGCAACATGCTGCAGACTGAACGTGGAGTTTTCGCAAACTTGTACTCAAGGAAACAACAATGCATTGAACGTCTGTAAAAGGGGTGGTGAATTAACATTTTGAATGATATTAATTCAGTCAATGTTGGTTAAAGATTTAGATGAACTTTGAATGAAGTAAGGCGAATTAGTCGGATAAATATAAACAGCTTTTTACATTTTTAAATCAGTTTGCAATTTGGTATGCTTTAACGATACACACACAAAAATGGCTATTTCTGTTACAAACGCAGTCCAGTTGGCAGCCTCCGATGCACAATTTTCTAACTCGCATGCAAACATCAACATTAATTGACTTAATGGAGCTGTCAAAGGTAATCACAAGCAGCTTTGAAAATGCCAGGCAATAGATACAAATCAAAGTTTGAGTTTCTGTTGACATTGTAGGCTGCACTGGAAAGAATGGAAGTTTTAGAATTCAAAGCTATTTTGACACAATTCCAGTTTAAAACATATGTCAAAAATGCAAAATAACCTTTATTTACCCGATACCTGTTATTGTTTGAGCAAACCAAATAATAATATTCCTACAATGACATGCTTTTCAACTGAGTGACATAATTATCCGTGCAGTATTGTGATTTATCCAAAGACTGTTAGCCAAATTATCATCACTTGAAACTGTATTGGTTGACACTGTGAATAAGGGGCAGTTTATAAAATACCGTAATTTAAACGGTTATATAATGAAACAGTCAATCTTTGAACAAATTAAAGATCAAAACTGTTGTCCAATAAATTATCAGTATATTTCCAGTATTTGCTTCCGAATTAAACTTTGAAATGCCCTGGATTGAGCCATCCAATTATCTACCGAATGAAATGGTGATCTATCGAAACCATTATCCATTGATTACCTGGCAAATTAAGTATACAGTCATCGAATATATTATCAGCGTTATTCATTGCTAAATAAAGTAGAGAAATGAAAAAATATATATGCCACAGAATGATCCCTTGCAATCTGCAAATGCACTCTGCTCCTGACCTGTTATTAATTTGCTGTTTGGTTTATGTGCTTCTTGGTGTCGTTACTGCAAACACCCGAGTCTGAAGAACTACAGAGCGATGGAATTTCCTCCCGGGTCCCGGATCCATGTCACTTTAACAACAATGTTCTATTCGCAGTGTAAGTACAAATTAACAATTTTCTGTGCCATATGTTTCATTCAAGACAGAAACCTAAGAACTAATTTATTTCAGTCAACTTGTGAATGTTGTGGCGAATGCACCAGCGAGTGTGATCCACTGAATAGTGTTTGTGGTTATGACGCGTTGCTGCAGGTTCGATAGCAGAAATTAAACTAGATATGCGAGACAAATCCTGCGGTGCAGGCTCAGAACGTTAATCGTCATATATGAGCATCAAGAAACAGTACAATAAGTAGACCGTGGTCTGGATTTTACGGTTCTCGGCAGCATGAGATTGGAGAAATGTAAAATTAGAACATTTTATACTGACCCTCACTTAGACCACCTCCCGCTCCACAATTCATTAAATTCCAACGGAGAGGAAGCAATGAGTGATGCAAAATGGGCTCCCCGTCCCATCTGCAGTGAAAACCTGAACATCATGTGACAGAGTGTAATGCTGCAAACAGAAAGTCGGTCTGGTTGCAAGCTCAAGACCACCTGCTCACAGAAACTGTTTTTCCAAAAAATGTTTTTTGGTTGAAAGCTCAGGCAAGAATCAAAAATCTGAAAAGTAAACATGACGTCGCTGCCATCTTCCCCAGCACAATCTGTTGCTACATTTAATCATGGTCCCGGAGGCAGAACCACTCTTCTGCGCGATTCTCGCCTGATGGTAGCTGCCCAGAAACATTCTTTTCTCTCTCGTCTGGGCCATGACAAGTGCAGAGCAAGAATCAAGAAAACATACAATTGTCTCGTTCACAATCTTAATAACTTGCTAATTAGTAACTGGTAAAAGGTGGGCCCGCCCGTTCTCCATCTGCAACTGGGGAGATTTATGTACGGAATGTCATTATAAGCAACGTACGTTATTGATCTTTGTGAAAATTCTGCATATTTGAGGTGGGTGGGTGGTGGGGATTTGGGGTTTTGGGGGTGACGTGGTTGGGGTGGGGGGTGGCTCCAACTTGCGGACGATAATTGGAGCCAATCATTTTTTTAAAGATTTGGATATTCAGGAGTTCATTTGAAATATACATTCTCAGCTAGGGGCCAGTGTTATCGTAAAATAATTTACAATTAAACATGCATTGCATTTTTTAGTTCATTTTTGTTGAATTGGAAGAAAAGAAGCAGCCAGGGCCGTAATTTCAATTCAAAAATGATATCAGTATTCATCATTGGGTCATCTTGCAACATTTTCTTTTCTTTGAATATATTGACAAGATTTGATTTCCGTTTTCATTAATTCTTCTTGAAAATGTTTTTTTTTTTTCTAGCGTTGCAGTCCATGTGAAGCGGGTGCAGACACTTTGCTACAAGCGATGGATTTCCAGATTTTTCATCCAGTGCCAGTCAAGGAACCGTGATAAATCGCTAAGTCAGCTTGGTGTGTGACTTGGAAAGGATTTGCAATTAACAGCGTTCCCATGCCTCTTCTGCTCTGTCCTTCCAGGCTTGCGGGGTCATGTGCACAAACAAAAGAACCCAGCCAACATCTTTCGTATGTCCAAGGCAGCAGTGATCCTACCTAACAAAACAGCTTAACCTGGTGAATTGTAAGACAGGCCGAGTTGCAAGCAAAACAGCATGTTCAGTATGAGAAATACTGGACTCATTGATCCCCCTAACAAATGACGATAGCTCAGATCTGAAGTCCTGTCACAGTCGACTTTAATGTTGGTGGAACATTTTGCAACTCAATGGCTCTCCAACAATGTCCCCATCGGCAATGAATCTGTAGCACAGTGCACCGCAGCATATACATGGCTGAAGAATTTGCAGCCGCATTCACCCTGAATTGACGGGTGGATGAACCATCCCGGCCTCCTCCTAGGGGTGACAAGCATCACAATTTCCAGTCTTCATACAATGTGATTCTCAGCACATGAATTTATGGAATGACAGAAGGATCTGTATGATGCAAAGGCTATGGGTGCTTTTAGATAAAGCCAAGAGGATGGGAAATCAGTGCTCCTGAATAAGCCTTCCTATCGAAGCTGGTATGGTGCATCTAAAACACTGGCATCGAAGCAAAAGTGTGAGCATTTTCACTGGTATACCTATCCACAAAAAAACCACGACAAATCCTAGCATTCTAATTACAGCCCCATCGGCCCACATTTCATCATAACCAAAGTGTTAAAAAGTATCATGGGCATGCTTCTTATCACCACATGCTTAACGGTAAACTGCTCAATGAAACTCAATTCTTGCTTTGTGCGTGCTCCAAATCTCCGTTCTGCCTTGGTCTAAACATGTTCAAAAGTGCTGTACTCATGTGGTGAGGAGAGAGGGGCTGTGTTTTATATCAGGAGAACAGTCATTACACTAGCGTATCAACGAGGGCTATAAGAATTATAGTCAATAAGATTAAAGAGCCGGTTCTCCAATGCTTGAAGTCATACCAAGCGAAAATATTTTTTCTTTACATTTTTCTTTTGTTTTCCAGTTGATTTATGTCAGCCCCATGACATCACTAGACGAGAGCCTGTGGGCAGTGTCCTGAGCACAGCCATATTAAGCTGCTGCATCAATGAACTTTTCTGCATTTTATACACAGAAGAATATTTGGTGTAGTGGGGAAGGGGTGGGGTATTGGGAGGGGATTTTGTCCGCTGATGATTGTTCAATGTTCAATTTGCGACAAAATTGATGCTGTTGAAATCCATGCCCATTTACATCAAGACCTGGGTAATAGCGAGACTTGTGCTGAAAAAATGACAGGTAATATCCGGCGCAGAAAATTGACAGCCAATGAACACCTGCACCAAAAGATCATCCAACAATATACACTTGCGTTTTAATCACGTTACCATCGCTTAAGCCCCCATATTCAATGTCCTTGGACAAAACATTGAGAAGAAGTTGTGACTAAACGGACAGGTCAGAATCTGAGAATGCTGTGGTGAGCAAGGCACTCTCTAAAATCTTTCTTCCATCTAAAATGCACAAATCAGGAGTGTGATGGGATACTCTATAACTTTCTTGATGCCTTATGCTCCAATAGAATTCAAGAATATTGATTTAATCCAGGACACAGCAGACTGCTTGATTTGCAATCATTCCGTGAACTTAATTATTCATGCTGTTTTTCTATATTTGATAATTCCTCTTACTGCTTTAAAGTTCATATGAATCATCAGCAAAAATCTGAGTGAAATAATCTAATCTAAAAGGTGAAATATCCACCGAATTTTTCGATATCGCTCAACTGTATTATTGCATTCCTAAATAGCATTTTGCAACACGTTCAGTTTGCGTCATTTTAAATATCCTTGAGAGCACGTGGTACTGAAATGAAATCAATGACGTCACGTACCATATGGACAATTACTGTCCCCTCCTGCTGTGTAGCGAAAGAACCGATGGTCTTCAATGGCCCACGTTTTGGAGATTGACAAGAAAAAAAGCTTTACAACGGGCACCTCGATATCTGTGAGTAAGATTAATTAATAATGGCCGAGCTGGCCGAGGTAAAAAGATAACTTCTAGACTGGATTTTAGCAGATGACGAAGGAACCAACCAGATGCAAAAATCTAAGTGAATTCGCTCCAACAAGCTACCCACCACATGTGCATCTGTCTATTAAAGGATTGATAGGGTTAAGCACCGCGCGGTCCTTGTGCAGAATAATTCCTCCTCACATCAGGGCTTCCCTCCATCATACTGCGTGAGACAACCATTGTGCAAATTGGGGTAGATTTCACATTGATTAACAACTCAAAAGTGGGCATTCAGGAGACACTGTGGATAATCAGCTTTAGCTGATTTGTGCAACAATAATTTGTAAACCCAAGCCAGAGTATCCCCAACTTTGCAATTGTCATGTGGAGTGTTGATGGTGATGTTTGTGGTGCTGGTCAAACATTCCATTCTGCTCCTTTGGTGTAGGTTTCATCAGGTGTTGCTGTAGCTCTGCGACAAGGAATTTTGAACTGGTTACTTGTTGGATTACTGGGTTTTATCTGGTATTGTCCTTTGTGGAGGCTTTGACGAGCCTCATCCTCTGCTTTCTGAAGCATTGGGAAATGGGAAGAGACCTCACTGCAGAATTCAAAGTTCTGATAAGTTCTGGTGATGTAGATCTTGCATGCATATTTCACCTGGCGGTTGTGTCTAAAACCAGGAAAAGCAAAATCAGGATAAGAGGTTTGCATTTAGAACTGAGATTAGGAAGAATTCGTCATTCAGGGAAGGGTAAATGTTCGAAATTATGTACTGCATCTTCGGCACATGGGCATTCATTGAGTATATTGAAGGTGTCAATGAACCGATTTCGCAATATTAAATGCATCCAAAAATTTAAGATAGTGCACGGAATGCTGTGGAGGCATAATTTCAGCTAAGATATACTTTAGTAGTGGGGCACCCTCGTGTTGCCAAATGGTCAAATTCTACTCGTATTTCCTATGCTCCTATATCCCTCTGTCATTGCCACTATGTAACCTGGCAATGTGAGTTTCCAAAGGCAGCAGGGTATTCTGACAATGCTTAATATCAATCCACTCCAATCCTCAATGTAAATCAGTTAGATTTGGAAGCAGCGTTTTCAACAGCAGGAAGTGGATGGCTAGAAATTGATGTGAGCAGAATAATGAGAATGTGACAACTACTCGGGTTGCATAGATGTTCAGAAGTCGGACCACTTATGTCTGAGTTAGCAATCTCCATGCTGAGATAGATGTTTGATTACTTACGTCATGCATCAGTAATTGAAAACAAAATTCTGGGATAATGCTCCAATGGCCGTAGTGAAGTAGTTCTGCACTATCAGCAGTAGTAACTTTCAAAACAGATGTCAGATCATTGCACAAGGTAAACGTCAAATATTCCATGCCCCTATTTTAAAGAACAACATTGTCGTAGCCCTTATGTCCTGACCACTATTTAAACATCTGCTAAAGCTTACAAAACGGATCATTCGGTCATTGTCAACTTGCTGCTGGTGCAAGCTTCCCGACCAAAAATTGCCTTTCACCTTTTGCGGTACTTCAGTGAGTACACCAAATGTACATTCATTAGGTTCGATAAATGAGGCTGTAGAAATGCATGTATTTCAACAGACAAATTATTTAGACATCAAATGTCTTCAGCAGACACACTAATCTTTTTCACCAGAACTTCCAGAAATCGTCTCTGCCTACAGATTTGTACAAGTATCGCTGTCGCAATAACTATTTGATTTGACAGGGATCCCTTTCATTTCAATATTGGAAAATGGACGAAAAGCACTGGCAAAGACTTGAAGTATTTCATGCACAATTTTTCAGAATACGAATTTGCCTCTGCACAGATTTTCATAGATGGTGTTTTCTACCAGTTCAAACTGGGTTTGCACTTGAGTTTGATAATTATTGCAGAGCCCACAAGGCATTCCCTAAAGCATGAATACGGTGTCAGCTTTGGGGACCACGGAGTGAATGATAGACCAACAGGAAGAAACCTGTTAACGTTATGGTTAAACATACATCCCTTCTTCGATGACTGCCCAACATTAAATAAACTATTCATATATTATTGGAACCGTCCTTTGAGAAGAACGTCAACATTAATTTATACAGGTAATGGTTGTGTTTAGGTTCTTACCAGGAACGCCAATAGCCGCGAGAATAGGATAATAAATGGCTTCTATCTGATGAAGTATCAGTTCTCCCATCTTTAAGAGGAGATGTCTTTCCTGCAGAGATGGATGCACAAGATGGAATGAACTTGGGAGCTGAAGCGTAGAAATCCTCTTTTTAAATTCATCGCAGGGAAATAAGGGAAACACGTTACAAACACAAGAGATTCGGAAGAGATGCCACGTTAATTGTTCTAGAGCATCATGTTAAAACTGACAAGATAGCATTCGTAACAGGGATCAGAGAAAAGTTGCTACCTTTACCTAAAATGCAGCCCATTAGTTAACTAATCAAAACCACGACCGCTACGATGTGGAAAGACAAAGGCAACATGAACATGGGAAAGCCACTCGCTGAATGTTCCTCTCCAAGCCACTCATCGTCCGGATTTGGTAAAAATATCGCCGTTCCTTCACTGTCCCTGTGTCAAATTAATAGCTCCCCCATACTAATACCGTGGATGTAACTACAGCACAAGGACCGCAGCAGCTCACCACCTGCTTCACAAGTGGAATTAGAGATGGGCAATAAATGCTGGCCTTGCCAGTGTTGCCATCATCCACGAATGGAAATAAGGACAGAAATTTACATTGTTATTCCGAGAGCATGTTCATAAATGTACATCGGAAACTGAGAGCTTCGAGAATGTGTCTCTAAATGGCCCAGGTATCTGAAGAAGTACAAGAAATTATACCCACTGTCAGAAGAGCTAACTCCTGTTGAAACAGATGCACTGCCCTTTTGTGAAACAAGAAATGTGACATTCAGAGAAACAGTTATGTAGACAGCAGATAAATCCCCATGAGCACATTCATGTCCCCTAAAGAAATTAATTAATTTCAGTCCTTGAACAAACAGGTTACGTCAGTCACTCTCCTTCTGAAAGGAACCTTATCGAAGTGAAAAGTCGAACATTGGAATGATGTGTGCGGTCAAAAATTTGAAGGGGTTATATTTTAACGAGCAATGGGTAGATCCCATATTGGACAGTCACGGCGGGAAGTGATTGACCTGAATAGCGATGTTGGGAATCAAATCGTTACTAATTTAGATCAAAATAATTTTAAGAAACTCAATTGGCCTGAATTGCCAGCAGAGGTAATGGGGGAAATTTCAGATGTCCACCACTGTCATGTATTTCGGGACACATTCCATGTTCCAACGGGGCACATGTGTGATGTTTGTCTTTGACATTTAAGCTTCCAGATGGAACTCATACACTGCCCAAATCGCTTTGTGGATTCCTGTGGCACTGACACTTTGGTCGGTGACTTGACTGACATTCGCTTTCGTTGCACATTAATCTACACCATTATGACTGGAAATTATAAACACAACCGTAGGGCCTGGCAAGTTGGTATTGGTGGTGACCTGATGTGCAATAGAAAGTGTATGGAGAAGGCTTTTGTATTCCCAACCGAAATATTTCAACATAATGCGTTCAAGACAATCCAGCCCTATCCAGCCTCAGTAACGCTTCCCCGTGCCATCCAATCCTCCTGCTCACGCACACACATACTCCATCCAGAGTGAATGCTTGAAGTGAATGAAAAACAATTTTTTGAATAAAATAATGGGATATATATAGCACATCGCTGGGAAGGCATTCCGCACCGAAATCGCCTCGCCCTGAAATGTATTATTTAGACAATCGTTTGCAGATGGAAACACTGATTACAATGAATCCCAATCAATGGCGCCTGCTGCTTTGGTGTGGGTTGCATTTCAACAAACACCTAAAACAGAATAGTTAAATGTCAGCCCATTGTGCCTGTTCTGCAAATCGGAAAATTCATGATTTATCCGATCGTGGCCTCAGCCCCGCTATCCTGCCTGCTCTCCCCCAAACAGCAACTTCCGCTGGGCCGCTCAGTCACCTCCCTCACAGCACACACGTACATCCTCATGATCCTAGTCTCCCTTATTGGTCAATAAAACATCCAACTCAGCCATGAATATGCAACAGCCCTGAGCAGATGATCAGTGTCATTCACTTCATGACGATGGCGTCATAATCAGAGCGATGCAAAGTGGTTCTCTGTGTGAACCCATTTCATGCCACTTGTGGCACCATTTAAGGCTGTTTTATTTCTCCAGCTCTGTTTGTCATATATTTGTCGATGTTTGTCTAAGAATGCGGTCAAAGAGCTTGACACAGGATTACACATTCATTTCAGGACCACTGGCAGCCTTTTCAAAGAGCCAAGTATAAAACCTTGCAGTGATGCTACTGGGTAGCTACAGAGGGAAGTCGTATTCACGGACCAATGGCCTTTCATATGTCAGTACACAGAGGCAGTCAGCTGCGTGCGAGCGCTTTGCTGCAAACTCAGAATGTTTTCAATTGACAATATAACTGAGGATAGAGATGCTGTTAAAAACCGTTGCTGGTCATGTGTTCCAAGATACCAGAGCCGCTTTGAATAACGCACCCCTCTGTTCATTGCGGAAGTTTGATAATTCGGCAGAAAGCACTCCAAGGCCACTAACTGGATGGGCAAATTAAATACCGCCTGACAAAAACAAGTTTAGCACATGGCAGGCTTCACTCACTGACTTCTGCAAATCCTCAGATGGTAGCTCAAGGCCTGCCAGGCAGTTTGTTTTAATTCACTTTGATGTCAGTGCAAGACTTGCATATCCTTTCAGCCTCATAGAAAGCCAATGGAAATTTACAAACTCACTGCCGGTGAACCATTTCCAACTGTTCTTGGCAGGGCAAAATCCGCAAAACCGATAATCTTGCAAAGTGCTGCATGCCTGCTTTCGGAAATATGTTCATTAGAGGCCCAGTTCTCTGGGTAGGTCTTGCAGTTCATTTGGAATATGCCTATGTACCAAAATGCCACACACGGTGAGCACAGGAAGCTCCACTACAGAATGTCTGAAATCTCAAGGCCAATCTGGTTCCCAGTACATGAGGTCCTGATAGCACCTTGCTAAAAGCAATGTGATGTGGCTGTGCCATATGTAGCCTACACCCAGCGCACTGCAAACCTGGTACTCAAATATGGGGTTCACAGGCCGGCTTCAGGCGAAAAGCTCTGTGGGGATGGAGGATTGGGGACCGGGGCAAGGCTGTAATTCATTTGCTTACAACACAACAGGATAGTTATCGACACCAAAACAGAGTTACCTGGAAAAACTCAGCAGGTCTGGCTGCATCGGTGGAGAAGAAAAGAGTTGACGTTTCGAGTCCTCATGACGAAGAAAAGAGTTGACGTTTCGAGTCCTCATGACCCTTCGAAGGGTCATGAGGTCTCGAAACGTCAACTCTTTTCTTCTCCGCCGATGTTGCCAGACCTGCTGAGTTTTACCAAGTAATTCTGTTTTTGTTTTGTATTTCTAGCATCCGCAGATTTTTGTTTTTATATATAGGTATCCACACGGCTGTTTTCATTTCAAACTGAATGTTAACTGCTTAAGGAGCAGTGGAGAAATGAGTTGGGATCGCTTTCCTATGGCAACACATGCAAACACGTCCAAACACAGTTTACAAATTACCGTTTTTAAGAAGTGCCACACGGACTCCTGAAGTAAACCGTGTCTTTCTTTCGACAGATGCTTTCAGGCCCGCTGTGTTTTTCCAACAATTTGGGTTTCTGTGAAAACTGACGGTTTTCTCGCCCAGTGAACATTTTGGACATTTGCACGTCACACCTGGGACAGGAACTCTTAGTTAGGAGGAAGAAGCCATGCATAACTCGGGCTGCATACAAAGCTGAAAAAGCACATCTCACCTTTAAGCACAGCGTGTTCTGCAGAGTTCAGTGAGCGGCTTTCAAAATCCAGGCTCATTTGGCGGCCGGAACTTTAGTTGAAGTCGAGTTACCAGGTGACAAAGACTTGATGCGATGCTGACAGAACCACGGGATTCTTGGAGAAACTGTGTGTATATATGTGATTACCTTAGCCTTTTTCTGGTGACTGCACACAAGTTGTTATTTCCTTCCAATCGAATTTTAAGTGCTGCAAGGAAGTGTTCACATGCCATAAGTAATGTACCAATTTAGGAATGAATTGAAAGAAGGGTGGAGTGCGAAATGAAAATTACCATGCATTCAAATGTTTTTCTTTGGTGATTTTGCCTGTTTGGAGCTTACTGAAACACATTGCGTACATTGCAGTGGCACTCTGGCCATCCTAATCTTACTTAAGGCTCCCGCATCTTCGGGTACAGGCGAGGTGGAGCTGTGATCCTGCCTGGAACCTATTGACATCAGTGAGCCCCGGATGTTCAATCGTGGTCGGGATGTGAATTATGTTGACCTTATTGTTTACCGCAAAGTGTGGGGTAACTTTTGCACTTGTCGATTCTAAAGCATGTTTTTTTTATATAATTGCCCTGAATAAACAATGGGAAGCGTTATTTTGGGTAAACGTTGCGACGTCTACAAAGTGGAAGCAGGCAGCATGATGAATTGAAGGGACGTTGCCCACAGGGGATCTTTCCAGAAACATTATTCATGATGTACATTTGCAAAACTGCCTTCTGTCCCAATTGATGAGGAGGTGATCTTTAGCTCGATCATCATGCAGAAATGAAAACCGATTTGCTAACCAAAACCGTGAGCACTTCTTCTGCAGCGCACAATCCAAACAACAAATTTTCTCCACAGTGGTGAATTGAGCCCTGGTCCCCCGTGTGGAAGGTAGGGACACTCACCACTATACTCAGGAAAACATGGCTGCCATTGCATTCTAGGGGAGTCAATGAGATTCCACTTTGCCGTTGGATTTCCATTTTCGACCAACATTTACCTAGTTTGCCTGCACAGATCTGAGTCTGGGAACAATAGATTTGAATGTTGCAAAACTGGATCTGAATCTGAGATCAATTGGTTCGATAGTTACACAATACAGTCGATATGGGAACAAGAGACGAAATGTACAAACAAGGGACAGCGTATTATCTTACATTTTTTGAATGTTATTTCTGGATATGATTCGTCGTTAACTAAGCCAAACAGATCCATTTCCGACTAGTGCTTTAATACATTTATTCGTTATCGTGGCTATTGTTTTTGCCCCAGTAAGATTGTAGAACGATGTCTGATGCTCTCACTCTTGTAGCAGTTTAATCTGCCCTGTTTTGTCTTTTTTTTTATGAATCTCTGCAATCAGTTATTACTTCAACAACCAATTCTTATCTTAATAGAGATCTTGTTATCTTACTCTCCCATCTTTGCTTTGGCGTACTTCCTGGTAAACCATTGTATCTAGATGCGATGCCAGAAATCAATGATTCATTGCAATACAGTCGGTGTTTCTCAAGATTGTGAAGATGGCGGTAATTCTCCTCATTTCTAATCAATATTTGCTCCTGAACGAGTGTCTGGACAATATCTGATGCTGAAGCAGACAGGTCAGAACCTCTGTGATCTATTTGGCTTTGATTAACATGCGGTCCATATCATCACACTCACTCAGTGCTTTATACTCGATCCTCCACACTATATCAGAACATTTACTCCAGACCATCTGTTGCTCAAGGCCTCACGTGTCCTTTTCGTGAAATCCAGGCTCAATGTTTGTAATGATTTTCCTGGCAACAACCAGTTACAAAACTGTATGATCAAAACTCACCAAAAACTGTGCAGGCTATATATAAACTCTCATGAAACTAAATTCACCCTCACCGCTTTGTGCTCACTGAACTCATTCACTCTCACAACAACTTAAATTGAAAGTTTATATTGTTGTGATCAGATTCGTCCATGTCGTCACGATTAGGAACATACGAACATAGAAGATATGAGCAGACATAGGCTATTTGGACCATCGGACTTCTCCACCATTCATATAGTCCATTGATTATCTGGTTGTTTCGAGTTACATATTCCAAACCAAACCGCTAAGGTTTGATTCCTTTTCTTTGCAATAATATTTTGACCTCCATCTTAACAATATCAGTGATCGAGTCTCCACCACCTTCTAAAGTAGAGAGTTCCACAGTCAGATAAACCTCGAGGAGAAACAAACATAAAAACACACAAATTCATAAACTCTATCCTAAAAGAGCAAAGCATTTTTTAATAAACGTCGCCTAATTCAGGTCTCACCCAAAAAATGAAAAATAATTTCCCACTGCCTTGAAAAAAGTTTTCAGGTTCGCATCCACTTCAAGTATTTCACCCCTTCCTCCTCTAAAATGTTGTGCAGGCAACTCCGATCTTCCTAACCTTTCCTCACAAGCCATCCCGTTCATTCCAAGTGACGACTAGTGAGCCTTCTCTGAAGCGCCTCCATGCATTCACATCTTTCTATAAAAATGGAAATCAAACAATTGCAGCAATATTCATCGTCTTGCAGTATCCAGAGGTTCGGTGGCTTCCTGATATCACGGAGAGTGAAGACATTTGGCTGAAGTCTATCATGTCTGATTTTGGGAACCTACAGAGGAGGCCAAGATGGGTCATTGACTCGGTACTTGTAGAAGAAGTTTTTTTGCGAATGGTTTAGCTTTATATTTTCCACTGCTGCGTTGGGCCCTCACAGCATTGGAAATGTGAATATTTGAGGAACTTCCTTATCCGGTGAGTTGTTTAATTGTCTGTCTAATATGATTCCCCTTTTATATACCCTTTTTAACTGTGCAATTTTACCATTATTTACTAAATACCAAGTTACCGCATCTGTACTAAGAGATTTTGTCATTTTCCAGACCTCTTAAGTCAAACTAACATGACTGCAGTACAGTCTCTTCACGCTTATTCCATTCTTAAATCGTGATGCAACATCTAATAATTTGCATTCGCCCTCACGCCTTCTCCTGCCTACCAGAAACATGATAGGGTCTGCCTTGTCCTTTTTGAACACCCCACCAGCCTTCCCACTTGATGGATCATCCTCGGCCATTTCCATCAACTCCAGCATGATACGACCATCAAACTTCACTTCAAACCCCCTTGCGGCATTCCATAGTGATCGTTCCTTCCCTGACACCATAGACCACTCTTCCATCACTTCGTCTCTCCTCAACGTCCAAACGTCCAAACACTCCTTTCAAGTTAAGCAGCATTTCACTTGCAAATCCCCCAAATTAACTTCCTGCACTCATTGGTCCCAACGCAGTTTCCTTTACATTGGAGAGACCAAACACAGATTGGGTGCCTGATTTTCAGAACACCTTCTGTCTGTCCGGAAGCATTACCCAGATTTCCCTTTTGCTTGCCATATTAACACTCCACCCTGCTCTCTTACCCACATGTCTGTCCTTGGCTTACTGCATTGTGCCAGTGAAGCTCAACGCAAACTGGATGAACAGCACCTCATCTTCCGACTAGGTACTTTGCTGCCTTCCGGACTGAATATTGAGTTCACCGACATTAGATCTTATACTCCCTCCTCCATCCCCACCCCCTTTCCATTTCTTCCCCCTCCCTTTTATTTTTTTTCGAATAATTTATCTAGATTTTTCTTTTCCCAACTATTTCCATTTTTTAAATGTATTCTACCCATCTTTTATTTCACCCCACTCCCACTAGAGCTACCTTGCTTGTCCCACATTCCCTATTATGTAGCACATTCTTTTAGATACTATCAGCACCTTCGACACCTTTTTGTTCTATTGTCTGTGACATCTTTTGGTTATCTCCTCTCATCACTGTTTTCTCCCCTCTCCCCTTAAACCAATTTATGTTTCACCGCTTTTCCATTTCCACTTAGCTCTATTGAAGGGTCATGAGGACTCGATCTCCATCGATCCTGCCAGACATGCTGAGTTTCTCCAGGTACTTCTGATAATTTGTAATGCGCTGGAGGCTTTCCAAAAGCTAAAGATTTTCGAAAGAAAACAACCAAAGCATCCATTGTTCCTTTAGCCTCCTCCTTCAGCAGTCTTGAGATGAAGGAATTCTAGTCCAGCACATTATTTAACCCACAATTCAGTTCACATTTAAAGTACTACCCTTTTCACTGAAACTATTTATTTCTTTTCGCTGCCCCGTTTCACAAGTTCCTTCGTAGCCGAGCATATCTTGGATATATCCTTTATGTCTTCGACTGGCAAAAAATACTGTTTCGTTTCTAAGCTGTTTCACTATTCACATGTAAACGTTCCAGAAACTACTTGTAAATTGCACAGATTTGCTCTTTATGTTCCTCGCTGGATTGCATTCTATTATCTTCCCATTTCTAAATAACTTTCTTAGTTCTCTCTTTGCTGTGTTCTAAATTTCCCACAACCCCCAGATTTACCACTTTTCTTCCTGTGTCTCGACACATAATTTAATTTCATGTACTGCAACATTTAACTTCATTTGGTAACAATGCTTGTGATTTCTTTCCGTGTATGTGCTTGAGCGTTCGATGAATGCATGTCTGATGTAGACATTATTTCCTTAAATACTCGCCTTTGCCTGTCCACTGGCAAATATTTTCCTATACTTTCTCAATCCATCGTTGCCAACTTGCCTGTCTTACATTCATAGTTTCCTTTCTCCAGATTGAAGAATGGAGTTTCAGAAATCGGCATTTTGCTGCCATACTTATTGCGAAGTTCTATCACTTTATTGTGACAATTTCCAAAATACTACTTGGGAGCATAGAAATCCATGAGTCTTTCACTTGGCAGAGCACTAAAATCTGCATTGCTCGATTCCTAGTCGGCTCGTCAACATACTGGTTCTGAAACCAATCTAGTACACATTCAATAAATTCCTCTACCAGGATATTAGTATTGATCTGGTTAACCACGTTCATTTTGCAAACTGAAGTTTCTCATTTTCCTGTATTAACATGTTACATTCAGCTAGAATTTCTTGATATATACTGTGCCACAAATTAGCACCATTGTTTGGTGGCTTAAAACAAACTCCCACCAATATCTGATCCATTTGCCGTTTTCCAGCTACTCACAAATTGGCCCATCAACGTTTCATGAAAGAACCGCTCTTGCAAATAATATCTTAAATTATTAAGAGTGCTATGCAGCCTG
Organism: Isurus oxyrinchus; assembly: GCA_026770705.1. Lineage (NCBI taxonomy): Eukaryota > Metazoa > Chordata > Chondrichthyes > Lamniformes > Lamnidae > Isurus > Isurus oxyrinchus. Next base: position 5,877,387 of record JANJGN010000041.1, on the reverse strand, counting down.
CTTCTCATTTTCGCTATTTCGCCGTAATGTGAAAGCAGCCTGAAACTGCATTTCGAAAGATGGAATCGTCTGGGGAACAATGCTTATGCAAATATGCTGTCGTCCCACTCAACCTTTGCAAAGCAAAATTCGAAAGCTTCGACTCTGTCGTTGATCGTAGACTGAGCCTTAATGTTAAGGGTTGAGTTTTCACGTTCTTCAGCAAGTGTAATCAATGCCATTTAAATTCAGCTGTTTGGTAACAGATTTCATTCCCACTCTACACTCGAAATTCCACCAGCAGTCTGACAACGATTTTCACATTATTTAGAAAGCATCCGCTCTCAATATATGCCATCTATTTTAAACTGTAATAATTATGTAATTTCGGTGCACTATTCCGAATCAATGTCATGGTTTTAGCACTGCACTTTGCCATAACTTCTAATACCAGAGATAAGTTGAGTCAGCCTCATGGAGTTAACAAGCCTCGAGGTTTTTGATGAAGGGGGCAGGCCTGTACGCCTCGTTTCTGACACTTAATGTTTACCCGTTTGTGGTGTCCCTGCATCTTACTGTCAGTGATGCGAAGGCCAAGCTTATCTGGCGCATCATTGAGAGCATCAGGCCTGGCCAACTGTTGTCTTGAGTCAGCATAAAATGAATAAATCCTCTACTCGATTCACATCTTCAGAAGTCAGATCAACTTAATGAACACAAGGAATATCTGATCTTCATCACTCAGACCCGGGGTACTGAATAGAATAAGCACAAGGTTTATTGCAGCCTGCACCATTACAATAACGTTTATTTCTTTCACCTGCAACGCCTTCATCAAAATTATCTCATTTCTAATAGAAGAGCAAAGAAAATCATCAAGAGCGTGTTATGTTTTGATGCGTTGGGCATATCCTTGTATGGTAGAGTCCAATTTTGCTCTAATGGCAGTTAATCCCGGAAAAGATTCATTGATGTGTTCATAAAGCCTTGCAGGTTTTCAACGAAACTCTGAGTAATGATCTACTGGAGCTGAACGACTGCTATAATATCTATGAACGCGGATTGCCCTTTTCTTTCTTCACTTTGTTTATTTATCTCTCTTTTTTTTATCATCCAGTGCCTTCAATTCTGGGAACATTCGCTTTGTTTCAATTCATTTTGTTACGTTTTGAAAATGCTCCTTAAGTATTTCGATCACATTGCAATCTGTCATTGTGATGTTTCCAGACACTGCCGCATTCCTTGCATAATTTGCGTGCGTTTTCTGCGCCGTACAAATTGCAGCAGAATCATAAATCTGCATCAGAGATTTTTTTGTAACCAGGCAATTTGTTTCAACTATTTTTCCGTTTTTGAATCTCCAGTGAGTTTAAGTCTTCTGAAAAGTTTCGTTCTCATCATCGTTTGGAAAGACATAGGCACTGCCCAATATTTTCACAGGCCCCTTTCCCAAAGGAATGTCCATCGTCTTCTTGCTGAATAGGGTATCTCGCCAATTTGCTGGACCATATATTAATTCTTTACTGGGAAGCGCATCAGAAGAATTTGCTATTTCATCAGCCTGTGTAGATTTTTCCCTCTTCCACAGACTCGGTGCTGCATTCGCTGAAGTGCATTAATTGAGTATTTTACAGATTTGCCGGAACATGTTTCACAGCCTTCTAGTTTTCTGGAGAACATATCAGGGTCTCTTCATTTCCTGCTTTTTTGCTTTGCATTTCCTCTGCACCCGAGCAATATTCCCCCATTTCCAGTGTCCCTGCTCATGCTGGCCATTGAATCCTAAATACGAAGGGGGCCGCTCATTTGTGTCACTTAAACAGACGCCTTCAAACTTACCCAGATATGAAAGGTCACCCGCTTTCAATGGTCACCACAGCGCACAACACATTCCGCCGCCCCCCACCCTCCCCCAAAGCATGGTGCCAGGCACGGTCGCCACAATTATCCATACCCGAGGGACAGGTCAGTCTGCCATGTTCTAACATCGAAGCACTTGCACCTTTGTGCCTCTATTCTATCAGTGGCTGCCAGTTGCAACTTCCTTATCAGAGACAATAAGGAAAAGAATGGCCAACTGAGCTGCTTCTATGCTGTTGCCCGTCTATGGTGCAATTCTATGAATGGCATTGAAGTTAAAGAAATTAGAAGTATATGCCACAGGAAGAATTACATTATATTTTTTTCACATTCATCATGTGTAGGTGAGCCAAGAAGGAAATTAATGTTGGGGCCAGGTGTGATCAGCCGTTTCTTGGCTGGGAAATCGTGCTGATACATGGTTGAGGCGTCACTCGCTATAATTATGAGTGGATATCAAGTTAAACATATTTAAACATTCGAGAATTATGACAACAGCCATTTGGTGGCTTTCTGTGTGAAAGCACCCGATAACATGAAACAGAGAGTGTTGTGAATGAGCATTTGCGGAAGAGGTAGCCGCATAAATCGTGTAAAAATAAGTGTGAGCTATATGCGTTTTCAAATGAATCGTAGGAAAATGGAGTTTAAAAGTTTTGAATCCAAGATATAGAGCCGTCGCTCAGCCCGATGTACCATGGGAATGATTGATCAATTATGCCAATTCCCATGCTTTCACAAAACACGTGAAGAGCAGGCCTTCCTTGTTTAAACCATGTGAGTTATATGGAAATCTGGGAAGCAGCTCATTCTACAACTGTCCGAAATTTGGAGGGTGTCAGACTTCATGAAACTTGTTCTGAAAATTCCCCCATGTACTATTTGGCTCAGAAGTGATTTGTAGGAAATTGGTGACGTTTGTCTATGTTACATATGTCGAGTTATCAGAGATCCAGCAACTACTGTTTTGGGTGTTCTTTTATTTATAGGAACAGCTGTTCCAATGAATACGAGGCTGTCAGGACCTGGTATCACAATTCAAACTTTCTAACTCTGCAACGCTAACAGGGACAGTTCAATATTTTTATTATTTATTTATTATTATTATTACAGCTTACATTTCACCATTGATTACAGTTTAGTGTGAAAAGTAGTTTAATTCGGCATTATATGACAAAACATGCATCTGTAGTAGGATATTATTTTATCCAGAGTGTTAAACTTTGTTACAAGCCTATTGCTAAGATGAGCTCATTCAGCACAAAATTTTTATGTCCTCCTGTAAAGGTCAATGGGTTTTCAGCTGTAATTTGCCTATTTTAACGCACAGTTTCACAAGATACTGTATTCCTCTCTTCAGCTCCTCCCTAAACTTAGCCTGTGTCAGCACATAAATGAATGTATTTGTGCAGCAACTGAGGAATCCAAGCATGAAACTAACTGTCTCAATCTCGTTTGTCCCAGAAATCGATGTGATTGTTACATGCAGAGAAATAATATATATAATTGGAGCTGTCCAGAGTAATATAAAGCTACCGGTTATACTGAAGAGTAAAACAATGGACTTTCTTCGGTTTTCTATTTCAGTATCCTTGTGATGTTCTCCATTGTTGCAACCGCGGAGACCCCTGCGAACTTTACTGGCTGCCAAAATACATCTTGCCGTCCAAAGATTTAGCAACAAAATTAGAATAAATGGAACACATGGGGTCAAGGCAAGGTTAAGCAAGTTAAATGCGGCCCATTCATCAGAAATGAAAAATGTCAGTTTTAGGACACAACCACGATTTACATTGTCCATTGTATATGCAGGTTCATACGCAAAGTACCAGGGAATGTTCATCAAACAACTCAACACACTCACCACTGATATGACAGTTACTGCTGTCGTCGCCGTGCAATATTTTTTTCGCAGCTTCTTACAACATATGGCCACAAAACGATCGAAGGTGAACCCCACTGTTAACCAGACAGAAGCTGATATGACTGCATAAGTCAATGTCACAGTTAGAGGGCAGACCGTGCTCATGGTCAAGAATGAAGCAGGAAAATACATATCCAGCTTATTGTTCAACATGACTTGAGCACAAACAACCAGGAGATCTGCCGTAGCCATGGCGATCATATAATGGGTAATACATTTGGAGAGGCCACACATTCCTCCTGAAAGAATCACAATGGCAACAACATTAACTGTAAGAGAGAGATAGAGAGAGCATGAGGTTGACGACACAGATGAATATAATTAATCTTCTTCCTGTTGCAGCAAAGGATCGTCCATTTGACCCAAATATGCACAACCTGCTTTTTGACGTGACCATGTTCTAAATGTAAACGGGACCCAGTGAAAATTGATAGGGAAGAGAAACGTCAGTTCATAATTCTGCTTTTGAAACGAATGCCAAAGTAAACTGGACAACTATTCTGCAATTATGATTGAGTTTGCTGAAAGCAAATTTGAATTGGACAATTTGAAAGCATACAAACGGCTGGGTATGTTGAATATTAAAAGGTAAATGAAAGGTATAAAGAGCCAATCCATGTGTGTTGTTACGATGTGAAGTGGGAAATAAATGCACAAAATAGCATTTGGGCCATGTGAAATTATACTCTGGAAGAGGTACTGGTGCAATGCGTGCTGGTGACCTATAGTTGTGATAAGTAGTGGGAAGGACGACTGTGCAACAGGACTTAGAGCTTGAGGGTAAAATATTGCCCAGGGACACGAACATAATCTGAACGCTTGTGTGGGTAAAGATGGAAAGGTAAACACACAGGGCCAAAGAATAGTCACTGAGGTCAATAAAAGACCAGCATTCGGAAAGGCCTGATGCAAGTTGACACAGGAGTTGTCATAGTGGCTGTACAATGAAAATCAGTACAGAGTGACAGTATTATGCAGGTTCCCAGTGAGAAGTTTTATTCCAGAGAGCTGCTCAATCATGTGTGTGATTGATATGCTGGCTGGGCAATGCTGAGGAGAATTTCAGGTGAATGCATCGCTAATTCATTGCAGAAAGAACGAAGCAAAGTTGCTATGCAGAATGGGTGCAGCCCATCGTGATCAAGAGGGCACTTTAATGCCAGAATGGGAACGGTGACATTGTTATCAGATGGAGTTGGCATGATTTTTTGGCCAGAAGGGCACATTGCTTGCAAAGCAATATTAATGAGCAATTCGAAGATTTGATTCTGGTGAGGTCATAACTGGCTTTTTGCTTTCAAGTAGACAGGGCAGAGTTTCCAATCATTGATCGGCTATAAAAAGCATATTTCTTTTTTCTTCAAAATGCAGGAACATTTTTAGTGAATTAGCAAAGTTATTCAATGCTGCATTAGAATGCTGAAGATTAATTCAAAACATTTATACTGATTAAACTAAATGATGTATATAAGTCAAGGAAAATTGACGTGAGCTTCAGATAATCACGGTTGCATCATGATTTCTGTTGCTTAATAAGTGAAGTTCCATTTGAATTCTGAACAATACATTTTCTTAGTGAATCTCAGTGAACTAATTTGTAGCTGCCAGATATGTGATAACTTGATACGCACGTTTATTAAATTATTGTCTGCATTTCGAAGCAAGTTAAATGATCTAGCCTGAATTATCTTCGAAAGTATGTCATCGGATCGCTGCCGACATTTTCTATATAGTTCTGTTGGCGATGGTATAGGATAAGATGTCATGGATCTGGTAAAGGTGCAGAATAGCTTTCTGATTGAAATCTCCGATTAGATTCGGGAGGCACACATTAGATAATGGAAAACATTCCCACAACAATTGTATAAGTAGATAGAGAGTTAATTCGTTTACCAGGTGTATTCAAGGCTCTGCAACATGGTGCAGACTGAACGTAGAGTTTTCGCAAACTTGAACTCAAGGAAACAACAATGCATTGAACGTCTGTAAAAGGGGTGGTGAATTAACATTTTGAATGATATTAATTCAGTCAATGTTGGTTAATGATTTAGATGAACTTTGAATGAAGTAAGGCGAATTAGTCGGATAAATATAAACAGCTTTTTACATTTTTAAATCAGTTTGCAATTTGGTATGCTTTAACGATACACACACAAAAATGGCTATTTCTGTTACAAACGCAGTCCAGTTGGCAGCCTCCGATGCACAATTTTCTAACTCGCATGCAAACATCAACATTAATTGACTTAATGGAGCTGTCAAAGGTAATCACAAGCAGCTTTGAAAATGCCAGGCAATAGATACAAATCAAAGTTTGAGTTTCTGTTGACATTGTAGGCTGCACTGGAAAGAATGGAAGTTTTAGAATTCAAAGCTATTTTGACACAATTCCAGTTTAAAACATATGTCAAAAATGCAAAATAACCTTTATTTACCCGATACCTGTTATTGTTTGAGCAAACCAAATAATAATATTCCTACAATGACATGCTTTTAAAGTGAGTGACATAATTATCCGTGCAGTATTGTGATTTATCCAAAGACTGTTAGCCAAATTATCATCACTTGAAACTGTACTGGTTGACACTGTGAATAAGGGGCAGTTTATAAAATACCGTAATTTAAACGGTTATATAATGAAACAGTCAATCTTTGAACAAATTAAAGATCAAAACTGTTGTCCAATAAATTATCAGTATATTTCCAGTATTTGCTTCCGAATTAAACTTTGAAATGCCCTGGATTGAGCCATCCAATTATCTACCGAATGAAATAGTGATCTATCGAAACCATTATCCATTGATTACCTGGCAAATTAAGTATACAGTCATCGAATATATTATCAGCGTTATTCATTGCTAAATAAAGTAGAGAAATGAAAAAATATATATGCCACAGAATGACCCCTTGCAATCTGCAAATGCACTCTGCTCCTGACCTGTTATTAATTTGCTGTTTGGTTTATGTGCTTCTTGGTCTCGTTACTTCAAACACCCGAGTCTGAAGAACTACAGAGCGATGGAATTTCCTCCCGGGTCCCGGATCCATATCACTTTAACAACAATGTTCTATTCGCAGTGTAAGTACAAATTAACAATTTTCTGTGCCATATGTTTCATTCAAGACAGAAACCTAAGAACTAATTTATTTCAGTCAACTTGTGCATGTTGTGGCGAATGCACCAGCGAGTGTGATCCACTGAATAGTGTTTGTGGTTATGACGCGTTGCTGCAGGTTCGATAGCAGAAATTAAACTAGATATGCGAGACAAATCCTGCGGTGCAGGCTCAGAACGTTAATCGTCATATATGAGCATAAAGAAACACTACAATAAGTAGACCGTGGTCTGGATTTTATGGTTCTCAGCAGCATGAGATTGGAGAAATGTAAAATTAGAACATTTTATACTGACCCTCACTTAGACCACCTCCCGCTCCACAATTCATTAAATTCCAACGGAGAGGAAGCAATGAGTGATGCAAAATGGGCTCCCCGTCCCATCTGCAGTGAAAACCTGAACATCATGTGGCAGAGTGTAATGCTGCGAACAGAAAGTCGGTCTGGTTGCAAGCTCAAGACCACCTGCTCACAGAAACTGATTTTCCAAAAAATGTTTTTTTGTTGAAAGCTCAGGCAAGAATCAAAAATCTGAAAAGTAAACATGACGTCGCTGCCATCTTCCCCAGCACAATCTGTTGCTACATTTAATCATGGTCCCGGAGGCAGAACCACTCTTCTGCGCGATTCTCGCCTGATGGTAGCTGCCCAGAAACATTATTTTCTCTCTCGTCTGGGCCATGACAAGTGCAGAGCAAGAATCAAGAAAACATACAATTGTCTCGTTCACAATCTTAATAACTTGCTAATTAGTAACTGGTAAAAGGTGGGCCCGCCCGTTCTCCATCTGCAACTGGGGAGATTTATGTACGGAATGTCATTATAAGCAACGTACGTTATTGATCTTTGTGAAAATTCTGCATATTTGAGGTGGGTGGGTGGTGGGGATTTGGGGTTTTGGGGGTGACGTGGTTGGGGTGGGGGGTGGCTCCAACTTGCGGACGATAATTGGAGCCAATCATTTTTTTAAAGATTTGGATATTCAGGAGTTCATTTGAAATATACATTCTCAGCTAGGGGCCAGTGTTATCGTAAAATAATTTACAATTAAACATGCATTGCATTTTTTAGTTCATTTTTGTTGAATTGGAAGAAAAGAAGCAGCCAGGGCCGTAATTTCAATTCAAAAATGATATCAGTATTCATCATTGGGTCATCTTGCAACATTTTCTTTTCTTTGAATATATTGACAAGATTTGATTTCCGTTTTCATTAATTCTTCTTGAAAATGTTTTTTTTTCTAGCGTTGCAGTCCATGTGAAGCGGGTGCAGACACTTTGCTACAAGCGATGGATTTCCAGATTTTTCATCCAGTGACAGTCAAGGAACCGTGATAAATCGCTAAGTCAGCTTGGTGTGTGACTTGGAAAGGATTTGCAATTAACAGCGTTCCCATGCCTCTTCTGCTCTTGTCCTTCCAGGCTTGCGGGGTCATGTGCACAAACAAAAGAACCCAGCCAACATCTTTCGTATGTCCAAGGCAGCAGCGATCCTACCTAACAAAACAGCTTAACCTGGTGAATTGTAAGACAGGCCGAGTTGCAAGCAAAACAGCATGCTCAGTATGAGAAATATTGGACTCATTGATCCCCCTAACAAATAACGATAGCTCAGATCTGAAGTCCTGTCACAGTCGACTTTAATGGTGGTGGAACATTTTGCAACTCAATGGCTCTCCAACAATGTCCCCATCGGCAATGAATCTATAGCACAGTGCACCGCAGCATATACATGGCTGAAGAATTTGCAGCCGCATTCACCCTGAATTGACGGGTGGATGAACCATCCCGGCCTCCTCCTAGGGGTGACAAGCATCACAATTTCCAGTCTTCATACAATGTGATTCTCAGCACATGAATTTATGGAATGACAGAAGGATCTGTATGATGCAAAGGCTATGGGTGATTTTAGATAAAGCCAAGAGGATGGGAAATCAGTGCTCCTGAATAAGCCTTCCTATCGAAGCAGGTATGGTGCATCTAAAACACTGGCATCGAAACAAAAGTGTGAGCATTTTCACTGGTATACATATCCACAAAAAAAACCACGACAAATCCTAGCATTCTAATTACAGCCCCATCGGCCCACATTTCATCATAACCAAAGTGTTAAAAAGTATCATGAACAATGCTTCTTATCACCACATGCTCAGCGGTAAACTGCTCAATGAAACTCAATTCTTGCTTTGTGCGTGCTCCAAATCTCCGTTCTGCCTTGGTCTAAACATGTTCAAAAGTGCTGTACTCATGTGGTGAGGAGAGAGGGGCTGTTTTTTATATCAGGAGAACAGTCATTACACTAGCGTATCACCGAGGGCTATAAGAATTATAGTCAATAAGATTAAAGAGCCGGTTCTCCACTGCTTGAAGTCATACCAAGCGAAAATATTTTTTCTTTACATTTTTCTTTTGTTTTCCAGTTGATTTATGTCAGCCCCATGACATCACTAGACGAGAGCCTGTGGGCAGTGTCCTGAGCACAGCCATATTAAGCTGCTGCATCAATGAACTTTTCTGCATTTTAAACACAGAAGAATATTTGGTGTAGTGGGGAGGGGGTGGGGTATTGGGAGGGGATTGTGTCCACTAATGATTGTTCAATGTTCAATTTGCGACAAAATTGATGCTGTTGAAATCCATGCCCATTTACATCAACAACTGGGTAATAGCGAGACTTGTGCTGAAAAAATGACAGGTAATATCCGGCGCAGAAAATTGACAGCCAATGAACACCTGCACCAAAAGAACATCCAACAATATACACTTGCGTTTTAATCACGTTACCATCGCTTAAGCCCCCATATTCAATGTATTTGGACAAAACATTGACAAGAAGTTGTGACTAAACGGACAGGTCAGAATCTGAGAATGCTGTGGTGAGCAAGGCACTCTCTAAAATCTTTCTTCCATCTAAAATGCACAAATCAGGAGTGTGATGGGATACTCTATAACTTTCTTGATGCCTTATGCTCCAATAGAATTCAAGAATATTGACTTAATCCAGGACACAGCAGACTGCTTGATTTGCAATCATTCCGTGAACTTAATTATTCATGCTGTTTTTCTATATTTGATAATTCCTCTTACTGCTTTAAAGTTCATATGAATCATCAGCAAAAATCTGAGTGAAATAATCTAATCTAAAAGGTGAAATATCCACCGAATTTTTAGATATCGCTCAACTGTATTATTGCATTCCTAAATAGCATTTTGCAACACGTTCAGTTTGCATCATTTTAAATATCCTTGAGAGCACGTGGTACTGAAATGAAATCAATGACGTCACGTACCATATGGACAATGACTGTCCCCTCCTGCTGTGTAGCGAATGAATCGATGGTCTTCAATGGCCCACGTTTTGGAGATTGACAAGAAAAAAAGCTTTACAAAGGGCACCTCGATATCTGTGAGTAAGAGGGGATCTGTAGAATTAATAATGGCCGAGCTGGCCGAGGTAAAAAGATAACTTCTAGACTGGATTTTAGCAGATGACGAAGGAACCAACCAGATGCAAAAATCTAAGTGAATTCGCTCCAACAAGCTACCCACCACATGTGCATCTGTCCATTAAAGGATTGATAGGGTTAAGCACGGTCCTTGTGCAGAATAATTCCTCCTCACATCAGGGCTTCCCTCCATCATACTGCGTGAGACAACCATTGTGCTAATTGGGGTAGATTTCACATTGATTAACAACTCAAAAGTGGGCATTCAGGAGGCACTGTGGATAATCAGCTTTAGCTGATTTGTGCAACAATAATTTGTAACCCCAAACCAGAGTATCCCCAACTTTGCAATTGTCATGTGGAGTGTTGATGGTAATGTTTGTGGTGCTGGTCAAACATTCCATTCTGCTCCTTTGGTGTAGGTTTCATTAGGTGTTGGTGTAACTCTGCGACAAGGAATTTTGAACAGATTACTTGTTGGATTACTGGGATTTATCTGGTATTGTCCTATGTGGAGATTTTGACGAGCCATATCCTTTGCTTTCTGAAGCATTGGGAAATGAGAAGAGACCTCACTGCAGAATTCATCGTTCTGATAAGTTGTGGTGATGTAGATCTTGCATGCATATTTCACCTGGCGGTTGTGTCTAAAACCAGGAAAAGCAAAATCAGGATAAGACGTTTGCATTTAGAACTGAGATTAGGAAGAATTCGTCATTCAGGGAAGGGTAAATGTTCGAAATTATGTACTGCATCTTCGGCACATGGGCATTCATTGAGTATACTGAAGGTGTCAGTGAACCGATTTCGCAATATTAACTGCATCCAAACATTTAAGATAGTGCACGGAATGCTGTGGAGGCATAATTTCAGCTAAGATATACTTTCGTAGTGGGGCACCCTAGTGTTGTCAAATGGTCAAATTCTACTCGTATTTCCTATGCTCCTATATCCCTCTCTCATTGCCACCATGTAACCTGGCAAAGTGCGTTTCCAAAGGCAGCAGGGTATTCTGACAATGCTTAATATCAATCCACTCCAATCCTCAATGTAAATCAGTTAGATTTGGAAGCAGCGTTTTCAACAGCAGGAAGTGGATGGCTAGAAATTGATGTGAGCAGAATAATGAGAATGTGACAACTACTCGGGGTGCATAGATGTTCAGAAGTCGGACCACTTATGTCTGAGTTAGCAATCTCTATGCTGAGATAGATGTTTGATTACTTACGTCATGCATCAGTAATTGAAAACAAAATTCTGGGATAATGCTCCAGTGGCCGTAGTGAAGTAGTTCTGCACTATCGGCAGTAGTAACTTTCAGAACAGATGTCAGATCATTGCACAAGGTAAACGTCAAATATTCCATGCCCCTATTTTAAAGAACAATATTGTCATAGCCCCTTATGTCCTGACCACTATTTAAACATCTCCCAAAGCCTACAAAACGGATCATTCGGTCATTGTCAACTTGCTGCTGGTGCAAGCTTCCCGACCAAAAATTGCCTTTAACCTTTTGCGGTACTTCAGTCAGTACACCAAATGTACATTCATTAGGTTCGATAAATGAGGCTGTAGAAATGCATGTATTTCAACAGACAAATTATTTAGACATCAAATGTCTTCAGCACACGCACTAACCTTTTTCACCAGGACTTCCAGAAATCGTCTCTGCCTACAGATTTGTACAAGTATCGCTGTGGCAATAACTATTTGATTTGACAGGGATCCCTTTCTTTTAAATATTGGAAAATGGAGGAAAAGCACTGGCAAAGACTTGAAGTATTTCATGCATAATTTTTCAGAATACGAATTTGCCTCTGCACAGATTTTAATAGATGGTGTTTTCTACCAGTTCAAACTCGGTTTGGACTTGATTTTGATAATTATTGCAGAGCCCACAAGGCATTCCCTAAAGCATGAATACGGTGTCAGTTTTGGGGACCACGGAGTGAATGATAGACCAACAGGAAGAAACCTGTTAACATTATGGTTAAACATACATCCCTTCCTCGATGACTGCCCAACATTAAATAAACTATTCATATATTATTGGAACCGTCCTTTGAGAAGAACGTCAACATTAATTTATACAGGTAATGGTTGTGTTTAGGTTCTTACCAGGAACGCCAATAGCCGCGAGAATAGGATAATAAATGGCTTCTATCTGATGAAGTATCAGTTCTCCCATCTTTAAGAGGAGATGTCTTTCCTGCAGAGATGGATGCACAAGATGGAATGAACTTGGGAGCTGAAACGTAGAAATCCTCTTTTTAAATTCATCGCAGGGAAATAAGGGAAACACGTTACAAACACAAGAGATTCGGAAGAGATGCCACGTTAATTGTTCTAGAGCATCATGTTGAAACTGACAAGATAGCATTCGCAACAGGGATCAGAGAAAAGTTGCTACCTTTACCTAAAATGCAGCCCATTAGTTAACTAATCAAAACCACGACCGCTACGATGTGGAAAGACAAAGGCAACATGAACATGGGAAAGCCACTCGCTGAATGTTCCTCTACAAGCCACTCATCGTCCAGATTTGGTAAAAATGTCGCCGTTCCTTCACTGTCCCTGTGTCAAATTACTAATACCGTGGATGTAACTACAGCACAAGGACCGCAGCAGCTCACCACCTGCTTCACAAGTGGAATTAGAGATGGGCAATAAATGCTGGCCTTGCCAGTGTTGCCCTCATCCATGAATGGAAATAAAGACAGAAATTTACATTGTTAGTCGGAAAACGAGAGCTTCGAGAATGTGTCTCTAAATGGCCCTGGTATCTGAAGAAGTACAACAAATTATACCCACTGTTAGAAGAGCTAACTCCTGTCGAAACAGATGCACTGAACCTTTTGCGAAACAAGAAATGTGACATTCAGAGAAACAGTTATGTAGACAGCAGATAAATCCCCATGAGCACATTCATGTCCCCTAAAGAAATTAATTAATTTCAGTCATTGAACAAACAGGTTACGTCAGTCACTCTCCTTCTGAAAGGAACCTTATCGAAGTGAAAAGTCGAACTTTGGAATGATGTGTGCGGTCAAAAATCTGAAGGGGTTATATTTTAACGAGCGACGGGTAGATCCCATATTGGACAGTCACGGCGGGAAGTGATTGACCTGAATAGCGATGTTGGGAATCAAATCGTTACTAATTTAGATCAAAATAATTTTAAGAAACTCAATTGGCCTGATTTGCCAGCAGAGGTAATGGGGGAAATTTCAGATGTCCACCACTGTCATGTGTTTCGGGACACATTCCATGCTCCAACGGGGCACATGTGTGATGTTTGTCTTTGACATTTAAGCTTCCAGATGGAACTCATACACTGCCCAAATCGCTTTGTGGATTCCTGTGGCACTGACACTTTGGTCGGTGACTTGACTGACATTCGCTTTCGTTGCACATTAATCTACACCATTATGACTGGAAATTATAAACACAACGGTAGGGCCTGGGAGGTTGGTATTGGTGGTGACCTGATGTGCAATAGAAAGTGTATGGAGAAGGCTTTTGTATTCCCAACCGAAATATTTCAACATAATGCGTTCAAGACAATCCAGCCCTATCCAGCCTCCGTCACGCTTCCCCGTGCCATCCAATCCTCCCACACACATACTCCATCCAGAGGGATGTTTGAACTGAATGAAAAAAATGTTTTGAATAAAATAATGGGATATATATAGCACATCGCTGGGAAGGCATTCCGCACTGAAATCGCCTCGCCCTGAAATGTATTATTTAGACAGATGGAAACTCTGATTCAATGAAACCCAATCAATGGCGCCTGCTGTTTTGGTGTGGGCTGCATTTCAACAAACACCTAAAACAGAATAGTTAAATGTCAGCCCATTGAGCCTGTTCTGCACATCGGAAAATTCATGGTTTATCCGAACGTGGCCTCAGCCCCGCTATCCTGCCTGCTCTCCCCCAACCAGCAACTTCCGCTGGCCCGCTCAGTCACCTCCCTCACAGCACACACATACATCCTCATGATCCTAGTCTCCCTTATTGGTCAGTAAAGCATCCAACTCAGCCATGAATATGCAACAGCCCTGAGCAGATGATCAGTGTCATTCACTTCATGACGAATGCCGCATAATCAGAGCGATGCACAAGTGGTTCCTCAGTGTGAACCCATTTCATGCCACTTGTGGCACCATTTAAGGCTGTTTAATATCTCCAGCTCTGTTTGTCATATATTTGTCGATGTTTGTCTAAGAATGCGGTCAAAGAGCTTGACACAGGATTACACATTCATTTCAGTACCACTGGCAGCCTTTTCAAAGAGCCAAGTTTTAAACCTTGCAGAGATGCGACTGGGTAGCTACAGAGGGAAGTCGTATTCACGGACCAATGGCCTTTCATATGTCAGTACACGGAGGAAGTCAGCTGCGTGCGAGCGCTTTGCTGCAAACTCAGAATGTTTTCAATTGACAATATAACTGAGGATAGAGATGCTGTTAAAAACCGTTGCTGGTCATGTGCTCCAAGATACCAGAGCCGCTTTGAATAACGCACCCCTCTGTTCATTGCGGAAGTTTTGATAATTGGGCAGCATGCACTCCAAGGCCACTAACTGGATGGGCAAATTAAATACCGCCTGACAAAAACAAGTTCAGCACATGACAGGCTTCATTCACTGTGTTCTGCAAATCCTCAGATGGTAGATCAAGGCCTGCCAGGCAGTTTGCCTTAATTCACTTTGATGTCAGTGCAGGACTTGCATATCCTTTCAGCCTCATAGAAAGCCAATGAAAATTTCCACCCTCACTGCCGGTGAACCATTTCCAACTGTTGTAGGCAGGGCAAAATCCGCAAAACCGATAATCTTGCAAAGTGCTGCATGCCTGCTTTCGGAAATATGTTCATTAGAGGCCCGGTTCCCTGGGTAGGTCTTGCAGTTCATGTGGAATATGCCTATGTACCAAAATGCCACACTTGGTGAGCACAGGAAGCTCCACTAAAGAATGTCTGAAATCTCAAGGTCAATCTGGTTCCCAGTACATGAGGTCCTGATACCACCTTGCTAAAAGCAACGTGGTGTGGCTGTGCCATATGAAGCCTACACCCAGCGCACTGCAAACCTGGTGCTCAAATATGTGGTTCACAGGCTGGCTTCAGGCGATGTAGGATTGGGGATGTAGGATTGGGGACCGGGGCAAAGCTGTATTGGACTCCAGTGAAATTCGTGCACAAATGTGGCAGATATATGACGGTCGTCGGGCACATTTTTCGGGAAAGGGTTGCCTGTCCATAACTGCATCTGCCACTTAGCAGTCCTCGTCCAAGGGGTTGCCAAGGAGAAATTTGTATGGCTACTCTCCAGGTTTCCCTAAAGCACGGAGTCATTAACAGCAGTGAGTGGCAGGAGAATGCTGCCAGTCTCTCAGCATGGCACAACGCGGTCCATCAAATCAAAAAACGCTTCACAGCTTCGTGACTCAAAAGAGTGGTGGAAGGGCCGAGGCCTGGCAAGGAGAATTGGACCAACCTGGGCACTCGTTAGTGTAAAAAAAATGTGTCCCACGGTGGAAGCACATGTAGGTCCAGAATTGGACTCCTCAGTCATCTGAATTCACACTGAGCCTGACGGACTTTATTCTAGGTACAGGGAATGCTACAGACGGCAATCAGATGGAAGAAACAATTTCAGGAATGTAGTGCACCTCCACCTTATCACGGGCAATTTGGATCGATCAATTACTTGTGGCCCATTTAACCACATACCCGTCACATGAAAGGATACGTTTGACAACATGATTGTGAACAAAATAACAAACCTTCTGCATAACCAAATCGAGGAATCATCCAGTGATTTCAGAATTTGTGGAGAACAGAGTCAAGAAACCTAATGTCAAGGAAGCGCGGGCAATTTTAATCTATTCTGCCTGAACAGAGATTTTTGCAAAATTTGGCAATCGATTGTGAAAGTATAGACGTGATCGAATCTCACACGTGATATCACATTCACAATATATATATATATTTTGCCGTACACTCTCATGTCGAATTGCCAGGAGAAATAATGATCAAGATAGTTAGACAGACCGACAGGCAGTTAGACAGACACATAGATGCACAGATAGACAGGCATTCAAATGATAGATTGATTTGAAGAGAGTGATGTACACAAGAGACAAATTTGCTCGTGACAAATGGAGCGAATGACTGAAAGAGCAAGAGAGTAAAAGAGAGAGCTGGATGGAAGGATAGATGGATAGATAGATAGATAGTTAGGTAGATAGATAAATAGATAGATAAATAGATAGATAGATAAATAGACAGATAGACAGACAGACAGACAGACAGATAGATTGATGGATAGATAGATATATAGATAAATGGATGGATAGTTAGATAGTTAGATAGATAGATAGATAGAGAGATAGATAGATAGATAGATAGATAGATAGATAGATAGATAGATAGATAGATAGATAGATAGATAGATAGATAGATAGATAGATAGATAGATAGATAGATAGATAGATAGATAGATAGATAGATAGATAGATAGATAGATAGATAGATAGACAGATAGATAGATAAAAGCAACGCACTGCGGATGCTGGACATACAAAAGAAAAGCAAAAATATCTGGAGAATCTCAGCAGGTCTGAGAGCATCTGCAGAGAGAAAGACAGTTAACGTTGCGAGCTCATTCACCCTTTAACAGAACTAAGGAAAAATAGAAAGGAGGTGAAATATAAGATGTTCTAAATGAGGGGTTTGGGCCGGGTACAGCTGGATCTAAGGCCAGTGATCACTGTCATACGGACTGGAAACTTTAATTGTCTTCCTCTCCACTGTTGCTCTCTGATTTGCAGAATTTTTCCAGGTATTTATGTTTAATTTTTTGTTACATAATGGTTGGATGGATAGATAGAAAGATTTGAACATGAAGGGCTGTAATATAAGTGCATCTTGCAACAACTATCTACTGTTGGATCATTGATAAAGGCCACTGTGAAGCAGAAAGAGGTCATTGTGAATTAAAAACAAACATAGAAACGCATTGAATTTACGTACACATGTATTTCAGACGAATAAACTTGGAAATTTCACTTGCAAATCCCCTTAACATCGGGTCAGATATGACGTCCAGGAACTCGCTCGCTGCCATTTGCTTCGGGGAACAAATAATACAATTTGAAGGATAACACTTTCCTCGCAACAGGAACAAAAGCATCACTAATTTACCGGGAAGAGCAGAAAAACTGGAAAAATAAGTCAAAACTGATTGGCCAGACCTGGAGCCAAGGGTACATTTTCCCTCGACCTGGCTTAAAACCCTCAGCTCTTTGCTGCATTAAATGTGCAAACTGATAATCGACTTGGACAACACATTCAGTCACATAAATGTCTCCAAATACCATTATCAACAATGCCACGTTACAATCGCAAAACTAAAGAAAACAATCTTTCCAATGAAGAAGAAAGATGGTAAGAGGGGGAAAAATCATCTATGGCTTAACAATGAAGTTAAAGGTGACAGAAAATCCAAAACTAAGGCATACCAAATGGCAAAGGTCAGTGACAAGCTGGAAGATTGGGAACAATATAAAGATGAAGATAGGGTTACTAAAAATCATAAAGACCAAAGGAAAAATGTCATTAAATGTAAAAACTGATATCAAATGCTTCTACAAGTATATAAAAGGACATAGAGTAGTTCAATTGAATGTTGGTCCCATGGAGTGCAGGACTGGGGAGTTAACAGTGGTGAACACAGAAATGCAACTTTATTTTTTGCCTAAATATTTTGCCTCAATTTTAACGGTGGAGGAAACTAGTGCCACCCTAATCGTAACATGTAGGGCACAGTGAGAAAAATTACCAAAACTAGAGAAAAGGTACTGAGCAACTTATTTCGATCAAAATGTGAGAAGTCTGCATGGCCGGTTGTCCTACATCCAAGGGTCCTAAACGATGTGGCAGCGTAGGTAGTGGATGCAGTTGTAATTATATTCCAAAATTCCCTGGATTCCGGAAAAAGTTACAGTGGATTTGAATAATACTAATACGACTTCCTTATTGAGAAATTTTGGGGCAGGCAGAAAGTAGAAAACTGTGGACCAGTTTAAAGTCAGTCTTTGAGAAATTCTTGCAATCCATTATTGAGGAATTACTAATGGGGCATTTGTAAAGTGAAAATACAATCCAGCAGAGTCAGCATTGTTTTATGAAGAATAAACCATGTTTGGGTAATTTGTGAAGATGTGACAAACAAAGTGGATAATGGAGATCCTGTGGATGTTGTATTTCTGGACTTCCAGAAGCTCTTTGATAACGAGCCGCACAAAAGATTAATACACAAGGTAAGATCACACGGAGTGATGGGTAATATGTTAGCTTTGATGGAGGATTGGCTAACTAACAGAAAGCACAGGGTCTGGATAAATGAGTCTTTTTTGGATGACAAGCTGTAAATAATGTGTTTCCACAGGGTTCGGTCATTGGGGAAATTTTTTTACAATCTTTATGAATGACTTGGATTCAGGGATAGAAGGCACTGTATCCAAAATTGCAGCTGAAACCAACATAGGTGTGAAAGTAAGTTGTAATTAAGATATAAATATTTATAAATGGATATGTACAGGTTAGGAGAATGGGAGAAAATTTGCCAGATATTGTTTAACATGGATAATTGTGAGGTTATACATTTTCTTCGGAAGAATAAAAAGGCGACTTTTTATTTAAATGGGGAGAAATTTCAGAATGCTTCATTGCAAAAGAATCAGGGTTAACTCTACTGACCTGTAAACTGTCGACCAGAATGACCAGTCTTTGACCTCCATGCTTATGGAAATTTTAAATGGGGACAGTGAATTCAAAACACCCAGTTTAATACAGGTCATGTCATGATACAGTTAATTCATAGCCTAGCTACGATGTTGGAAGGGGAATGCGGGGAATATCAATAAACTGATCTGGATAGGAAAACATAGTTCAGGTGAAGCAAGCAGAACATTGTCTGCAGCACCTATGGACCCTGGACACTGGAACAAGCCCGAGAGAATTTAAAACAGATTAATGAAGAGGTAGTTACTTTATGGGTAACTAATGAACATATATTTAATCTTTCACGAAATAAAGATCATGACTTGACAGCTTGCCAGCTCAGAGGTCTAACACGTGTTTATAGAATGAATGTTGAATGTTTGGTCAATAATAATGTGCTAACAGGCATTGTCTTATATCAATAAGACAATGCCTGTTATACCTAAGTCAACACCAGGCAGAAGGTTTTACTGAGCAGAAAATATTGGAGTGATGTGGGGAATCTATTATGTTAGATACCATGACATTCTGCCATAGACAGTAGACATAGAAGCTAATATAGTTAGCACAACATTACAAGAGTGTGATACCGAGAGCACTGCTTTATTATGCACACAAACATATTTGAGATGGAGGAAGCAAATTGTGGATTTAAAGCAACTGAAAATTGTACAGTTGAAACTATATGGGCTGCAAAAGAATCGATCCATGTTGCATACATGTGGAAAAGGAGATATTGTATCACCATGTGGCAGCAAATGATCCAGTATGGGAGCACGAGGATGTGCCCCATACAAAATGAATTGGCGAACCAATACCTGCAGGAGCCAGCAAGCGTGGGAAAGGGACAATTGATCGAAATATACAAGCGAGTAACGACTCCTTCTCAGGTCATGCAAAGCCTTAACCGTAACCAGACACGGTATTTGAATCAGTTCTCGTATAAAATTCCAATAAATAGCAAAGCACCAACACCGATTCGGAGACAAGCTCAGCAGTTCTATAGAACTTACTGTAAACTGCAGCATCAGTTTAGATCCTCAAAAGAGTTTATTGAGCAGATAGATTCCTCCTCGTGTTGACGGTAGAATTGGGACTCCAATGTATAAATGCACCCGTGGATTCGGATTATTTCCCATGCCCTGCTTCTGTCTCAGCTGATTCCAGTTATATATTTAACATACGTGATTCATCATGACTAAAGTGTTACAAAAGAGGAGCTGGGGAGTATAAACAGGTGGAGAAGAGGTTTAGCAATTCCGCGGCCTCAGGTGAAGGGCCAGATGATACAGCCGATCTGACCAGTGCCGTTTTAGATGCAAAGCTGGATGTCAGGCCAGTATCAATGGGTTGCGGTACATAAAGGGACGGACAGTACAAGTGATTTTGGAAAACCTGGGCGAGGTGCAGATCCGAAAGCAGGGATTATTAGGGGAAATGCAGCGAAAGGGAATGAATTCCTCAAAATCACCATGCAGCCAGTTCTATCAAGCACATTAACAGTTAAAGTTACTAGATGAACCTTGCACAGCTTTAGAGCCTGCAAACAACAGAAAGGCTTTGGGAGCCTTTTTGGAAACAGAGGATGACAACAACATATACCAAATGCTCTTTTCAAACGATTAGGAAAGGACAGATGGTCCCAGCCAGGATAGGGGGAGAGGTCTCTGACGGGGTGAAAGAGCATGCATGATATAACATATATTCTGACAAGAATTGGATTTGAATATTTTTTTTCACAGGATCAGTAATATGTAAATTATGCTGCATGCTTGCAGTTGGTCCACGTGCTATCTCATGATGCCTTGAGATGGTCCTCTCCTAGCAATTGCTCGAATAAACGATCGTGACCTGTACCTGAGCCTCCTGTCGCCCATTGGTCAAAGTTAGCACGGCCCCAGCCTGCGGTGTTTACCGATTGGAACGAGCAAAATTAGGAGACACAGGAGTGGGCGGTCCAAGTAATGTCCACACACACGGGACTTGAGCAGCTGGATCCTATCCTGGGGTGGTTAATTAATTCCAGTTCCTCACACCTTGTTCAATAAAATCAGACAGAATGGCAACTGCCTAAACTGGTCAGATCTGTGTTACAAGCAAATATTTAACAGATTTGCAAAGTGCTCCAAATATCCATGGTAACCAAAATTCAACCAGTGAACATGCAAAGTCTTGTAGACACAATGCATTCTGACACCTTCAAAATTTTACCCTCCCCACGTTAGACTCCAGCTAAAGCCCACATTGGGGTGCATTGAAATAGGGATGTTGGCAGTGATTTCGGCACAACAGGCCATTCGGTTCACCTTGCCCATGTAACCTTAAGACAGTGTGAGATTAGTGCGATCGAGGCTCTGGGAAGTGGAACTAAATAGCGCTGCGGGTTGGAAAAGAAATGGGGAACAATTTCGGTAAGGCAAGAGTCACCAGTGTGGGGGAGAAAACTGGATTCTTTGCGGTTTGGTGGAGGATGAGAGTTTACATAGGGGCTAGAAGTGTGGAGGGGGCTGTGTCTCTGCGTGAACTCATATAATTGTGAAAAACTCTTTGGGCCTATTTACAGAGAAAGTGGCCCGATGAAGAAAACTGTTTCTGTTGCTGAAAACAGAGCCAGGAAATTCCACCACGGACGTTTTACAGGCCCATGACGGCAAATTCCTAAACTTCACGGCTGTTGTACTGGAATAACGTCGACTGCAGTGTTCCGGAAGGCGGTTGACCAACAGGTTCTCAAGGTTAAATAGAGATGCAGAATAAAATGTAATGGCCGAATCAGCGTCACTCACGTTCCTTGAATGATAAAACTTTCATAGCCTCGTTAAAATTGTCACAGATTTGAGTACGTATATTTATCAGTGTATATTTATTCCGCTCATAGAATTGAATATAATTACCACATTAAAATGATGGTACATGATAGTATTTGCAGTTTGTGTTTTACCCATCAGGGACAGTGTGAAAAGCTGCTTCATATTCAGGGGCAACTCAATCCGCGGACCTTGCTGAACGCTGCCAGGGAGCATAGTGACTCTTGACAGCGCAGTTCCGTTTAAGAGGCAAATATGCATCAAAAAGAGAAAGTGCTAAAATTAGAAATATATACCTCTCCTGGCTAAGTGAATTATAAGTGAAGAAAGAGACTGAGATACAGCGTGAAAGCAAGATGGGGAATAAGATGAAGCAAGAAGAATAAAATAAATGGTGGAACACGAAAGGAGCGAGACAGAGGAAAAGAGAATCATCGAAAAAATGAGAGCTGGAGAGTGAGTGAAGGAAGAGGGAGAGAGCGCAGAGAGGGAGATGCAGAGCGAGAGAGTGACAGGGAGAGGTAGTAGAGAGGAAGAGACTCTGAGCAAGAAGGGGATAGGGAGAGAAAAGGACAGCGTCACACACAGAGAGCCAAACAGAGAGAGAGAGAGAGGGAGATGAGGGAACATGCAGAAAATGAACGTGTGAAATGTGTAAATTCCTGTAGGCCATTGCCGTCTTTGTGCTGTCCCAGAGCTCTGAACATATAATGAGTTACTGTCGTTAATGTTTCAAGCATCGAAACTCATCAGCCAGTTAATAACCAGGTATCTGTTTCGCTGCTGCTTGCCATATGATCAATAATGGCTCCAACGGAGATATCTGTGTTTCTTCCAATACTGACAATCAGTGTGAGATTTGCGATGATCACGTGAAACGCATTGAAGGTAATTGGCAGATTACCCAATGGAAGATGTGGGAAAAGTATTTCTGCACAACCTGTCCATGTGACCTGTAAGGTGATTCCTGAAAGGGTAATGGAGGAAGGTGCAATGTTGTATCACCAATTAGGCATTGCGGAGGTATCTGAACGGAAATTAAAACGACGACAGAGCAATCGGAAAGTGAAGAGATTGAGTGGGTAGTATTCAGCAGTATTTTCAAAGATCCAGGAGATGCTCAATGGGCTAAAAGACCCTCTTCTCTGCAGATTGGCTCTTATCTAATAAATCGTTAGCAATTATTTTAAACCTTCACCTGTTCACTCATTACACATATCGTCCTTCTGTTGGTTTACAAGTACCTGTCTTTGGTGACTGCCTCTTTATCATGCTCAAAGTGGAGAAAATCTTCATTGGGTGTATGTAATTACTAACTACATAATAGTTTCTCAGTTCAATTAAACAGCATCTGTGCTAGCAGAGCACCAGAAATCCAGGAACCAAGAACAAAGCTTTCCACATTTTATCTTGGGCACCTCAGAGTCACAATGATATAACTGGTGCACAGATACTCTTCATTAGAACTGAACATAATGGAGGTGAGCATATTTCAAAGCAGCCACCGTAGATCGATATTGATTGGAACAGGAGGAATCTATTTCGGACTGCAAGCATGTTCCTCCGTACACCTGACAGTTGTCTGATATGGGCTGAACACCATCACTCCAATTTTATCCCATAAACTTTAGAAACCTCTCCAAATGCAAACCCATCACTTCAGTGTGGGACCCTTTACAGAATCAACAAATAATAGCATTTTAGTTATTGTGGACTTACACAGTCTCCACTAATGTCATCCATTATAATTCTAAAAGTCGCCCAAAATTGCATAGCAGCACAAACAATCGCTATTTTAAGTGATGTCACTTTGAGGAGCTGGATTAAATGCTTTTCAACAAGATGTCGACTGCCACTAAATGAGGGCTCAACTGGCGCTTCAGTTCAAGCTTCCAAATCGCCTACAGGAAAGGGCCATGAAGCCTGCCTCACCAGCTAAGGGAATTGGCTTGTACATGTGTTCCTATTCACATGCCGAACTGCTGCCCTGCAGCACCCCTTTCACTACTGGTCCCTCGTTCAACACATATACCCTTAAATGTCCCTGCTGACCAGAACTGATCACAGTGACACAAGGAAACAAAGCTCCTCTTCTTTCCTCTTCCCTCTCGAAGGTGTAGATGTAAACAGCGATTTGAGAGTAAAAATCCATCAATCACTACAAGTTGACCTATATGTTTACAGGGAATTGAAAAATTCCAAACCAAAGGCATCATGTTTTAGGCAATAGAATAGAAAAATCGGAAAGATATGCTGAACCTGATTAAAACATTTGTTGACCAAGGTTAGACAATAAGCGCATGGTCAACATGCGTGGTTATAAAAGCAATATAGAGACACTCGCGCAGAGAGGATTGATAAGGATGATGCCAGGAATGTGCGGGTATACATATCAAGAGGAGCTTTTAGGCTGTGACTCTTCTCTCTGGAAAAGTGCAAACAAGTCTCCACGATGGTACAATAGGGGTGTTTAAAATGCACACATTTTGAGTGATTGGATACATACAGAATGTTTCCACTTGTGGGGAGGGACACAACTAAATGGTCATCAATGTCCAACAATCAGCAAGTTATCCAATAGGGAACTCAGGAGAGGCCTCATGTCCAGAGAATCGTGAGAATGTGAACTTGCTACGTGATGGGCTGGTTCAAGTGAACTTTATAAAACTCTTCAAGGGGAAACCTGGAAAGCAGCTGAGAGAGAAGGCAATGCAGGGTAAAAATGTTTGAGGCCAGATGCGGGGAGACTGGTGGGGAGAGTTAACAAAGACAAAGACCCCTTATGCAAAATCACTGTCACATTTATCGTTCATGTTCATCAGTAAAGCGAATACTATTTTTGCTACAAGACCAGGCCGGGCTCTGGGAGCACTGTGGTACGTAATTCACCTACTCACACCCCAAAATGTGTGCAACATCTGCAAGTGACAATTGTGGGATGTGTTGTGATGGACATGTGGGCTGGCCAAATGCTTGTTAGGGTGGAGTGGGGGGGGGCGGTTTGCTGGGTACAATGGGTGATGCTGCTGGTAGGGCTCCTTGTACAATTGGTGTGCTGTTATTCTGAAGACTATGATGTCTGATCGGAGGGACGTATCTTCATATTGTAAATGCTAATTGTTCAACAGACAATGTTACCATTTGTGACCATCTCACGATTCCTCCTTTGCCTTGCTGGCAAGCCACACCACACGCTCAAATCCTGAAATAAAATGAGACAATGCTGCCCACGAACAGCTTTTCAGTTACTTTAATCATATCCGAGCACATTCTTCGAGTGGAATCACAAGATATTTTGAGTTACAATATAAATGCAAATGATTGTGCATCAACT
Source organism: Isurus oxyrinchus (assembly GCA_026770705.1). Lineage (NCBI taxonomy): Eukaryota > Metazoa > Chordata > Chondrichthyes > Lamniformes > Lamnidae > Isurus > Isurus oxyrinchus. Next base: position 5,852,131 of record JANJGN010000041.1, on the reverse strand, counting down.
CAGGAGCTGCAGAATGAAACCAAATATTTGACCAAAATTGTCTGGACATATAAAACTGGACAACACATCCAACATCTGACACCACAGAGAATACAGGGCAAAAGTTGTCCATTAATTGATGCATTTGGTTGAGAGGATAACAGTAAAATGTTGGGTTCCCTTAGATTTTCCATCTTTCTGATAGCCCGGAGTCTCCTGCTACTTCTGCTGGTCAGTAACCTGTGCTTGACAGTGAACAGCCCAAAAAAGTCACTATTAACCGAACCTCAGCCCCTGTTTCTCCAGCACAATATTTACATTTCAGATTTTGGCAACAAATAGCTACAGAGCTTTCAATGGTGCGAGTGACTGTGGATCAGGCAGAACAGTCAGTGGCTGATAGTGTTGGCATTAAACACGGCGGTGGAGTTCAAGAAACGAAACACTTTATGAGAAAACAATCAGAAAGTGTCGAAATATCAGGCTGGGGAAACCAGCCTTGCCACTGCCATAGTCACCTTTTGCCCAGTGGCAAATTAGGAGAGATCACAATTTCTGCAAATGTTAACGGAATGTAAGATGAATGTACAATACCAAATTTCCAAGTTGGTGTCAGGACTTATTGAACATTTCAGAATCATGCTACCTGATCGATCAAACGGTTGATGATAAGCTGGATGGCTGGAACAATTAAGGGGAAGATATTGGAGAAGAAAAGACGGTTTGAGGGTGGAAGTCAGAGGTTATGCGGTTAGCAGGGATGATGGGGTAACGCGAGGTGAGAGAGGAGCTAGTGTTGATTGGGGAAGCTGAGGCAATTGAGGCAAAACGTTTCATGAGTGAAGATATGGGTTCATGGGATTATCCGGGCATGATGGCAACCAGCCTAGGAATAACGGTGTGGACACAAGAGAGGCAGGGTTGATGGGTGAAAATTGTGTACGTTAAGACATCATGGGGAATCGGAAATTTAGTGTTGATGGGGTGAAAGGAGTGTTACGGGTGCTAGGGTGCCTTGGAAGCTACCAGTGATGAGTTGTAATGGGGTGACTGATCGAGATAAGCTGGGGAATAGCTAAAGTTGTCTGAGTGCAGGACTGGATGGGAGCGTGGTAAGACAGAGATGTTGGCAGATTGATGGCTTAAAGGTCTGGTCTCCTGTGCAGCCTTACAACATGATAGGAACCACCCGAAATAAGCAACGTATGTTTTTGTATAAGTCCTGAGCAATCAGCTCAACATCTTCCTCAAAAGATTTTGGTGGAGTGTTGAATCCGACACATTGCCACTTCTGGCCTTTTTGCTTCGGTGAGCTCAACAGAATATCTGTTTCATTGCAATCTTCATACAGGTGACATTCAGAGATTTCACCATTACCAGCACTGCAAGGTACGGGCCACGAACACTCTTTATTTCTCCATGTTCTCTGTCAGGCTTGGCATGTACTTCCACAACAGCCACAAATCATCTTGTATTAAATATAACATTTAGAAGTGTTTCGGTTAGTCATTATATAACAAAGTATGAAAAGAATGGGACAAAAACGCTATTTCCAGCGGTGAGGTGAGAATGAGTGCCTTTGACATAAAGGCAGCATTTGACTGAGGTTGGCCTCAATGAGCTGGAACAAAATTGGCATGAATTGGAAACTTGCGTTAGGCAGAAAGGAAGATGGAACGATACAGGATTTCCTCAGGGTAATTCCCGTTTGCGAACCAGTGTCACTTGCTTCATCAATGTGCGTCCATCCATCATATAGTCAGAAGTGGGGTTGTTCACTCATGATTGCACAATGTTCAGGATCTTTCACGATTCCACAGATAATGAATCAGCCCAGGTTCAAATTTAGCACGACCTGGTCGGGATGTTGTGGCCCCTAACACCAGGCGGGGTATTACTATCCTGCCGAAGTGTTGGGGAATAACGTAGCTCTTCTCATCCTCCAAGGAGGGGATGATGAGCGTGGCGTGAGGGAGGGATGGTTAGTTGGAAGAAAAAACCGTGTCAGGACAATGATATACTGGCCCTGGAAAATATCCAGCCTGTCGCTGAATAGCTGCAAGGAACAATCACATCATAAAAGTTCCAGGCAATGACCATCTACAGCAACAGACAATCTAACCATTGCCCCTTGACAATCAATGAAATCACCATAACTGAATAACCTCTCTATGAACATCCAGGAGGCCACCATTAACCAGAAACTGATCTGCACTAGTCATATCGGTTCTGTGGCTACAAAAGCAGATCAGAAGCCAGGAATCGCCTGGGCAGTTATGCACTTGCTGACTCCCCAAAGACTGCCCACTACCTATAAGGCAAAAGTCAGGAGTTTGACGGAATACTCTCCACTTTCGAGGTTGAAGGCATCTCCAAAGACACTCCAGAAACTCGTCACAATGAAGGACAAAACAACCCAGTTGATTATCATGCGAAACCCATCATTCACTCCCTCCTCCACCGACGCACAGCAACAGCAGCGTGTACCACATATAAGATGCATTGCACAATGATACGAAGTCCTCTTCGACTGCAACTACCAAGATCACGGCCACTTCACCCTCGAAGGACAAGATCAGCAGATAGTAGGGAACAAGACAATCTTCAATCGCCTCCCTAAGTTACGGACCATCCTAACTTGGAAGGATATCAGTGTTCCTTAACAGTCGCTGGGTCATTGTCCTTTGGTACGACAAACCTCTCCCCTCACCACCCGCTATACTAACTGTGGGTGTAGGTATAGTGTAGAGAGCACAACCGCTCAGAAGCCAGCTCAAAACCTCCTTCTCAAGTGCAACTAGGGATGGACAGTACATTTCCTCCAGTCAGCGAAGCCTCCATCCCATGAATGAGTAAAAACAAACTCCTCACATGAGGAGTTATTGGTCCATATGATAAACTCGTTGAAGAAGGTCTGGGCAGGAGGCACCGTCCAAATCGAACCGAAATTATTGCACAGAAATGGGAGCTATGTCCTCATGGGGAGAGATCAGGTATTATGGTGGAACTCAAATAGGCTGCTGAGTGGACACTGATGATGTTCCGCTGTAGACAAGGCTGAACCTTAACATAAAACGGCAGTTTAGCGTGACACAAGGTCTTTTGCTAACAGTGATGAAGCCACTGTCTCAAAATCACATTACCCAAGACAGAGGCAGATCTGCAATAATCGATTATGTTGCACCTAGAGCAAGAGAATCCTTGGTCAGGGGCAAACTGCTGTGATGGGGGACGGGGGCGGGGGAGTTTATCCTTTGTTCTTTCGTGGAAACGGGAAAGTGGGGTGAGGCCAAGCAGCACCAGCTATAGATGGAGAGAGGGACAGTAGGGTGATATGGTGCCTTCAATCCCCTCCCTCACTTCCCCTGTGGCAGCAGGACCAGCATCCGTAATTGTGCTTTATTAACAAATCGCCCAGTTATCAGCTCCCTGCAAACGTTGATTAAAACCTACCCATGCTGTTTTACGACAGAACTCAGTTATATTCGACACTCAGCAATGGACAGCCTGCCCATTCAAAGCATAACCAGATAGGGTGTCCGTCCGTTTCTGTCCCCAGAATGTGCTGAGCTTTCACTTAAATACAGCTTACGAAAACACCACAGTACTCCCTGTGGTAGTGACTTTCACTTTCTCAGCCCTCTCCGGGGCAATAAACATTCCTGAATTCCCTTTGACTTTTCCTGGCGATTGTCTCTTTCTTAAGACCTGTATTTATATGCATCATGGCTAGCGCAATCCTTCACTCTGCAACCACTACATTAAAATGTTTCATAATCATAGATATATGGATTCGAGGAATTCACTCGGTTCATTCAGCCTTTCTAGTCTCACTCCTTCTATCTCTATTTTTTTCAAGTGCTTTCCAATACGGAGCGCAGTCCCTTCACTAAACACACCTTTTGTGTCCCTGCTTGTGTATGTGATGGTGTGCAGGGGTGCAAGTGTGAATGTTACTGACTTTTACATTTGACTAAAAAAAAAATTCTGTCAGTGTGTTTTGTTCATGGCGATGCTCACTTCGTGTCCATGTTCGTCATAAGCAAACCTCGAGGTTAAGCGTAGTTTTGCCTGAGGTGACATCTTGTGTCAGGCACTTTAAGACAGTGCCTCCTATGGACATCAACTGAAAATTGTGAGTGCTCTGTTCCTTGAGCACACTGGTCAGTTCCTAGGGTTCATGGCTGGGCAATCTGGTTATTGGCATCTTGCTAGGTGTCTCCTTAGAGGACGAGTCGGAGGTACAAAGGAGGATCTCTTATAGGGAGAAAGCACAGGAGGGTGAAGTGGCATCATTCACCCCTGCTGCATTGAAAACCCTTCTTTCTCTGTTATATTTCCAGTCGAATCTTCTGTGAGCTGTTCCAACAGACTCTGCTCCATCACCATGACAGGAGAGTCACCGGGCAGGCTAACACTGTATGCCAGCCAGTCCACTAAACACAAACATCGTGCAAGGTGCCTACAGATAATGCGGGAAGAATATTGCGCTTTAAATGGAATTGGCAGCAACTGAGCTTAGCTGTTTCCGTGTTAACCACAACCGGCAACTTTAAATTAATTTCAATGCCAAACAGGAACAAAGATAGTAAACGGCCTTTCTTGGCCCGTTTCACCCTCTCACTGAAGCGCAACCTTCAATGTTTATCAAATGAAAAGAGCTTTTTTTTGTTTGAACGCTCAATGGACAGCCTGCGTCTTGTCCAAACTGTCCAGTGAGGAGCATTGGAGACAGGAAGTTGGGGGTTATGGTTGTGTGTGTGGGTGTTCGAAGGGCCAGAGGGACCGGATTGCAAGGGCAATTGGGCTGAGCAGTTGTGGGGCGGGGGGGAAGTGGTGGTTAAACAAAGCCTCTGATGTAGGTGTAGCTGCAGGATGTCTTCCCCCCCAGTAACCAGTCACTCCAGGGAAATGTAAAGGTGTCTCCAGACTCACTGATTGACCTTCTGATCCTCATAGGAACGGATCAGTTCACGACTTTCAATATTGTCCCGGCGGATGGCAGACCGGGAATTTGGTTTGCCACCAGCTGCAAGCTCAATGCTGTGTTTTAGGAAAGGGGTGTCAATTCTGCTCTTACTACATAGAAAAGGTACCAATTATCAAATCCGGCCAGCAAGGAATTCTTGGATTTTACAGACGGGCCATCTTGAGGATGCACATCTGCTGTCTTAACTCCGTCTAACCTGCATGTAACTGCGGAGCCACAGCGTTGTTAAGTCTTAAGTGAATCTCAGAAAAGGCAACCCAAGTCACTTAGATGTTGTCACTCTGAGGACGAAACGAAAACCGAATACAATTAGACAGATCTACAACGTTGGATGATTGTATACATATCAAACAAATCTGCTGTTTGTTCCTCATACCTTCAGTGCAGCTTCAATTGTTGGAGAAGTGATCTAACCACTGTTTGATGGCATTAGACAGCAGTAATCAGCGGTAATTTCCTTTGGTCACCTTTCACCAAATTCCGTGCATTTTCAGGTTTCGAATTTTAAAAATCTTTTAAACAATCCACATCCTATGTTTGCTGTGTTCACGTTCAAAATGGGAACACAGCATGGTGGCAGTATGGTTTCTTTTTTTGAGGATTTTATTGAGAAGTGTACAAGCCTCAAATATTTCAGATCCGGCCGAAGAAATGGTGCAGATGCAATGTCCCTAGCAAATATGCAGAATGTACAAACCATCCTGTGGTTCTCACGGAATCCTATGCACGGTGGCTTCATTCTGGGGCATTGCAACGGCAAATAGGCACCATGTCACTGCAAGTAGTTTCCCTTAACATATGTTAACTGTCATAAGAGAATGCTGAGGTAGCTGGTGAGTCATTAGATGTTCTATAAAAACACATGGTTGTTTAAAGTGCACGTCAAATGGGACATGAGGATACGCAGCTAAATCTGAGACAGATGTAGATTGAGTAAGGATATGAGAATTTGGTTCCGATGGTAATTTGGGAATCTGAGATAATGACGTGTTTCTTTTCTTATTTTCGCCAGCCTCCAGTCATTGGACAGCTTTCCTGCTCATCACCAAAATAGCTGGTTGCAACATTGTGGGAACGTATTTCTGTAAGGTATTAACTATTTGGCTAATTAAATGAGTATGGTTGTAAGCAGTGGCAGGCTGGTGGTGGGCCATTATAGCAGCATATAAATATCGATGCAATGCATTGAGTTGGATTATGTGGTAACGGTCAGGCATTTCTGGGGAGGCATGCGGTGCAAATGTTGCTTGGACACTTTGCTCCAGAAGACAGTCATTTCCCTGTATGTTAGAGAGAACGACAGATTCATTAATGGCCAGGAACAGGAGGGTGAGTGCATGTCCGGCAGATAAGGGGACACAGCATCGAAACCTTAAAGAGCCTTGGCCCATGACCTTTTCAGCAGATATGAAGTGCTAGCAACCTGTGTGAATGGGGACGACTGCAAGGTAGAGGAGCGGACTGACCATGACACAATGGTGAGGAATGACTTTCGAATGGGTGGAGCGAAGAGGAATATACTAGTGATAGGCGACATTGTAGTCAGGGTGATATGTTGTGTTCCCTGCAATTGGTAGCATGAGTGCAGGCTGCAGGTTTACCTTCAAGCTACTAAATTTTGAGAGAACTGCTCAGACTGGAGAGAAGCTTCCCGTAGGAGGGACTGGATTAATTGGGCCGTTGTCTATGTAAGTACAAATAAACTTTGGGACAACCAGGAAATAATTTCCACGTAGCGATTCGGGGGAGATGGACAAGAGGTTAAACCGCAGAAAAATACGTTAAAAATCTATGCCTATTACTGGTGGGATGTAAAAATTGGTGTAAGGTGAATATATTTAGGAAGATGAATAGGTGTCTGAAAAAATATTATATGATAAATGAGTGCCCATCTATTCGCACTGGCACCAGTACTGAGCAAGTGGGAGTTCTACCATTAAGGCAGTCTAGACTTTAACCGTGTTGGGCCCAGGTTTTGAGCGGGATGCAGTGGTAAGGAAGTAGAGATGGTTCCTTAAATAATCAAAGGGTGAAGAGATCATCTCGGTGAGTTGGCATGAGTAAAATGGAAATGGCAAGACAATATATCATTGAAGGGATAAAGGTGAATGTTATGAGTTAATGGAAGGAAGGAGAATTAATTGCAAGTTTAGGGGCGTGTGAGGATGCAGGGACAGTATTTGCAAAAACGGTAATAAAAAACTGAATTAAGGGCTCTGATGTTGAATGCCTGCAACATTCGCATGAAAACACGTGACTGCTAATCTAAAATAGAAATTTATATGTCTGATCTGATAGACAATGCAGAGACGTGGCTGCAAGCAAACCAATGCTGGGAAATTAATAGCCTAGTGCATGTAACATTCTGGAAGAACAAGAAGCTGGGAAAAATTATTGGGGTAGCTCTGGTGATAAAAGCGGGCATTGGTACTCTCCTGAGAAATGACTGATATTGTGAAGTTCAAAGTGTATAATCAGTTTGGGTGCAACTAAGTGAAAGCAGTGGTTAGAAAACATTGCAGTGATTTGTTTATATTCCACCAAGCTGCAGTGGTAATGTAAATCTGCCAGCATATCATTACATTAGAGATGATTGTATGAAGGGCAGAACTCTAACCGTCGGGGATTCCACTGTATATTTAGAGTGGGTTAAAAAAATCCTTCTAATGTTTTGGGGAACGAATTCTTAGAAAAATTTGCGAGATGGTTTTCTAGAGCAGCACGTTGAAACGGCAAATAGTGAACGTGTTATTTCAGATGAAGCCTTGGGCAACTGATCATTGCTCATTGATGCTCTTGATTTAAAACAGCCCTTTGGAAAGAGTGAGCGTAATATAAAGTTTCAATGTGCCGACTTCCAATCAGAGACAAGGGTCTTAATCTAAACAGAGTGTTAAGAAATTCGGGGGTGGGGGCGGGGAGTGTTAGGCTATGGTGGATTGTCAATTTTTTATGAAAGGAATGGAGTTGGACATTCAATGGTTAACATATCAGCAACGTTTCCATCGTTTACAACAGAAACATATTAATGTAATGAACAGGAGTCCGGGGAAGAGTTATAGGAGGGACGAAACCTCTATCAAAAAGAGTAAGTCAGAGATTCGGGACCATTTTAAAATTCTGCTAAGGAAGTCAAGAAAATTATCAGAAAGGGAAAATTCAAGGTGTGAATAAACCAGCCAGAAAGATAAAATAAATCTTTCAAGTGCTTCTGTGTGTAAAATAAAGGAAACTATTAATAGAATTAAATATATATTCAATGGCAAACAAAGTCAGGAGAGTTTATTTCATGTAGTAAGGAAATGACAGAGAAAGTTAGCTAATACTTCGTGTCTGTCATCTTGGAGAAAAATACAAAACCATCCCAGAAATGATTGAGAAGCAGGGGGATAGATTGAAAGAGGATCTGCCAGATTTTAATTCAACTGAGAAAAAAGTATTGGGGAAATTAATGGTGCTTAAAGTGCATGGTCACCCTGGGCCCAATGATCCATACCCAGGAGGGCAGAAAAGAAGTGGCGGTCGAGATAGCAGATGCATTGGTGGCGACCATTCAAAATTCTCAGGAAGCTGTAGAGATTGAAAGGTGGCAAACGTAACCGTATTATTTACGAAAGGAGTTAGAGAGGAAAGGGAACACGACAGTCCTTTCATATTTGCACTAACACTAGGAATAAAGCTCGAATTTATAAGGAAGAATGTGATAACAGGATAGCTACATAATACTTGTAGTATTCGGAAAAGGCAACATGGATTTCGGAAAGGGAAATTATGTTTTACCCACCTGGTGGCACTTTTTGAGGATATAAATAACTAAGTTGATAAAGAAGAGCCGGTCGATCTACTAACTTTAGATTTTTTGTAAGTTTTACATAAAGCCATGCACAAAATCGTTAGTAAGCAAAACTAGAGCACATGAGTTGCAATTTGCCCTACGTCAATATCAGACAATGCATCCAAATTTCTAAAAGTTCTCTGTGTAAAATTCTTTATTATTCCTCACATTACCATTTAGTTATTTCTATTGCCAATCTGCTTGCATTGCAGGTAGCTTGTCTTCGATCCTCCCTCCAGCTCCTTCTCTTTCCTTCTTTTGTAGTGTCTCTCGTTCTCTCTCTCTCAACTTTCCACACAACTCTGCCCAGATGGCTAAACATTTCATAGTTCAGCCGATTGTGGTTTGTTAAATAATCAAATCGGTTATTGTTAAACTGTCTGACAGAAGTTGCGCCTCAGTTCGGAAAGTAAGTGAAAGGTGCCAACTGAAAACCTTAACGGGGAGGTGCCCTTAACAAAGAGTAGGCATAATATGTAAGAATGATGCATTACGTTTCAAAGTGATGTGTTCTAATCAGAGGCAAGGTTCTTAAATCTAAACAAGGTGTTGTTAAGGTATTCAAGGAGACACTGTTGTTCCTCCCTCTGAACAAGAAGTTCCGGCTGTGATCCATACTACAGAAGCTGTGAGTATTTGGAGGACCGTACCAGACGACGGTCGCACAATTTGCTATCAAAACTGCTAAACCTTCCAACTTTTGTACTGTACCTTACAACGCGTAGATGAGTGGTGCGGGTGGGAAGCGTTTTCCAGCAGATATGAAGCAAACAGGCAATCCTACGTAACACTGTTCAGCAAGGTGTGAGCAAAGAGCTGCCAGTCTGAGGGGACATTATATGGAATATTCTCAGGATGCTGCACCCAGTCCTTTCAGCCGATACGTGCCATCTCGTGGAGTGAAAGCTAAATATTGGCTTCCATGTTGTTTTTTGGAGAGCACAGCAGACGAGATGGACGTTGTCATTTCAGGTTGGAGGCAGTCAGTGACTAGCCACCCCAGCCTGCAATATTTAAAATGGGGACAGTTGTATAGCACTACTCCTTCGTTTTTTTCTACTGTTGGATGCAGTTAGATGTGGCTGGGTTGCAGAGCTTTGAACTAATCTGAGTTGTTGTTTGTGGGAGCCCAGACCTCAGTCTATCTCAGCTGCATGATCTAATTTATATTGTTATTTAATTCATAGCGTCAGTTTGCCACTGACAAGGATTTAGTACCTCGGTCAGTTCCAGGAGCATTTCCGTCAAATAAAATTGTTGTGGATGTGTTTTCACAGCAGAACAGGATAAGAAAGGGCAGGGTAGGTAAGGAAGAAGGGGATGATGTCAGGGGAGCAGAGGCTAAATATAGGTAGCGTGTTTTGATGCATTGTATCCGATACTATTGGATCGGATTTCCACAAGGCTGTTTTCATTTCAGAATGAATGTTAACTGCCTAAAGAGGGGTGCAGAAATTCGGTGAGGATAGCCTGGGTATGGCAGCCTATGCAAACATGTCCGAAGAAAGTTGACAAATGAACGTTTTGGAGAAGTGCCTCATGGACTCGGGAAGTAAATCATTTCCTTCTTTCCACAGTTGCTTTCAGGCCAGCAGAATTTTTTCTAAAAATTTAGGTTACTGCAAAACTTGACCAGTTTTCTCAACCAGCCTTACTTTTTGACATCTGCGTGCCACACTTGGGACTGAACCTCTTAGTTGTGAGGAAGAGGCCATGCATGACGCGGGCTGCTGGCGAAGCTGAAATCCAATAGTTTATTCCAGCATCAAGCACAGTGAATTCTGAAGAGGTTATAGAGCGGCGCTCAAAATATGGGCATATTTTGGAGTCAGAACTTCAGTTGATTTAGGGTCAGTTACCAGTCGGCAAAGATATGATGCGTTGCTGACAGAACCAGGGGATTTTTGCCAAAACTTTGTTTTCACGGATGATTACCTTGGCTTTTAGAGGAAACTACATGCAAGGTTGCTGTTTATTCGCCTAGAATTTTATGTAGTCAAGGGAAGTGTACAAATTCAGGAATGACGTGTGAGAAGGGTGAGGGTGATTAAATGAGCATCTCTTGAAATCAGATTCTATGTTTCCTTTTTATTGCAAGTAATGCAAATTGGCATACCCTCAAATGTTAATTCTTTGTGGAATTTGCAACGTTGGATCTCACTAAAATGCATTGCATACATTTCAGTTGACATTGGCCATGATGAGCCTACTTCATGCCTTAGCGGAATCGGGTACAGAAGACAAGGAGCTATGGACCTGCCTGGAAGTTGTCGTCGCCACTTAGCCCTGGGAGTTCAATCGTGGGTGGGAAGTTAAGTACGTCGGCTTCAGCGATTATCGAAAAATCTTTCAAAATTTGTGCTGCCGCCATCTCTAAAGTCTGTAAGTCTTATAAGTAAAATACCTTGGATACACATGGAGATGCTGTGTTTTCAATAAATGTTTTGACGCTGACAAGATGGAAGAAGACAGAATGATGGTGGAAATGGCTGTTGATCACGGGCGATACTGATGACCAGAACTGCCCAAAAAACTTGCTCATGGTGTACTTTGTGAAATCTGCCTCCTGTCAGAAATACTGTTTAGGTCGATCACTATGTGGAAATGAAAACCGGATTGTGAATGCAAAGCGCGAGCAGGCGTTCCACCACACACAATATCCGTTGGGGAATTAACCCCTTTCTCCTGTGTGACAGGCGGGGATACTCACCACTATTACTAATGAGGAGAGGCCGGCTGATGCTTTCCAAAGGAGCCAGTGAGATATAAATTTGCACTGAGATTTTCATTTTGAAGCGATAGTTCATCAGTTTGCCTGCACAATGCAGACAGTTAATTTCCTTTGCTTGAAACGGGATGCATCTTCTTTCTTGAAAATCACTACATGGCGTCAGTTCTTCCCGTTGCCCCGAGGCACAGATGCTTCTTCTTCGGCTCTTTTGCTCATTTTGTCACTCGTTCAGTCTCGCAAAGAATTCGCATGGAATTCCAGTTGACCATTGGCTTCAGATGCCTATCTCCGGCAAATACACACCCCGCTCCATTTCCATAATCCAAACAAACAAATCATTGTGTCAGATGCAAAACATCATATGTAACTGGTAAAGGAAGACGTGTCTTTATGCATGTCCACTCAGCAGCGTAACTAAACTTGTCAGATGCAACGTTTCAGAATCACCAGACGTTGCTCTCTGCATTTGCAGGCTTTCTTGGTCCCTCATCAGAGAATACGACTTAGTGCAGCTGCAGGATCCATGGACGCAAAGTGGCACAATACAAAATGGAGAAAAACAAATATCTTGAATTCTCATGGTGAGTTTTCACCACAGAAATTGGCCAAGGCGCTCGATGGAAGTGTTAAAAATGCTGAATAGTTTGAATCCTGTCATCGCAGATGTATGGACCAGAAGAATGGGATGTAAACAGGGGAGCAGAGGCGACATATGGACAGCGTGTTTTGAAGCAATGGTATCCGAGGCTATTGGATATGGTTTCCACAAGGCTGTTTTCATTTCAGACTGAATGTTAACTGCCTAAAGAGGGGTGTAGAAATGCGGTGAGGATAGTCTGCGTAAGGCAACATATGCAAACACGTTCGAACAAAGTTGACAAATGAACGTTTTGAAGAAGTACCCATGGACACGGAAAGTAAACCATTTCTTTCTTTCCCCAGTTGCTTTCAGGCCCGCTGATTTTTTGAACAATTTGGCTTCTGTGAAAATTGACCAGTTTTCTCGCCAGGCCTTCATTTTTCACATCTGCAGATCTCACTAGGGACAGACCCTCTTAGTTGTGAGGAACAAGCCATCCATGTCTCAGGCTGCTGTCAAACTTGTTTTGAAATTCGAATAGTTTATTACAGCATCATGCACAGTGTCTTCTGAAGAGATTATAGAGCGGCGTTCAAAATCCAGGCACATTTTGGTGGTCAAAAGTTCAGGTGAATTAGGGTATTTTACCAGGTGGCAAACATTTGATGTGTTGCTTTTTGGTGAAACTTTGTTTTTACGCTTCTTTACAGGAGACTGCATGCAAGGTTGCTGCTTTATGGCTCTGATTTTTTATGTGCTCAAGGGAAGTGCGCACATAATATAAGTGAAGTCAAAAATCAGGCATGACCTGAATGAAGGGGAGGGGGCGATTAAATGAGTATCTCTTGAAATAAGATTTTATTTTTCATATTTATTGCAGAAATGGTAACCCACCTGCCTTCAAATGTTATTTCTTTATGGGGTTTGCCAGTTTGAAGCTCATCGAAACACATCATGTACATTTTGGTTGACAGTCTGGCCAGGTCAAGCCCACTTCAGGCTAGAGCTGCCTCGGGTACAGGCGACATGGAGCTGTCTTCCTGCCTGGAAGGCGTCGTCCTCAGTTATCCCTGGATGCTCAATCGTGGGCGGGATGTCAGGTACGTCGGCCTCAGCGATTTACGAAACCTTTGAAAAATTCTGCTGCCGCCGTCTCTAAAGTCTGTTTTTTCAGTAAAGTGCCCTGGATACACAAGGAGATGCGCTATTTTGGGTAAATGTTTCGATGCTCACAAAGTGGATGAAGACAGATTGATGGCGGAAATGGCCGTTGATCACTGATATTGATAACCAGAACTGTCCAGAAAATTGTCTCATGGTATTTTGCCAAATCTGCGTTCTGTCCTAAATGCTTTGTAGATGCTGTTTAGGTCGATCACCATGTAAAAATGAAAACCGGTTTGCCAATCAACAGCGTGAGCACACACTCGAACTCGCACAAGGCGAACAAGGGTTTGTCTCTCCGTCGGGGAATTGACCCTCGGTCTCGCCACTATACTAAAGAGCAGAGGCCGGCTGATGCTAACCAAGGGAACTAGTGATATTACAGTTTGCATAGATATTTCCATTTTGAACCAATAGTTACAAAGTTTGCCTGCACAATACAGACAAGTAACTTCCATCGCCTTGAACGGCATGCATCTCCTTTCTTGAATATAGCTAGGTAGCATCAGTCCTTCCCGTTGTCCAGAAGCACAGGTGCTTGTTCCTCGGCCGTTTCCCTCATTTTGTCACTTGCACAGTCTCACAAAGAATTCGCAAGAATTCCAGTCATCCATCTGCTTCAGACGCCTATCTCCTGCAGCCACACTCCCTGCTCTATTTCTATAATCCACACAAACCACTTAGTGAATCATATTCAAAGCTTTGCATGTAAGCAGTAAAGGAAGAGGTCTCTTTCTTCATTTCCACTCAGCAACGTAAGCAAACTTGTCAGAAGCAATGTTTCCAACTCAGCGGCTGTCGCTCTGTGCATTTTCAGTCCTTCTCGGTCCCGCTTCCGGGAAAACGGCTTAGTGCAGCTGCAGGATCCATGGACACCAGCGACACCGTGCAAAATGAAAAAAAAAAATATTATGCGTTTCATGGTTAGCTTTCAGCACAGAAATAAAGCAAGGCACACGATCGAAGTGTTAAAAATCCCAAATATCTTGAAACCAGTCGTTGCAGAAGAGTGGACCAGAAGATGTCGATGAGAACAGGAGAGCAGAGGCTACACTTGGATAGCGTGTGTTGATGCAGTGTATCCGAGACTATTGAATAGGATTTCCACAAGGCCATTTCGGATTGAATGTTAACTGCCTAAAGAGGAGTGCAGAAATGCGGTGATGATAGCCTGCGTACGGCAGCTTATGCAAACATGTTCGAATAAAGTTGACAAACGAAGGTTATGAAGAAGTGCTTCACGGACTCCTAAAGTAAACCATTCCTCTCCTTCTACTGTTGCTTTCAGACCCGCTGATTACTTCCAAACAATTTGGGTTTTGATTAAAATTGACCGGTTTTCTAACCCAGCAGACATTTTTGACATCTGCGCTTCACAATTGGGACAGAACCCTTAGATGGGAGGAAAAATGAGTGCATTACTCTGGCTGCTTCCAAAGCTGAAATCGAAAAGTTTATTTCAACATCAAGCAAACTAAATTCTGAAGAGTATACAGAGTTGCGGTGGAAATCCAAACACATTTTGGCAGTGTGAGCTTCAGTTGAAGTCGAGTGAGTTATCAGACTGCAAAGATTAGATGCTTTGCTCACAGAACCAGGCAATTTTTGGTGAAACTTTGTTTTTACGCATGATTACCTTGGCCGTTAAAGGAGACTGCATGCAAGGTTGCTGCTTTTTTCAGCTTGAATTTTTATGCGCTCCAGGGAAGTGTGCACATGCCATAAGTAATGTACATATTCAGGAATGACTTCAAAGACGGCTGGAGTGCGATAGAATGAGTATCTCTTGAAATAAGATTTTTATTGTCCTTTTTATTGCAGGTAAAGGAAATTTTCGTGCCTTCAAATGTTATTTCTTTACTGAATTTGACTGTTAGGATCTCACCAAAACGCATTGCGTATTTTTCAGTTGGCACTCTAGCCTTCATGAGCCTACTTCAGGATTGAGCAGGATCGGGTACAGGCGACGTGGAGCTGTGACCCTGTCTGGAAGGCGTTGTTATCAGTTATCCCTGGGTGCTCAATCGTGGGTGGGATAAGAAGTACGTCGGTCTGATCAGTTATCGTGAAGTCTGTTCTGACTTGTGCCGCTGTCAATTCAATAACATGTTTTTTCATTTAATAAAGAACTCTGGATAAACATTGGGATGCGTTATTTTCCGCAAACGTTACAACATCTACAAGATGGAGGCAGACAGCACGATGTGGTAAAGGGCCGTTTGCCGACAGGGGATTTTTCCAACATCTTTACACATGATGAATATTAGCAAATCTGCCTTCTGCCCGAAATGATGTCGATGTGCCATTTAGGTCGATATTCAATGGGAAATGAACATTTTAACATTCAAAAGAATATATAAAAAGAAATGAGAAAATAATACTTCTGTGTCACTTTGTTTCTGGTAAAATAATGTTCGCACGAAGATTTTCTAAAACTTCGATTTTCTTGATCGCTTTAGAATTGATTAAAATTCGATTGATGAGTGGGATTGGTTCCTGTTCCGGCAGAGGGGAGGTGTATTACAACAACACCTGGGGATCAGTCTGTGATGATAGTTGGGACATGCTTGATGCAAAGTTGCCTGTAAGGAACTGGGGTGCGGAGCTCATTTTGGAAATGCTCATTTTGGAGCTGCAACAAGTTCATTCGGGTTGGATGAAATCAATTGCAAAGGAACAGAGTCTCAATTAGCCCAGTGTCAATCGAATTCAATCAGAAAACGTAAATGTAGCCCTGGTGAGACGGCCATTGTTGTATGTTCAGGTAAAGATATTGCCTTTATTTTTAATTGATGTTTAACAAACGTACAATTCCTGATTTGAAGTAGCTCATTAAAGTTTAGTACAATTTTGCACCATTAGCTAGTGTGAAAGCAGAATCGCCTGAACTTATGCTGGAACCAAACTTGGAGGTCCTGAGATATAAATCGGCGAAATGGGATCGGTTTCAACACTAACCGGGACCCGAGACGGGATCGAAATTACAAAAAATACTTATTAGCTGTAATGAATCTGTAATTCCATGAACCTATGACTTGCGATGCATCATTTGCACTTGCGATCGGGTTAGTCAGCACAAACCTCCAAATAATGCATGGGCATGAATCAAAAAAGAATGAAAATTCATATTAAGGGTGTACTGAGTTGCCAATATTGTCCTCACATTGTACGATCAACCCATAAGGACTTACACAATATTCAGATGCACTGAGGCCCATTAGGACTGAATATCGTATTTGGCGCGCTAATACACGCAGATGAATGCACGCCTGATATCCATTTCACTCGAAGGAAATTTCTGATTTCACATTGCACAGAACAACCGTTATCCGGGAGTATCCACGGAAAATGATATCCTCGTGAAGCAGTAACCTAGCCATGGGGAAAACGAGTCATGTGAAAGCAGGAGGTGGGAAATTTCACCCCGAATTTTCAGCTGTGTGTGGATTGTCCGCTGAAAGACTGTGATGTTTTAAACACAGAAGGACTTTTGAACAACTATCATAACCGATGTTTTCAACTGGTACATTAGGGATGCAGCTCTGAATTCAAGAATAAGACCACCAAGCTTTCAGAGATTATTTACATCAAACTAAATTATACATTTCCTAATTTAACAACAAATTAAACAGGTGCGCATGTCTACAATTACGAGTTTAATCACTGTTAAACAAATCCGCTAATTAATCACTCCCAGGTAAATCTTTACCAAGGCAACAGTAAGAAAACCCATAGGCCTTAAACATACTGCAGACAAAGCACATTTCAAACTTCCGTATTCAAAATGAGGCTCCTTGCAATTTGGTACCTTTACAGAACTGGTCCTAGGCTTTCAGGCTTGGCAGGAAATAATTGTTTCTCCCTGTCATGTTGAAACTCATTGCGGTTTGTGCAGGCCAAGATTTTTTTTAACATTAAAAAGAATACATGAAAGCACAGGAGACAATGATATTGTTGTCTCACTTTGTTTATGGTGAAGTACCTTTCCAATGAAGATTTTCTTAATCATCTGTTTTCATGCTTGCTTTAGAATTGATTAAAATTCGATTGATGGATAGGATTGGTTTCTGTTCCGGCAGAGTGGAATTACCTTACAAGAACACCTGGGGCTCAGTCTGTGATAATTGTTGGGACATGCTTTGCAAAGGTTGCTTGTAAGGAATTGCGTTACGGACCCGCGAAATCAGCCCGTGGAAATACTCATTTTGGAGCTGCAACGAATTCCATCCGGTTGGATGAACTCGACTGCAATGGAATAGGGTCTGAATTATCCCAGTGTCCATCCAATTCAATCGGAGTACCTAATTGCAACCCTAGCGAGGCTGCTTCCGTTGTATGTTCAGGTAAAGATGTTGCCTTCAATTTTAGCAGTAGTTTAAAAGAACGTACCAGTCCTGATTTGAATTAACTCATTGAAGTTATGTAGAGTTGTGCACCATTAGCTAGTGTGAGAGCAGAATCGCGTGAACTTATGCTGAAATTAAACTTGGAGCTCCAGAGAGATAAGTCGGCGAAATGGAATCAGTTTTAACACTAAGCGAAGACTCGACACTCCCCATTGGCCACAGTATTAATGAGGCTTTCGTCTCTTAACACTTACAGAAAGTTTTTTGGTATGTTTGACAGGATTAGAATTAACATGCTAGACAACGTTAGGAATGTAATATCCTGCGCGTCAGTTTTTGTTTTACTGTATAATTCCACGCCTTGCAAACATATTTCCATGTTAACGGTTGATTGCAATGTTTGTTTTTTCTCATCAGTTTCTGCTCCTTTTTCGTTGTTCGCAATTATTTTGGCCTAGATTAATGCTTTAATTCATATTTTTCCTGAAGTCACCTTTGACAAATGTTTGTTTGAGCAGGCGATAGACCACTACTGCTGTCGACCAGAGAAGCAAGTAAAAATGTGGACGTGGCTAAAACATGCATGTGAAGGATTATTTATTAGCACTTTCACAGGCAATGAACGTGTGTGCTCCTTTCTCTATCTACGTTTTCTCAGCATGAATGTTTGATTTATTTTGAATGAGTTTCACGACTCACCAGCGCTCTAATTTCAAACCCCATTCTTACCGAGCTGCGACAAATGTGAAAAAATTGACCAAATCTTTAGATTACCCAATTCTAACTAACTCTTCATTTTAGGTCAACCAACTATGAGCACCAGGTTTGTGAACATAATACATGAATGAAAATTTCTTCAAAGAAAAATCTTGTTCTCGTTGACCAGTGGCAGAAGAAGGAAATATGAGCTGCCAATTTATAACTGTTCAACCTAAAACCTACCTCCTTATAAATCCCTATACACACACGTACATGACATCTAAGACACACAAAAAAAACATGGGATTTAAAGGTGGAATAAAACATCCAGTCTATAAAGTAAATGCGGTGTAGGTACCTCCAGAGTGCTGATTGGAAAAGGCATTCAGGATTTTGGCCCTGATACATTGATCGAAAGCCAACATATTTCCACGCCAACTTAACAGGTAAATGCTGCGGATGCTGGAAATCTGAAAAAAAAACTACAATTGCTGGAAAATCTCAGCAGGTCTGACAGTGCCTGTGGAAAGGAAGACAAAATTAACGTTCGGAGTAATTGTGAAGAAGAGTCATAAGGACTCAAAACGTTAGTGCTGCCTTTATTTGCAACCGAGGCTGATGAAGGGCTTGGAGGGGAAGTTACCCATGCTGGTGACCTCATCCATCTGCTGCCCTTGCCCTTCCCCATATCAGTGGTCGTGTGTTTGGAGGGTGCTGCTAAGAATACCAGGTGAAATTCCTGTGCTGCACCATGTTGATGATGCACACAGCTACAAAAGTACGTGGGTGGCGGAGGCAGTGAAGGTTTGTTGTTTTTTGCTAATCAAGTGTATTGTATTGTCCTAGATTCTGGTAATCTTTTTGAATGTTCTGGGAGCTGCACTGATTCAGGAAAGAGAAGTGTGTTTCATTGCACTTCTAATTTGTTTTCTTGTGGATTTTGGACAGTTTGGGGAGCTAGGAAGTGAATTAATCGTTGCCTAGCATCTTATTTGTTCATGGAGTAATTGTATTTTTATGGCTGGTCCAGTTCAGTTTCTAGGCAGTTTCAAACCCCAGGATGATGATAGTAGTGGACTCAGGGATGAGAGTGTAATTGAATGTCTATGGGAGATGGCGTGATCCTCTCTTCTTGAAGATTATCGTCACCTGACACTTCTTTGGTGCGAACATTAATTACCACTAGCCGGCCCAGCCTAGACAGTTTCCTGCTCTCGCTCCATTTGGATATGAACTGTTTTATTATCTAAAAATCGCGCGTGAATAGCGCTAAACATTGTGGCGTCATGAGCAAACATCCCCACTTCTGACTTCATGATGGAAGGACGGTCATGGATGAAGAACCTGAAGGTGGGTGGGCCGAGGACACGACCAGAGGAACTCCTGCAGCGGTCTCCCGGAGCTGAGATAATTGAACTCCAAGAATAAAAGCCAACTTCTTTTATATACAGGGTATGACTCCAACCAGCGGAGGTATTGGCTCAAATTGTGTTTAAGCACCTTTTTGCCGCTCTCTGCCAAATACCGCCTTTATGCCAAAGCCAATCACTCTCATCTCACGTTGTCCATGTTTGAAGCAAGGCTGTAATGTGGTCATAGCTGCGTCCAGCTGGTACAAGCGAAACCAAACGCCAGTGAGCAGGTTATTGCTAAGCAAGTTTCGCTTGAGAGCACTGTTGATAATCTCGTCCATTACTTTGTTCATGTTTGAGAGTAAAGTGAAAGGCTGGTAATTGCTTGGGTTGGGTTCATCCTGCTGTCTGTGCACTTGACATTCCTCGACAATTTTACACATAGTTGGCTAGATGCCAGCATTGTAACCATATTGGAACAGCTTGGCTACACGAAGGACAGGCTCTGGAGCACAAGTCTTCAATAAAAATGTCACTGACACGTCTCTTCCCTTACTTGACCTATTTGTCTCAATATATAATGATGGGTTGCGCAGTAACATTCAACACAAGCCAACCGACTCCCACAGCTACCTCGGATACAGCTCCTCATACCCCACTTCCTGTTAAGACTTCATTCCATTATGTCAGTTCCTTAGCCTCCGCTGCATCTGTTCTGATGGTGCCACTTTCAAGCACAGCTCCTCTAATATGTCTTCCTTCTTCTTTACCGATGTTTTCCACCCACGGTGGTTGACAGGGCGCTCAAACGTGTCCGGTCCATCTCCCGTGCATACGCCCTCACCTTCCTCTCCCTCCCAGGACCATGATAGGGTCCCCCATGACCTCATTCATCACCCCACCAGCCTTTGCTTATAAATGATCATTCTCCTACATTTCTGCCAACTCGCCCATGATTACACCACCAAACAAACCAGCACGTCACGCACCCTCGTGGCATTCCACAGGGATCATTCCCTCCGGACAGCCTGCTCCATTCTTATATCATTGCCTACAACTCAACCCCTTCCCACGGCACCTTCACATGCAACCATAGAATTTGTGACATCAGACCCTTAACTTCACCCCTCCTCACTGTCCAAGGGCCCAAACACTCTTTTCAAGTGAAGCAGCATTTCACTTGTCCTTCTCTCAATTTTGCCTACTGCATTCGCTGCTCCCAATGCAGTCACCTCTACATTGGAGAGACTAAAATTAGACTAGTTGTCCGCTTTGCTGTAAAAATTCAGGCTGACTGCAAGCAGGACTCAGGCCTTCCTGTCACTTACCAGTTCAACACGACACCCGGCTGTCATGGCCTCATCTCCGTCCTTTGCCTGTTGAAAATTTCAGGTGAAGCCCAACGCAAACTGGAGGAAGAAGATCTCATCTTCCGACTAGGCACTTAACAGCCTTCCAGAATGAAAATGAGTTCATCATCTTTAGATCACGAACTCTCTGTTCCATCCCCACCCCCTTTCAGATCCCCTTTTTTCCAATAATTTGTAATGTTTTAAATATATTTTTATTTTGTCAACTATTTCCATCATTATTTAATTTACTTCAATTCAATGCTCTTTCTCGAGCTTTCAAATCCATTATGATTCCTTGCTGCCAGTCCCCAACCAATTCCCCTTTATGTAAATTGGTCAACCTGCTTTCTACCCTTAATGTCGCGATTAGCACATTCCTTAGCTAATAATGCCACCCTCCATACCCCTTTGTCATTTTGTCTATGACATATTTGTTCATCTCTTTTTCGCCTCCACTGACCCTCTATCCAGCTGTACCTGCCCCAGCCTCATCAACCAACTTGAATTTCACCTCATTTCTATATTTTCTTAGTTCTGATGAAGAGTCAAACGGACTCGAAGTGTTAACGGCGATCCTCTCCGCAGATGCAATCTGACCTGCTGAGTTTTTCCAGATATTTTTGCTTTTGTTACAGCTTTCCAGCATCCACAGTATGTTATTTTGATCTTCAATATTATTGTTAGAATATTTTCAGAGGTCATAGCTTTTTCAGTGTCCAGTGCCTTTAGCTATTTCTTGATATCAAGTGAAGTGAATCGAATTGTCTGAAGACCTACATCTGTGTAGCTGGGACCTCTAGAGTAGGACAAGCTCGATCATACACTTGCCACTTCTGGCCGAAGATTTTAACACATTGCGCTGCCTTGTCTTTTGCACTTGATGCGCTGTGTTTCTCAATCATTGAGGATGGTGATATTGCTGTAAAGGCCGCCTCCAATGATTTGTTAAATTTTCCATATTAATTCTCGATTGCATGTGGCAGCACTGCAGAGCTTTGAACTGATCCGATGACCAAAGGATTGCCTAGCTCTCTCAATCGCTTGCTGATGATGCTATTTGACACACAGTTAGGGCTGGGTTGACCAGGTTGACACATTAATTACCCGTATATCTGGTGCTGATCCTGCACTCCTCACTGAACTACGGTTGATCGCTTGGCTTGATGGCAATCATGGAGTGTGGTATATGAACTTTCATGAGGCTATGGATTGTGTTCGAGTACAATTCTGCTGCTGGTAGCTGATAGCGCCTCATCGATGTCCATACTAACTGGCTAGAACAATTCGAAATGTGTACCATTAAACACGGTGAGAGTGCCAGAAAACACGATGGAGGGTGATGTGGTATCTTTGATGAACGGACCAAAGGAGTCTCAGGTATAGGTTACGATCATCTTTACGAGCAATTGCAAAGAGAGCTTCTTCCCAGTACGGCTTGAGACAGTACTCTGCAATGCTACAATTGACCATTTTTACATTATTTGTCACATACAAGAACGCCCTCCAAATTCCGATATCGTGAACATATATTTCTTACATGAAACAGTCATATCTCTGGTAATAAATGGTACAAAGGTACATGCGTCATCTGCCCCTACTTTCACCCTGGCGATCTTTCCCCTAGCTCCACTATCAGCATCTGTTCTTCCCTTATCACTACAAGCAAACCCAATCTTGGTTGTTTTTGCAAAGTAAGGCTCCAGTCTGGTTCCCTGAACACCTAATCTATCACAGTTGCATTCTTCCTTATCGAGTATAGCTTTGCTGGTAATCACAAGGCCTGAGAGTGTGCAAGGTTCAAGTCTACCTGTATCCATCCTGACCTTTAAATGTTAATTGCAGGCTTTGCATGCATGGTAGTTTAAGTAATCCCAGAGACTTTCAATAGATTCTTACTGCATCCCTATACTTATCACTATATCCTTATATTTCTAATGCATCGTTATATTTCCACCTTAACAGTCCCCCCTTTAGGTCGTTGGCGTAGCCCAAGGCAGCCATATACAGTGGGGTTGTCCATCCCCCTACTCTTTAACATACCACCGCCCATCGATACTGACAAGTAAAGGGGTTCAAATTGTACTGGTCACACCATCTGTATCATCTGGTCCTTTATTCCGTACCTCTGGCTTATCACATTCCTGCTCCACCTAGTCAAACTCCAAACACCACCTTTTTTGTGACCTCCGGTGTGTTATATTCAATATGTTAGATAAACAATTAATATTAGCTAAAGCATGGCTAGAACATGAGAGATAATCCGAATCAAGGGGTGTATCTGTACTTTTGAGCCTCAATTCTACCAATCCTCCCACCATCTGGAAGCATCTATTTGCTCAATACCCGTCTGTAAGTATCAAATTAGTTGCTGCAGTGTATATCTGCTGATTCTGTCTTCAAATCGTGGTTAGATGCTCTGGTAATAGGGGAATTTCATAGGAGAACAGGTCTGATACTGTGTCAGGTTATCTTTAATGCTTTCCACGACCTGAATAATATTTGTTCCTCTCTTGTATATTTCAATCAGTTCCTCCATCCCCACACTTGCTGGGTTTAGACAAGCCGAATGATTGTGGATGGGGCATATCTGTTTTCCCCAATATGGATTATTTCCTGCTATGTGGTGATACAGTATCTCCATACTGCTTAACTGGAAAATGATTCTTAAATCATATGACTAATACATAAAAAATAGAGAGAGTAACCCAATGTGCAAATTGTGGAAAAACTTAATTAATCCATTCCAGAGACAGTAACCCAGTGTGAAATAGAGGGTGATATCATTAAAATCATTAGAGAAATACAGGGAGAGAGAGAGAGAGAGGAGAACCCATTATGTTAATAAACGGGGGCAACGAAATTCCTAAACCAGCGAGAGACTTGGACCAAACCATTGTGCAAATGCCCGAGGAATGTAAATTATCATTTAGAGAGAGAGAGATAGAGAGCAAACCTTTTTCAAAATTAAGGACGAATGTAATAATTAAATCACCGAGCAGAGAGAGAGATCAAACCAGTTTGACAATAGAGGAGGAGTGTTATTAATAAATTCCAGAGAGAGGGAAACCAGCAGAAAAAGAGAGGAGGGGTGTAATTAATACATTAGAGAGAGAGAGCAACACAGTGCGTCAATGGAGATTGGATTTTTAAATTTCTTTTATCCTCTATTTGCACACTGGTTTCTCTCCCTCCCTCTCTATTTTATTAATACCATTCCGCCTCGATTTGCACATTAGCAGCAGCATATGCATGGTGCAGCGGAGGTTTACCAGAATGCTGCCTGGTCTTGACGTTATTAGCTAAGATGTGAGGTTGGAAAACCTCGGTTTGATCTCGCTAGAGCAACGGAGATTGAGGGGCGAGTTGATAGAAGATTACAAAATTATGAGTGGCATGGACAGAGTAGATAGTCAGAACCGTCGTCCCTGGGTCGAAGATTCAATTACTACGGGGCATAGATTCAAGGTGTGAGGAGAAAACTATAGAGAAGATGTGAAGGGCAAGTTTTTTACTCAGAGGGCAGTGAGTGTCTAGAATTCGCTGCCAGAGGACGTGGTGGAAGCTCGTATGATAGTCGTGTTTATGAAGCAGCTTGACAAACACAGGTAGGTTGCGAATATAGGAATACGAGCTCTGGAAGTGCAAAATATTATTGTTTGACAGGAAAAATGATCAGCGCAGGCTTGGCGGGCCAAAGGACCTGTCAAAGTGCTGTACTTTTGTTTGTTCTTTGTTCTTTGTATTTAATTAATAAATAACAGAGACAGCACCCAGTATGCAAAAAATTAGGAATAGGTTAATAAATTAGAGAGAGAGAGGCAGCAGCAAAGTAAGCAATGAGAGGGGGAATGTAATTTTTGAATTAGAGCGCGTGAGACAGAGGGCCTCATAATGTGCACGCCTAGAAGGAATACAATTAATAAATAAGAAAGAGAGAAAGAGATCAACTCTATGCACAAGCAGAGGTGGAAAAGAATCAATAAATTACGGAGAGAGAAAGAGAGCAACCTTCTGTGCAAATAGAGGAGGAAGGAAGTTCATAAATTAAAGGGAGAGAGAGAGCAAAAGAGTTTGCAAATAGAGGAGAAGCAAAATTTATAAATGCGAGAAGGAGAGAGCAATACCGTGTTCAAAAAGAGGAGGAAAGTGATTAATAATTTTTTGAGAGAGAAAGAAACCCAATGTCCAATCAGAGAAGCAAATAAATTAATAAATTCGAAAGAGAGCAATCTAGTTTGCAAAGTGATGGAAATAATTATTAATTTAAAGACAAAGAGAACAACCAAGAGTAAAGGAGTAATGTAAATTGTTAATGAGCTGGAGAAGGGTAGAGAGAGCATCACAGTGTGCCAAAAGGGAATGAATGCAATTAATAAATTAGAGAGAGAGAGAAAGGCCCACTGTTCAAATACAGGAATGCAATTTATAATTTGGAGTGAGCTACCTAGTGTTCAAATGGAAGAGGAATGCGATTAATGGAATGGAGGGTAACCAGTGTGCTAATAGAGGAGGAATGTGATTAGTAAATTAGAGAGAGGGCAACACACTGTGCAAACAGTGGAGGAATGCAATTTATTATTTTGAGGGAGAAAGCAATCCAGTAAGCAAATAGATGAGGAATACAATTAATAGATTTGAGAGAGAGAGAGAGAGAGAGAGAGAGAGAGAAAATCCGAGTGCAAATGGAAAGCAGGTTAATTTGTAAATTAGAGAAGACAGCAAGCCTGTGTGCTAATAGAGGAGGAATGCATTTTATAAATTTGAGAGAGAGATAGCAAACCGGTGTACAAATAGAAGAGGAATCCTATTAGCTGGTTGGAGAGAGGTCAACCCATTGTGCAAATAGCGGAGGAATGTGAGCAAAAAATGAAGGAGAGAGAAGGAGGGAGAGAGCAAACCAGTGTGAAAACGGAGGAGGAAAGTAATTTATAAATGTGAGAGACAGCAGCCCAGTGTGCAAATAGAGACGGGATGCAATTAATAAATTACAGAGAGAACAATCCAGCGTGAAAATAGAGGGGGGATGCAATTAGGAAATTAGAGAGAAAACAACCCAGCGTGCAAATAGAGGGGGATTGTAATTAATAAATTAGAGAGAGAACAACCCAGTTTGCCAATAGAGGGGGGATGCAATTAATAAATTACAGAGAGAACAAACCAGCATGAAAAGAGAAGGGGATTGCAATTAATAAATTAGAAAGAGAACAACATGGTGTGCAAATAGAGGATGATTGTAATTTTAAAAAATTGAGAGAGAGAGAAAGAGAGAGAGAGAGAGCAACCATGTTTGCAAGCAGAAGAAGTTTGTAATTCATAAATTAGAGAGTCAGCTAGACAGTGTGCAATTAGAGGTGGGGCGTGATTAATAAATTAGAGAGAGCAAGGCAGGAACCCAGTATGAAAAGAGAGGAGCCATGTATTTTATGAATTTGATAAAGAGAGAGACCGCTGATCATTGTGCAAATGGAAGAGAACTACTATTAAAAAATTAGTTAGCGAGGGATAGAGCACACCAGTGTGCATATAGAGAAGGAATGTAATTTATAAGTTTGAGAGAGAGAAAGTGAGAGAGGGAGCCAGCCTTTTTCAAAATAGAGCAGGAATGCCTATAATAAATTAGCGAGTGAGATGGAGCAAGCCAGTGTGCAACGGAGGAATAATGTATTTATAAACTTGAGAGAGAGAGAGAGATCAAACCAATGTGCAAATGGAAGAGGAATCCAAATAGCGGACTAGATAGAGGGCAAAATATTGTGCAAATAGGGGAGAATGCGATTACTAAATTAGATAGAGATAGAGAACAACCCAGTGTGAAAATGGAGGAAGAATATAATTTATCAATTGGAAAGAGAGCAAACAAGTGTGCAAATAGAGGGGGAATGCAATTAATAATTTAGAAATAGAACAACACGGTGTGTAAATGGAGGAGGATTGTGAATAAAAAAGTAGACAGAGAAATATGTGCAAAAAGGGGAGAACTGTAATTAACAAATTAGAGAGAGGAACACAGTGTGCAATTAAAGTCGCAATGTGATTCATAAATTAGAGAGAAAACGAGAGAACAACAACCCACTGTGCAAAGACAGAAGCAATGTAAATTTTCAATTAGAGAGGAGCAGTGTCCTAATAGAAGAGAAATACAATTAATAAATTAGATAGAGAGAGAGCAAATCAATGTGCAAATAGAGGAATGTAATTTAAAAATCTGGGAGAGAGAGAGAGAAAAAAAAAGTGTGCAAATAGAAAAGTAATACAAATAATTAGTGAGAGAGATAGAGGGGTTAAGCCCGTGTGCAAATACACACGGAATGCAATTAATAACTACGAGTGAGAGAGAAGCCCAGTGTGCAAAGAGAGGAGGAATATTATTAATATATGACGGACAGAGAATGAGGGAACCCAGTGTGCAAATGTAGGAAGAATTCAATTAATAGAGAGAGATTGAGAGCAAACATGTTCCCAACGAGAGGACGAATGCAGTTGAGCAATTAGGAAGAAAAGCAAAGAAGAACAGGTCGCAAATAGAAGAAGAATATAATTAACAAATGAAAGAGAGAGCAACCCAATCTGCAAATGGAAGTTGGAAGCAATTATATAATTGGAGAGAGAGAGAGAGAGAGCAACCCAGTGTACAAATAGAATGGTAATACAAGTAATACATTAGAGAGTGAGGGAGGGATGCCGTGTGCAAATTAAGGACTAATCCAGTTAAACAAATACAGTTGGAGAGAGCGCAATGCAGCGTTCAAGTAGATAACGAATGCATTTCATAACATGGTGTGATTGAGGTCAATGTGCAACTAGAGGAGAAATGCTTTTAATACAAATCCCTGGCTTTTCAATATGGCTTTCTGAAGTCATCACTGGACAGTACTGAGGGAGCACTGCACTGTCACCTGGTGGCTGCTGAGGCGGTGTTGCAATGTCAGAGGGTCAGTAATGAGGGAGTGCTGCACCGTCGGAGGGTCAGTACTGAGCGAGTGCCGCAATGTCGGAGTCTCAGTACTGAAGGCGTGCTGTCATGACACATGATGAAAGCTGAGCGAGTTCTGTTACTCCATTGTCATAGCTGAGGCGGGATCTTTTGATCCATTGTCAGAGCCTTGGCTGCGCCCGATGTTCTTTTCTCAGAGCAGGGACGGGACATGATCCTCTTTTGCCGCTGTGGGGGCGGGGCCTGTTCCTTCATTGTCAAAGCGGAGGCGGGGCCTGTTTATCCACTGCCTGAGCGCGGCCTGTGCCTGTTACCCCATTGTCAGCCACGGATCAGGGCCTGTTTATCCATTCCCCGTTCGAGTCCAATGCCTGTTACTCCATTGTCAGAGTGGAGTCGAGGTCTTTTGCTCTTTTGCTACTGCGGGGGCGGGGCCTGTTGCTCTTTCGCCGCTGCGTGGGCGGGGCCTATTCCTTCATTGCGAGCGCGGAGGTGGGGCCTGTTGCTCTTTTGCCACTGCGGGTGCAGGGCCTGATGCTCTTTTGACAGATCGGGGGCGGGACCCATTGCTACATTGTCAGAAGGGAGGGAGGCAGGGCCACTTGCTCCATTGGCAGAGCGGGAGCGGGGACTGTTACTTCATTGACATAGCGGGGGCGGCGTCAATTAATCCACTGTCAGAGCTGGGGCTGACCTCGATGGTCTTTGGACAGAACAGGGGTGGGGCTTGATGCTCATTTGTCAGAGCAGGAGCGGGACATTTTGATCCAATGAGGGAGCTTGGGCGAGGCCTGTTACTCCATTGTCAGGGTGGGGGATGGTTCTTTTGCTCCATTGCCATTCTCGAGGCTGGGCCTGTTGCTCCATTTTCGAAGCGGAGGCGGGGCCTTTACCTGGATTATCAGAGTGGAGGCATAGCCTGTTATTGCGTTGTCAGAGAGTGCGTGTTGCCTGATATTTCATTGTCAGAGCAGAGGTGGGGTTTGTTGATGCATTGTGAAGTCTGTCGTGGGGCAATTTGTTCCATTGCCAGAGTGCAGGCTGGGCCTGTTGATCTTCTGCCAGTGCGGGGGTGGGGACTCATGCTCTTTTGACAGAGCTGGGGCGGAACCTATTGCTGAATTCTGAGTGGGGAGGCAGAGCCTGTTCCTTCATTGTCAGCCCGGGAGCAGGAACTGTTCCTTTACTGTCAGAGCAGAGGCGGGTCCAACTGAACAATTGCCAGATTGGTGGCAGTGCCTGATACCCCAATGTCAGAGCGGAGGCGTGGCCTGTTGATCAATTATCAGAGCGGGGTTTGTGGCTGTTACTCCATTGTCAGAGTCAGGGCGTGGCCTGTTGATCAATTGAAAGAGCAGAGGCGTGGCCAGTTATTCCATTGTCACAGCGGAGGAGAGGCCTGTTGATCAATTGTCTGAGCAGAGGCATGGCCTGTTACTTCATTGTCAGAGAGGGGGCTGGGTTGTTCCTCCATTGTCAGATCGGAGGCAGGGCCTGTTGCTCCATTGTCAGAGAGTGAGAGGAGTCTGTTTTCTGCATTGTCATAGCGGAGGTGGCATCTATTGATTCATTGTCAGAGCCGAGGCTGCGCCCGATGCTCTTTTGTAAGAACAGGCGTGGGGCCTCATGCTCTTTTTACAGAGCTGGGGCGGGACCTGTTGCTATATTGTCAGAGAGGAGGCAGGGCCTGTTGCTCCAGGTACAGAGCAGGAGCAGGGACTGTTATTCCATTGCCATAGCAGATGCGGGATCCAATGATCCATTTTGAGAGCGATGCAGTGCCTTTTCCTCCATTCACAGCGCGGGGGCGGGTCCTGTTGCTCCATTGTCAGACCTGAGGCTGGGCCAGCTGCTCCCTGCTCGGAGCGTACTCGGTGCCTATTCCTTCTTCTCATAGCGGAGGTGGGGCCTGTTGCTCCTTTGACAGAGCAGGGGAGGTTTCTGTTGCTACATTTTCAGAGAGGAGGTGGGGCCTGTTGATTACTTGTCAGAGCGGGGGCTTTGCCTGTTACTCCATTTTCAGAGCGGAAGGGATGCTTGTTACTCCATTGTCAGGGAGGAGGCAGGTCCTGTTGCTCCGTTGTCAGAGAAGGAGTGGGGTCTGTTAGTCCATTGTCATACTTTATGTTGACCGATAGTCAGAACCGGGGCTGCGCCCACTGCTCTTTCATCAGAGCCACGGCGGAACATGTTTATCCACCGAGAGCGCTTGAGCGAGGCCTGTTGCTCCATTGTCAGAGGCAGAGCAGAGCTTTTTCCTCCATTGTCAGAGCAGCGCAAGAGCCTGTTGCTCCTTTGTCAGATCCGATGCTGGGCCAGGTGCTCCATGGTCGGAGCGGAGGTGGGGCCTGTTCTCAGAGCAGAGCTGCGGCCTTTTGATCCATTTTCGAAACTGCAGCGGGTCCTGTTGCTCCATTGTTGAACCGGAGCCATGGCCTGTTCCTAGATTTTCAGAGGGGAGGCATGATCTTCTACTTTGTTGTCAGAGAGGGGGTGTTGCCTAATACTACACTGTCAGAGTGGAGGCGGAGCCTGTTGATGCATTCGCCAAGCTGGCGCGGTGAGTTTTGCAAAAATTGTCAGAGTGGAGGAGGGGCCTGGTGATGTTTTGCCAGTTCGGGGGCGGGTCTGATGCCCTTTTGACAGAGCTGAGGTGGGACCTGTGGCCACAATATTAGAGTGGAGGCGGGGCCTGTTCCTTCATTGTCAGAGCGGAGCCGGGACCTGCTAATCAATTGTCAGAGTGCGGGCCGTGCCTGTTACTCCATCTGTGATTGGATAAGGCAACTGTGAGTCGGACAGTGCAAAGTTTCCGTTAAGGATTGTGGATGATGATCGTTCTTTCATAAATTTCGATTAGTTATTTGAGATGACAGTCACATCTCTGTAGCTCTGCTTTGTCCATACAGGAGTTCCTGAATAAAAGAGGCCATTGCATTTACCGCGCGGAACTCTCTGATTGTTGAGGGGTACTCTCAGTCACAAGGTGATGCTGCCTGATTGGATGAAATCTCTGTCTTTCCCCAGTCGGAGGTTGATCATTTACAGAGGTCGCTGTTAATTAACAAGAATGTTTCCCTGTTTGGTGAATGCAGCTGTCTGCCAGGCTGCTATCTTGCCGATTGGCTGAAATGATATACGTCACCTGGTTGGTTTACCAGCTTGGCTGATATGTTATCATTCACGAGGTGAGATCACAAATTGGCAGCTGTGGGTGAACTGTTGAATTGGCTAATTTGTCGATGCAACAGCCAATCACCAAGTAGATCTCAATGATTTGTGTGGGCAGCAGTGAATCAACAGAAGTTGATTCCTGATTGGCAGATGCAGCTGTCATTCATCGAATTCGCCTCTCTGATGAGAATAGATCCTGGACAGATGGAATTTTAGTTTCCCTCTCCCAGCCTTCATCTCTTAGCCAATGTCTCTCTGCTATTTGCCGGTCATGAATTGGGAGTTCCATTACTGGACTGGAGACATTGGGAGCGACCTCTGGACTTTTTTATCAGCTCCTCTGTACATTCATTAATTGTATAATTGATGGTACCGGATAATTCACAGCACTCTTGATCTGCTCTCAGAATTTTGACAGAGTCACCACATAAATTAATGTGTTTGTGCAGCAATTTAAATTACGCAGCATCCATCCAACGTATTGAAAAACTATCTCAGGTTGGCTTGTAAAAACAAGTCCACTAATTTTAGAATACAAGAATAATTTAACAGTCAGCAACCACAGGAGAATGAAGCTGTCGGGTATCGTGAAGAGTAAAATCACAGACGTCCTTCTGTTCTCCATCTCTGGGTCACTGCGCTTCTCTCCCTTACTCTCACCCCTCAGCACCTTACGGGCTCGACAGCTCACTAAAATCCGTCCGACGGTCAGTGTGTTGAGCAACAGAATTAATGTGATTGGGAGCAATGGGATAAAACGTTATCAAGCCAGGTACATGCCAGCCATCCGTTTTCAGTTACAGTGTTTACCTTTGTAATGCATAATAAAGACACATTGTTGATTATCAGTTCATGGTCAAATGTAAAGTACCTGGGGATGTTCTTTAAATAGAACAGAACACAGATTATTGCTGCAAACACCGCCGCAGTTTTCCGGGTGCAATATTTTGTTTTCAGCTTCTGGCAACAGATGGTCACAAATCAATCAAAGAAGAAAGCGACGGTAAACCAGACAGAACAGTCTCTGGCCGCACCCATCAGAATAGCTTGAACACTACACACAGGGGTGATGCTCATGTAGCGTACTGAAAAATAATAAAATTTGATGTGTTTCATTATGACGTCAGTGATAATGAGCAGAAGATTTGCCGTTCCTATAGCCACCAGGTATCGAGTGGTGAAGGTAGTGATGCCACACTTACCCCGGTACAGGATGCCCATCCCCAGTAATGCAACTGGAGTAGAGAGAAGGAGAAACTGATAAAACTTTCTGTTCAAATATTCCCTGTGGCTCAATCACATGGTGAAGAAAGTTTTTCAGCCACAAAACTGCGTGTGGTGGGGAGGGTGATGACTGATAGTTGTGAAGGTTAAAATTACCGGATGTGAAGTAGGCAATGTAACACCAGTATTTATGACGGGAGGCAGAAATAAACCTTCAGTGTTTGAATTCAGTACTCGGGAAATTGTTTGAAACTATTATAAAGGGTTCGATTACAGGTTATGTAGGAAATTATCTGATTTGGCAGGTTCAAAGTCAACTGATCAAAGCGAGGTCACTTCTGACAAATCTATTGAAGCTTATTAAGGATGCGCTTTGCAGCATAGATAGGGAGAACAAGTGGATATGTTCCCCGTCCTTTTATTTCTGTGTCCGGTTCCAGATCAGTCTCTCTGCCTCTATATCTATCAGTACATCCTCTCTCTCTCGTAATCTCTCGCTCTCTGTCTCTGCATCTCCCCCTCTGCCCTGTCTCTCCCTCTTCGTTCACTCACTCTCTATGTCTCGATGATTTTCTCTTGCTCTGTCTCACTCGTTTCTTTTCTTGCAATGTTTATTTTATCCACCTTTCGCGTTCTCATTCTCCATCTTCATTTCAGTTTCCTTCTGTCATGTATTATAAATTTGCACGGAGAGGTAAATATTTCTAATTTTAATACGTTGTATTTTTCTTAAATATTTCGTTCCGAAAAGGAACTGCGCAGTCACCATTCGCTTTCCTATCTTGCACCGTTCAGCAAGGTCTGGAGAATGAGCTGCCACTGAATATAAAGCACCAGTTCCCTCTCTGTCTGTGGGATCAAAGCACAAATAGTCAACTCCTGACTGTCAAAATATACACACAGATAAATATACAGAATCAAATATGTGAACACGTTAGCGAGCCTATTAATGTTTTCTCAGTCATGCAGAGTTAGCGACGCTGGCTAGGACCACTTATTAGATTGATAATAACTAATTGCCCATGGGAACCTGGTGGTCAGCCGGCTTCCTGAAACACTGCAGTCGATATGATTTAGGGACAAATGCAGGGTGGTTGAGGAAGTTTCAGCCATGTACCTATAAATTATTCCTGGTATTCGTTGCTGACTCTATGTTCACCATCGGTAGTTCTTTTATTTTTTTATCGAGGCTCCGTCCACCCCACTAGCCCCTATCTACACTTCACTCCACAGCAATACCTCCCCCAAACACCCTAACTGTCCCCCCACACTGGTGGCTCTTGACCTGCCGAAAAGCTTCCTAATTTCCTCACCAACCCGCACCGCTTTTCAATTCCTCTTACCAGAGCCTCGACCAAAATGGACTTGGGAGAAACGAATCCATTAGACAAAATGGAGGGAAGTGCAGGTGAAATGTTGCTTCCATGGGAAGGATTGTTTTAGCCCTTGGACGCTGAGGAGAGAGTAAGTGAAGGGGCAGGTGTTGCAACTTCTGTGGTTGCATGTGAACGTACCGTGGGAGGGGGCTGAGGTGTAGGGGGTGATGGAGGAGTGGTCCAGGGTATCCCGAAGGGAAATATCCCTGCGGAAGGCTGCCTACTGCATTAATCTACTGCATTTGTTGCTCAAGTGCATGTTTCCTCTGCATTGGAGGGACAAAAGCTGACTGGGTGACCGTTTTTCAGCACACCTTTGGTCTGCCCGCATGCATGACCCGACCTTACTGTCACTTGATATTTCCAAACTCCACCCTGCGCTCATGACCAGATGTCCGTCGTTTGACTGGTGCATTGTTCCAGTGAAGCTCAACGCAAACTGGAGGAACAGCACCTCATCTTTAGACGTGACACTTTACAGCCTTCCAGACTGAATACTGAGTTCAACAATTTAAGGTCCGGAACTCTCTACTCCATCCCCACCCCTTTCCGATCCCAACCATCGCCCCCCCTTCCCCCCCTCTTTTTCCGAATAGTTTATTAAAAAAATTCTTTTCCCACCTATTTCCTTTATTTTTAAACGCATTTTCATCCATTGTTTAATCTCTACCTGTTAGGCTGTTTCGATCCCTTCCCTTCACCCCAGCCCAGCCCCACAAGGGCTACCTGTACCTTGATTGTCCTGATTTCTATCCTTAATTGGCACATTCCTTAGATAATATCACCGCCTTCAACACTTCTTTGTCCTTATGTCGATGTCATCACTTGGCTATCGCCACCTATCACTTGCTCTGTATACAGCTCTACACTGTCCCCCTTATTACCAGCTTATAATTAAACTCTTTTCTATTTTTTATAAGTTCTGCTGAAGAGTCATACGGACTCGAAACGTTAATTATTTTCCTCTCCGCAGATGCTGCCAGACCTGCTGACTTTTTGCAGGTATATTTATTTCATTTTTTGTTTTAAATGGTGACAGTTTCCGGGTGTTTGAACAAAGGTCAGTGTTACAATCTTTCAGAAATGTCAGTTAGAGACTGTCAGTCACCGAATGCTTCAGAAATATGCGCTGTTTAATGCTTCAAGGAGGTCATATTATTTCCAAAAAATATCAATTTTAGATTGTTTAAGAAATAGTAATGGATTGTTTTCCAAAAAATGAGTTATAGTTTATTTGTAAAAAAGTAATGTGGCATTTCTGGAAACGCCATTTAAAGTCTGTAACGAAAATATCAGTTACTTAATTTTTCAAGAAGCCAATTATGCGTTTCTTTTCAAAAATAAGTCTTTGGAAAAAATAGTCAGCAAAAGCTCATGTTTTGGAAATTGCCTTTCATGAATTGTTTCAGAAACATCACTCACGTTGTCTTTCAAAAAATTGAGTTGCACATCATTTAAGAAATGTCAGTTATAGAATATTTTAAAACAATTCACCTAAGGAGTATTTAAAGATATATCAGTTTTAAAATGTTTTTTACATGTCGTAATTTAGATGTTACATGGAATTCCGTTATTAATTGGGACACAAAATGTCATTTTTCGAATGGATCCAGTCGTCTGAGTTTAAAAATTTACTCTTTAGAAGCTCATTATTGTATTGGTTCAAAATTCTGATTGTTGTAGGGATGGACAGGGCACACTAAATTTCGAGCACACAAGCAGATACAGCAATAGGTTGTGAAATTAATTAAAAAAAACATAACTAAATGCACTCTACATGAATACACACAACATTCCCAGCAATGTAGACGAATGACATTGCAAATAGAAGTAAACAGGTATGCTATTTTTCTTTGCCTTTTCGGAGATCTAACTGCAGGTGATCAAGCCTTGGAATTGATTGCTCATGGGTTTTCAACACTTTGCAAGAATGGGCAAAAAATAAGGAAGGTTGGGAAGCGCTGTTAATAAAGGATGAGGTACAATGATGAGTGGATCTTAGATCTTAATATCAAGAAGCAGAAACAGTTTGGGTGCAGCAAAAAAAAGGGGGAGAAGTATGGTGGGAATGGGAGGCACCAAACAGTATTGCTAATGGAGGGAGAGGTATAGAAAAGGAAAATAGTGATGCATGTAACAAAATAATGCAGTAATGATGAGAGACGGCAATATAAGGATTTACTGGGCTGGAACAGTGCTTTGTAGAACTAATTATGGAATGGAGAGTTCACCTCTGGTTTTTGCATTGAGTAATGGCTAATTAATATTCTTGTTAGAAAAGAGCATTAAGAGAGCGTGACAATAATATGATAAAATTCTATATTTGCGTATAAAGTGATGTAATGCAAGCCGGAACAAGGGTCATAAGTCAAACCATTGAGAACTACGAAGGTATAAGCGACAATTTACTGTTGCATATGGGTAATTACGTTAAAATATATGACGGTAGACAAGGAATGGTTTTAAAGATCGATTTAAACAATAAATTACTTGTTTACAAAAACTAAACATTGATTTGAGGTACAGGAAATCACAGCAAGAAACCTAATCCATCCAAGGCAAATAATAGTCCTTATTTATTCTTTTAAATAAAAGGAAGAGGAGCATAACTTTGAGAAATAAGTAATAACCCTAAGCATTGGAAGATATTTAGAATTCGGCAAAGAGGAACGAAAGGCAAAAAAAAAAAAGTGATAAAAAGAGAAAAGCAAGTTTGAAGCTACGTTGTCGAGAACAATGAGCACAATTCAATGGTTGCATAGACAAGGAAAATAATAACCGTGAAAATAGCAGGAAGTGAAAGAAGAATTTATAACGGGGAAAAAGGAAAC
Organism: Isurus oxyrinchus; assembly: GCA_026770705.1. NCBI lineage: Eukaryota > Metazoa > Chordata > Chondrichthyes > Lamniformes > Lamnidae > Isurus > Isurus oxyrinchus. The sequence goes on along the minus strand of JANJGN010000041.1, from coordinate 5,815,564 downwards.
AGAATGGAAAATAGCCATAATTTTTTGTCTCTCTTCATGGAGGAAGGGAGAAATAACAATCTCAGAAATAGGAGACAACAAGGGACTGGTGAGAATGTGAATCTGAAGAAAATAATGTTTCATACTGAAGAAATCAACGGGACTGAAAGTTAACGAAATCCAAGAGTTTTGAAAGAGCTGGTTTTAGATATAATAAATGCATTAAACTTCATCTCGCAAAATTATATGGATGCTGCAATCGCCTCTGTAGATTAGAGAGCAAGAAATATAATGCCAATCGTTTTGGAAGTGGTTTTAATGTGTTTTTATTATTTGGAAGATAAAGAAAAAAATATTAAATTCATCTCCATGAATTTAGTATAAAATCTTATCGCTCACCAAACAATAAATAATTTACTGTATCTGTAGGACTGAAGAGCTATTTGTTAAAAGGAAAACATTCCTTGCCTGACATTTTGGTAGAACCGTTATCAACATGCATTGCTAATTGCTTTAGTATCCATGGAAATGATTTGTATGCCAGTTATTTGAGATACTTTGAATTATTCATAAGAAGATGTGACTTGCATCTACACCTGTAGAATGCAACATTTTCAGGACTGATGAAGTAATAAATAATTTTCCTCAGATTGTAACTCACATGCGAGGTGTACAAAAGTGGTCCGACCTCACAATAACCAGTCGGATTAGGTAATACGGTCTCTTTCTGAGTCATGGACAAAAGTGGGAATAAAGTTAGAAATGCAATTTGTGGACTGAGTTGTAAATTGGCACAGCTTGACAATTGTGTCAGTGGTGTCATGGTTTGGAGATACAACTAAACTTCTTTTCTGAAAGAGAAGAGAGACTTCACTTTGCTGTCAGTCTTCAAGGAATCTGAGGTCCTTGGATAATCGTACATTTCCCAACTTCGTTCTCTGATTCCCGTTATGTTATTTTACCATCACACTTAAGGAATTCCACTTAACTAATCAATTATAGCAATTCATATGTGATAAGTTAGGCTCAGTCGAGGGTTCATTGTTAAAAAAATAAACATTCCAACTTTGAGATTTAATTGAAAATCTTTAACACCTATGTTTGGCGCAAGTATTTTAATTGAGTTTTGTTTGTTTTTGTGGGTTCTGGAAAAAGATATAGCTTTACGTTTAATTTAATTATTTTTTTTACTCCTGTGCGTTAAGCAGTTTTTGAAACCTAGGTTGGATTTCAGTTTAAGTATCTGTGAGACTAAGGCTGCAGATCTATGGACCTGTTTGCATATATGCATTTTTAATATTTTTTTTATATTTATTGAAGCAAAGAGATAATTTAATGAAGTTACAACAAAAATAAATGGTAGATAAATATAAACTGTGCTTTTTTTTTAGCAGCAGGGTATTAGAAGGAGACCCACAGTGATATGGAGACAAGGAGAGAAGCAGTTTTAGTTAATTATTAATAGGAAACAACTTAGTCAATGCAAAAAAAAAAAATCTCAGACTCTGCCTTGCTACAAATGATCCCAGATAGTTAAGAAAATCAAATACGTTGCCCTGAACTTAAAACAATAGTGAATTTACAGTTAGTTAATGGACATCCCAACGGGGCTACCAATTGCAGAATATGTTCGGCGAATGTTCAGAAGTCCACTGGCAAAGTGCAGTCATTGCAACTGAACTAGCTTTACCCTGAATGTGGAATAGTGGAACCTCTTCACAAGAGTCTTTGGTCTGTAATTGTTGCAGTGATAAAAGAGTAGTCTGAACTTCAGCCACTTAAATCTTGGCGCCTGTGTTGAAACCTATGCAAAGTGTTTGTTGCCGAATGGAAAATAGTCAATGCTTGTGTAAAGTATTATTTTAAATCTTTTGTTTAAAAAATAACACAGCAAGGTCAGATAATTGTGAATCTGTTTAAATAAGTACCCTCTAAGGGTTATAAAAGATATGAAATGGCCTATCAATCCATGATGCATTCTGAAGTCTGAATTGTTACGTGACAACATCAGCTGGGATCACAGAAAACTCTAACCCCAAGTACTATTCACTTGATTCCCGCATCTCATGAATGAATTATAGCAAAAACGACGCTCGGCTGCATTCACTGGAGCCTGCTTGATCTCAAGGGAAGAACTACGTGCTGCTGACATCAGATGGTTTATTTATGTAAATCGCCATGACCCCTCATGGCTACCATCGCTGATAGCTGTTTCTTTCAGCTAGGACAGTGAGTTCCGACCTGCAAAATGTCGCGAGATAGGAACGGAATGCCATTTATCATATTCACCGGCAAGCAAATCAGCCTGATCAATGAAGGACAATCCAGACAATCATTGTAACCCTTTAATTGGAGGTGTGTGTGTGTGTGCGTGTGTGTGTGTATATGTTTGTATGGGTTCGGGTAGGCTTGTAGTACGTTGTGCGTGTGCGAGAAGGAGGGTTAAGTATCTCACTGATCCATTCCAGTAGTGTGAAGATGCGCTAAATTGTCCTCTTCAATGATGGGGAGAGATTTATAACATGTTGAGAGTTGAGCGGAAAATAAGTATTGAAACAAAGCACAACAATGAGCACCATCAATTCAACACCAGCGCAACAGTCCAGCTCTGCAACTGATTCATTAATACGTTATGTGAACGATGCATTTTGATGTCATTTCAAAAATTTAAAAAATGGAATCCGACTGACTTTTAACAAGCCCTGGACAGGATCTCCATGAACTCATGGGAATGCAGGGGGTATGCTGAATGAGTTTACTTCAGAAAGCTATTCAAAATAACAAGCTTCACAAGCCATGTGTAAATAAGATCTGAGACACATCAGTCCAAGCTGATTCTTGCATCCACCCAGACCGACCCCTTGGTTAATAGCGTAAAACCATTAAGTGCTTTCAGAAAATAAAGACAGGAATAAAATCAGGTAGTCATAGCCACATATGTGACATCTAGGCGATTTCGAATAGAAAGCACTGGTCTAAAAGATCACAAGTGGAACTGTTTAATTATACAAATATGATTTATTCCATTGCAATTCTTAGCAGAATTAAAACATCTTATTATTTATATTTCCTCAGACACTCAACACCATTGAGTAACTATGATCCACAGATGTGGCAGTTCAGCTGGCAGCCAATCAAGCTATTTAGAAAACTCTTTCATTTGTCTACTTCAACGCAGATTGCAGCCTGTCTACCAGAGATGCCTCTGCTGGCCTAAAACTCAATAGGATCAATACAGTGAAATGTTATTTCCTTGGATTGGCCTCCAGGGTCATCTATTTTGCCCTGCTCTTTATTCGAATCCTGTTGGCCTGACAGTACAAGAATTGAATATTTCCACATTCAAATAATTCATCATTTAATAAACGACGTTGAACAGCGCCCTTCACTCTTCTGCATATTTGAATGTACAATTATAAAAAATACATGACTGAATGGGATTCCACATGTTGCAAGGGGCAATGGAATTAGGGAACGAGAGGACTAGGTCATTTGGGCCGTTTAACCCGTTCCAACATTAAACTAGATAATGGCGGTTCTTCTACATCAACACAATTTCCTAGCAAAATCCACAAAACCGTGCACACTTTAGTAACAAGAAATTTATCGATTTTTGTTTTAAACATGCTCAATGACTCATCTTTCACAGCCCACTGGCGTTGGGAATTCCAGTGATTCACCACCCTATAAGTGACTGATTTCCTCCGCATCTCAGTCCAAAATGTTCTACCTCATATTCTGAGACTGAGTCTTTAATCTAGAACACCTAGAGTGTATCAATAATATTTACGTGTCTAAACGGTTGAACAATGTAAGAAATATGTATGCTTCATTGAGATCATCTCTTATTCTTCTACACTCTAGAGAACATACACACAAACTCCTCAAACTCTCCCCATAGGTCATCAACATGGAGTACTTTCCTTACAATCCTTCTGAGACACCTACAACCTTCCTTGGTTAAATTGGCTAAAACTGTGCAAAATATCCTGCTGCCTTCTCACAAATGTTTGACGCAATTGCAACATTATATTATTACTCGTGCAATCAAATTCACTTGCTTGAAATGCTAAGGCACCTTTTGAATTTCTAATTGCTTCCTTCAACACATAGTTTATTAGTGACTGATGAAGAAGGATATTTAGCTCAATTTCGACATCACTACTTACCATTTATTAACTACCCTGCATTTCTGATTTTCTGAACAAAGTGGATAAATTCACACATTCTTCCAAATCTCACTCTCCGCCATGCTACCACTATTTTCAAAACAATTAGGTTTTATAATAGGTTGCAGAATTTCCCCTGCTACTGATGTTAAGCTTACAGATCTACAGAGATTATTCAGTCTCCATGTATTCTTATAAACTGTGGTGACATTTGTTCATTTCCAGCTGTTATGGATATATAACGCCAAACTTTTTTTAATTTTTGAAAAATGGAAGAACATTGAATTATTTGATCACTTTCTAGGGAATGGGCCTGTTTAATTTAGAGGATATAAGTTCAGTTTGGAACATGAGATAACTGCCTGTTCCAATCAGTTACATGTCTTCAGCTAATTAACCAGCGAGGCACCAGAGAGTTTACTTCAATTTACTTGAATATTAATACCGGGAATAATGAAATAGCGTGCCCAGATGCTGCGAGCTCCTACTCGATTTCAGGAATACATATTACTGAGTGAAGCCCCTGCTTTGAAACTGTGCTTTGTCACAGACACCTACCCGCACTAGAAATGTGAAAATCAAGGTGAAAGTTCCAAAAACAAGCAGAGATTCATTCGCAGCCCAGTGCCATCACCCACCCCACGCAGGAAATGTGGAATTCAATGTGAAAAATCAGGAATCTCCCATTGTTCCATCCCCTCCAGTGAAAGGCCCATCCTCGCTCTTGAAATGATAAATTACATGGAATAATTCTAGAGATACTAATGATTCAGATGGTCTAATCATTGATCTAATTGAATAATGTGATTAAAGGGATAGTTTACCATACTCCACATATGTTCCGTGAATTTCAGCTGGGTCACAGTGTAAATCCCAGTGCTTATGCAGTTACTCAGGAGCTGCAGCATGAAACCCAATTCCAGAACCATATTAGGCAGATACAGAGAATTGTCCCCAAATTCATACAGCCGGGTCCATATAGAATAAACGATTTACGTTGCCCATAACAGTATGAAATTGGTTGAGATCAGTAAAATGATCGATTTATTTTGACTCTCCATATCTTGTTCTCCGGGAGATTTCCAATTTTTGCGAGCATGGAGCCTCAGGTGTCCGCTGCTGGCCAGTAAAATGTACCTTCCTGTCAAAATATTGAGCAGCACAATCCACACAAATGCGACACGCGGTATTTGCATGTGATGGGTAAACTAGATTGTTACCCAGAACCGTGACAACAGAACTTCCTTTGTGTAACCACAAAACCGGAGGAAGTTTATGAGCCAACACTAACCTGTGAGCATAAAACAGCAGAAAATGTTCTTTGAACAGCTCAGCACATTCACGGTGCCAAAAACCAGAGCTGCCGTTTTTTTTCGCTGCAATATTTGATTTTCAGCTTTAGGCAATAAATACCCACAAATCGCTCAAAGGTGAAAGCAACAGTGAACCAGACAGAAGAGTCATTGGCTGCATAAAGCAGGATGGCATGGATATTAAACATGGGGATTGATTTCGTGAAAACAAAATACTTATCTAACACAATTGGAATATGCCTCAAAGTCAGGTCCAGGATAATGACAAGTAGATCAGACACTGCCAATGGCAACCAGGTAATGGGTAACACAATCGGCGAGACCACACCTCTTGCGCTTGAGGATCATAATCGCGATTAGGGTTAGTGCAAAGCAGGGAAATAAACAATGAGAGTGACTCTGGCATCAAAGTTGCCAGCAAGATCGTGGTGTTATTGAGATGTGTTCGAGCATCCTCTGATGTATTGAAATGAATGGTCCTGAAAGGAGAACCAAGAAGGTCTGTGACACAGTGGAAGGGAGGTAAGAGTGAATAAAAGAAGAACAGAGCTGTAGGGGCAGAGGAGACAAGAGAGGCGGGGGAGGCAGATTTTTGGGGAGAAAAACTCAGGAGTGACAGGGGAGCTGGTGTTGAAAGGGAGCAACCAACGGTGATGGTTGGGTAAATGACAGAGAAAAGGTATGGGCTGATTTATCTTTGTTCCCAACCTCTCTGCCGAGCAGAAGATCATGTACTAATGAGAAAGAGAGATTCCCCCATCGACTCATGTAATTTCGAGATTAGTCTCATAAACAGGCGTTCTTGGGAATGTTAACATCAAATGAAAGGGTAAACATTCATTTATTACAAAGTCCAAAATAAAAAAAAACATAACGAACACTTGCCTCTAAAAATCGCAAGCACACACATAATAAAATATGATACCCAAATATGTAACATGCGATTAGATAAATACGACAGTATAAAATACACGGGTAGATTATTTACAATGCTTAAGCTGTTCGTTGAAAGTGTTGCAGACCCGAAGAATTCTCTCCTCATTGCTTCAAGACAAATGGAATTGGGGAAAATCTGTCTTTTAATCGACAGTGCGGTTGACCCTCTCTTGTGAATAAATGCAATGACATGTAACACGAATTAGCCATTTTTACTGCACGAATACCTCAAAATGTTTCCTAACGAATGTTATTTTGAAGTGTTTCTTTCATCATTAATAGCGTCCCTGCCCTGTAAACATGTTGTCCGATTCCCATTGTCCACACATTGACATTCCATTGCGAACAAGCTCAGAATACGATGTTATCAGAACTAGAGTCTAAGGAAGCAAATCCGGCAACCTCTCAAATTCAAATGCATCCAGGGTATACCGTAACTGTACTCTACTCCTCTTCCTGTGGTTTTCCTCGGGTTTCTGGTGTCAATGCCCATGTCCTCATGATGGTGATGATATGAAGAGAGAATTAGAACATTATGAGCATGACCACCCGCTCCAGAATGAGTGCTCACACTGCATGGCTCCGGCATCCGAAGCATTGCTTCATCACACTCACGGCTTGATCCACAATGTTCGGTGCAGCTCCATTGCTGTCACTCTTCAGGTGTTGTGTTTACTTGTTCGGTGGACATCAGGGAGCATTGAGGGCGTGTTTTGTTTTGTTGATCCAATTATCTGCGGGGCTGTTTTCATCACGTAAGAGCCACATTATGGTTCTCTCAGGAGAGCTGAATGTGTTGGAAATCACCAACTGCTTCAGAATGAAGGTATCGTGTCTGCAGCGAGGATATGGGACAGTCACCAGCATGACACACTGTGCATACCCGCACATCAACTGCACGTTAAAGGACTGAGAAACCTTTCATATCCTGTAACTGTCCCAATTGAAATGGAGACATGGCAGAGCCATGTACACCAACGGAATGCTGCTATCCTGGGAAGCCATGGGACCACACTTCCCTTTGGAGGGACCCAACGGTGCAAATGCTTCTCCCAGCATTTATGTTCCCTCTCAAGTATTGGATACATCATTAGAAAAAATTGTGTTGAAAAATGAACATGTCATTTGTTCCTTGTTTGAAACTTTCCATTATCCTCTGACCTGAACGGCCACTGGCAGCACCTCCCTCACCCTGATGTGAGGCTCCTGCACATATTGAAGGACGTGACACATATATGCAGCCAACTCCTCGCTGCATCAGACTTACTTCAGCCACTTTGCCTGTGTTCGTTGTAGATTTCTTAGTGTTCCTGGAAATTCCGGGAGGCGTAGTGCAGGTCACCACTTCTCCTCCACCATGTTCACAGAGATTTCACTCTTTGCGCCCTCTGCTACGTTTGCTGGTGAACGTGCAGATCCAAATGCACTGCAACAGCAGCCTCCAGAGCCGGGATGGGAAATTATTTTTCCACCCTGAATGTACGCAGCCCCTCACAGCTCAACACCTAGAAAAAGATCCACAGCACCGCAATGAACTTTCCAATGAAATTAATCAATTATAACCGCTTTGCCTTGCTCATTCAAATGAAACTGCAGAGGGTTCCAACTGTTGCTCAATACATATCTAGCTTGGAATGAGTAACACAGGCTTTCAGTGGAAAGATAAAAGCCGAGATTTAAAGGCATTCATCAAACCTATGTAAGCCCCCTGTCAACCATGAAGCACCAGATACTGGCAATTGGATTAATTGGAGGAGTGAGGCTATGGAGTGATATAATCACAGGATTAGGATTATTGAAGTTGAGGAGCTTGCAGACCCACGACCAACGTTGATCTGTGAGCACATGGATGACGGACAAATGGGATTTTGTGTAAGTTACCTGACAGACGTTCGAGTTTTTGGTGGGCTCTGGTTCTTGAAGGTTTGTAACAGGAATTGTGTGGAGAGATTAACATTAGTCGAGTCTGGCCTTAACCAAGGCACAGCGGCGTGTTACTCTGCTGTTGGACTGAGGCAGGGGTGATGGTGGTTGGTGTAAAGGAACTGGTAGCAGACAAAATTTAGAATGCAGAGGATCTGGGCTCAGAAATCAGATCAGTATTAAAGGAGCTTGGAGGTGGGTAACAGTTTGGTTCAGGCTTCGACATTTGTGCCAGGGGGCAGTGCAGACTCTGGATAGGGAACAGACTTTATGCTGGTAACAGTTGAATGTGGCTGCAGTGTTGCATAAATGTTAAAGACAGTAACGGTAATGCAGTTATCTGTGCTTTAGGGATTGGACTGCTGAATAGAGCGTCTTACCTGAGACACCAACAATGGTTTGGATGGGGTAATAACTCACTTGAATCACGGCAAGAACACCATTGCTCCAATCAGCTAACAATATCCAATCTTGAGAAAGATAGTGAAGTCCGGAGGATAAAGTCTTTTCCATTGTTGTCACATCCCAATATATTGTTCTCAGATTCTGATCCATTGTTGTAACATCCAATTATATTGTCCTCACAATCTAATTCATTGTTTCAACATTCGAATTCAATATTCTCCTATACTGCTCCATTGTTGTAACATTACAATCTGTTGTTCTCAGATTCTGTTCACTCCCACTCGATTTCTCAGGGGCCGTTGATCCTTGTGACTGCTGGATGCGATTCTGCTGCTAACACTTTTGCATAATGCATTGTATTGAGCCCTGTATTAATGGAAGAGGGAAATCGTCCAGTGACACAATTAGCATCCATGGAGATTGACATGAGTTACACAGTGAACAAATTGATTCTGTGATCGTCTTTTGATCCAACAGTTATTATGTCACTATAAATTATAACATTGACCTGGTCTGGATGGGGAGTATGCAGTTCACTGAGGGAAGGAACGATGCGAATGGTGATCGGACTGACCACTATATTTAATTCTACCTCAAGGTATTATCTGAGGTTTGGAAGGTTGTAAGTCTTCAAGCCCTCTTTAAAAGCAGAGAGGGAGGAACAATGGATCTCCAAAGCAGAATGGGGCTTTGCTTGATGAGCAATATTAAAAACATTTTATTTTAATGCGTGGAGATTGCTTAGGCAAACAAATTCACAGGAGTATGCTTTGCCTCTGTAACACAAAAATAATTGATAATAATCATGGCCATATTACACTTAACAACAAAAAGGGAGGGAATGTTTCAACACAGAAACACCGACCGAATTGTTTGAAACTCTCGTTATCCATTCTATCCTAGGAACACACTTACAGGTCCAGATCTGTCGCAAGTGAACAGGTACCAGGAATTTTGGGCAAAACTAAAGCTCCTTCCTTGGTAAAGAAGTTTATTTTCCAGTGGGCATCTCAACATTCGTCAGAAAGCCTTTCATAATTGGTATCACTCTTGAGATATCCAGAAAACTCTCTTTAAATGCACCACCACTTTAAATTTAGAGCATGATCCATGAGTTTCGTAATAATCTGTCACCATGCCCAGTGAGTGACAGCCTTTGGCCTTTTCTTCCAGCCATTACTCGGACGTATTTTCATACCAACTCAAGCTAAAAAGTGCTTGCCCTCTTGTCTCTCTGTCTTCTGTGCATCTCTCTCTCTGAGCTCCTGTTGCGAGTGGACAGCACAGTTTTCTTTTCTACTTCTTTTTTTCTGTTCACTTAATGACCAATCTCATTGGTGGGCAATGTCTTCAATGCAATCGTCCTCAAACCTCGGTAAAATGCAAGCGTTCATAGAGGGCACCAGTCTTCCCAGCTGATTTTCGCAAAAATCCAAACTGACATCAGACGCAGGCTTTACACTTCAAATACAAATGTAGCTTACTTAAAATTATTTTTGCTTGCCATAAATTCACCCGCAAAAGAAAAATAAATTAAAAGTTAATTTGAAGAGGAATTTGCATGTGCTCTTACCATCTCCTCTCATCGCTACAGCTAAAATACATGCACAGCTTTACTATAGCTCTAACAATGCACTTACATTAAATACACAAAAATCATCCATAAGAATCATATTCTATACAAGTCCATATTACTCACAATATTGTTCTCCTGCCATATTTGCGCTTGATAAAGCATTTGCTATTATATTGTAACTCCCCGCTACATGGCTGAGTTTTAATTTATCAGGGATCATTGAACCCCACCAAAATAGTCGCAGATCATTGTTTTGAATCTTTGTCAGAACGGATAAAGGAACCCAGTCAGTATTCAAAACCATATCTGCAGAATGTATTCATAACTATACGTCAAAATGTTTGATAGCCAGCACTAAATTCAGAGTATCCTTCTCACACCGTGGTATTGCCTCTGGCAATAATTTATCTTTCCAGCGAAGTAACTGGTTGGCCGTTCGATCCCCATTTTGCCACCCTGTGGTACAACTGAGCCAACACTCACTAACATCAAAAGACTGTTGAAATGGCTTTACACAAGTTGATGCCCCTAAAACAGTTGCACTGGTCAATACAGTTTTCAAGTTTCAAATGCGCTTTGACAATCCTTTGTCCATTTAGTTTTAATGTTTTTCTTTAGCATATTTTCTTTAGGGCAACCACTGCAATGCTTATATTGAGAAAAAAACTTCTGATGAAATCCACTGATGTTGATAGCCCTAAATCTCTCATTTAGTCGTAAGCACTGTCATTCCTGGTTGGCCCCTGTTTTTGCTTATTTGGGCATCACTTTGCCTTCCCCACAGTGTGGCCCAAAAAGTCACTTTCACTTTGGCAAATTCACTTCGTGCAAATTAATGACTAAATTGTCTCTTTGTAACCGATGAAACTCTTCAGTCGAGTGTTGCAAATGTTCCTCCCAAGCTTAGCTTAACAGAACAAACTCCAAAATAGATACAGCAGAGTTCAATAATCCTTCAATAACCCTGTTGGTTAATCGTTGAAACTTGTCTGCTGCTTTATTCATTCCGAATGTCATGACATAATGTTGAAAAAAGTAAATTCTTGGTTTGCACATCTGATGTTTCTTTGGCCATATCCGTCAAAGAGATTGCCAATATTCCTTCAATAAAGTCAATATCTGTCATTAAATTTGCTTTTCAAATATTCGCAATACGGTTTTGGAATGGGGAATTGGAAATTGATTAGCATATGTGACAGTATTAACTTTGCCATCGACTGTAAACAATCATTGTGCCACAACTGGTTTTGGTACCATTACAAGGAGTGTGCTCCATGCGCTGTGACTCGTTTTAATAATGCCATCTCCCATCATGAACCTGACCTCTTCCTTCACTAGGTCTAATTTCCCTGCATTAAACCTCTAATAATGTTACTTTATGGGTGATACACCACGTACCTTACACCATGCAAGGCAAAAGACATTCTTCCGCTGTCCAAGGTGCATGTTTAATTGTTGATCGGTGTTTCCCCACTACCTGACATGTATGACATGTCAGGCAGACTTTAGCCTTGGCATTAGGGTAAATACATAAAATTTTCGGTGCGCTGGCCTGTGTTTTCGTAATAACCAAATGAAGTGCCATTGGAAACCAGTGAGCCTCTCGTAAAATGACATTATGACACCCAGATGGAAGCTTATGAAAAAGACCCATTGCTCATTGGCTGGTATTTGAGGTGGTATCTATTTCCTCATTAGCACATTGTATTTTAAATAACAACACTCAGGTGTTTTGTATTGATTCAGTCTCCGAGTGGGCTGTTTGATAAAGTTTTCTTAACTTCGTATCAGCCTGTTGAATTTTGATTAAAGAAGATGGGGGTGAAGATATCATTTATATTCTCTTTACATTCATCGTTTTACTTTAGTTCTCAAAAATTAGTGAGAAGTATTGCCTTTCTAAGCTATTTCCCTCCTTTATGGCTTCTTCGCTTCTTTTCGAAGTTGCATTGGGCCTGAGATCTAGTCATGACGTATCCATGAGGTTTTAACACACTTTGCACATAATATCTGCAATTTAAAGGGGCTGCCGAGCCAGACTGATTTTCTTTTACTTCAATGGATCTGGCCGTCGCTGGCCAGGTCAATATTTATTATCCATCCCTAATTGATGCTGTTCAGAGGACAGTGTACAGTAAAATACATTGGAATCACATAGATGCCCGACCAGTTAAGGACAGCTTTATTTCCCTTCCTAAAGGACATTAATGACCAGATGTATATCTGCAATAATCCACAATGTTCCAAGGTCAGCATCAGACTTTCAATTCCAGATTTGTATTGAATTCAAATTCCAGTCTGCTGTGCCTGAGTCCACCATCTGTAAAATCCAGATCCCCAGAACATTACCCTGGTCTTCTGGATTACTATTCCAGTGATAATATCCCAACGCCTCCCTGCAAACTTCTCTCTGCACAGTTAATCCACGAGATTGGTCACCTGATTGGTCATCTAAAACTGTCCCTTGGGAGGGGGTCTTTAAAATGCTGACCGTGACCTTGGCTGAAATTGAGGACCTCATGACGGGGCGGGACTGCGTGGTTGGGTGGGGGGCTGGAATGGCAGGAAATGAGGCAAAAAATGCGCCGACCCTTTTTAGCTCCATTAAGTTCAGTGCGACCATAAAATCCACTTGTCTTAAGATACCACCCCTTTTTCTGAGTTGCTGCCTGCAGCCTCCCAGACAGGACAACCCAGGCTGCAGCACTCATTGAACGGGATGACGGTCTGCAAACTGCCCGGTCTGCTAACTCTCAGAAATTGATGCTTTATCGCTGCGCTCTGACCTGGGACCAGCAGTCACAACCCCTTAATCACGCAGGAACATATGGTTCAGCCAGAATATTTCCAAAACCAAAAGTCTGCAGAAAAGGTAAATAAATTACTTCAGTGTGCCTGATCATATTTCGCCTGCCAATTCACATAAAACTCATACTTAGCAAGAGTATTAGGATTATGACTTTCAAGGCGATTGGCCAAGTGCTGGTAAATGGGATTAGGTAGTTAGGTCAGGTGTTTCTCATGATTGGACTTAGAATTAATGGGCCGAATGGCCTCTTATGCCCTGTGTGATTCTGTGATTTATTTAAAATCATTCATAATCTGTATGTGTGTTTAAAGCTGTTGCCCATACTCGGAAGATTGTATATTTGAATCATGTTCCTGTGCTGCATATTGTGATTTTTCAATTTTTTTGTCTGGTCTATTTTATTTTGTCAAATAAGTAATTTTGTCAATGCATTCAAAGAGTATCAGTAGACTCTTGTGAATGTGTTCAGTCACTTTCCTTCACTGTTTAAAGAATGTTAGGGTCTATCAAGCCAGGTTCTAATTCAGGATGTGGCTTAACAACTGAAAACTTCGACTGACATTATTTGGATTTTGATTTTAATAATCTAGAAAGACAAAAACAGACTATTTCTCTGAATGATGATTCCATATTTGATGTCATCACTGGAAGGAAAATAACTTAGATAAATTAGCATTCCAAAAATTTCATTTACAGCTTGTTTTAAAAATGTCAGTTATTTAAGGTTTTAAAAATGTCAGTTAAACATTCTTAAAAAAAAATTGGGTGTACAAATTTAAAAATATCCGTTATTTAAAGTTTCAAACAATGTCAGTTTTAGAATGCTTAAAATAAATGTCAATTACTGCAACACAGAATGTTTATGAGACAGAAAGAGGCCATTTGTTCCTGCGTTTCTGCTCCAACTCTCAAAATCTGCATTATGACCTCGTTCATCTGCCCTGCCTTTTCCCGTACCCCTGCACATTGTTTGGATTCAATTAATCATCTAAAACACTATGATTCCAGCGATTGTACCTGCCTCCACCTCAGTCCCATGCAGTGCATTCCAAAGTATTTAGAAGCAAAAAATATCTGTTATAGAGTCTTTCAAAGAACGCCCACTAATTGAGCGTTTCAAAAATGTCAGAGAATGTATAAAATAGCTCAGCTTAGACAATATTTCATAATGTCATTTAGTGAATGTTGCAAAAATGTCACTTACAGTGTTTTTGAAACAAGTCTGCCATAGAAGATGCCAGAAGTGCAAGGAAATTGACATTTCGAGAAATATCACTGGTGGAGTATTATTTCTAAGTCAGCAATTGCTTGATTCAGAAAATATCAATATAAGTGCTTTTTTCCACAAACATCCATTAATTGAATGTTATGAAAGTCAGTTATTTAATGTTTCTATAATGTCTGCTGTGCAGCTTTCATGAAAGTCTTTTGTAGCTTGTTTGAAAACATATCAGTTGCAGCATGTATTAAAAAAATTCAGTTTTAAAATGTTGCAAAAAGCCTCAATTGTCCATTGTTTAAAGAAAGGTCAGCTTGAGACGCTTTCAGAAAATATCAGTCACGGAGTGCTTCAAAGAATTTCAGACAATGTATCAAAAATATAAGTTACAAAATGTCACAAAAATCTCAGTGTAGTTCGCTTCATATAATGCCTAATATGTTGCTTCAAAAATGTCAATTATTTAGTGTTTCAGAAAAAATCAGTTACTAACTTTTTCAAAGATCTAATTAACAGATGGTTCAAAAATGTAATTTCCTTACATTAAAATAAAAGTCAGATACATAATGTTTCAAAAATTTATGTTGCACAGCTTTTCCAAAATGTCATTTATAATTTAAATGAAAGAAATGACAGAAACAGAATGGTTCAAATAATATCAGTTTCCGAATGTTTGCATAAAGGTCACTGTTACAATGCTTCAAAAATTTCAGTTGGAGCATGTCAGTCATTTAATCTTTCAGTAATTTCGGTTATTTAATGGTACAGGAAGTTCTTATTATTTCCAAAAATGACAATTTTAGATTATTTAAAAGAAACAGTTATAGATTGTTTGCTAAAAAAAAATGAGCTATAGAATTTTGGAGAAAAATAACAGCAATATAGCATTTCTGAAAATGTCAGTTGAAAACTGATTAAAATATCAGTTACTTATTTGTTTTAAAAAGGCAATTATATCTTAATTTTCAAAAGTAAGGGCCAGAGTCTTTCGAAAATAGACAAATGTATCATAATTTGGAAAATGCCAATCAAAAAATATTTCAGAAACATCGGCCACATTGTGTTTCAAAATTTTTTGTTGCACCACATTTATGAAATGTCAGTTAACGAATACTTAAAACAAGTCACATAAATTTATTTTTAAGGGATGTCAGTTAAATAATGTTTTAGAAATGTCGGATTTTAAATGTTTCATGGAAGTCCGTTATTTTTTACTTCATGTAATGTAATTTTTTGATTGGCTCAAATAGTGAGCTTTTAAATATTTAATGTTTCGAATGTCAGTATTGGTTCGGTTAAAAATATCTCACACTTGCAATAAGGAAAATAACAATCTGAATGTCGCAGGGAGGGTCAGGGTGCACAGAACTAAGAGTGCACGAGCAGATACGGCAATAGCTTCTGGACATACATCATTAAATGTACTCTATATGAATGCAAACAACATTCCCAATGAGGTAAATTAATGATAACACACATAGAAGTAAACTGGTATGATATTTTTATTTGTCTTTTCAGATATATAGACGCAGGCAACCACGACTCGGCCCTGATTGCTCAAGGGTTTTCGACATTTTGTTTGGATAGACAAAAAGTATAAGGAGTTGGGGTAGCGCTGTTAATAATGGATGAGGAATAATAATGACTGGTTCTTAGAACTTAAGATCAGGAGGCAGAAACACATTGGGTGCAGCTGAGAAAAAGAAAGGGGCAGCAAGCATGATCGGACTTGGTGGCAACAAAGAGTACTGCTAATGGAGGGTGCAGTGTTAATAAGGAAAGTGAAGATGGACATAACAACAAAATGCAGTCATCATGAGATAGGTCAACATACGGACATACTGGGAAAAGAATGCTACTGTTTAACCATGCCACAAAAGCATTCATCTTGTAGTATCCATCAGCAATTTTGGGACATCGCTTTGTGGAACCAACTATGGAACAGAGAGTTCACATCTACTACTTTGCATTGAGAAAGAACAAATTAATTATTTGATTATAAATGGGCCATTAAGGGGGCGTGACCATAATAAAATCTAATGTTATATTTAGTTGTAAAGTGAGGCATTTAAATCTGAAATTAGGGTCTTTAATCTAAACAAAGGCAACTACTAAGATATAAGGGGAAATTGGTTGTGGCATATGGGAGTTACAAAAATTGGATGAAATTAACCATGTAATAGCGTAGATTTAAAGAGTGAATAAATTGTTTACTACAATTGAACATGCATTTGGGGCACAGGAAAACAGAACAGGAAATCTATTACACCTAAAAAGATATGATATATTTTTTTTACATAAAAGGTGGAGGTGTTTTAAGTGGAGAAATAAGTAAAAACCCTGAGGAGCAGAAGGCTTTTAGAATTCAGCAAAGGAGAATTAATGACATAAAAAATAAACATTGATAAGGAAGAGAAAACCAAAATTGTAGCTACGTTGGCGAGAACAATGAATACACTTCGATACTTACTTAGAAAATTAAAGTACTAGCAGCGAAAAAATATTGGTCCATTATAGGAAATACAAGGAGAATTTGAGACGGAGAGAAAGGAAATAGAAGGGAAAATTAGCACGTTATTTTTTTCTCCCTTTACGGAGGAAGGTGTAAAGAAAAATAAATTCCCAGAACTACCAGAGGACAAGGAACTTGTGAGAATAAGCACCTGTAACCAGAATGCGTCCAAAGAGCAAAACTTAAGAAAGCAGTGGGGCTAAAGGTTAAGAAATTCCCAGGACCTGATGACCAACATGCCAGAGTGTTGAAAGAGGTGGCCGTAGATATAATAGTTGCAGTGGAGTTATTCTTGCCAAATACCATGGGCTCTGCAATGGCTCCAGCAATTCTGAAGGTCAAGAAATGTAACCCTAGAAGGAGGGGCGAAGAAAATGGGGAACTGCAGACCGTTTTGCCTGACATCAGTGGTATGGAAAAACTTAGAATATATGGGAAAATACATTTCAGCTGGACAGTTAGTAAATGGATCTGGATTGGGAAGAGGTTCCATGGATGTATTATAGGTAAATAGTATTTGACAAACGTGTTAGAGATTTTCTGTAAGAATTGAAATATCAGAATAGAAAGAGAGAATATTCGATGTGGTGCATTCGGATTTTCAAAATGTTTTTGACATAGTTCCATGCAAGAGTCTATGATGCAACATTGGATATCTCGTGATTGGGGTAATATACTGGCCTATATTGAAAAATGGAGAATTGGTTAAGGAACAAAAAACGGATAGTAAGGAGGAAACGTGCCATTCTCTGGTTGGCTGGATGTGGCTAGTGGCGTGGTGCAAGGAGTTTTCCTGTATCCCCTGCCATTCATAATGCGCATCAGTGAATTGAATGTGGGAACTGCACTTGACATTTCGAAGTTTGCAGAAGACACAAGTTGTAAGTTGTGTGGATGATGCAAAGAGCCTTAAAGGGTCTAATGCACCCGATGTAAGATGGTAAGAGCATGGAAGACGAAATATAATATGGAAAATGAGAAGTTATCCAAATTGGTAGCTATCAGAATGCAGCATATTTCTTAAACGAGGATATATTAGGACCTGCTGATGTACAGTTTGACCTGGGCGTTGTTGTTTTTCAGTCATTGAAAGCTAAAATGCAGCTGCAGCAAGAAACCAGGAAGCAAATGATATATTAGATGTTTTCACAGGCGGATTTGTGCAATGGAATACAGAACTCTCCTGGAATTGCATAGAGCCTTGCTGAGACCGCTCCTGGAGAATAGCTTGAAGCTTCAGTCTCATTTATATGGATTTAATTTTAATATTAAATTCTTAGGTGCTTTGCATTTAGTTTCAACTAATATTGATGGATTTTATCTGAAGCACCTTTTAAATAATTCAAGGTTGAATTTCTGCCATTGAGACTGTAAATCACTTAGGCCATCTGAGAACAGGAAAGTAGCTACTTCCAAGAAACCGTTCCAAATTTCTTAAAAGGTGCAAAGGGACCCGTTATAAAGTGGTTGTAATTTATTTTTATTATTTGAGAGAAGAATAAAACCAGATGTTCAACTCAGCTGTTTGAACTTATTGTAAATCCCTAACAGCCACTAAAAACAAAATTTATTATTCGGTTATGGATGACTAACTGCTTACAATTTATTTTCCATATTTGTATGACTGAACAACTGCATTTTGAGAGGAATCAATTCCTTTCCTCAAATTTTGTTTGGGATCTTTGTCAATATTTGATGAGAATTGGTTTAGGCTGCATGGAATTGGCGTAGAATGTTTATGCCAGTTGTTAAAGACATTTTGTGTTTATGATATGCAGATTTGGATTGCATTTGCACATGTAATCCGTATCTAAAGTAATAGATCATTTGTTCAAAATAGAATGTAATCTTTTGAGTACTGAGTAAGTAATATCCATTGTTTTCAGACTCTATCTCAGATGCGAGCAATCGCAAAAGTGGTGCTCACGTGATGACCATCATCTGCAAGCAGTGGAAATAGGTCATTTGGACTATTTCCAACTAAGAAACAAAAATGGAAATAAAAATACCAATGCAATTTGGAGTTTCTGATGTATTACAGACAGAATTTGACAGCGTCAGCACTGTCGTTCTTCAGAGAAGGAGTTGAACGCCCCCTATGAAACAGAGGAGGGGAGACTTCATTTTGCTGTCAGCATTCAAGGAATCTGAGGCTGTTGAATGATAGGAGATTTCCATGCTTCCTTCACTGATTTCTGTTAGGTAGGTTTAACATCACACTTAAGGAATTCTACCAAACTCATCAATATGAGTCATTGATATTTGTTACGTCAAGCATAACCGAGGGCTCATTGTTAAATAATAAAAAATCGAACTTTCGGATTTGATGAAAATTAATGTTTGGAACAAGTATCGTTTTAAGTGAGTTTTGCTTTTATTTTTGGGTGTTAGGAACAGGATATAAAGTTCAGTTTAATTTATAATCTTTTTAATATGTGTTTATTAAAAAAGGGTGATAACGACGTCTGATTTCATTTTAAGATTACGTGAGGCTGAGGTGGCAGTCTTCTGGCCCTGTTTGCATACATGCATTTATAATAAGTGTTTATATTTCTTGAAGCGAATATCTCAGTGACAAATGGTTTGTAATTTAGCAAATGTAAGAGAAAAATAAACTGTGCTGCATTGTAGCAACAGGGGTTCGGAGAGAGACCCACAGAGGCATTGGGACACTGGGAGGAACTGTTTTAGTTAATTGCAATGTGGATACAACAAAGTCAACACAGGAAAAATGTCTCAGACTCAGTCTTCCGGGAAATCATGCCAGATTGTTAAGGAACTCATATGCATTGCTCTAAATTTAGAACAATACTGGATTTGGACTTAGTTTATAGACATCCCAAAGGGGAGACCAACTGTCGAATATCTTCTAGTGATTATTCAGAAGTCAACTGGGAAAGAGCCATCTTTTCAACTGAGCCGGTTTTACGCTGGATGTGGAAATAATGGCATCTCTTCAATGGAGTCTACGGCCGTAACTGCAGTAATGTTAAAATGGATATCCTGATTTTGAGCCAGTTACTTCTTGGTGCCTGTGTTCAAATATTTCCAAACTCTTTGATTCCTCATGCAATATGTTCAATGCTTACTGTTTAGTAAACATTTTATCTTTTGTTTCAAAAATAACACAGCATAAACCAGAACCTATTTCAGTTAATAAACTGGAAGGTTAACAAAGATAACAAATGGCCTATCAATCCATGTTCCATTCTGCAATCTGACTTGTCAAGTGAAAACATCAGCTAGGATCACAACAACAACTAACCCTTAGAAATTTTCACAAGGTTCCCACATCCCATGAATGAATTGCAGCAAGAGGGACAATCAGTGATACACTGCAGCCTAGCTGGACCTCAAGGGGAGATCTTTTAGCTGCTAATGTCAAAGGGGTTATTCAAATACCTCGCCACGACCCTCATGGCTGCCAACGCTGATAGCTGTGTCCCTCACCTGTGTCAGGGAATTCTGACTAGAAACATGTTGTGGGCTAGGAACGGTCTTATATTGTATCACCGTCATTGTCACAGGCAAGCAACACAGCCTCATCGCTGATGGAGAATATGGACTCTATCATTGTAATACCTTGGAGTTGTGTGTATGTAAGTGTGTGCATGTGTCCATGTATTTGCGTGTTTGTTTGCATTTCGTAAGGCTGGTGTTAGGGGTTTCGCGTTCGAGAAGGAGGGTTAAGAATCTCATGGATCGTTCCCAGCATTGTGAAGATGGGCTAAAACGGCCTCTACAATGGTCAGGGGAGATTTACAACATGTGAAGAGTTGCGCAGATAGTGAAACTCTGCAACATGTATTAACTGAACTATGCATTTAGAAGGCATTTCAAAATTGCAAAAAGGGAAAAGGAACTGAACTGTAACAAACCCTGGACAGAGTCTCTGTGTACTCATAGGAATGCAGAGGGTGCGTTGAACGAGTTTGCTTCAGAATGCCATTCAAAAATTAACGGGTTCACATGCCACGTGTAAATTAGACCTGGGAAATATCAACATATCATTGAAAGCTGACTCGTCCATCCATACAGACAGACCCAAGTGGTAATAGCGTAAAACCATGAAGCATTTACTGAACATAAGCACGGGAATAATATTGTGTAGGTATAGGCACATATGCGATATGATGGAGCTTTCCGTTACATAACAAAGTTCTAAAAGATCACTGGTGAATATAGTGGTATAGAATCATTCTAAGAATTTGATTCATTCCATTGCAATTCATTCCAGATTTATCCTTCATTGTTACTCAGATACTCAATACCTTTTAGTTCCCATAGAGCCATAGGTAAGACAGTTTATCTGCAGCCAGTCAATCTATTTAGAACACTCTTTCATTTGGATATTTGAACATAGAAGGCCACCTGTTGACCGATGGTGTCTCTGCAGGCCATAAACACAATTGGATCCATCCTGTTAATTGCTGTTTCCCTATATTGCCTACAGAATATTTTCTTTTGCTGTGTTCACTGTTCGAATAATGTTGGCCTGAGTGTACCTGAGGTGAATATTTCGACATTCTGCTAACTTATTTGTTAATAAACGACTTCGAACAGCGCCCGTCAATATTCTGCAATATTAGAATGCTGCATTGATAAAAATAAATCACTGAATGAGATTCCTCATGCAGCAAAGAGCAATGGGACTTAGGATACAAGAGTAGCAGGTCATTCGGCCCTTTGAATCTGCTCCAAAATTAAGTTAGATAATGGGGCATCTTCTACCTCACCACCATTGCCCAGTGCCATCAGCAACCCTTGCATACTATAATACCAGCACATTTATCAGTTCTTGTTTTAAGAAATGCTCAATGACTCAGCTTTCAGAGCCCTCTGGGTTAGCGAATTCAAGAGGTGCACCACAGTATAATTGACGGCATAGCTCTGCAACCCTGTGCAAAATGTTTGACCTCATATTCTGAGGATTTGCCCTTAATCTTGAAAACCTAGACTGGGGTTAGAACCTTTGTGTACCTGATTGGCTGAGAAATTTAAGAATCTTATATGCTTGAATAAGATAATCTATCATACTTCTAAACTCTCGAGGGCACAGACCCAGTCTCCTTTAACTCGTACCATACGAGGTCAGCCTGGAGAACTTTCCTGACACCCCTCGATGGCACATATATGCTTCCTCAATTCAAGTGGCTAAATCTGCGCAAAATCTTCATGCTGTTATCTCACTAACGTTTAATGCAAATTCTGCAGGCCATAATTACTCCTGCAATCAAAACCACTTGCAAGGAAAGCCAAGATATCCGTTGCAATTCTAATTGCTTGCTTTACCTCATAGTTTATCCGTGACTGATGAACAAGCATATGCAAGTCAACATCCACATCAACAATGACTATTTAGCAGTAATTACTCTGCATTTCTGATTTTCTGACCGAAGTGGATAAATTCACACAATTTTCCCAATCTCACCCTGCCCAATCCTACAACTATTTTCAAAACGATCAGTTACAACGCAATTGTCCTATTTAAACACAATTGTCTCATCAGTTTCTAATATCTTCTTTACGACATCCCGAATGTAATTCCTGGAAGATAGCATAATAGGGCATAATAGGGAAACAATCAAAGGTTATTGGGGTTAGAAGGGGATATGGAAATGGAAGTACTGGAGGATCAGCCATTATCTTATCTAATGGTGGAGCAGGCTCAAGGAGCCGCATTTTCAGTTCCTTTTCCAATTCCTTATATTCTGGTCTAACTTTGAAGTACCTCCCTATAGTCCAATCTAATTACAGGAAGGTCGTGTTTAGAATTTACTCTTCCTGGTTTATTTCAGAAACGAATTGATATATTAAGTTCGCTCCTTTCTTATTTCACTGCTGAAAACAGATTATTTTCCAGGTTACCTTATATGCCATAATATGGCTTTTCTACGTTGGCGGGATACACTCAGTGGTTTTCACCCCTGCCTGGAGAGCTCACTATATAATTCAGAGTATTGAGTTTCATTGGGATTTGGTATGGATCAGTGAAAATTGCATCTCACAGTTCACCAGAGAGAGCTCAAAACATTTTTAGGTTTGGTGTCTGTTACTCCTGTCATGGCCACCTGCACTCGTCAATGAACTAGGATTTGCAGTACTGTGGAGTGGTTGCTGGGTCATATGAGTGGCCATGAGGTTAAAGATTGTGTTTGATGCAATAGTGATGTTGCGATTGGGCTTCAGGGCCTCATAGATGCTCAGTTTGATTTGCTGGATCTCTTCAGAATCAATCCTAATCGGCAAGATGTTTGTGCCACACGACATGATGAAGGGCGTCCTTAATGTGAACTTATTGTAAAGACATCCGACAGCTAGTTGGTGAAGCATGATCTTGGAGTCAAATATTCCTCAATGTTACATTTATTAAGATATTTAAATATAGAGCTGAATCCTTGTCGTCATTATCATCAAAGTCATCCCCTTGAAAGGGGGATCAAGTTTGTCAGTCTGCATCGTCAGATCACTCATCAGACCAATCCTGAAGCCACGGGTCATTGGGCAAAACCAGCAGTATATTCCATGAGGAAAGTTGTTTTCCTGAGTTTGGGATTGGTTTTCTCCCCTTCCATTTTGATCACGTCTCGACAGCAAAGTTGATGTGGTCACTGGGGTGGGGCTTGCTGGATGAGGTTCTACCACATCGCACAGTTATTGAGAAGTTCCTCCCAAGTGCGATATCTCTTGATCTCTGTTTAACTCAGGATGTTAGAGTGTCCTTGAAACATTTACTCTGTCTCCTTGAGATGAGGTTTCACTCTCAATTAGTTAAAAGCGGATCTGTTCCAGGAGACTTTAATTTGACATATGCGTGTCGCATCCAGACAAGTGAAGCTGTTTTCACATGATCCGGGGGAAGAATGTTGTGGAACTGATTTCAGGGAGGATACAAAAGTTGGTTCACCTGTCTTCCCACTTGCAATGTAATATCCTGCGGAGATACCCCTGGTGGAATTTCTCCAGGTGGTGTATTTGTTAGGTTAACCCAGTACCAGTGATATATGTAAATGTTGGGGCATCAACTGGGCGGTTGGCCTCGCTCAAAATCGCACACTTGTTTTTACAAAAATCTGGGACGAATAGGTCCCACCTCAATTCATCTGCAATTCCAACAATATTTCACGTTTAAACAAAGATGATAATCAATCTCTTACAACTATAGATACGTATCCCTCATGGCCCATCCTCAGGAGTTTTGCACATGAATCCTCCTGGAACGACTCCTATCCATAAGTGAAATCATCCTTCTGGAAACCCAGTATGTTTACCAGCCACGCAGAGGAACCACATACATGAACTTTGTCACTGGATAAACCAAACAGTCCTGTCTGGAACTGATTAAACTTCTCTGCAGCGGATTTGTTCATCAGTCAAAGGCATTTGACTCCATCGAGCGTGAGGTCACAGATAAAACTTTCAAAGACCTGGGTGATCAGAAAAGTGGCCCCTGATGTGCAGCCACTACTGTGATGCAGTGGAAGAGGCAGCTACTTTAGACCCAACAGCTCCCACAAACAGCAATGTGCTCATGACCAGATATTCTGTTTCATTCTGACGTTGATGGCAGGGTGAATATTGAGCGACACTAGGGAGAGTTCCCTTGCTCTTCATCAAGTTAGTGTCATAGTATTTTTACATCAGCCGGAACAGACAGATGAAGCATTGGTTAGCACCAATCCAAAAATGCATCATTGTCAGTGTCAGACACACCCTGACACAAATATGCAGAAACATGAATAAAATCAATGTGTTTGTAACTCACTGAATGACAACAGGCCTGTAATAACAGACATAAGCATTCTCCACTAAACACATTACCATCAATACTTGCCTCAACATGTGTTTGTTGTTTTGCTGTCGTATTTGTGAGCGAATAAGTGAGGAATAACCTGTCACCCACGAGCAACTGAGCATCAATACTGTTCAGGAGACTCGGGCATGATGTTTTCTGTAATTGTAGACTGGGATATTAATTCAGCCTGCATGGAACACATTTGCCCCAGCGCCTGTGTGCTATCACTGAAGCATCTATTCCTTAAGGACCCTCCTGCCTGCTCTTTGTCCAGAGCTCTGAAAGTGCCCCTCTGCACCCCGCAACCCCCACCCCCCCCCCCCCCACCCCCATTATCCGCATTTCTCCAGTTCCCTTTTGAAACTGTCCAATGAATCGGCTTCAAGCATATCTTCAACCTGTACATTCCTCATTACAACCACTCTCTGTAAAATTCTTCTATTTCTATCCTCTCCGGTTCAAGTTGTTGAAAAGCGTGCCACTGTTCCTTGCTCGAGATGAAAATGGTTCTCCTTACTCTGTCAAAATTCCACGTTAATTTGGAAACATCTATTCAATTCCCTGTTACCTTTTCCGATCTAAGGAGAAAAAATACTATCTCTCCAGCCTCAAGATAAAACGGAAATTCCCCATCGCTGGCACCAGTCAATTAAATCTTTGCTGAAACCATTCCAAGGCCCACACACCCTTTCTACTGTGTAGTGACCCGAATGAGGTGCAATAGCTCAACTGAGGACTAACCAGTGATGGGAAAAATTTTAACAGAAGATCCTTAGTATTGTACTATACCCCAGTGTTTATAAAGTCAAGTACCTTCTGTGTGTTCTTAACAATCTTATCGATGTGCCCTTCTTGTGATGATGATCATTGAACATCTATCCACTCTGTTCCCTCAACAGATTTAAAGTTATGGATTTTAAATTTTATATTTGCTCTCGCAATCGTATTCTTCACACTATCCTCAATTACACTACATTTGCACCGTGTATTTCCCTTTCACCCGTCTATGCATATCTGCCTTAATATTTCTACTATCCTCCTCAACGTTTATATTTCTTAATTCCTGTTACCTACAAACATGAAAAAAATGCTCTCTGCACAGAAGGTTACATATGAGATCCAGCAAAAAGGCACCATATCAGAGAAGAGGAGGAGACGGAAAGAGCAGCTCCTCCCATCCCCCACCATCCCCACCCCCCTCCCTCAAACCCCAGTTGCGACTACATGTTCTCTAGAACCCGTTGTGGGAGAATCTGCTTATCATGCTCAGGCCTGATTAGGCATCGGCCGGCCTGGAATCTATCAGAGAAAATCTTCAGAAAATCGTCAACTGCGACGAAATGTTGAGAGTGATGTTGTTTTTGTGCATCATAAGCTGCAGTGCTCATGATATGAACACAAAGGGAACATCATTGTGCTCTTCCCGATTGCCTAAATAACCATCCTCCACAACTTCGCTCCGCTCTCTGTGTCTTCTTTAACATCATACACACCCTGTCACTGTGTATTTAATCCATAGGTTTCAGGTTGCATAACAATTCCTTTAAATGAGAAGTCGATCACACTTCGTTAAGATATATGGCATCAAGCTCACTTCACTGAACAGCGGGCTCATTAGTAAATAACTGCAGAATTTTTTTCAGATATGATTTTTCATTAAAATATTGATCGTTTCTAAACCCATTAGATTAGAACCTCGAGAAATTTCTTTACGACAGGCATTGTTCACTGAACTACTCAGGGACCTAGTCAAGGAACATCTAACCTAAGACTGTGTGGGTGTGTCAGTTTCCTCTTGGGGGAGGTGTCCTCTGCCCTGCTTCTCAACAGAGACATTGTATATACTGTGAGGTTCTGTGAGTGTATGTTTGTGTCTGTGTGTGTCTGTTTGTGTGTGTGTGTGTGTGTGTGTGTGTGAGGGATTGGAGGAGAGAGAGTGGAGAAGAGAGGGTGTCTGGATGTGTCTGTGTGAATTTGTGAGCAGTTGTGAATGAGTGAATATGTAAGTCAGCATGTGAGTGACATGTGTGTTGTGTGCACACATGTGTGTTTCAGTCTGTGCATGATTTTGTTAGTGTGTATGTGTCTCTGTGTTTGTGAGTGGGTGTGTGTGTGAGAGAGAGAGGGACAGATTGTCGGAGAGTGATAATATGTGCTAATGTGTATGCGTGTGTTTGCATCTGTGTTTAGGTGCACATGCCTGTGCATGCCCTGTTTGGGTGTCAGTGTGAAAGTGTGAGACCCTTTTGGCATGTCTGTGCGTGTTTCTTTGTGTGAATGTGTCTGTGCTTTTAGTCTCTGTGTATGTGGACGAGTAAATGCGAGCCTGAGCATGTGTGTCGTGTGTGAGTGTGCAAGTCTGTTTCTCTCTCTGTGTGTCTGCATGCAATTGTGTGCCTGTGTTTAAATCCGTGTGCCTGTTTGTGTTATTGTGTGTGTGTGTTTATCAAAGTGAATGTGTGCCAGTGTTTGTGTGTGATTGCGTGTGTCTGTGTATGCGTGTCTGTATGTTTTCATGTGCCTGTCTGTCTCTGCATGTGTCTATGCAAACGTCTATGTGTCTGCGTTTCAGATTGTTTTCCTGTGTTTGCTACAGTGTGTGTGTGTGTGTTTATGTCTAATGGTGTCACTGTGTGTCAGGCTTTCTGTTTGTGTATGTGGGTGTGTGCATGTTTCTGTTTATCTGTGTTTGTGTTTGTGCGCGTGTGTGTTTGTGCTTATGTCTGTCAGTGCAACACCTTGAGAATCATGAGCTTCCCTGTTTCTCCTCTGGGAAAGTGGATGTACCCTATGGGAGTCAGATGTTTTGCATCAAAGGCAGAAACGGAGCGTAATGTCAACGCGACTGCTCCATTTTACGCCTGGATCGACATCCCTCGTGACTTCCACTCCTGGCACACCTGCTAGAGTAATGTCATCTTCCCACACATTTGCTTGGGAAGATTGAGGCGCGACTCGATGTAAGTTCATACGGATATATTCAAAAGGCAAGGCTTAATCATTTGCAACCATCTTTAGACAGACGTGCTGATTGAATGATATGTATCAACCACCTCCTGAAGCCAACCAAAGCACATGTGCCGCTCTTCAAACGTTTCACTTAACTCCATAGGATATTTAGTATTTGGCTGAAAGCATTGGACACTATTATGAATGATGGACGTTGAAAATGTTTCGCCAGTTGTTTATAAAAATTTCACCAAGGCTTATACAAGCAAAGATTTGCATTCAATGAACTTACCTGATGCTAATAAAAAATTGAGAGCTTGGGCTTCGCCCTCATAGAGGGACAGTGTTCTGATGGCACACATTCAGGGACAGCTCATTCTATAACCAGCTAAAGGATGTCAGCCAGGATGGCGACTGGTAACAGGTCAGCTCCGTGTAAGAGGAAAATTATTCACAAAACCACAACACTGAAAACTTAGAATTATTTAACCACCTGGGCAGCTGAGTAAGGGAGGGTGAGGGAATTAGAGAAAGAGAGAGAATAAACGAAACGAAGCTGGGGAAGGTGATTGAGGACTGGGCGGATACAAATATTGACAGAGGGGAAGACAGCGTGAAATGAAAAGAGAAGATAGATTGCAAGCTTGATACGGAAAGGAAGGAGATGAAGGGAGAAGTGGATGCAAAAATCGAGCAAAACACGGTTTGCTTTACCATAGCGCCCTTAAAGTGTAAGAATATACCAAAGAGTTTCACCATCAATATTAAAGTGTTGTCAGTGATGTAACATAAGGGAGAAACTTTGCCCTTGGCAATTTAGCCCTGAGGAATACTAACTGGATAACCTGTTTCTGATTATGGACGTGGGGTACATCTTTCCCAGGGCTTTTCGTTATCCAAAGAGAACTTTCAAGGCTGCGAGATCTGGTGATCAACAGGAGAACATTGAAGATAATTTTAGGTTAGTGGAAACTGAAGTATATCGAAGCTGAGGTGAATTTAATTTTACACCGTGAGATGTTGTGATCTGGAACGCTCTGCCTGGAAGCCGATTCAGTAGGAAGTTCCAGAATATCAGGTGCATAAATAATTGAAAGGATTAAACATCTGGGCAATGTGGGGAAAGCAGGGGAGACGTGTTTAGAACACTGAACACAGAGCCCACGCTGAACACAGAGCACATTCAGAACACAGAGGCCACACTGAACAAGGATGAAATTTGAACACAAGGGCCACACTGAACACAGGGTCCACTCTGAACACAGGGCCCATGATGAACACAGAATCCACATTGAAGCCAGAGCCTACTCTGAACAAAGAGACCACATTGAACACGGGGCCGCTGTGAGCATAGAGCACACCCTGGACACAGAGATCACGCTGAACACAGGGCCCACTATGAACAGAGAGCAGACACTGAACACAGAGCCCACTCAGAACACAGACCCCTCTCTGAGCACCGAGCCCACGATGAACACCTGTCCTCTCTGAACATGGAGGCCACACTGATGAAGCAGCCCACACTGAACACGGAGCACACTCTGAACTCAGGGCCCATTCGGGACTCAGGGGCCATTCTGAACACGGAGCCCACTCTGAACACAGAGCCCACACTGATTCCGAGGCCCACACAGAACACAAAGCCCATGATGAATAC
Organism: Isurus oxyrinchus; assembly: GCA_026770705.1. Classification (NCBI taxonomy): domain Eukaryota; kingdom Metazoa; phylum Chordata; class Chondrichthyes; order Lamniformes; family Lamnidae; genus Isurus; species Isurus oxyrinchus. The sequence continues at coordinate 5,786,322 of JANJGN010000041.1, read as the reverse complement.
AGAGCCCACAATGAACACAGAGCCCTAAATGCACACAGAGATCACACAGAACAGTGTGTCCACTCTGAACATGGGCCCGCATTGTACAAAGGGCCCGCTTTGAACACAGGGCCCACTCTGAACACAGAACCAAAACTGAACACAAGCTCCAGAATGAACTCATAGCCCACACTGAATACTGAGCCCAAAACTGAAAACAGACCTCACTCTGCACACAGAGACCACAATGAACACAGACCTTGTACTGAACACAATACCCACACCGAACACAGAGTCAATACAGAACACAGGGCCCACATTGAAGGCATACCACACTGAACACAGAGCTCACACTGAACACAGGGCCCACACTGAAGTCAGGTCCACGTTAAACAAAGGGCTGAATCTGAGCACAGGGCACACGCTGAACACAGGGCCCACTCTGAACACAAGGCCTTCTCTGAACAAAGTGCTAATCTGATCACAGGGCCAACTCGAACACTGGGCCCACTCTGAGCAGAAGGCCCACATTGAATCCAGAGCCCACACTGAATACTGACAAAAACACTGACCACAGCTGCTGTGTGGTTACGTTTATCAACATCCATCAGGTTTAAATATTGTAATGAAGAGACCAAACTGAGCACAGGGCCAAAACTGAACACAGAGCCCTAACTGCTTACAGAGATCGCAATGAACACAGAGACCATTCTGAACGCAGAGACCACACTGAATACGGAGCCCACAGTGAACAGAAAACCCAAAAATGAACAAAGAGCTCACACTGAACAAAGTACCCACACAGAACACAGAGCCCACATGAACACAGGACACACTCTGAACACAGAGCACCCACTGAACACAAAGCCCACTCTGCACATAGAGCCTACACTGAAAGTGGGCACAGTCAGAACACAGAACACACACTTAACACAGAGCCCACACTGAACACAAAGCCCACTTTGAACACAGAGCAGACACTGAACACAGAGACCACGCTGAACACAGAGCCCACATTCAAAACAGGATCCACGCTGAACACAGAGACCTCGCTGAACACAGAGCCCACTCTGAATTGAAAGAGCTGTCCCACAGACTAATCGATCAACTGGCTGACTTAGCATCCCGTATCCAATCATAGCTTGAAGCCACAAGCCCAGATTTCTAATTCACTGTCCCTGGGAATTATCATCCACAGCGGCAGGGCAGTCTCACCTGAGTCACGAAGGTATGTTTCCGGGAGCACTCGACGTTCACTCCACATCCCGTGAAGCCTCGTGGCATCTGATCAAAAATGAGGAGGATGTCTCCACATGGCTCTCAATGGCTTCAGTGTATATCATCACCAAGGTGCGCTGCAATAAAACACCGAGGATCCTTCAGCACAGCTTTCCAAACCCTTGATCCCCACTGCTTGTTAGGACAAGGGTTGTGGGCACAGGGGATTATAATCATTTAAGGTACCTCTCCAAGCACCAAACCATTCTGATTGGAACTATACCACAATTACTGCACATCTTCTGTCTCAAATCCTGGAACTCGCTCCCTATCAGCTCTTTGGGAGTACCTAAAGCACACGGGAAGACAGCGGCTCAAGGAGACAGCTCACACACCACGTTCTCATGGGGCAATTAGGGATGGGCAATTAATCTTGCCTTTTCCCACAATATTCCCACATCATCTTCACAACCCTAACGAAGGTTACGATGACATTTTGCACGTGTACTTTTGTCTCTATATATATACACTTCTAATGAAGCATCTGCACACAGTATATCACAGTATTAGATGAATTAATCTGATGATAGGTGGACGCTAAATACTTGAGTGATTGTGCATTGTCCCCACAGGTGGGCAGTGGTCTGCTGGATCAAATCCAGGGACAGGACATTCTTAAAAGGAGTCAGACAGGATAGCGAAAGGGGAAAGATTAGTTCTGCGTTAGGGGCAATTATCTAACAAACCGACAGTGGCCTGAAATTAGAATTATTTAACCACCTGTGTAACTCTTCTCCAGACTCAGCAAAACCAAATCATTCGCCCCAACCTAATCACAGGCAATGGTCTGGTGATCAGCGATGGATGTATTAATCTAGCCACGGCCTAAAAAGGAATTAACTATTGTTCAGAGAAACCTCACCTGATTTTGTACCCAACACTTGTATTTAAGTGTGTCAGGTAATGACCATCTCCAACAAGAGAGAATTTGACAATCGCTCCTTGACTTTCAATGCAATTACCATCACGAAATTCCTCACTGTGAACATCCAGGGGTTACCATGCACCAGAATCTGAACTGGAACATCCATTTTAATAATGTGGCTACAAGAGCAGGTCAGAGGCTGGGAATGCTGCGTGGAGTAACTCACCTCCTGACATCACAAAAAGAAGATTTAAAAGGCACAAGTCAGGAGTGCAACGTAATCATTCCCACTTGCCTGAATGAGTGCAGCTCCTACAATACTCATGAAGGTCGACACGATTCATGACAAAGCAGCCCCACTTGATCAGCATCATAGCCAAAAACATTAACTCCCGCCGCCACCGACGCACAGCAACAGCAGTGTATGTACCATCTAGAAGATGCACTGCAGCAACCCACCAACCGTCCTTTGAAGGCGCCCCCAGACCCACGACCCCTACCATCTAGAATGGGAAGGGCAAAAGGCAGATGGGAACCTTTATGTCCCCTTCCGAGCCACTCACCACACTAATATGGAAATATGTATTCCGTTCCTGCACTGTCGCTGGGACAATATCGTAGAACTCCCACCCTCAGAGCAATGTGGGTGCACCTGCACCAGATGTACTGCAGCTGTTTCAGAAGGCAGCTCACCACCACCTTCTCAAGAGCATAGAACAATTTGCATTTAACGTTGTCCTAACCAGTGAGCCCATCGCACACAATTTAAGAAAGACACTGATAAGGCAGGGGTGAGGGACTCAGAAAGATAGGATGGGAGGAAGATGCAGAAATAGAGCGAATGAAAAGGAGACACAAATAATATGAAATATTAATAGAACCTGTCCAAGCAAGAAATATTAATCTAGAAGCAGCAATGGGAAGATGGAGAAATGAAGGTTGGAGGAAGGCAGAGGGAGAGACAGAGATTGGGAGGGAAAGAGAGAGAGGAGGAGAGAGGGGGAATAAGAAGGAGTGAGGGAGCAATCGAGGTAGAAACTGGGGGTGAGAAATACGGAGATAGAAAGAAAGAGAGAAAGAGGGAGGGAGAGAGAGAGGGCTGGGTGGGGGCGGAGGGGATTAGAGGGAAATGAGTGGAAATGCTAAGAAAATGAAAGGGAGACTTGTCTATCATACATTTCAGAGCCCCGGCATATCCCAGAGTTTCCACAGAAAGTGAAATAATGTTGACATTTGCCCACTTTTGTGAAGTGGGGAACATGAATGTCAACATGTGCGTGGCAAGATCCCACAAGCAGCAACAGCATAATGTCTGGCGAACCTGGTTTTTTGATAGTGGTCAATGGATAAATATTGGGACAATCGCATCTTGAACTCCTCAATTCTACTTCCAATAGATGTGCTGGGATATTTCAGACAGTGCACAGATCTGGAAATCAGTACAAATAGTTTGAAAATAATTCACAAAGGAAGTGGAGAGAAGGTGAAGAGAATGTCTTCTTGACAGAAAGCTTTTGTGATCTGGAATGCGCTTGCCAAAAAGATATTGGAGCATATTCAATGGTAACTTTCAAATGGGGCACTGTAAAAATAATAGCGTGGCAATCGGGAAAGAGAAGAGATTGAAGGGGCATAATTCAGCAGCCCTTTCACAGAGCCAACAGAGACACCGTGGGCCAAATGGCGCCCTTAATCTGAAGATTGTTCCTTATTTTAAACACAGAGAACAATTCCTTTAACCCTTCACATGCTCAATCTTTACACAGATCCGTCTATCTGTTGATTAATAAAATCCGGCCTGGGAGAGACATTTAGCCGGGGATTACAGTTACAGCCGGCCTCATTTAGTGAAATGTTCCTTTAACCTGCCCAACGTACATCCAGCCCTCACGGTGCCAACGATTATTAGCGACATAATTCTCTCTCAGTTCATATAAAGATCATGTGTACACCAGTCATCCAACTGTGACTCTGGGGAGCTAAGGGGAAGATGTGGAAAGCACTGCTCTTGGTATTTGGATTGGTGATGGTGGTGGAGTCCATGCTTATCGGTTGTTATCCACGGAGGTTATCTCTCAGAAGCAGTCATTACCATAGGAGGAGGCCATTCAGCCCCTCAAGCCAGTTTTATATTTCAATTTGCTCTTTGCTGATATATGTCTTAAGCCCATTGGACAATTTTGGTTCCATTATCATTATAAACTTTTCCAAAGACCAAGATGTCGGTCTCTATTTTAGCCTTCTTCAAAAATTGGGTGTTTTTTTTGTAATCCAACCTCACCTATTATCCGCCGAAGATCTATCCTCATTCTCCTCGAATTTCCCATCCACATGCTGTCCCTTGGTGATATTTTGTATTAATCATTTCTAAATCCCAACATTATCACGATCCTCCGACACTCTGCAATCTCCTCGAGCCCAAAAAATCTTCCAGATACCTGCGTTCCACCAATTTCTCACTCTACCCGTTCCAAGATTATAAGTTACTTGCTGTAAGCGACCGTGCCATCAGTTGTCTGGAGCCGAGGCTGGAGATTCTCCAGTATAACCTTATACACACCTTTCTCTGCTGCCTGGAGATGGTCATTCAATCCAACCTCTTTTGGTGCATGTTGAGTCACCTGTCAAAAATAACTGCTATTTTGACTCTGTGTGGAATGATATTGTAAGATGCTCCCAAAAGGCAATTGAGTGATTTTATTTTCTTGATGTTTTTTATAAATTGCATAATTCTCAATCCGTAAGTTTCTGTTCCTTGTATCCCGTGGTTTATCCACAATAGGAGCTCTGAGCTCGGCTCTGTTCTCGTTATCGTCGGATAGATCTGGAGCACAGTGCACAGTTTTGGTTTCCATATCCATCGGATAGATCTGGAGCTCTGTGCACAGTTCTGGCCTCCATACCCGTCTGTTAGACGTGGAGCACTGTGCACATTTCTGGTTTAATATATATATTGGTACGTTCTGGAGCACTGTGCACATTTCAGGTCTCCATATCCCTCGGTTACATCTGCAGAATCGTGCACTGTTCTGGTCTCCATATCCCTTGGTTAAACCACGGCTGGAGCACTGTGCACAGTTCTGGTCATCATATCCCTTGGTTAGACCACAGCTGGGGCATTGCCACAGTTTTGGTCTCAATATCCCTCAGTTAGGACCTGGTTGGAGTATTGTGCTGTTCTTGCCCTCATATTCCCTTGTTAGTCCACAATTGCAGAGCTGTGTGCGTTACATGTCTAATTATATGTGGGTTCGAGCAGTGCTGAACGCTCAAAAACCTTGCCTGTTGTCTCTTCCATTCTGATTTCCAGCTTGGAGCCTCGAATGTGTCAGAAAAGGAGGAGACTGTAGAAATGACCAGCGTCACCATCTTGAAACACTGGTCACCTGGCAGCGTGTCTGGCCTTACACGTGCTGCTGGCTCCCTGAGCTACAATGAAGGAATCTCTACCAGTGTGACACCTGTCTGAGTCTCATACTGACTCTTACTGTAATGTCTGCCATTCAGGCTCAGAAACATTGGTGGATCCAATGACCTCTGAACATTTCCTTTCTGAATCTTGTGAATAAAACGGGTTGCATTGATCACCGCCTCTTGTCCATGTCTCATTGCTCACTCATATATGTGTATCTCCACGTTGACAGAGAGGAAGGGGAATGGCAGGACCATATTGGTATATTGTAACTACAATATAGTCCGGCTCACAAAATCGTACCTTAGAGCCAATGTCCCCCGCTCACCCATGGCCATCCCTGGGAATAGCTGGTACTGCTGGCAGGACAGAACCAGCGGAGGAGAGGGCACAGTGGCATGCATCCAGGAGGGGGAAGTTCTGTAATGACCCCAAATTCGTTGATTTCTAATGGCATCAGGGAAAACACAGTTTACAACAATACTAAAGATGTACGTGGACCATCCCAGGCAGACACTATCTCACTCTATTTTGTTGCCCATGTATCTCGCATATGTCCACTGACCACACCAGACCAAAACTGCAAACTCTGCCAATAAACAAAAAGAATCACAGCCTGCCTCTGATTTGAATGGGTTCATAGGGAAGCCTGTAACCTGATCACAAAATGGCTTCCTCTAACCCTCTTCCAGAAGGCACGTTACTTTTGTATGAACGTAGAAATGTTGAACAGCGACCCATGATCACAATGACCTTACATCTTAGTAACGAAGAGACAGGATACATCATGATGATGAGGAAGTTGTCTAATGAGGTAAGTCTGGACAGTGTATGCCCACAAACATTGGAATTTCGAATAGCACAACGTTAAACTAAAGCATTTCGTATGCGGAGTGTATTTTATAAGGGAGATACCGGGAGGGATTTTCCACTTATGAGGGAGACTAGAACCAATAGGGACAGATGAATAATAAGAGGTCTTTGTTTATGACAGAGATGAGGAGATTGTCCATATCTGTCAAAGGCTTATTAATGTGTGGAATGTTCTCCTTAAGAAAACAGTGTAGGCTGGGTGATTGCATTTATTCGAGGTAGAACTTGATTGGATTTTGATAGACAAGTGACTCAAGCATGTTGGTGGGACCAGTGACACAGTGTCTTTGAGAGACAACCAGATGAGCCGTGATCTTATTGATTGGTGGAGCAGTCTCAAGGGCCTAAATGGACGTCTACTGCTATAAAGTCCTTTGTCCCTAAGTTCCAACAAATGGTTGCATTTTGTATTGATAAAAGCCTATCCAGGCCTTTGCAGACTAAGTGTCTGTTCACGTGAGAATTAAAAAGAGACGTCGTTCTCTCCAATTATAAATATCTGGCACCTCCTTCTCACTTAACAACGGAAGATTTTCTTTTACTAAGAATTACACACCCACATTTACTGTCAGGCAGGATGAATTACATGACCTCCCTTCATGCACTTAAATCAGAGAGGCTGGCCCAAACACTAACAGTCTTATAAAACAAAATAAATAGACCCAAAACATAATGACTAAGTAAGCCCCACTATTAGAACAGTGGGCTGAGAAATAGAGAGGGGGAACAGTCAGACAAGAGGACAAAGTAAGGAAAGTGAGAGAGAGAAAGCAATGTTGATAAAGAGATTAAGCTTTTCTGTCACCTTTCACCAGGACATTGTTGACGGCAGTCATTGCTAGCATCTACAAATTGTGGCTGCCAATTTGTGTACAGCAAGCTACCACCAGCAAGGCAATACTGACCAGATAACGTGTGTTCGCTTTGTTGATAGATGGATGAACATTCACCTCTGGTAACAAGGTAGAGAGCTCCCAACTCTTCTCCCCGTAGAGGCCGAGGCTGATTTTAAGATTCCTATAAACCTTTGTGAGCTCAATTATTATTCCGATCTGTCTCATCGCTGATGAATGAAAAACTAGTTGCTTCCAGTTAATATTGGACTCGGTTAACTGTCCCTTCAAATTTCCGAAGGTGGGGTCTTCCGAAGGAGTGCGTGTGACAGTTTTAGCTACAGTATGCAATGTCTTCATATAAAGATTGTCTGTGCTCCAGCTATCTCATTGTGACCTGGGATGATATGAGTGGAGAATGAGGAAAGCACCGCTTTTGCTGCTTGTGTTCCTGGTGCTGGTACACCCCATTACTGCTGATGGAGCAGCGATTACAAGATGTTTATTAGGTGGATAGTTCATCTCTCAGTACACAAGCCAAAGAAGCATTAAGAGAGATAGAAGGAGGCCATTAAAACCATCGATGCTGTGCTTCATTTCAAGTGGATTGTAGCTAATATGTGTCGGAACTCCATCAATGTACGTTGGTGCTGTGACATTAAAGGATTTCCAAAGGGAAAGCTATCAAAATCAGTTTTTAAGATGTTGCATTAGTTTTCTAAATTAAGCTCATTCCACCAAGTATTTATTCCCGGTCTCCTTGTACTGCCAATCTATCTGTTGTCACACGGTGATATCGTGCATCATGCATATACCATGTTTCCAAATCCCTGAACCAGCCCACCACCTCCTTACGTCTGTAATCAGCCACAGCCAAAAAACTAATCCAGGTATTGGTAACTCTTGAATTCTGGCATCCTCTGTGTTTCCAGTCATTGACTGAAGGATCTGCCATTAGGGGCACAGCATTTGGTTGCTGGAGCCTCGAATCTGTTATTCCATCTATAATCCTCTCCACCTCTTTCTCCCACTTTGGGATAATCCCTAGAATCAACATTTCTTGAGTGAACTTTATGTTCTCTCTCTTTAGTATGTTTTGCTATGGTTTTCTGTCATTTTCCCCCCATCAGGTTCCCGTGTGGTGCGATGGGACATTTCTTCTCTCTCCAAGTGCGACAAAGGATGCACCCTGCTAGTTGGGCAGAACGGCTACCTCTGTTCATACTCAGCAGGTCTGGCAGCATCGGCGGAGAAGAAAAGAGTTGACGTTTCGGGTCCTCATGACCCTTCAGCAGTTCTGTTTTTGTTTTGGATTTCCAGCTTCCGCAGCTTTTTTGTTTTTATTTTTTCACTTCTGTTCATCTCGGTTTGACAAAATTGGAGCACTCTGAATATGGCTGGACCCATAAACCTCACTTCTAGTACAGTCACAGCAACGTGCGCAGTGCCGGTGTCTGTATTCTTCGGTTAAACCACATTTGGAGCACTATGCACAGTTCTGTTGTCTGTTTCCCTCAGTTCAACCACACTCGGAGCTCTGTGCAGTATTTTGGTTTCCATATCCCTCCGTTGGACCGCACGTGGAGCACTATGCACAGTCCTGGTCTCCATATCACTCGGTTACACAGCACTCAGAGCACTGTGCACATTTCTGGTCTCCATATTCCTTGCTTAGACGAAGGCTGGAGTACGCACACAATTCTGGTCTCAATATCCATTGGTTGGAACAGACTTGGAGCACTGTGCACAGTTCCGGTCTCCATATCCTTTGGTTAGATCACACTTGGAGCACTGTGCACAGCTCTGCTCTCCATATGCCTTGTTTAGACCACACCCGGAGCACTGTGTGCAGCCGTGGCCTTCCTATCGATGGGTTAGACCACAGTACATGCACTGTGCACAGCTCTTGCCCCCATGTTCCGCCATGCTATCATCACCGCCCATAGTTGAGCTCTCAGTCTGCATCAGGAAACAAAAGCTTGACACTCAAATCGATTGTTCAATAAATTGCTTGGCTGTTATGACCTTCGGATTTCGCGATGAAGCAGTGGCAAGTAGAATGAGAGGATGCAATGATGAAGAGGCCTTAATGCGCTGGAAGTGCTGATTCATTTTTAAGTGTTGTGAGGCTGAATGGGGTTGACAAAAGTGAATATATCGTACTGCCAGGTCAACCTGTGGGTTTGGCTGAGATTGACTTTAATTTCTTTCATTCATTGCATGGATCCAATGACCCCTTCCACGCTGCTTTTTGAATCATTTGCATAAAAATGGCTGCATTGTTTACCGCCTCTTCTCCATGTGTAATTTCTCACTCGGATCGCTGTGTCACCATATCGACCAGCAGGCAGGGAGGAGAGGTTAGAAAATGCAAGAGTCATGTTGTCATCTTTCAGCTCCAATTTAGGCATACGTGTAGAACACGGCATTTTCTCATTGGGATCTTGTAGCTCCTGAATTGTCATGCTATCAGAATCAGAACTTCACAGCCAATGGCAAAGGTTTGCCACCCATATTCTTGTGTTTATGATGCCCCGCTGACAGGAGGAAGGTACCAGGATGGCGGCAGAGGGAAATACAATAGGTATGGGTTCCCACTGGGAGGGCTCAGCATTAAATACAGTCTCTATTATGTGACAAAGCATGAGGGCTAACACGGGAATGAGAACCTCCTGCTGATACCCACTTATCACTCTGCAGAATCTGATCAATTCGAAACACCTTATGGAAGAAGCACTGAGCGTATCATGGGCACAGAATGTTCTCTACTGTGGGACCTGCATGTCCATCACCAAGAGTGGCTCTTGGTCACCACAACAGACCCAGGTGGATGAGCTGCGATAGGCAAAATAGACCTGAGACAGGTGAACCAACCAGAGGGAATATTGTACTTGATCTCATCATCACCAATGTACTTGCTGCAGATGCATCTGTCTCTGAAGATGCTGGTAGGCATGGCCACCGCACACTCCTTGTGACAATAGACCTCTGTCTTCAAACTGGGGAGACACTTCAGTGTGTTGTGCTACGTGCATTACTGTCAATGGGATAGATTCAAAACATTTCACGCAGCTCAAATCTCAATATCCATGAGGCCCTTTGGGACATCAGCAGCAGCAAAATTAAATTCAGACATAATCTGCAAGATCATGGCCCGGCATACTCTTCATCCTACCATGACCTTTAAAACAAGGAATCAAGCATGGTTCTTGGCCAATGGAATGAGAACATCTGTTTTTTTCTGCAACAATCTAGCCTTAAATTCTGCACGTTCCTTACAATTCTAGACCTCAGTCTACACTTTTAGCCAATTGGCATTCAGTTTTGGCATCTGTTGAATGATAATCTAGAATCTCCAAAGATCAAAAGCAAAATGTTTCCCAATTACAAACTCAGTTCCAGACTGCAGAAGACGATTTCAAGACCAGCAACAGGCATACCTGAGTTTCCAACCTTCTGGTCCGTCAATGCATTGATGTATTGCTCTATTTGTCCAGGCTCAGGTTACGAACGGTGCTTCATATCAGCTGAGGAATGTAAGATCGCAATTCCTATTCACTTTTGGAATGTTGTTAAGTTGACCTATAGTTGGCAGCTCTATAAATGACAAAGTGTTGTAAATTAGCTTTAAGGAGAAAAGGCAGCACAGAATGGAACTGAGTTAGAGCTGGGAAGCATTTTGACCTTTGGCTCCAGAGGGTCCAGAGTTCTCATTCACCACAAGCCAAAACTGGATGCCGATGGCGAGAATTGTGGACTGAGAGCTAGAATTGTGAGGAACTGGCACAAGTTAAGGCTATATTGTTGTAGGAAAGTCAAACTCTCTCTCTCTATTGGTCGAGAATGGTCAGACTAGGGCACTAGCTAAGATCGCTATGTTGTAGGGAAGCATTCTTACAATTGGTTGAGAATCACGAAGGTTTGCAGAGATGTTCTGGCCCTTCCAGTGAAGATAACATATAGCCTGATTTTTTTTGAAAGATAATGCTCATAAAGACCTAGAATTAGCAACATAATGGACGTGGAGAAAATAATGGGACATTTGGATGCCGAAAACACAGGGTCAGATAGTTTTCATGCCAGCGATTGAAGGAAACAGCTGATAAATTGCGGATGTCCAGTCTATAATTCCCCGGATTTCCATCCATACTAGAATTATTTGTTGAGGCTGCGTAATTCTGAAAGCCACTCTCTTGCTTAAGAATGGAATGAGATAGAGAGAGGGAGAGAGAGAAATAGGGAGATGGAGACGAATCAACTATTGACAATTTTCCCTAATGTGAGTTGTCAGGCGTGAAGGGAATGCAGGACACGTTTACCAGAAATGATACCTGGGCGGCAAGGGAAAATAGGCTGGCAGAGATTACAAAAATAATCCATGTACTCCCTGGAATTTGGAACGTTCCAGAGTGGTTGAGTTGAAGTATTTAAGGTGTTAAGTGGAACATATAAGGCTGATAAAGAAAAATTATATTCACTGGTTGACGACACTCAGGCTATGTGACAGAGTCCAAAGGGCCTAGTCAGGCTGCTCTGTACAACACTGCCATACACAAGGGGTGATACACATTGGTAACTCCTTTCTTTAAAAAGCAACAGGTGCGAGATCTATTTCTAATATTTAACTGTAGAATTGATAGGTTTCTGTGGCCCAAAGGTATTAAGGTCCCCGGGCAATGGTGCGCCCCTGGATTCAGATCACACATTTTTCACAACCTTGTGGAATTCCAGCCTGTGCATTTTGCACACAGACGGCAGGGAAGCAGCTGGGGCCTTGTGCCGGGGCGAATCGTTTTCGAGATCCTGGTGCCCATGTCCAAGGCTGTCATACGGTACAGCTACTGATGACCAGTCAGTTCTGTGATCAAGGCAAATGCTTAACAGGCTGATAAGCAGCCCGACACCAGCACTACACTTTGGAAGGTTGGCAAAATGGTATCCAAAATTGGTGCACGGTGAACCCCAACAGGCATTCCACCCTCTTCCATATCCTTCACCTCTCCATTCTTCGAAAATGTGCCCCACCTGCGATGTGAACATTTCATGACTACTCCGAACTGCCCATGAGAAATTGCTTGCGTTCTATTTCCCTGTACCGCTACCTTGCATGATTTGTCTGTAAACACACAGCTCAGTGGGAGAGTGAAGTTTGTGCCAGGACATCAGATTACAGATTACCTTTGTGCTCAATCCTGCCTCTGCAGCAGATGCCCCACAGTGCCCCAAGGATGCCTGCATTTGCGCTGCCGGACACAGTTGAGAGTGACAGACATCACGATGGAAGGTGTCATCATAGTGAAGACTGCACTGTGCCTCTACAAAGAGTTTGTGCCAGTTACTCCTGCTGATATCTGCCATAGACAAATTCATCTGCTCCAGGGTAGATCAGTGAGGACAGGGGCAAGCAAGTTAACCCCTGCTGTTGCTTCTCTCACCGCCTGCCACTGAGAGATGGAAGTGGTATAAAATGGAGGTTTTTATCTATTGCCTGCTCATGGGGGCTTAGAAAGGCAGGTCCTCTCTCAGAAACGCACGCAAAAGCTAGGAACAGCAGGTTAGTTTTGGATAAAAACAAAAAACTGCGGATGCTGGAAATCCAAAACAAAAACAGAATTACCTGGAAAAACTCAGCAGGTCTGGCAGCATCGGCGGAGAAGAAAAGAGTTGACGTTTCGAGTCCTCATGACCCTTCGACAGAACTTGATTTCGACTAGAGATATGGAAATCTTGTCGCAGAGAGGAACAGAACTTCTTCAAGGAGGTCGGCATTTCTTGAAGAGCAGTGGCAGTCAATTAAACACAGAGATAAAAACAAAAAAACTAGTTAGTTTTGGAGGCTGTTGGAGTTCAGCAAGTTTTCAAGATACTTGCCAGTGTGAAAAGCCTAAAAGGGGGCAGATAGTCAGTTCCAAGCTAAAGAAGGCCTCCAAGAGTCGAAGGGAATGGAAATTTAGGAAGTCTCAATCATGCTTTCGAGTTAATGGAAGGACAGGAACCTTCCTTCCCTTCCAGCCCGTTTGATATATCCATCAAGACTCAGCAAATTCGTTCAACAATGTTGCTGCTCAGTCACTGTTACTCCTCGGCATTGGAGACCCTTTACACCCAGTTTACATCATGTGCTATGTTGCCAACCCAGCTGAGTTTACCCCTGTACAAAAGTGATACCAAGTTGAAACCCAACTTTATAGACCCTCACTTTTATTTGTTTCTTAAGATAAGTGGATGGGGCTACTGAAGAGTCACTGGAGTCAGCTGAGGAACGTTTAGCAAAAGAGCACAACATTTATTAAAGAATAAAATGTCAAATATATTACAATATTTCTTCACCCACAACTACAGTTATGTAAAGGTTTGTAAAGATAACACAAGATACAAAAGCTATCTTACACTCCAATTTTCACAGTAAGTAGAATGTCCAGTAGGCAAAATGCAGTCATGTACACAACACTCTGAAATCATGTGGCAGTTGCCACACAACCAGATGCAATGAATCTTTCCTCAAATCGGACCGACGCTTGTCACAAAGTCAGAAAGCTGGTCTCAGTGAGCCCCATCTTTCACACGAGGGCTTCCAAACTCTTTCTCTCTGCTTGGAATCATCTGCTAAACCAGAAGCCTTCCACAAATGTTCGTTTCAGTGACTCTCCTTCTGATCTTCCTCTCCTCTGGGCCACAAGATGCATCCAAACTGTTGTAATGAATTGTCTCACAAATACTCCGCCAAAAAAAGAACTACTCCTTCAATTGCCGAGAGCAAAGTTTTACAGAACCTCAGTTGCCTCTTTTGACCTTCTTGGCTCTTGCTAGCTGTTCTCACTTTACATCTGCATTCTGTGTCTTCACACTTTAAACTTGAAGCATGGAGTCCTTCTCAAACCCTCACTCTTAGCGCCACCTAACAGGAGCTTTTCCAGGATTCTGTCCTCCCTTTAACACGAAGTTCTGTTTGGGGCTTTCTCATGTTCCGCTTCCTTGGATTCTTAAGGGTTCTTTCTGTTTGGGCTGGGCTATCCGACCTCCTCTAGGCTGTTCCTGCATGGCAGCTACCTTAAAAACCTGCTAAAATCCAACTGCTTCCAAATTAAAACTGCTGTGTCAAGGTTTGTTGTGTGTGTGCCTGTGAGCGGGCCTAACTTTCTAATGCAATGAGGCCCAAATCTTCCACTCATGTTTGATTACCTTAGCTGCAACGGTCGGACAATGCCTCATTAGAAATGTTGGTACTATTTTAAAGTGAAACTGAATCTCAGTTTGACATTTTCCTAACACACAGGTACAAGAATACAAATCAAACTTAAACCTTAAAGCTAATATGCAATTGTAACACCTACATTCAACAAAATAACTCATTTAGACTATCTCAATTAGATTACAGCCTTTGCGAATAACAGTGTCTCCACCAGATGTTGTTCAACTTGGATTCATCGAGCGAGGAATGGTGTTAGCAGGAATTGTGCAGGATTTTTTTTTCCGGTGCCCTATTGCGTCTGATTCCACAAGATCCAATGGGCTGTGGATTCAATGTAGCAAGGGCGAAGACTCATTTATATAGCACCGTTCACCAGTAAAGGACAGATGAACGCACGCCCCACTGCCTGTGGTACGGTGCTGAGTTGTAGCTACAAGCATAATGTAGGGGACTGCCACTGAAAGTAGGGCACAGAAAGATCCAACAAACAGCAATTTTTGATGACCAGCTTTAGCTGTGTTGCTTGAGGGGTAAAAAATGGCACGAGGGGCGAACACTTCAACTCCTCTTCCAACTTTCTGTGTGTGATATTTTAGAAGTTTGGAGGATATGGATCCAGAGAAAACAGATTTAAGGGAATTTACAAGGGCTCGTGAGTAGATGTGGAAATTTCTTTGGCAGCAGCGAGTTATTTTGCCCTGTACCCCGCTGACAGAAACGACAGTTGAAGCAGGTTCAATGTTATCATTCACAAGGGGAAGTGGATCAGGAGATACAAAACTGGGGAAAGTTCGGGGAGGAAGGGGCTAGAATAGGATGGTACATTTAAAGAGGCAGGACTGGCGTGATTGGTCAATGGGCTCTTCCTTTACTGTGTGTCTTCAGTTTAATCACCGCACAGTGATTCTATAAACTAACCCCATTTTAATCATTGCTGAGGTTTTACTGCTACTGATTAATGAAAACTTGCCTTGGAGACCCCTTTAATCAGTGATTCAATTTATTGTTGCTTCCAATTTCTGAATGACGAATTTAACACGACGTGGTGCTAGCCAATCTCCACCAGAAGTGTGTTATTTTTAACTACAATTTTTTTTCTTAATTTGTATAAATACCACCCTTACTCCGATCATCTCATTGTGACTGGGAGGAGATTGGCAGACGATGATGAAAGCACTGCTATTGGCTCTTGTTGGCCTGCTACTGGTGCAGACCACCACTGCCCAAGCAAGAGCCCTGCCTGATGGTAGCGGAGTTGAGTGTGTCTCTGAGAACTCTTTGATTCACACCATTGTTTTCAGCCCTGGACTTACAAATGTTCCCTCGCTGCTTACTTCATCCCTGTTCCTGGGAAGTCTCCGAGACAGAGACTTGTGTGGATTTGATCCCAAAATGTGATACCTGCCATATATCCTTGCCACCTCAAAGACTACCTATATCCACTACGGAAACATCACCCAACAGTGACCTAGTCTCATCGGACCTGACAGTGAAATTTTCATCCAAACATTGGTTATTCTTGAGTTCCGTATGCCAATATAACTCTGGCTGTTTCTCCCACATTCCACCTTACATAAAGTGAAGGCACACAAAACTCTGCTGCCTAAGTCCTAACACTCACTGATCACCTTGTGCCCGGAGGTTTACTTCTGATCCCCTTTAAACAACCGGTCTATCTATTTCTGACGTCAGTTTCTGGTTTTCAAATCCCTCCAGTATCTTGCCCCCTCCCTATCCCTGTAATTCCCTCCAACCATCCAGCCTCCAAGATCTCTCCATTACCACATTTCCGGCCCCTGGACATTCACCCATTTCATTCTATGCTACATTCGTGGCCCTGTCTCCACCCGCCTGGGAATCGAACCCCAAAATTCATTCACAAAACCTCTCCACATGTTCCCCGCCGTCTCTCCAACTTTCAGTCACTCAATAAAATCCTACCATGGACCTAGCATTTGGTCACTCCCCCAGTGTATCCCTTGTGAGTTGATGATTGATGCAATTTGATAACACTCCTCTGAAGCTCGCTGGGGGTCTACGCTCGGTCACAGAGATATGAATAATTCGTGTTTTTGTTGTGTGACACATGGATAATTCGATAGGGTAGATGTAGGAAGATGTTCCCACCTGTTGCCTGACCCATATCTAGGTGTCCAACAGGATAAGAGATGCAAAAGGCGATCGAATAGGTAAATCAGGATAAACATCAGCACACAAGAGAGGTGATGACGTGGGAATTTCTATAAGAGGGGAAGGGTTGAGGTGAATAGTGTCAACACGTTGAAAGGAACTATTGACTAAAGAAAAGCGGGAGACATGGGATTCCGTGTAAGACCATGTGGTCCACCACCCTCCCGTGAGTGACAGACAGAACTACCTTCTTTATCATATGATCACACGGTGTGGAAGAGATCTTTTAGCCCATCGAGTCTGCATCGACACTTGAGAAACAACTTTCCTTACCTACCTAATTCCATTTACTAACACTTCACACATACCTTGAATGTTATGTAGCTGCCAACTGTTCATCCTCATACTTTTTAATGGAGGTGACTCGATGCTCACTCTCTCTACCAAACCCAGAACTACCCATCCCCCCACAACACGACCACCCCTGAACCACAAACAATGACTTATGAGATTTTTCCTGCTTTTTTCCAGCCCTCGCATTCGGATGCATACATGTTGGGTATTGGAAATCGAGCCCCTACAAAAGCGATCAGACGAGATTGCTAACAAGTGCGCCAGAGACTTTCACTGATGCATGTCTAAATGAGGCCCAAGGCCATGGAGGATGCACCTATGTCCGAGGCTCCGACAGAAGCTAATCTTGATTGCTGTTTCATTCAGACGTGGAGAATCCCCTTGAACCCGATCCCACCGCTTTACTGAACCATGTGAATAACGTCTCATTGCATTGCTCACCGCCTCCTGTCCATGTCTCATTTCTCGGGTGAACTGGCATGTGCTGCCATATAGGCAAGGCCAGAGAGGGTGGTGGGGAGATTGGGGGACAGGGAGCAACGGAGTCTGCTTTCCAACTGGTGGATTCAACAATGTTGTGATTTAATTCCGCTCTACATCCCAGGCTCATTCATCACCGCCTTTGTCCCCCATCCACACGAAAGATCCACCACATCCAGCAGGTATGTGGTCCTGGACACCCTAAACAGTCCTCCTGGATCCCAATACCACATAGCAACAGGGCGTATATGGCAATTGGTGGCACCAGCATGCTAACGCCTCCTGGTCCCACCTCAGCTGATGAATGAATATACCACACTAATGCACAGCTGGAAGAAGCACTCGGGGGAGCAGGATTACTGAGAGCAATCTGGGTCAATGCTGTCAATGCCTAGCATGAAGACAGGATTGTTAGCACCACCGTTGAGTGAGCTGACTGAGTCGTGGAAAACTGTGAACAGTTTTGCCCCCCTTATCTAAGGTAAGATATAGTGGCATTGGAGGTTGTCCAGAGAATGTACACTTGGCTAATCCTGAGGATGGAGGGATTTTCTTGTGAGGAGTGGTTGAGTAGGTTGGACCTGTACTCACTGCAGTTTAGAAGAATTCAAGGCGGTCTTATTGCAAGATAAAACTTTCATATGGTGCTTGAAATGGTAGATGTCATTTTTATTTATTTACAGGATATGTGCTTCACTGGCCGGGATAACAATTATTGCCTTTTCCTAATTGCCTCTGGGGAACGTTGTGATGAGCCAACTTCTTGAAATGCCGCAGTCGCTGTCCTGTAGGTGCACTCAATGTGCTGTTAGGGAGGGTGTTCCAGGATTTTGATTCGGGGTGGTGAAGGAATGGCCGGTATATTTCCAAGCCAGGATAGTGCGTTGCTCACAAGGGATTTTCCAGCTGGTGGATTTCCCATGAGGCTGCTGCCCTAGTCCTTCTAGATGGTAGTGGGTGAGGATTTGTGCAACTCTGTCGAAGGAGCTTTTGGCAGTTGTTGCAGTGTATCTTCTGGATGGTACACATTGATGCTACTGTGTCTCGCTGGTGGAGGAAGTGAATGTTCTTAGACGTGGTGCCATTAAAGTGGGCTGCATTGCCCAGGATGGTTGTATCGCCCTGTGGGAGAGTTTATGGTCAGAGGGCATAAACTCCGAGTAATGGGCCGCCAAATTAAAAGAGAGATGAGGAGGAAGGTATTCAATCTGTGGAAGTCTTTAGCGCAGAGGCATGTAGAGGTTGGATGGATAAGTATATTCAAGGCTGAGACAGATAGATTTTTAATCAGTAAGTGAATCAAGTTTTATGGGGGAAAGGCCGGGAAAATGGTCTTCAGGATTATCAGGTCAGCCATGATCTCATCGATGGAACTAATGACCGTTTTCTGCTCCTAGGCACTTTGTTCTTAAAGGATAGTCCCGAAAATTTGGGCAGGTGTCTCCTGTTGACAGGGGCAACAAAACCTACATAGCATCATCCTCACCAACCCACGTTCATCTGCCCATGACAACTGTTTTATTAGGAGTGACCGCCTCTCAAAATGAATGCAGGTGAATTCCGCTCTTTTCACTGAGGACACACTCCAACAGCAAGTATCAAGACACAGGCTGATAGCGAGGCAGAGATAATGAATGCAAGCTCTGCATATTTGAAGAGACTTTAATGGGCTCAGGAGTTCCAAAAAATATTTTTTCAGCCAATGATGTTTGGCCCCATACAAGAATCAAGCTAAGGAAACACTAAAAACTGACGTAGCTACCATTGGTAGCCTGCAATGCAAAATGAGTCTAAATTAAACATGAATTTTCAAGTGAATTATGGTTCATTGAAAACTATGCATTACACATGCAATAAGGCACACGTCAATAACTGGCACTTTTGGTTTGGGGGGATGTCAAGGACTTGGGGTGAGTCTGTACTCTTCAACCTGTACCCCTTTGATTCTTCCTCCTTCCCCCAATGTGAACAGCTTCTCCTGAATCACTCTGGCCCAGACGTGTCATGATTTTGAGCAGCTCTTCTCCCGACCATCTCATCTCTGAGGACAACAGTCCCAAATTCTTCAATCGATCCATGGAACTGAAGTTGCTCAACCCTGCAAGCATTTTTTGTGCTTGCTCATTTTCCACCTCGACTTTTCTTCAGCCCGCTTGTACTGCACCGCTGGACTCTCATTTTGACCGATGTAGTTGGTAAAATGAATTCATTTCAAAATCCCAGCGGCAAACTTTAAACAAGTGTCATTACCTGCAATTTGAAGTGTTATGTTTAAGATACGACACTAAATTCATGAATTGGACCACCAGTTTTCGAGATTTCACACTAAACTAAATGAAACATTTTATTATTTTGCACTAGTTAAAACACATGATTAAAAATTAATACTATCATAACTTATAGCAAATTCCCAAACCAATCTCCAATAAGGTAACAACAACCATTAGAATTAACGAGATACAGGCAAAACGTTTTCACCTTGCGAATTCAAAATGATGTTCTATTCACTTTGCTTCCAGTGGAGCCAATTGGAGGCTCACAGCTGCCTTTTCATCTCCCATTACCTCTGCCCTGCACAACCGAAAACTGCTGAAGTTACACTCACCACCCCATTGAATGTGAATTCATATATCATCAACAAAATCTGAACCAAACTCCTTTAACAAATAAAACCCCTTTCATAGTGCCGATTTTATCAGTAATATAAACAATATTGCTTTGTAGCTGCTGGGCAGGTGTCAGCTCTCACTCCACTTCTTCAATGCTTCATTCAGAAAAATGCAAATTCACTCTACCTCACTTCTGTATCAAAACTACTGCAGATCACCAGCTGGCTTTAATCCAGTTAAGACACACCCACAGACTAAACCTCCATTCTGAATGAAAAACACTTCCGATAATATTACCTATATTAGTGCTTCATAACACTCCTGATCAGCCGCTACTGGTAGTGGATGGCTCTGCGACGCTGGATATGGACTCAATCGGATTCCGTTTCCCCACAACTTTCTTTTTTCGTTTTCATTTTCTTGTAAGGTGCAGGGACTAGTTCCTTTCATTGTTTTATATTTTTATAACATTTCCAGTTTACGTTCTCACTTTCTGTTTTCAGTTTGTGCCTGCTTCTAAAAATAGACCCTCTGACAGCACAGATTCCAATGCAGACCCTGTTGTTCCAGTTGCCGTGCCGAAGGAGGCCTCTTGGCCCGTCGTATCTGTGCTGACTTTGTGAGTGAGGAAATAATCAATATGCCCCCCTGATCCCGTCAACCCAGCACAGTCCTCCTTCGCAGATAACAAACCGATTTCCTCTGGAACCACTCAGTAGGCCCTCTTTCCAAATCACTCTCAGGCAGCGCAATCCACCTCCTAACCATTCGATTGACCTACCCTCACCCACACTCTCTGGCCCTGCAATCCAGATCCTAACCCATCAATTGTTCCTCCCTCACTAACGCTCTCAGGCCATGCATTCCAGATCCTAACACCGCAAATCACCCTCCCTCCCAGAGAGTCTCAGGCATTGCGTTCCACATCCTAACACCTTGACTGACCTTCCCTCCCCCACAATCTCTGGCAGGGCATTCCAGATCCTAACTACTCGTTTGACCCACTACCCCAACAATCTCAGGCAGTGCGTTCCAGATCCTAACCCCTCGATTGATGCTCCCTCCCTACACTCCCAGTCAGCACGTTCTAGGTACTAACCCCTTGATTAACCCTTCCTCCCCCAGCCGCTCAGGCAGTGCATTCCAAATCCTGACCCCTCGATTGACCCTCCATCCCCCACAGTCTCAGGGAGCATATTCCAGATCCTAATCCCCCGATTGGCCACACACTCCCAGCCCACGCATGTGAAATGCCAATCCCTCGATATACCCTCCCTCCCTCACACTCTCAGGCTGCACATTTAAGTCCTAACCCCGCGATTCACCCGCCATCCTCCACACTCTCAGACAGCCCGTTCCAGATCCTAACAACCTGCTGCATGATAAAGTTTATGCTAATGTCTGTATGACATTTTTAGTCAGCTCACTGACCAGAGTCTGGTATTGTTCGGGTCTGCTCACTGCACTTGGCCATCTCACGGACTCAGGTTCTGTGGGTGTTGGGATCTAGACCCTGGTCTGGGCCACTTCACTGTACCCGAGGTCTTGGGTTGTTTGGTAATAGAGCCTTGCATGGACCAGCTCACTTCTCGATTCAAGTCCCTGGGCAGGGCAAGATTACTATCTCGAGGTCTGGGGTGTGTTCGAGTCCTGCCCCTGGGCTGGCCTAGCTCACTGTCCCGTGGACTGGGGTGTGTTCGAGTCCTGCTCCTGGGCTAGACTAGCTCACTACTCTGATGACTGTTTTTGTTTGGGTCTGGTCCCTTGGCTGGGCCCTCTCACTTCCCCAAGCACTGCGGGTCTTCGGGTCTAGTACCAGGGCTGGGCGAGCTCACTGTAAAGCAGGTCTGTGTTTTTTTGGGTCTAGACACTGGGCTAGGTCAGCTCTCTGTTCCGAGAACTGAGCGTGTCTGTGTCTGGTCAAGGGGTTGGGTCACCACACTGTCCTCAGGTCAGGCGGTGCTCTGGCCTCGCTTCTGTGCTGGGCCAGCTCACTGTCCCGAGGCCCGTGGGTGTTCCACTCCAGTCCCTGGGCTGGGACAACTCTCTGTCCTGAGTTCTGGGGGTGTTTGTGTCCGGTCCCTTGGCTAGAACAGCTCACTGTCCTGAGTTCTGGGGCTTTTCGGGTCTGGTCCCTGGTGCGGACCATCTCACTGTACTCGAGGCCTGGGGGATTTCGTCTCTTGTCCCTGAAGTTGTCCAGCTTATTGTCCCAAGGTTTTGGGGTGTTCACGTCTAGTCACTGGGCTATGTCAGTTCACTGCCCCGTGGTCTGGGATGGTTCGTCTCCTGCACCTGGCCTGGGCCTACTCACTGTACCCAACCTGTGGGGTTATTCAGTTCAAGTCTGTGGACTTTTTCAGCTCATTGTCCCAAAGTACATTGGTGCCCTGGTCCAGAGCCTGGTCTGGGCCAGCTCACTGTACTCGAGGTCTGTTGGTGTTTTGTGTAGTCCCTGTTCTATATAAGCTCAATGTCCCGATGTTTGGTTGTGTTCAGTTCCAGTTCCTGAACTTTGCCAGAGCACTGTCCCGTACTCTGGGAGTATTTGGGTCTAGTCCCTGCGCTGGGCCAGATCACTGATCTTAGTTCTGGGATTGTTCCTGTCCTGTCCCTGGGCCTGGCCTGCCCACTGTACTTGACCGCTGTGGGTCTTCAAGTCTAGTCCGTGGACTGGTAGAGCTCACTGTCCCAAAGTTCTTTGGTGTCCTGTTCCAGAGCCTGGTCTGGCCAGCTCACTATACTCAAGGTCTGTCGGTGTTCGGGTGTTGGTCCTGTTCTAAACAAGCTCACTGTCCAGAGCTCAAGGGGTGCTGGGTCTCGTCCCTGTTCTGGCCCAGCTCACTGTCCCGTTTTCTGGGAGTGTCCGCGTCCAGTCCCTGGGCTTGGCAAACTCAAGATACAAGTGGTCTGCTTTTTTTTTTTGCGTCTAGTCGCTGGCCTGGCTCAGCTCACTGTCCCGAGGTCAGATGGTGTTTGGGTCTAGTCCCTGTTCGGGGTGAGCTCACTGTCCCATTTTCTGGGAGTGTCCGTGTCCAGTACCTTGGCTGGGAAAGCTCAATCTAGAAGTGGTCTGGTGTTTTTTCACAGCTAGTCCCTGGGCTGGCTCTGCTCACTGTTCCGAGGTCTGGTGGTGTTTGGATCTGGTCACTAAGCTGGGCAGGCTCACTGTCCTGAGGTGTGATGGTGTTTGGGTCTGATCATTGTTCTGGTCCAGCTCACTGTCCCGTTTTCTAGGGGAGTTCGCCTCTAGTCACTGGGATGGAGCAGCTTACAGTACTGAGGTCTGGGGGTGATTGTTTCTGGTTCTTGGTCTGGCCCAGCTCATTGCACCTGAGCCTTCAGAATGTTCATATCCAATCTCCGGGCTGGGGGCGCTCACTGTCCTGAGGTCTTTTGGTGCTCGATTCAGGACCCCGGGCTGGGCCAGCTCACTCTGCCGAGGTCTGGGAGCATAAAGATCTAGTCCTTGGGCTCATCATGCTCACATTACAGAGGTCTGCGGGTTTATGTGTCTATTCCCTGAGCTGGACCAGCTCACTGTCCCGAGGTCTGGGGGTGTTTGTTTCTAGTTCCTGAGCTGGAACAGAGCAGTGTCCCGAGAATTGAGGATGTTCACATCTAGTCCCTGAGCTGGGCCACCTCATTGTCCTGAGGTCTGAGGGTGTTCGTGTCTAGTACCTGAGCTGGGCCAGCTCTGTGTCCCGAGGTCTAAGGGTGTTTGGGTCTATTCCCTGAGCTCAGCCAGCTCAGTGTCCCGATGTCTGAGGGTGTTCGGGTCTAGTCCCAGAACTGGGCCAGCTCACTGAATCAATGTCTGGAGATGTTCGTGTCTAATCCCTGAGCTGGGCCAGCTCACTACTCCGAGCTCTGTGTTCATTCGGGTCACGTCCCTGGGCTGGGTCAGCACACTCCCCCAAGTTGTAGGGTTTTTGTGTCTGGTTCTTGGGCTGCACCAGCTTACTGTCCTGAGGTCTGGGAGTTTTCATGTTTGGTCCATTGGCTGGGCTCGCTCATTGTACCAGAGGTCTGGAGGTATCCAGGTCTGATCACTGGGTTGTGCCAAATCACAGCCCTGTGGCCTGGGGGTATGCGGGACTAGACACTGGACTGGACCACCTCAGTGTCCGGTGGTCTTGGGTTGCTCGTGTCTAGACCCTGGGTTGTATAAGCTCACTGTACCCGAGGTGTGGGAGTTTTGGGGGCTAGTCACTGCTGTCTGTCAACTCACTGTCCCGGGGTCTTGGGGTTTTCGTGTATAGTCCCTGCTCTCGTTCAGCTCCCTTTTCCGACATTTGGTTTTCATCGTGTTCAGATCATTGTCTGGACTACATCATTGTCCCGAGATCTGGGTGTGTTCGGGTCTGGTCCCTGGGATGGCCCAACTCACTGTCCCAACGACTGTGGGTGTTCGTATCTAGTACACGTACACACACACAAACATACACTGAGAGAATGATCCACTCATGTATGCACACACATACACACACCCAAACATAAACTCAAACAAATTCAACAAACTCAACATTTGAAAAACACCAACAAATTCAACAACATCAACATTGAAAAACATTAACAACTTCAACAGCCTCAACATTTGGAAACCACCAACTAATTCAACATCGACCACGAAATTGACAGAAGGAGGAAGGTAAGCAGAGAGACTCGGACCAGAGAGGGACACAGAGGGAGAAATGCTCATGCACATGGAGAAATATAGGGGGAGAGAGGCACATATGGGGTGAGCAAAACAGTGGGAGTGTTTTTCAGAAGAAGCAAACAGAAAAGATGTTTGGAAGAGGAAGAAAGACACAGAGGAGGTGGGAGATGCATTACTGAAACATACAGTCTCAAATTGGAAGGGGCACAGAGGCATTGAGTCTATGGTGCAATTTGTATGCATGCGTGAATGCGTGCATGCGTGCATGCCTGAGTGTGTGTGCAGCTGCTTGTGCAAGCACATGTGTGTGTGTGTGGGAGGGAGGGAGAGATATGCACAGGCAGAATGCGAGAAAAAGAGGAAACACACAAGTATCGTGGGGCAGAAAGGTAGAGTGAGAGAGCCACAGAGACGGAAAGAGAAAACCAATGGAGCAGACATGGATGCATTAGGACAGATGACCTGAATGTGATAGGCACCTATACCAAGATTCAAAGAAGGAGAGAGCAATAAATACATAGCTACAAACATGTAAAAAGAGAAAGAGAGAGACGGGGAAAAAAAGAGAAAGATATACACAGCAGGGGAGGATTGCACGGAGAAATGCAGATTCGGAGAGAGACTGGCAGTGAGAGATGCAGAGGGAGCGAGGCACATTTGGAGAGGGTTACAGAAATAGATACAAACGGGAGAAAAGAGGGAGAGTGACAGTCAAGACTGATTGAGTTACAGAGGGGTGTAAATATGGATACCTTGAGAGAGAGAATGAATCAGGAACAGAAATTGAGAGAGAAAGCGAGAAAAATAAATAATGTGACAGAGAATGGATAGTCAAAGCCGTATATCGTGGGGAAGACAGTTATATGGAGAGGGGATATGTAGATACGGAGTGAGAGAGAGACTGGGAGAGAGAGACAGACAGACAGACAGACCGACAGAGAAAGAGAGAGCGATGACACACAGTGACCACAATCCTGTACTAAGTCATTGACTGTAATGACTGTTGGAATTTCTCAGCCTGTGAGAGGTGTTATAACAATGCAAACATTTACTTAAATCACTCTCTTCATCTCAGAATAAAAAAAATGAGAGCCTTAATCTCCCCATCTTTTCTCACTCTCCCTCTTCTCTAGTTGTTGATGGTTTTACCTTGCCCTAACTGGCCCTATCCCTCTGTGTCAGTAACTGTTCCTGCTCGATAAGCCATCTAATTCTGCATCCTATTCTCAAGGTCCCTGTCTCTCTCACCCTGTCAGATCCATCTGCACATACAGTTAAATATTTCTGATTTCCCACCAGCCAACATGTTCTGGTGCAGCCAAAACAGTAGTCTCTACCGGCTGTGGTAAAATTGCGCAGCTATGACCTGTCCACAAAACGCAAAGCAAATCCAACCAAGACAATAACCGCCCCATTAAACTTCTTTCGATTACCAAAGTCGTGGAAGGTGTCATTAATAGTGTAATCAAACGACACTTGTTCTGCAATAACCTGCTTACAGACGCTCAGTTTGGGATCCAATAGGGCCACTGAGCTCCTGACCATGTTACAGCCTTGGTTCAAACATGGAAAAAAAAAGGCGAAAGTGCAGAGTTCAGGTGGGAGACAGGGTGCTTAAAATCAAGGCTGCATTTGACCAAATGCGGCATCAGTGACCCCTCAAAAATGGATTATTTGGGAATCGGGGATGCGGGAGAAGCACATTAAGCTTCTTTATCATAGACCAACTATACATCATAAGGTCACAGAAGGATGGTTGAACAATGTTAGGCACCGTTCGTGAATCCTCAGGAACTGAAGCGGTCCATGAACATATGCAGCAAGACCTGGACAATGCAAAGGCTACAAGAGACAAGTATCATTTGCGCCACACAAGTGCCAGGGAATGAATATTCCCACAAGCATTTCCAATTGACACTCAATGAATTTATCATCGCCTAATTCTGGGGATTTCCCTTTTCGAGAAAGTGAACTGGAATAGCCATGCAAATTCGATGGCTCTAAGGTCTGATCAGATTCCAGGAATCCCGCGGCGAGTTATTAGACTCCTGACATCCCAGATGAGGTCCAGTATCAAGAAGACGGACGTCAAGAGTGTGATGCAATTGCCCGGATGAATGCCTGTCTCACAACACTACAGATGCTTGACACCATCCAGGACAATGCAAGCTGCTTTATTGGCAAATGATGCACCACCATCGACACAGAGTAGCAGTCTTATCTACGATCTACCAGATGCATTTCAGGAACCCAGCACGATTCTGTGGAAAGCACCTTAAAATCCAAGATTACCTACAAGGACAATGGATGCTGCTGCATGGAGGCACCACCCGCTGTAAGATCCAATCTAAACCACTCGCCTTTTCTAATTTAAAAAATATTGCTGTTGCTTCACTGTCACTGGATAAAAACACTGGAACCCCCTGTCTAACCGAAATGAGGCTTAAAACACATGGACTGCAGTGCTTCAAGAAGGCAGCTCACCGGCGGTTTCTCAATGAGATTTAATGATGGACAGTAAGTGCTGGCCTCGCCAAGGGGGCCACATTCTGTGAATGGATTTACAATAAAAAACACATTCCTTTTCGGTTTCCTAATTATTTGCATCTGATGCAGGACTGCTCTGTAACAGCTCCCATCATTTCTGACACACCAGCCTGGTTTGAGGCGTCTGCTGCCCCTGAATTTGTCCCAGCATCTCCCTTTCGAATGAGAGGCAGTATGCATTATCACAAGACGTGACGCCATGTCCTGTGAAATTGATTTCTCTTTTGATGTTTATTTTTTTTTTCATTTCAATTATTCTGTCCTAGCATCTGACTGTGACTTGCAACTGAAAGTCACCACTCTTTCTGGAACAACTGTCCTCCAAATTCTTTGGAGGGATAATTTCCACACTTCACCCGCTCTCCCTTCCTTCCCACCACACTGAAACATTTAGCTGGGAAGTTGCTGTACGATCCTCCTGCCTTCCATTCTTTTCTTTCAGGGCTCCCTCTCTGTTTTTAAGGTTAACCTATTTCACTGAAACTATGTTTACTTTAGCGGCATATTTCCCCCTGACAGCACCAATCATGGATTGAGTCTATATCTTGAACTCAGCTTCTCTGCTGGGATGAATTGCCTGTGTTAAGGTACAATCATCCACACACTGCAATTGGTGAAGCAATGCTACATCCTAGACTCCAAGGCCTAATCTGTTCTTGCTTTGTTCAGCATTAAGCTGCCATGTTCACATTTCTCTGCAAGTCCATGCAGGCCGTCGTTAAGTGTATTCATTCATTTCCCTTTTTGCTGTGATTGCTTCTTAAATCTAAGTGGCAGGATATTGGTATTATTTAAAAGGCAGAAGTAGGCATTGGGTGTTTTTATTACTTCATTGCAACATATTTGTTCTGCTTCACTCCCTTTCCAGTCGAAGATATTATCTGCACAGCCACCAACAATCTTTAATATCGCACTGACCTGCCCAAAGCTATATTTTTCAGGGAGACACCAAATCTTGCAAGATATGCCAAAAAACAGGCGCCAACTCAGCCAAGTGTCTGCCTGGTTCAGATTTACCGCCTGCTCTTAGCTTTCTGCCCCTGCTAGGACTTCCTGTGTTTGATCGTTCTCTCACTGCCATCATATAATGTAAACGGTATCGTGATTACTGCACAGAATATTTACAATTTCTACTGATGTATTCAAAACATTAAGTTTTAATTGAGAAATATCTTTACTGTAGCTTCTGCCTGCCATGAAGTCGAAAAGAAAATGCAAGATCATTAAACGTTGCCTCACTTCCTGTGATGATGTATACTGTGTCTCATTAACATATCACACAGCTAGCTTTCACCCCTAATTATAATGGCAGAGCCACTCTGCATCAGGAGGACAGAATGTGATTACTGACATGGAGATCACAAAATCATGTTTGTCCTGATGCCATGATGCAGGGCGGTATCTGTACTAACTGTTAAGGGCTCTCCGATCTTGTCCGCCGGCCTGAATGCCAGTGTTCAATTACTTCCACCCTCCCAGGGAAACTGACCATACGAGGCATGTGGGGTCTGTAACGTTGTGGAATTGGCAGACGGGTGATATTCTGTGTGTGTGAGGCTATGTTGGAGCTATGAAATGACAATGTGACCCTGCCATTCTCTGATGGCCCACACCCCGCTCTCCCCGAACCTCTCCATTTCAACATGACCATCAGCTGATCTGAGTGATAAATGAGACCATGAATAAAGGTGATGATGAATGCAGCAACATTTATTCACATTTCCATACAGCAGTGGGTCTGGAATCGCGGGGCCTCTATAATCAAGTGAACCCTGATTAAATATTGTCTTCTGCCTCAGCCTCAGACGGGTTCACATCTTAATGCATTATGGTAGATGACTAACTCCTGCAGCAGAGACGGCTCCAGAGACATATTTGAGGTAGCAGAGGCTCACGTGGCCCCCACAACAATTCTCGGCATTTCCCACCATATTTTGTGCAACCGAATAATTGACCTGAAACGTAGCAACAGAAAATTTATCACTCTGTATGACTGCGTAGGAGAACAGTGAGGCAATAAGATGTTAGACTCACATGATGAATGTGATGTTGCATAGAAATACTTTCCCTATCACATGCTTATCCAGTTTCATCTTAAATACATCTACACTATTTACCACAAACACTCCCTGTGCTGGCCAGTTCCACATATTCATTGCTTCCTGAGTGAAAAAGGTTTCCACTATGTTATTTCTTGCTTTTATTAGTGACTTTTATATGTTGGCGTTTCGTAGATTGTTGCTACCGACCACAAGTCACAGTATATTCCCTCCATCTACCAAGCAGAACTTTCCGTATCTTATAAAACAACAGGAACTGAGATCACCCAATATTGCAACCCAAACTGCTTCACAGGAGCTCTATCAAACAGCATCATACATCTAATCGCCTGAGGAGTGAACTGGAGAGGTGACCAAAACATTTATTTACGGAGAAAGGATTAAGGAGGAAGTGGGAGCAGGATAGGAATTAGGAGGAATTCCAGTTTTCAGGTATCTGACACCTGAATTAACAGCCGCCAATGTCGCAGCGATATTACGCAGGCATTCTCAAGAGTCCCGAACTAGAGGGGCACAGAGATCTCCAGCAATTGTCTGCCTAGAGGAGATTCCAGAGCAAGAACGGGAATGACCAACCGGGTATTTGAGAACAAGAATGACCGTTTTAAAATCTGGTTATTGCGTAACGAGGAACCAATATAATTCAGTGAGTTCAGGGTTTGATTGATGAATGCGGGCCAAAGTGAATTAAGTTGCCAAGGTAGCAGAGCTTTGGAATGGCCTCAGGTTATGGTGATTAAAATGCGATCGAACAGCCAGGATTGCATTGGGATAGTCATGTATAAAAGTGTCAAATGTGTCGATGAGTACTTCAGCTGCAGATGAGCTGAGACAGAGGATGGGTCGGGCGATGATACTGAGGTGGATTGAAGAGCCCTTTGCAATAACACAGGCCTGTGTTTGAAACAGGACAACAGTGTTTTGAATTCACTATGTCTGCACCTCAAACAGGTTCCAAGAACAGGGCTGGCGCTGGTATCCAGGGAATGGAGTTTGGTTTGGGACTTGAAGTCATTGTCCCAAGCGGTGTATAAATATATTCGATTTGGTGGAAAACTTTGCTGATACGGGTTTTCGATCAGTCACCTGTTAATGTTGAAGAAACGGCGAGGTTGCACCACAAGCTGGCAAGTTAGGCTCCTCTGCGGATGTATGGAAGCCAATGCTTTGTTTATACCTGATATTAGCGGTGGCTGCGAACAGATGGGAAGTCAGACAGGGAGAAAGGAAGAATCTTTGGAAGATGGCAAAAAGTTGGAGATAATGCCCATACATCCAAATATTAGCATATTTCAATAGTATTCAATCAGTCGAAATTCACCTTGATATATTTTATATGAGGAAACATCATTAAAGTTTCCAGAATCAATGTTCGCTAATGCAGTTGAGGTATCGATCTGAAAAAAAATATCTTTTTATTTTGAAAATACCATGAGGAGCGAAATGGCCTCCTCCTGCACCTGACAATATTTCACAATGTAGATTACGTAGAGACATACTTACCAATAAAATCCATAAGGAAATGGAGCTGCTGGGATGTGATGGGCTGCGTCATCACCAGGACTCCAAGTAGCAAGAAAGCACCGTCTTAATCTTCCGCTGAGCACCTCAGAGACGCAGTGTGATAGCTGGAGTGCTGATGCTGTTTATATAAGCTCATAAAGGATCCGGTAGTTAATAATCACACTCGCACTGAGCGGACAGCCTCCACTTTAATTGAAGATTAAACCAATAAATTAGATGAACTGTATTGGGAGTCAAAGAAGAAGCTTGTCTCACAACGAAATTCGATTTACTTAATTTCTGATGGTCCAATTTGGGTAATGATCCCACTTAGGAAGAACGCATTTGCTGTCCTTCTAGTAAGTAGCATAAACAGAATACGCCCTTCGAGTCATTGAGTAGATGCTTTCTCTTTGAACCAGCAAACTAAGTCCAGCACCTTTAACATGTTGTCTCCACATTGTCCTGCAGTTTATTCCTTTCAGTTATTATTACACCTCATATTCTGAAAGTTCCTGTTGAACCTACCGTCAGGCAGAGCATTCTAGATCACAACAACTAACTGTGTTAAGTGGCAGTCTCCTCAGCTTCCATATAGTTCAGTTTGCTGTTGTCTGCAATTATTTTCAATGTCGTTCTGCTGACCACCAGATGTCCCAGTCTGGATAATAGTATGGGGCCACCGTTAGATGAAGATTAGCCAACTAGTATTCATCAGGGGTAGTCTGCGAAGGGAAAATTGTCTCCAGGAAGTTAAATCACTGATGGCGCTTGAATATTGATGGAGAAATTCTTTGGGACAGTCTTACGTTTTAAGGGCTCTATACGAATGTAAATGTTGTTTTTATTCTATAAATGCTTCCACCTCTTCCTTCATCTCCTTTTTTTCCCCTCTCTCCTCTCTGCCTGTCAAGCTAACAATGGATCCCTCGTGCTTATATCACGCTATCTCCTTCTGCATTTTTGTCTGTCCCTTCCTCAACCACTGTCCACAGCTTCCCGTTGTTCTTGCTCTCTCTCTGAATCTCTCACCCAGCTTTACCCAGCTGCCCAGGTGGATAGATATTTCTAAGGTTTATGGGTTGACGGTTTGTTAACATTTTTCCTCTCAAAAGGAGCTGCTCTGTCCCCATCCTCTCTGACAGCCTTTAGCACGGTTAAAGAATCAGCTGTCCCTGAATGTGTGCCAGCGGAACACTGTCGATCTATGAAGGCAAAACACAAACTCACAAAAGCTGAATGTCTAAATATCACCGGAAAAATAAATTGAATGCAAGTGGTTGCTGGAACTAGCCTTGGTGAAAGTCTTTAGAAACTGCCAAAACATTTTCAGAGTCCGTCATCCACGATGGTATTCAATGCCTTCAGCCATATAATGTATAACCTGTGGAGTGAAGAGAAACGGTTGAAGACTGGAATTTGTGCTTTGGTTGGCCACAGGAGGAGGCCCATGTATATTATCCAATCAGCACGACTGTCAGAAGGTGGTTGCAAATAATTAAGCCTTGTCTTTTTTTTATTTGCAAGCTCACCTACCTCATCATTGAGAATGGGGATATTTTAGGAAACCCCTTCTCCATTTAGTTGTTCTACTGTCCATCACCATTTAGAAGTGGACGGGTTGGGCCGCACAAATGTGATCTGAACTGTTGCTTTTTTGAGTGCCTAGCTGAGTATCGCTTGCTGCTTTCGCTGTTTGTCTTGCATGTAGTCCTGTGTTGCAGCTTCAGAAAGTTGGTCCCGGAGTTTAAATGTGGGTGATGCTGTTCCTAACGTTCTCTCTTACACTCCAGATTGAACCAGGCCTGATCACTTTCCTTGATGATAACAGATGTGAGGAATATGGGATCCCGTGATGGTATAGATTATCGATGTATGCAATTTTTTGCCCTTTCTCAATCTCTCTCTCTTATCAGCTTTCTTGCCCTATCTGCGTCTGTCTCTCAGTCTCAATAGTTTTCTTTACCCGTCTCTCTCTCTCGCTCCCTCTCTTTCTCTTGCTTTATTGCCCTCTCTCTCTCTCTCTATCTCTCTCTTGCTCTCCCCTCTCTCTCTCTCACCAGCTTTCTTGCCCTGTCGCACATTCTCTCCCTCACCGGGTTTCAAGCCCTCTCTCTCTCTCACTGTCCCTTCTCTTTCTCTCTCTCTCTCTCTCTAGCCAGCTTTCTTGCCCCGTATCTTGCTCTCTCTCACCAGATTTCTTGCCCTGTCGCACATTCTCTCCCTCACCGGGTTTCAAGCCCTCTCTCTCTCTCACTGTCCCTTCTCTTTCTCTCTCTCTCTCTCTCTAGCCAGCTTTCTTGCCCCGTATCTTGCTCTCTCTCACCAGATTTCTTGCCCTGTCTCATTCACTCTCTTCCTCTCTCACTCTGCACAAACTGTCTTGCCCTGTCTCTCTCACTTTTACTCTCTCACCAGCTATGTTGTCCTTTCTATCTCTCTCTCTCTCCCCACTCACCAGCTTTCTTTCCCAGTCTCCTTCTGTCTGTGGATACTTCGACCCAGACAACATTAAACCTAGAATAATGCAGAGGTTTTAATAAAGTAGTGTGATGGGATTTGAAAACTCATTAGTTCAGAGATTGTGTACTGTCTCCACAGACAGACTGTGAGCTGCTGCTTCATATTCAGGTACAGCTCATTCCTTTCTATTCGCAAAAAGGGTGTCAGACAGGATTGCACCTGGTGACAGGACATTTCCGTTTCAGAGGGAAATATTTAACCATACACCAACGACTTATATTTAGAAATATTTAACGGAGAGGTAGTGAATGAAAGATGGCGAACGGAATGGGTGAAGAAGGAGATGCAAATGATAAGTTAGAGAAGCATAGCGAGATAGAGAAAGAGAAACAACATAATCTCAGGGAGGCAGGAGGGAGAGTATTAGGACGAAGATGGATGGAGAGGTGCAAATAGAATTAGAAAAAAAAAATATTGCATTTCTGTACCATAATTCGCAGCGTCAGAACTTCTGGAAGATTTCCCGAAAAAAATCTTTAGTTGTCATCAATGATGTAATGTGGAAAGTGTGATAGCCAATCGGTGTACAGAAAGCTCCCACTGAAGAGGTAATGACCTGATCACCTGGTTCAGTTATGTCAGGTGGACAAATAAATGTCCCAGCCAAGTATTCAGCTCACAGACGCTGTGGGTTATCTTAGGGAGTAGGAGCTTAGGTAACCAGTAAAAACACAATAAAGATAATTGGAAAATGAACTAAGTGGAAGGCAACAAGGATTAAATTTTACATGTTTTTAATTTATTTAATTTCAGCCGGTGATTCTTATAAATTCCCCCAAGGAGAATGATTAATATGACTTACTGATGGATTTTAATTAAAAAAAAACAGCTTTGGCAACACATTTAATCATTGATTAAGTCACTCTTGATCTCCATCACTGGGCTCTTCTTATATGTCAAAGATGTAAACAATCCCCAGTGTGTGTGTCGGTGTGTGTGTGTGTGTGTGTGTGTGTCTGTGTGTGTGTGTGTGTGTGTGTGTGTCTGTGTGTGTGTCTGTGTGTCTGTGTGTCTGTGTGTGTCCAATAATTAACTACAAGATGCTTCCTGAGCCAATCGAAATTGTTCCATATTCCAATCATCTCATTGTGACTGAGGAACTCAGCAGAAAACGGTCAAAAGGCTGCTCTTGGTATTTGGTGTCTTGGTGCTGAAACAGCCATTTACTGTCCGATGTTCAGTGTACCCTCAGAATTGGCACTTCAGTATATCTCTCAGTATCCAACACATAGCGCTATAGATAGGCACTGGGACGCCGGGGCTCTTCCAACATAGAATTGCAGTTTTTTAACCTGCACCTCAGCAACGTTTACCCACTTTGTTTCTGGACTTTGAACATCTTTTCATCAAAAGACGCCACAACCTCACGGCTGTGTAATTGTAAAATATTCAACAGTGCATTATTTTGAATATCTCACTGTCTCCTGCTTTGCCCTGCACTTCAATTACGGTACTCCCCCCACCTCCATTTGTGGTGCCCCTCGGAGACATCAGTCAATAACACAGTGTTATTGTTCACAAGTATGGCGCTAAGCCCTAGCTCACTATTACACCTATCAACTGTTCCACTGTCTCTCAGTGGCCGGATTGCTCATCTACCAACCAACACTGGATGTGGAAATATTTGCCTTAAATAAATATCACTAAAATCTCTCAGCCCTTGGCGAATATCCATGGTGGAACCTTTCACTAACTTGTTGTCATATTTGACCGCAAGTTGTGATTCATGCCACATAATCTATGTAATCCGTACTGTTCGACCTACGTAACACCGCGTGCCTACCGATCTCAGTTCATCTGTTATTGAAACACTCCACCAGACATTCTTTAAATCCGGACTTGTCTATTCGAACCCGAACCTTACTGGTCTCGCACTTGCAAGCCTCCATAACAATGTATCCTAACTTTAGCGGCTCTGCCTTTCTATGCTTGGGCCCCAAGTGCTTGAATTCCAACACACCCCTACCCTAAATTGTTCCACCTCTTGTTCATCCTGTAAGACGCTCCTTCAACCCTACGACGTTTAACAAATACATTGTCGTCCGTTCCAGTGTCTCCTCCTATCGGCCGATGGCGATATCGCTTTCAAGAGAATAATGTGAGGCACCACGGGATGCTTCAGAAGGAAAATGGCGCTTTTAAATAAAAGTGGCTGTTGTTGTACATGCCATTGAAGCTTTTGATTGTGTGGGTGTAGGGAAGATGTTTCCCCTTGATTTTGTCTAGCCAAATCGAGGGCTCATCAGTGTAATTTTGTCACTGATAAATGCGATAGAGAGTTCAGAAGAGTGAATTGGGCTTCATGACCCTCTGCTGTAGCTATTATGGAAGATTGAACTGAGGTCCCAGTTAAGCCCTCGTTTAGCCTCTGGCGATATCTTGGTTAGAAGAATTCAATCAAGAGCCTCAAACGGACATCACCAAAAGTAGCAAGTGTTCTGCTGCTAGGCTATATTGAGCGCCTGTTAGAATTGTAATGGGAAACGGACTTGTTAATCAAAGGCATCTTCGAAAATTGCTCTTCTCTGTACAATGAACGTGGGGGTGGGGGAGGGGTTAGAGTGAGGCCAGGATGAGAAAACAAATCAGCTGGTGTAGCAGGAGAGGCACAGGAGGATGTTATTGTGTTCTTATACGCTGTTGGTACCAGAGTCACTGCTCCACTATGCTTTTTCCAGCAGAAACTTCATGGGTCTGTGTGGGAGCATGTGCAATTAATCAATCGCTTGATAGGTTGACCGATTGGCAAATTAATTAATTGCGTTTCTAATAATTGAACAATTTATTTATGTATCTATCTACCTATCCATATATCTATCTCTCCATCTATCCATCTGTCTATCTATCTATCTATCTATCTATCTAGCTACCTATCTATCCATATATCTATCTCTCCATCTATCTATCTGCCTGTCTGTCTATCCTATGTATCTATCTATCAATCTATCTATCTATATAACATTCCATCTATCTATCTATCTATCTATCTATCTATCTATCTATCTATCTATCTATCTATCTATCTATCTATCTATCTATCTATCTGTCTATCTATCTATATAACTATCCACCTATCTATCTATCTATCTATCTATCTATCTATCTATCTATCTATCTATCTATCTATCTATCTATCTATCTATCTATCTATCTATCTATGTATGTATCTATCTATCTATCTATCTATCTATCTATCTATCTATCTATCTATCTATCTATCTATCTATCTATCTATGTATCTATCTATCTATCTATCTATCTATCTATCTATCTAACTATCTATCTATCTATCTATCTATCTATCTATCTATCTATCTATCTATCTATCTATCTGTCTATCTACCTATCTAAATATCTATCTATCTACAACATAAACAGAATGACCTGGAAAAACTCAGCAGGTCTGGCAGCATTGGCGGAGAAGAAAACATTTGACGTTATCTGTCCTCACGACCCTTCAACAGAACTGTTGAACTGTAATTCTGTTCTTGTTTTGAATTTCCAGCATCCGCAGTTTTTTTTTTATCTATCTATCTATCTATCTATCTATCTATCTATCTATCTATCTATCTATCTATCTATCTATCTATCTATCTATCTATCTATCTATCTATCTATCTATCTATCTATCTATCCATCTATCTATCTACCTACCTAACTAACTATCCACTTACCTACCTACCTTTATATTTACGTATTAAGGAATCAATCTATATTTATTTATTTTGATTTAGTCATATTTTTATTCATGTACCCATTTATTTACTTATTTAATTATCTATGTATCCATATTTTTGTTTTTATATTTGTTTATTTATTTATTTTCCTGGTTTTCATTACAAGTATTAAGTGAACGATCATGTTTCATAACTTAAAGTATAAGCTACCTAAGGTATTTTCCTTTATTTTTGGTGCTGATCCTGCTGTTTTTGCACATTTCTGAAGAAAACTGTTATATCGTGTTGTGCATTTGTGTTTGATTCAGTAAATGAAAAATCGCATTTACCTTGAACTGTTATCAAACTCTCTCACTCAATTGTCCTTTTCTGTTTTTCTCTGTCTGAATCCATTTCTCCCGCAGCCTTAACCTCTCTAAACCTGTTGTTATTTTTGCCGTGACTGTGTCACGATTATTTTCTCTTGCTCCATTTCACACTCACCCTCTCCCCCATAGAATCATCCAATGATTCCCAAGCAGAAGGTAAACATTGTCCTTCGTCACTGAGCTTCCACTCAGCGAGGGACTCTCAACGAGGCTCTAACCACCCGATTTCACCGTGGCTCTGTATATCTTTCCTTGCTAGATAGTGATTGAATCCCCTTCAAAAAGCCACGATGGAATCTGTCTGCTGCTGACTCTCAGTCAGTTCATTCCAGACACTAAAAGCTCCCTGTTTGAAAGTAGATATTTTCCCTATTATCACCATTCCTCTTTCTGAAAACCGGATTGCATTGCAGCCCTATGGTCGCCTACCTATTTTCTCATTGCTTCTCCAACCTTCTCCTGTGCTATATCTCCTTGTCTCTTTCAAACTTCATATCCATCTGCCCAGATGGCTAAATATTTCTGAGGATAACCTTGCTGCATATTTATCTCTGGGCTGCTGCCATCCTTTCTGAGGGATTTCCTGGCCAATTTCAGAGTTTTCATCCATCTCTCCTGGAAGCTCCATGTGCAATTTCCATCTCAAGGTCATCTAGCTCTTATAATGAGTACACATGGCGACGTTCAAACATTGATCACTAAACTGTTAATCACTCCAACTCTTGCATGATATTCTCCAAAGCTGGATTGGAGGCATTTGGGATGGGCAGAGGTTGTTGGTGCGTGGACTCTGTTTGAGAGAATGTGTGAAACAAACAATCCCGTGTGACACCCTTTAAGACAGTGTGAGCAGCATGCTGCTCTTCAAATTGAAAAGACTGTCTGTCTGAGGGGCAATTCACGTCTTCAGTCCTACTGCACGGAGATTGTGTGTATTGAATTTGTCTCATTCAATGATACCATTGTGAAATAAAATGGCTAAATTTTGATACCTGTGATATTGGACGACTCAGGATGAGGCCGAGATACATCAACCACTTTCACATTTCTGGGCATATTTTTGAAGTAGTTCATCATGAGCTGCCTTCTAGAACCATTACAGTCTGTCCTTTTAGTCCTGGCCTAACTCGTCTGTACTGGTGTTCGGTGTCATAATTGAAAATTGCCATTCAAGACTGACATTCAGGGTGCATTTTTCGCAGCCATGTTTTCTTTCAAGTCGTGTCAAAAATGTGTTGGAGGGTGGGGACCTAAATATTCATCTGCTTACAGAGACTGGGAGATGGGATGAAGCAGGAATCTTCCTTTCCCGTGTTTGTCCTGATGCTGTTTGAGACACTGTAGTGCCTATAGTCAATGTTGGGGCCTTTCAATGTCATCCCGTCTCGGCTGTTAGGCACTTTATTATCATTCCTAGAGTATCTTTCCTGCTAGTATCATACTATCAGAAGGCATATCAGTGATGGTGGGAAACATTCCTCGGACATTGTTTGGAAGTTTTGTGTTCTGCACAGATGACTATATTGCCGCTGCATGATGTCACTGCCGCCCTGCCATTTTCTGATCTCCCGTCCAAACCTGTCAATATGGCAACACACCGATCCAAGTTGAGACTTTATTGCTGGACAAAAAGCATTGTGCAAGGCACTGTGTTTTCTTCACAGTTTTTAGGAAACAGGGAGCAATGGGTCATCAGATCTAAGCAATTTGGCAGATCATGAATTGCAGAAATTACAGTGAGCTTCAGACAAGGCCTCAGGCAACTCTCAAATGATAAACATTTAGTTGTAGTAACTCACTTACTCTTGTTGCTGTCGAATGTCAGACAACAACATTGTCTGACGCGGGTCCTGACTGCCTTACAGTTGTCAAGTCTGTGTCTCCCTCCAATCAGGTCACGTTCTATGGTGAGGCCCGGCGAAGTGAAAGGAACAATTCATTGATGACCATCATTGTTCCAAGTGTGGACGAACAGTGGAATGTTGATACCAGAATAGTGAACAGTGTTCTTACTGTGGTCTACCCGAGGGATTTGGAGATTCCTTCTGGGCACTGTGCTCAAAGGGAGGTCTAAGCAAGAGATACAGTTACCCTGCCTGTGCACAGCGAAAATGGAAACAACTCGTATCTTGCATTCAAAATCTAGAGATAAGCGAGCGATTCAGCAGTAGCATAAGGAAAAATAATTTCCATAGAGAAAAATAATCATGGGGGTTTTAGTGGAATGCTGAAGAATCTGTCCCCAGCCACAGAAGACACAGCCGTCAATGAGGAAACGACTGATATCAGGGCATACAGAATCAGGCAGAATTGTGGTGCCCACTTATCTTGCAAGGTTGTCAGACAAGACAATATCATACGATGGTGGATAGGGTGTGTGTTGACAGCATGGTATAGAGTGAATGTAATAAATCGCTGAGGGACAGCATGTGAATGAGACACATGAGGGGGTTACAGGCAGATTATTGCATGATGTTGATGGAGACTGGACAAACCTACAATAAATAAAATGCCATCAATACATTTTAGTTGAATTGATCCAAAACCGAAATTGATAGGTTTACATTTGATAAGTGTTTTAATGGTTATGGAAATAAATTGGAGCGATGATGGTCAGTGCACATCATCCAATTGTCAACTGATCAGAGATACAGGCTTCAGGGGCTGAATGGACACCTCCTTTTCCATTCAATATTGATCTATAGCGATTAATGTGAAATACACTGACCTCAGGTAGTATAATGATTGTGGCTGTAAAGCGGCCCTGCCATGGCCATTAATCCAAGCACAAAAACAGAGATTTCTACGTCATTTGATCTCCTCAGAGTGCCAATGCGATAACAGGAGTACGGATGCTCGTTATAGGAACTGACTGACTGTTCAGTAGTTAATAATAACACACGCACCATGACGATTTTCTCCACTTTGAGCATGTGAAAGAGACAGTCTCCCAAGCCGGATACTTGTTAATCAATAGAGAGACATATCTGTGCAATGAGTGACATAGTGAAGGTTCAAAATAATTCAGAACGGTGTTTAAAGTAAGAGCCAATCAGAAGAGAAAAGCACGATTTGGTCCATTGAGCCTCTGCTGGGTGTTATGAAATATCTACCAAATCCTGCCCACTCGATCTTTTCACTTTCCCCATTGCTCTGTCATCGCTCTGTTTACCCGTTCAATTATGTCCACATCTCCTCGTTTTTAATTCACCATCGTACCTTCCTCCATTCCCCTTTCAGGAAGAACCTTACAGATCACATGGTCAGGCTATGTGAAAATACATTTTCCCACATATGTCATCGGGTTCCTCTGCCAATTATGTTCAATCTGTTTCTTACAATCTTCCAAAAGCCCACTCCGGCTGTGTCAATTGTGACAATAAATGAAGCGTTCTCCCTGGGACGCAGGAAGTGATATTGTTCAGTTGAGCAGTATCAGAAAAAACAGACGACCTTGTTATTAACTCGATGATGAAGTATGTTGCTTGAAACATTGTCGACCTTTCAGTAGTAAATGTTTGTCTGTTCCCAGCTTTGGGGAAGCTCGAGAAGCGGAAGGCTCTTCAGGGGTTTACTCATTTCACTTGTTCATTTTTTTAACATTTCCCGTCTTCTCTCTCCCTCTCTCCCTCTCCTTTTATTTCTCTATCCGGTTCTAGATAAGTCTCTCTGCCTCTCTCTCTATCAGTATTTCCTCTCACTCTCTCGCTGCATCTCCCTCTCTGCCATCTCTCTCCCACTTCCTTCGCTCACTCTCTACCTGTCTTTGACTCGATGATATTCTCTAATCTCCGTCTCACTCCGTTCGTCTGTTCCACCGTGTATATTATCCTCATTTCTCCATCTCATCCTGCATCTTAATGTCAGTGTCTTCCTCTCCTAAATTATAAATTAGCCCCATTAGGTAAATATTTCTAAATTTAAGACTTCTTCTTTTGGTTAAATGTTTGCCTCTGAAACGGAACTGTGCTGTCACCAGTCGCTATCCTGTCTGGCACCGTTCGGCAAGGTCGGGGGAGTGACCTTCCCCTGAAGATAGAGCAGCAATTTACTGCTTGTCTGTGGGATAAAAGCATTATATTCAACTCCTGAGAGTCAAACCAGCATCATTTTAATCCATGTATTACATGAATATGTTCATACACACTGAACAACATATAAAATCAAATCTGTGAACATTTTAGCGAGCCGATGGATGTTTTGTCATCCATGGGCAATGAGAGACGCTGGTTAGGACCACATATTTTATTGTCCATCCCTATTTGGTCTTGAGAAACTGGTGGTCAGCCGCCGTCCTGAAACACTGCATCCCATTTGATTTAGGTGCAACGAGAGTGTTGTTGAGGAATTCACAGTCAGGAAAGAATAACATTCTCCTGGCGGTAGTTCCTGACACTTTGTGCAGCGTCTGGAGCTGTTTACTTATTATCGAACGTCGGTCTCTCTAACTGGGCCCAGTGAGTTAATGACCCTATTCTGATTTCACGCAAGGAAACATCCTCGTCCATCTCACCAGCCCCTATGTACACTCTCCTACACGACCAAACCTCCCCCAGACAACCCAATTGTCTCCCCTCATTGTTGGCTCTTGTACGACCAAAGTTATTCCCCATTTCCTCACCAACCCGCTCCGCTTTTCATTTCCTCTTCCCAGACCCTAGAGAAAATGGCTTCTCACTGCCTTCAGGCTGCATGGACTAGATGGGCAGAATGGCCTGTGGTGCCGTAATCACTCTACGAAAGTACCTATTTCAATGTACCCCAGAGGTCTGCATTAGCTGGAGACTAAAGTGAACTCATGTTTACAGTTGAGGGTAAAATGTTGCTTGTGTCCAGAATGCAATGTGTCTGCAAAGCTTTGCATGTTGAACAGCTAAGCTTTGGTTGCCATGGTTATTTGGAGCACTTTGCCAATCTGTTAAATATTTGCTTGGAACACGGAGGTGACCAGTTGCCATCCTTTCTGAGAGCCTTGAACAAGATGTGAATATCTGGCATTAATGAATCACCCCAGGATAGGTGGCATCAGCTCACTGCCCGTCTGTGTGGACAATACGCTGACTGTCCACTCCTGAGTCTCCAAATGCCGCTCGATTCAATCAATAAACACGCTGGATTTTTGTTATAGTAACTTTTACAACGGAACCGCAGGAGATTCAGCTACAGATCACAATCTTTTATTAGAGAAATTGCAAGCAGAGTTTGGTAAAGATGTGTGTGCCCGATTCTTTCATTGGACAGCAGACGGTATATTGGTACAGGTATGTGTGTAATTCTGGCATTGTCCAGCAGAGAGTAGATTGGTAAAGGCAACATGAGCTAGCACCATGGCATACTACAAGCAGACAACTTATTTTATACACTGCTGATCACGTACAGGAACAATCTTCAAATTCCAATCTTGTCACCTTATTGATTACATTACAGATGTGCTTTCACGCCAGCAGAGACCTCTCCATCTATCTAGCCTGGGACCATCTGCCCTTTCCTTACCTGTTGAAGAGCACAACGAATCTCTGCTTTTGTCATCCTTTGACTCCATTCCGGCTCCCGAGGCCTTTCTGTTTTTTTTTTTTGCAGGCCCTAAGGACCGAATAATCACACACACACACACTTTAACCGATCTACCCTCCACTGGACAATGTCAGAATCAAACACAAACTTTAACCAATGAACCCTCCGCTGGATAATGTCAGAATCACACCCAAACAAATCTGCACTCTGCTGGCCAATGTCAGAATCACATACTCCTCTTTACCAATCCACCCTCTGTGACAGAATTTCAACATCACACACACACCTTTAGCAATCTACCCTCTGCTGCACCAGCACAATATCAGAATCACACACACATCTTTACCAATCTACCCTCTGCTGCACAATCACAATATCAGATACACACACATATATTTACCAATCTACCCTCTGCTGCACAAGCACAATATCAGAATCACACACACAACTTTAGCAATCTACCCTCTGCTGCACAAGCACAATATCAGAATCACACACACACATCTTTAACAATCTACACTCAGCTGGACAAAGTCAGAATCACATGCATACCTTTACCAATCTACCCTCTACTGGTCAATGTCAGAATCACACACACACCTTTACCAATCCACCCTCTGCGACACAGGAACAATATCAGGTTCACACACATACCTTTACCAATCTACCCTCTGCTGCACAAGTACAATATCAGAATCGCACACAAACACATCTTTAACAATTTACCCTCAGCTGGACAAAGTCAGAACAACACACAAACTTTATACCAATCTACCCTCTGCTGGTCAATGTCAGAATCACACACATACCTTTACCAATCTACCCTCTGTTGGACAATATCAGAAGCACACACCGGCCTTTACCAATCTACGCTCAGCTGGACCATGTCAGAATCACACACACAACTTTAACAATCTACCCTCTGCTGGACAATATCAGAATCAGAACTGCTGAAATTGAAAGGAAAAGTTAAAGCTTTTTCCAAAGCTGCGAGCAGGTGATGAAGCTATGAACAAAACATTTGGAGAATTGAA
Source organism: Isurus oxyrinchus (assembly GCA_026770705.1). Lineage (NCBI taxonomy): Eukaryota > Metazoa > Chordata > Chondrichthyes > Lamniformes > Lamnidae > Isurus > Isurus oxyrinchus. The sequence goes on along the minus strand of JANJGN010000041.1, from coordinate 5,742,431 downwards.
AGAATTCACTTGTCAACGGAGTCTGGCCTGGCCAACAGTGAAACCTACATGAAGGACAAGGAGAAATCACTGCTTCAGGTAGAGGAAGGACGGGGACACTGGCAAACTGGCAGGGTCACTGCATTGGAAGCCCAGAGACCCAGGCTACTGCTCTGGAAGCATGGGCGCCACATCCACCACGGCGGCTGGAGGAATTAGAATTCAGCTCTTAAACCTGTAATTGCAAGCTAGCCCCAGTGATGGGCACCATGAAACTATCATCGATTATCATCAAATCCCATCACTTCACCAATGTACGTTAATTGAATGTCTGCCTTGCTGAATTGTTTTGACCGACAAGTGACTCCAAGAACCCAGCAATGCAGCCGGCTATAAACTGCGCTCAGCAGTCACCTAGTGAGTTTAGTTCAAAAGCAAAATCTACAGGCAAACAAATGTCTTTTTTCCAGCTACGCCCACACCCTGTGGAAGAAAAAAGAAGAAAGATTGAAAAAGATTGTAATTTGCGAATCTGATACTGAAGCTCAAGAGACAAAAAGGAAAAATCACTGGATTCCTCAAACGGACTGAGGGTTGTTGAAAAGTGACCTGGCTGAAATAGAAATCAAGAACCGGGAACATCAGCGAAATAGTGAGCAGTTGCAAGGAGAAGTTAAAGTTCTCAGAATAGTTGAGGATTCTCATCTACAAATAGGTCAAGTAAACTTAAAGAATGTGACTGTGCAGCACGGCACTCATGAAAGCGACGCTGCTGAGCGAAAACTGGTCAGTGTAGAGAACTAACTTTCACGTACAGTGGTTGAGTTTGCTCAGATGTTGGATCTTCAGCATGAAAATACCCCCAAAAAATTAAACCGCCATCCATTGTGAAGAAAATGGAGAATGAGATGCGTCATTTGGGAGAGGGAAGCCAGACACTGAAAACTCGAACAAGCAGTTTCAGGATTTAAAGACTGGACTGGGCGAATCAAAGCGGCAGTCAATTGGCATGTAAAAAACCTGAAAGGAACTGACTGCACAGGTCAACGTAACCTTGTATAAAGATTTCACAGATAACTGAAGGAAAAGCAGCTCAACTTCCTGAGTAATTGCTGAGCTAAAGGAAAATGTTCAGAAGTGTGCAAAAAGACTTGAAGATAAAAGAGCAATCACAACTTTGGTGGAACTTAATTAATGTTCCATTTGTCAAACATCAACATCCAGCTGGATCATGGCGGACCTAGCGGAAAAAGAAAATCCCAGTCCACTCCAGTATTGCTCGGAGTGCTTATTCTCCTAATAAGGAATGGAACAAACATACGATGCCCGAGCAGATCAAATGGGATGCTGATAATCAAAAAGGGAACTCAAAGGAGCACAAATATCCAATTGGAAAGAAACAAGTGCGAGAAATACGGAGCATCACAATCTCAAACTTAAACTGAAAACGTCAGCTCAAAAAAATTGTTTAAACCATTCATCCACACGGAACACACAGGAATGTGAAAGAATTGTCAAATATTAAGACACCTGAATTCATGATGTAATAGCATTGGCCGGGTGCGCGAGGTTGGGGGGTGGGGAGAGTGGGAGTGGGGGTGCTGTGGGTGGTAGTTGCGGGGCGGCAGTATTGGTGTTGGAGAAATGTAGCAAACAAAGGTTTTATTGGAAATGCTTATACTCAGATGGACGGGAGGATGGTCTGTTTTAAAGGATGGTGCTAATGTGCCGGTAGCAGCATGGTGATTGTAATTTTAATGTTTTCAGCAGAGTAAGGGTTAATGTGGGTATGGGGAATAGTACCGTGAACAGTATGATGCATTGAGTTACATGATTGTAGACTTAGAAGCAAAGTATGAAGCAACTAATAAAGTGGCTGCAGAACATCAGATATGTACATCATTATGGGTTAATAATGAATAGTTCATGTTTAAACATGGCAAGTCGGGAGGCCTCTCAGTGGGAGATCAAAGCACCATTTTCAACAATTCCCAGGGCAGGGCGGGAGGCTACAGTGACCAATCAAACATTTCCAGGGCAGGTATAGCATTTGGTTATATATAGAAGAGTGTCTCCTCTAAACGCTCCTAATCACAGATGCATGAACTTGTATTTCACGTGGTTTGATGCAGAAAAAATTCCCTCTAAAGACATCAAACACTCTAAGGGAAGGTACAACACTAGATGAGATATATAAACAACCTCCCTATTCACTGTCCCCATCATACCCATCTCAGCACTGGTACAGCAAGTATTTAGATACGGACAACTCTCTGTCTACAATGCCCCCATCGAGCATTCCAAGGGCTATTATAACACTGGCTTAGATTGACAACTGCGCTTTCCCCAGTAAACCTTCCAATAGCTGGTTCAACACGGGGGTTGATGCAGAAGTCTGGGGGAATAATCAGTCAGTACTATTAATGTGAGATATAAAGTGAGCTTTAATCATGACAGACGTATCCCAGTATACTTATAGAATTTCACAGTTGGCCAAATCATCTGCCAATGTTCTCCTAGATGTGTTTTCCTATTTTTGGCGTCCCTATTGCCGATAATCACAAGCTGTTTTCGAGTAGCATTTGTTTTCCTTACAGCTTGCATTTTCTCACTAACTTGCAGCTAAAGCAGCCTGGACTGCTGCCAATGTGCTGTGCATAATTGCATTTTATTGTCGTTTCTCTTTTAGATGGTTCCGTCCACTGAATCTATGAGAAGGAAAATGAAACAAAAGCACTCTTCTTAGGTTCTGTTTTCTTACATCAAGTGTGTCATGAATGTAATTGCTGTTGTTCTTTTAGATGCTTCCGTTCACTGATTTTGTGAGAAGAAGGAAGAAACATAAGCACTTCTCGTAGGTTCTGTGTTGTTACGTTAGCTGTGTCGTCAATGGAGAGAGTAAAATGAGGAATAAAGAGTCCTTGTGGATAGTTTGTCTGCTTTTGTCTGTGTGTGTGTTATTTTCATGCATGTTTCTCCTTGTGTGTATATTTCTGTCTGTGTATGTGTGCATGTTTCGGTGGGTGTCTGTGTATGTGTGTGTCTGTGCGTGTGTACGTGAATTTTTAATGCTTTTTCTTCCGTAAACTTCAATTTCGCAGAGGAGGCTCGACACTTTGAATATGGAAACGTTTAATCAGTCATATTAAAGGAAAGCCTAATTTAAAGAACATGTTTAAAGTTAAAAGTTTTGAACTAAAAATTCTTTTACGTCATTATGTGTTCATAAGCACGTGGGAATTTTAACATAGATACAAGCTCACCCAAGGGGGAATGGGGGTGTTTAATGTTCCACAGTGTGAATTGGAACTTTGACGCAGCTGATCCTCGGTTGGATTTATCTTGAGTCAGGCACCTCTTTAAACGTTTAAAGATGTCAGGTTTGGCTCCTGACATAATTGTCAAAAGAGGAAAATCATTATTAATGAAGTTGTCTCCACTCCCACAACCAAACCCCTCCACCACCAAACACGCTGTGGAGTTAATCATGTGCTCATAGCCACTTCCGTTTTAGTTAATCATATAACCTTCTGATTACCAGAATTATATTGGCCGTAATTAGATTTCAAGGTTCCAAATTTACAGACGTGACTGAAAATATCAACCCATTGAACTGTGGGTTATAGGCACGATGAATTGCTTGTGTTTTTTTAACAAAGACGATTATTCATTAAAGCGCCGTGTGAACCCAAGAGTTTTTTTGCATTAAAGACAGAGAATAATGTAATTGTGTTCCAGAGGACTGGCCTTACCAGTTCATGCTGCTTGTTACTACTACATGTCTTTCGAGAAAGAGTGCTTGAGAACGGGACTTCTGAGCAAACTCACCGACCAATGAAGATCGGATTTCTCAACACCAGTTTTGAAAACCACCAAGCTTGAGCACAGTTGTTTCTGAAACCAGAATTCCTAAAAGAAACTAGACATGAGCTTATATTTCCCGCTTTCAAGGGGAAACGTAGCTGGCGCTTAAGGAGATTAACAAATTCCAACTTTCAGAAGAAGAACGCTAATCGGAAACAGTTCAGGCGGCTCCTTGGAACAAAAAACAAGTTTGTTTCTTGGAAGAAATAAATTGAACAATAAATTCAAAACTTGAGCAACATTAAAAACCGGATACAGGCTAATAAGTTACTTTTGTGAAAACATAATTATATTTGAAGAAAGAACAAACAGGGCAAAACATGCTAACACCTGGAGTGAAACGTGTGATTCCATTTTCAAAGATATTGTCAAAACATTTTCCTTTTCAGCGCATTCGATAATCACTCAGTGCTAATGGCGCTGTAATTTTAAAACAAAATGCAGAGCAATCATCCCAAATTCATTCATACCTTCTCTGTAAGGCTTCAAGGTCATCCTGCCACCAGTGCATGATTCCGGGGTGCAAAATAAACAATGCAGGACTCTGCCTGGAAGTTATAGCAGATGAGAAATGATTCCTGTCGCCCAGGACCAATTTTGACGAGCATCACATGCTATCATCATGCCATTACAAGCTAAGAAGCAGTAATGCAACGATATCCAGAGGCCTGTTAAATCCGGCCTTCTTGTTATTGTGCTGACAATACTGCCTTTTCCGGTGCACATTAACAGCGTAAGCATTAACCGAGCCCTCCAGTTTCTTTCCTTTCGTAGAGTGAAAATCATCATACTCCATCACGTTCAGAATTTCAGCCTCTGCTTCCGTCTTTCCCTCCGTTCCTGCCTCTACAACGTTCTTGTTGTTCCGAAACGTGACTTTTCTGTTTCGAAGGCGATATTTAAAGCGGCATGTGAGCTGACCTCGAGCTACACCTCCCACGTTACCAGTCTGGAACTCATGACCTGGAGCGATCATGTCACCTGACTCCCGTCACGTTGCCCTACAAAATCTTCCCAGGTCTCATGAACGAGATGACGCGTTCACTATTGCAACTTAATGGCGATCCGTGAAAATGATTGAGGGTAAGGTGTAGAATTAGGATAAAAAGGCACAACATCAAATTGGAATTAGAAGAACTCACTTCCGGTGTCGTTCATGTAAAATGTCAATTTGGTGACCATGTACGTTCTAATGAATGTAAAGAGTAGATGAGGGGAATGAGGGTAGATTTTTCTCTTTTGGATATATGCTTCTCTTTGCCTAAGAATTTTTTATGAGAATTGAATTAGAGACATTGGGACTGAAGAGGAGCAGAAAAGCAAAGAGCTTGAGATAACGGCCCCATTTTATGCTTTCGGAAGTTAACTGGAAAAACAGTATGAATTATCTATTGAAGCATGCTTTTAAAAATAATGAAATCCCGACTTAAGTTGATTGGCAGAATCCTGTATCCCCTGATTCAGACCTCCAGCCTACAGTTAGATGGAAATTTTGGAAATGTATTTAAATTCTGCATACGCTGATGCAGATCTCCAGCCTACAGTAACAATTATATTTTGGAGATGAACTTAAACCCTGTATACACTGTTACAGATCTCCAATCTGCAGGGACAAGGATGTGTTGAATGAGGATTTAAATCTTGTCTCCGCTTATCCAGATCTCCATCCTGGGGGTCCTTGGATGTTGTGCAGTTGAAAGTGAATAATATAGCCAATGATCCAGATTTCCAGTCTGGAGTCACCAGCCACGGTTGGAGATGGACTTCAATCCTGTATTCATGGGTCCAGGTATGCAGTCAGTGGTACATGGGATGTTGCGGAGAAGGTTTTGAACTCTGTATGCATTTCTCCAGATCTCCAGTCTGCAGTCATTGCCATGTTGCTGAGGCGAATCTGAATCATGTACCCACTGATCCAGAGCTTTAGTCTGCAGCTACTACGATGTTTTGTAGTTGTGGAAGAATTCGATCTGCATTGATTCACTTTTCCAGATTCTCCTTCAGGAAATTGGTGCCAATGCGTTGAAGGTTTTCTGATTTCATCAAAAAGAATGGAGAAGCTCAGACTTCTGTCTGCACTGCATTGTACAGTCCATCAAAACCCTCCCACCAATAATGCAGCGTTAAAGTATTATGGGGAACCTAGAGAGAGTGAATAGTTAGAACATCTTCCCATGGGCAGAGAGGCCAATGTCCAGGTTAAAGAGATTCAATGAAACTGTTGGAAAAGTTACACTGAAATTGAGTCCTTTTTTCAACAAGAGGCTTTTTGGGCTTTGGATCTCACTGTCTGAAAAGGGAGGAGAGCGAGGGACACTCTCACATTTAAGCAAAATAACTTGTCTATGAAGTTGAAATGCAGTTCCTGTCAATGGCAGAACGAGAAAAACGTTTAGTGACTAAATTTAATCTTTGCAAATCATGGAATGTTTACAGGAGGTAGGGAGTCCATTCAGTTCTTCACAGCTGTATTGGCAGCCTGCAAATGTTATTCATCTGGTCCCCATGCTCCACCCTTCCCCTGTAGCACGGTAAATATTCCCCTTTCAAGCTCAAGACCAATTGCCTCTTGAAAACCATGTTCAAAACTCCCTCAATCACATCTGAGACCATTCCCGCAGGTTGTATTAACTCCCCCATCCTCACTCTCTTCGTGCTTTTTCATCAACCATTCGCTCACTACTTAGAATATAAATTTGTTTTCCAGGCCCGTGGCTTGTAAGCTTCTGTCTCTGCTGGGGTTTCTTAATCTAAATCCCCTTCATGCAATTATAAAAACGCATGCTTGCCCAGGGGTGAAATAATTTGCAACATCTCCCCGGCGTTATTACCAACCGGTTGTCACTGTTTTTGCTATCATTTTTACCGCCAGCCTACCACCAGGCTATATTAGGAAACGCCCCCTCCCTGATATTAATCGCCATTTACACTAACCCCAGAACACCCTGTTATTTATCAGCCCCTCAGCTGAGATGAAAGATCCAGCCCCCACTTCCCAGAGCTTTCAAACAGTTTCCTCGCTATCAAGGTTGACAACGTTGCCCCCTCTCACCCAGTTTTTATTAGTGAAAACAGTCACGTCTTTGAATCCTAATATGGGCCCCTAACCGGCATTCATGGATTAGCCACTTTTACCTGGTGTTGTTTGTAACCCGCTTGCACCCAGCGCAGTTTATTAAAATGTTCCCATAAACTGAGCCTATTGATCCATATTTTCTACCTGAAGTTGAAACAAGGATCTGGTCCAACGGGTTAATTAAATTGCTGCTCTGATTTTTTTTTTCTTGCTTTCTTTCCCTCTGTCTTTCTTTCCCTCTTTCTTTCTTTCTTTCTTGCTTTTTCATTTTTTGCTTTCTTAGCAGTTTTCTGTCCACGTTTCATATAGGTCTGCGCCCGCCTTTTCCCTCCTCCTGGGATTTAGTAATACACCACCTGGTACTTAGTTACATTAAACCCCACCACCTCCTCCCCATAACCAAACCACCCCCTCCCCCCACCAACACCACCCTCATTGGCGCCGAGGTTTATTAAGCCCAGCTCCCTCGCAGGGCTTATTAGCAGATTCTGATCGCCCAGCACCTGCTGCGCATGTGTTCTATGAAAATCCTCCCGCAGCTGAATTTACAGGTCAATTTCCGGCTCATTCCCCAAGGCTTATTGAACCACCGGCGGTTCCTGGGCTACAGACCCGCCCTTTCCTTGCGAGCATTTGCAAAGCAATTCACTCCACCCTGTTTGCAATAAACTCAAACCTCCACGAAGTTGATTAACCCTCTCCCTATCAAGCCTTATTAAACCACTCCCACGTAAAATGCTACGATCTTGCTAAGCAATTTATATTTCTCTTTCTTAGAGCAATAGTGGTGAATTTATTCTGCAACCGTCCATATGCTTTCAAATAATTGTAAAAGTGTTGTGTCCAGTACTGAAAACAATACTTTACTTCAGGGCTTGTTGTGATGCATTTTAGAAATCCATTAAAACCATATTGTGACGAATGTGTAATATTTCTCGTGATTTTATTGTTAGGTAGTTTAATAGTGGATTTCAGATAGTTTCGGTGCGTGTGTGTGTGTCATTTAATTTAATTTCAGACAGCAATTAAATTAATAAGTCTGGAGGCCTTGAATACACAAAATAAGGAAGGGTTGAAATGCAAAATATTTAAACATGGCTGAAGATTTGGAATGTGAGATGACTAGAGTCTGTATTTTAGATAAATCTGGGTAGTTTATATGCAACACCTATCCCGAAGACAAGCAAAGCGGTGCATATATTTTGTTTTCAAAAAGGTTAACAGTAACATTAGCACCATGTAATTTTTTTTGTAGGGAAAAAAAGTAATGTTCGAAATACATATGGGGAAAATGAAATTTTCAATTAACGGGAAAAACATGTAACAAGGATGTGGAAGTTCTCTTTTAAAGGAGATATTGCAACATCTAACAAAATTGGGAAAATCCCCCATCGTTTGAGGATTAAGCTGATGTGTACAGAAATCCAAGCTGTAAAAAACGCCACTTTGCATTCTTCTGTCCAGTGTGTTGTGGGGACTAGCCTGGATGTGATTCTTGTTTTACTATTGCCTTAAAGAGGCTGTAAATGGAAGTCAAATTAATTGACCTTTTTAGGATTTGTTATTGCATTAATTTGTAGAGTTATGCATTTGACTTAAATCTTTACTGTTGTTATTAAATGTTTAATTTCATTTTCAAAAACATTGCTGGACTTCTTGCCTGTCACTTCACGACACTTCGAAAAAAAGTACATATTGCAAACCGTTGTGACGGCTTGATCAAGTTTTCTTTTTCCACATCATAAAAAAATGAGGGCTTGTTGCTTTATGTTTGAAAATATTTGAATGGCTTGGAGTAGTTTTACATTAAGGTTGCAAGTACGAGAAGCACGTTGAACTCAGGAGTTGGTGTGAGGTATTTTTAAAGTCTGCCAATGCCCATATCAATGCTAAATTGTTATTGGAAACAGCAGGAATATCTCCAATTTGCTAACAAGAAAATAATCTAAGGGTAAGCAACAGGTCTGTTGGTTAAGTTGCTTTTGAGGCTAAATGTGGGAGCAAAGAAAGCAGACATAGTTGAAGTGATAGCACAGCATTTTAAGTTGGAAGTGAACACTGAAACTACTGAGTCAAATCTGGAGGTAGTAGAAATCCAGTTGGTATTGAGGAGGCTTGAATTTCAATCAGCAAAGGAACTGGAAAAACTTGAATTGTATGCAAAAGAAAAGCAAAAGAGAGATTGTTTCAAAAAAAAACAATGGAAATGTGAAAACTGGATCTCCTGAGTGAAAGGTTAACAGTTGTGGAGACTGTGAAGGAAAGAGACAGAAACTTCTGACTTTCATACGTTAGAGTTCACAAAAAGAGACATATGATGCTGATAAATGTTCTGATGATGAAAAACCTATAACCCGTTGGGCAGATATCTAAACTTGTGCAAGCTTTTCCAAAGATTGACGAAAGAGTTGTGAAGGCACACTCTGTTAAAATTTGAGAAGATAATACACAGATTAAATGGCCAGAAGTAAGTTTGACATTGTAGTTATCGTATAGTTTATTGGATAGAGCTCACTGCGGTTATGCCTCACTGTCAGAAGAAAAGCTAGTGGACTTTGAAGTGATAAAATACATATTTTGAGTACATTTGAGTTGGATCTTGAGGCAGAAATGAAGAAATTTAGGAGTATAAGAAAGCAGCCTGGGCAAATGTAAACTGAGTTTGGGAGAGGTAATTACAGTAAATTCGATTGATAAATCTAGGCATTAAATATAGAGACATCATTTGCTGCTTTAGAGAAGTAGTTGATTTAGATTAAATATAAGATTCGCTTCATTCGATAGTGAGATCTCATTTTGAGGCACAGAGGGTTAAAACGTTAAGACATGCCGCAAAAATAGCTCACCGTTAGAAGTTATCTCGTACACCTAATGGTTATTTTCTGGCGCATTTTTAAATAAGTGAGGGATACAAAATAGGAAGGTGAAAGGATTGCGTTTCAGGACAGGATGGAGGGAGTCGGTGCAAATTCCAAGGAACATTTTCTTTGACAAAGACTAAATCGGACGGTGCTAAAGACAGAAGGGACACTCAAAATTTGTAGTACTTTCAAAGTAATAAAGTTGGGCACAAGAAGTCAGTGCATTGGAAATCTCAGGGCAAGTACATGGAATTAATTATTCAGATGCAGGAAATTTCTGGGTATAAAACTATTGTGGCTTCCGAGGTTCAGGTAGATAAAAAAAAACCGGGTCATTTAGAGGTGAAGAAAGGAAGAATCAGTGATAAGTCAAGAATGACTTGCATGTGTTCAGAACTAACGCAAGAGAGTTCTGGGGAGCAGTTAGTGAAAACGTCTAAATATTTTGTAAATGATGCGGAAGTCTTTCCATGTGTATAGTGCAGAGCAGGAAAGTATATTAGAATTTCAAGAATGACATGGGTTAGACAGTCTTAATGTTGCCAGATAGTGATTTTTGTTGTTCAGAGGGAGTTTTGCAAGAACAGGTGATAATAATTCGGGTTCATGGAGATGCTAAGCCTAGTTCATTGTGGAGTGAACATCTTAAGAGTAAGTGGAAAACAGGTGAGCTGATTGTCTGAGGACAGGAAAATTGCCAATTATAGTGATCCAATTTGTTGTAGGTAATGTCATTGCTGGATCACAAACGTCGCTGATGTCTATGGTAGTTTAGCAAATGTACAGGTATTTTCAACATACGTTTTACAGAAAGAGCATCCTAGGTTCTCTCCCGATTGCATAGTAACAAGATCACAGGCTCACAGCTTGAAACATGGAGAACAGTAAACTAAAGGTCAGGGAAAACGTGTTGAAATTCCTTTAACTTATAATGCCTTTGATAACATTGTTCAGAAAGAAGGAATTGAAGATAATGCAGGTGAGGGCTTTACCTTAAGGCACTTGGAAAAGTAACAGAAAAAAAGAGCCACAAATAAAACAGTTATGTTAGACAGCTTACCACGAAGCAGCGGCAGAGTGTATTCCAGAACTCAATGACCATAAGGGCGATATCAATGTTAAACAGATAGTGGCTGATGTGACTCCACAAAGCACTGTCGCAGCTAGCTGGAACACAGGCTTCAATGACCAGAATTAAATGGTCAGTATGATTTCAGCACAAACAACAAGCAGATCAGTCGCTACTATTGCCATTATATAGTATGTAATGCATTTGGAGAGACCACGCTTTCCTTGGGAAAGACTCACAATTGCAACGTCGTTCACTGTGAGAGAGAGATAGACATAACATGAGATAATCAACAAAGATGAACATTTATTTTCTTCCATTTGCAGCAAATGGCATTCAGTGCAAGTTTAATTTCTTGGTGCATCATTTAATGTGTTTTACGCAAGCATGTTTGGCAGGATTTCCAAAAGCACCGAGTTTTAAGTATGCATTGAACCTTGTAAGAGTGCCCAGGGATGTGAAGCGTTAATTGATTATTCGTGCTTAGAGAGCAGCACCCTCAGTGAAGTCTGGACAATGAGGATTGAGCACGTTGAGGGAGAATGTCTACTGGACTGACTGAAGGACTGAAAAAGCCTCGTCTTGTTAAATTTTAATTGGGAAACAGGAGGTGAAAAGAGCAAATTTGCATGCGAAGGTGCAATGTGGACTGTGAAATGGGGGCACAAAATAAAGATTTAGCAAAGTAAAGTTATGCTCTGGAAGATGTAGTGGTGGAATGTGCGCCGGATGTCCAATAGATTCAGTAAGTGGTCAGAACATTTACTGTGCAACATGAGAGACAACCTGAAGGCAAAACATAGCCCTGGTCACGCTTGGGAACTTGGGATGGTATAGGTGGAATTGTAATAAATAGGAAATGTTATAATGGTCACTGGATTACAAAAAAAACGTCCCACATAGACGAGGCTGAGTGAATGCTTACTCAGGCACCCTCATGTTGGAGTTCAACAACAACCCAAGGAAGGAAATATGTTTATGCGGATTGGTGGGGTAAATGATAATTCGGGGTTAAGGGCAGACCAGGCTGGCGTTTTCTTGCATGTTGAGTAGTTGAATATTCATCGGCAGGCTGAGCATTGTCAACGTAAAGTTGAGAATCAATGTGTCGCTTCTTCATTGAAGTAGGACTGAAGCAACATTGCTATGCAGGCTGGGAATTTTGGTATAGTCAGTGGTGAACAGGGGTCAGTTTAATGTCCGAATTGATAAAGTGACAATGTCATGCAGACTGACCATATTGATTTGAGAATATTTATTGGCAATTTGAAGGCAGAGTCAGTTTTATGCATGATCACCTTTTTTCTGGCCAGGCCAGTTTTAAAGCACATTGAATCGATATGTTAAACTGCAGGGGCAATGGGAATGAGAGCGATAACCAAAATATGTTGAATGAGCAATTCAAAAAATATTATTCAACTGCGATTTAACTCAGCTTTTTGCTACTCAGGGCACAGGAGAGTGGTCCATTGTTTGACTGTGTGAAGAACAAAACACTTTGTTTCCGAAAGGGCAGAAAAGAATCATTTTCATCTCAAGCGCAGCATCCTTCTGAACTGTTTAGACATGAAAAGCTAAATAGTGATTCCTGTTGGACACCAAATGTAGAAAACCCAGTGAGAAATTGACCACAATTTGCGCATCGAATTGTGTTGGTAAAGAATTTGTAAAAGCTAAAATATGATTGGAACAATCAGTTTGATATTTGTTGATTACGTGATGATATAAAATTAGCTCTTAACAAATCCATTTTTAAATTAAAAATATTTTTATCTAATTTCCTGTAGATATGGCGGAATCAGAACGCCAGTGCATTTTATAATTGTTTGGTAAATGCATATTTAATTTTCTTTCAAAAAGCAAAATCCTTTGAGTGAGTTGGAGAATTGATTCAATGCTTTATTATTATGTAGAGGCTTACAGTTAAAACATTTATGTGAATTACTGATTAAATTCACTCATCAGTATAAATGAAGCGATTTTTTTCTGATCCTTGGATAATCCCAGCTGCATCATATAAATTATGTTGCTTACTTAGTTAACATCCATTTGCATTTCGAGGGGTAAACATATTCAGTGAATCTGACGGGACAAATTTGATGCTGCCAGAAATGTAATTTCTTAATTCAAACGTTTATCAGATCTTTATATGCATTTCAAAATCAGTTACATAACACTAGACTAGATGCATATCCTGAGCTGTAATTGGGTGTGTAGTCCTGGTTGCAATTGTGAGGGATAGGCTATCATGGATCAGGTAAGGGTTCAGAACAACTTTCCAACTGAAATCTCCAGTGACAATCGAGAGGAATAGATTAGGAATGATAAATTCACATTTTCACAATTGAGAGTTCACTGAAGTATTAACTTATTTTAAGGTTATGCAAAATGGTGCAGACTGATGCATAGGTGCATTAGGAAAACAACAATGCAATGTGGCTTTGTATGTTGATAGGATGGTGAATCAATAACTTGAATCAGATTATTTAAACAAGTTGTTGATTAATGATTTAGACAAACTTTGAAAACATTAAGAAAATTAGTCAAATAAGGATAAACCGCAGTTTACATTTCTGGATCAGCGTGTAAGTTGATAAGCTACCTCTCATTCACAATTTTGAATATCGATAGCAAGCATCAAATATTGATTGGCTGTGGCAGATCCGATCAGACCAGTCATAACAACCTTACAGGGCAAGAGACAATGAGAGATTCAAAACTGGGTCTGCTTCCAATCGGCAGTGCAATCGTTGACTTGATGGGGACGCGTCTAAAGATCTGAATAGAAAGTCGGTAGGGGTCGGGGGTTGCGGGTGGGGAGGGGGCATTGAAAGGTGTTAGGTGCGGGGTTTTTCAGGCAACATTTCCAGCCAAGCCTTTTGTTTTCAGACTTGGATATTCAACAGTGACTTGAAGATATATGATCATCATTCGCGACCAGACTTAAAATAACTTAAGCATGTTATGTTAGTCTTAATCTATTCGGAGCAAATGAGGCAGCTGGGGTCATTATTTCCCTGCAGAAGAAGGCATTATTCATAGATTTAGCATGGTGTGGCACTTCATTTCTATGCAGTATATTGACAAGGTTAGTACTAATTCCTTATTCTCTATTTCTTCTTGATGGAAATCTTTTTATAGTGCTGCAGTTGAACTGAGGCAAGTCGACACACAGTGCTCTAAGAGCGAGTTCCAGGTTTTTGATGCAGTGTCATTCAATTAACGGTGAATTATTCTTAATCATTTTGGTTTGTGACTTGGAAAGGATTGTGCAATTAATAGTGTCCCTATTTTATTAACCTTCCAGGTGTTCGAGGACAAGTGCTAGAGGATACTGGAGAAGGATATTTGCCGACATACGGCATATGTCTGGAGCGCCACCAGCCCAGAAAATAACGAGGCTTGAACCTGAAGAAGCTTCAAGACATGTCTACTTGCTTGCAATAATGCGGAAGCAGCACACAACAGAAAGGGCCAATTGGTCCAACAAACAAATAATCAAACAACAGCCGTGAATTCCTGTCACATGCTGTCTTAAATGTTGTTGAATATTTCAAAAGCTCACTTGCAGAAGGCACATCACCAATATCCTCATTGGCAATGATTGTGGGGCTCAGCACATCAGTGCTAAAAACTGGCTAAATAATTTGCAGCCACATTCAGGTTGAAGTGAGGAGTGGATGAGTCATTCTGGCCCCTCCTGAAGATGGGGAAATCACAGGGGCCAGTGTACAGTCAATGTGATTCTCTTCATGTGATATGAAGAAACGACTGAATGGGCTGGATAATGCAGAGGATATGGGCAACCAACAGAACCTGGGCAACACCCAGGCCTCTGCTGAAAACCTACAAGTTATATTCGTCTTACACCAGTGACAGGCAATGATCATCGACAGTAAATAATTATCCAACAAACAGTCCTTGTCATTTAGCCTGTCCCTCTTCGACAAGGCTCAGATCAGGTGAGTGATTGGAAAATACTACACTTGTTTGGAGGAGGTTTGCTCCAAATGCATTCAAGAATATTGAACCAATCTAGGACAAAGCAGCCTGCTTGATTGACAGCAGTTCCACGACCTTAATGATTCAAGCAGTTTATCTTTTGCAGATTAATAGTTCTTACTGCTTTCAAAGCTCATCTCAATCACAAACCAACCTCTGAGTAAAATAACCTTATCTAAAAACGTAATTCTCAATTCCATTTCGAGCCATCGCTCATTTTTTGTTGCTTTCTTAAAAGCCATTCTTGCAAAAACTTTTATGTTCAATGTGAAGCATCTGATATAGCCTTAAAAGTAACTGGAAATTCAATGAAATCTCGTGGCATCAGGTAAACCTAAGCAAGGAATGTCCACTGCTGATTAAACACTACCGTTCGCCTCAGCCGATGAATGAGTGATCATCAATGCAGGAATATTTTGGGATGTCAGTAAAAAAATTACACCACGTAGGGGTTTCAGTGTCTATGGTCAAGGGAGATTCTTTAGCACCACTAAAGGCCGAGCTGGCCGCGTGATAAGGAAAACTGCTAGACTGGGTCTTTTTCATGTGGTCAGGAAATTAACAAGATGGAAAAACAAAATTGAACTCGCCCCAATTACCTGCAAAGGTGGATATGCTCTTGGCAGTATTGATAGTATTGACCATATCCTGAGCAGACAAAATCCGCCTTCACTTGGGGATTCCCTGCATCGCGTTGTGCAGCAGAAACATTCTGCTAAATGAGGTAAATTTCACCGTGTGCAACAACTCAAAATTGGGCATTCACGAGGCGCTGTGAACGATCAGCTGCAGCAGAGTTGTGCACAAACCGGAATATGTAATCACAAGCCAGACATATACTCAACACTGCAATTATCACGTGGAAAATTTATGGTGATGGTTGAGATACCGATCAACCAGCCAACTTCATTCTTCTGGTGTTGAGTTTTTGAGTTGTTGTTCTCACTGAAATAATCCCGGCAATCTCAGTTTGTTAACCATTCTCCTAACGCACGCGCAGTTGATGATGCACAGAATCTGAATGTTAATAGATGAGATAATTTCTAACGTTTGGCCTTATTTTCGAGGTCAACTTTTACATGGCGGTTACAGTTAATTGGCATGTCACCCATGGTGCCCAACAGACTGATTGTGGGGGATTGAGAAATTACAAGGCCATTGGAAAGCAATTAGAGATTTTGAACTTCGTTATGAATTTTGATTCACACAGTGACGCTTTAAAAATGTTACTTTCTGACCTGTTTCTTCATGAAGACTAAAGCTGATTCAGGCTAAGAGGGTGTGTAAATGTTAGTTCTACAACAGTGAGCGGGAAGCCCCAATACTTCCTAAATTACGATGGAATGTCACTGGTGAAGGAATTGAATAATTGAAAGCAAACAGAGTGACTAATGAGCCTCACCTCAAGTGGTAAATCATTAACACTTTTGGTCTTCTATCCAAAATTTTAAAAAAAAGTAAAATTGCCATGGTACGTATTTGGGGAGGGGTGGGGTTTGGTTGTGTGCTAAAAGGTGAGGGAATGTGACATGGAAAGTTCACTAGACCTTGGATAATTGGGAATTAGCTGGGATTGACCTTTTTGGAGACATTGGCGAGACTGAGCCCATGATCTTTGGATCTTTGGTAAATAAGGAGTGATCTCACGGAAGCACAGAACTTTCTTACAGGTTCAATGGTGTAGATGCAGGTTGGTTGCTTCCCATGTCGGGGGTGCCTGAAAGCCCGAGAAACAATATCAGAAAAAAAAATATATATTTAGGACTGAGGTGAGGAGGAATTTATTCACTCAGAGGGTGATGAATGTTCGAAATTGTCTCCTTTGGGCCACGGTGGTGGTTCAGCCATTGTGCATGTTGAAGGCACAAGTGACATAATCTGCAAACATTAAATGCCTCCATAACTATGAGATATTGCAATAAAATGGATTTAGACATGATTCTAGCCATGATATACTTCAGTAATGGATCAAGATCGAGCGGCCGAATGGCAAACTTCTACTCACATTTCTTAGGTTCCTATGCTCCTTTATAAGCACCTGAATGTAATTTGCCATGCGAGCTTTCCAAAGGGACAGGAAAGTCCCAAAATTCTTAATATCAATCCAATTCAATTCTCAATGTAAATCACTTATATTTGGGAGTGTGGTTTACTGCAGAAGGAAGTTTTTGGTGAGAAATTTAATTGGTCACCAAAATGAGAATGAGATTTGTGCTCAGGTTGCTCTGGTGTTTGAAAATTGGACCACATATGTCTCAGTACCAATCTCTGTGATGAGATAAATGTTAGCGATTTATCTCCGGTGTCAATATTTGAGAACAAAATTCTCAGCTATTGCTCTATTGCCGTAATGAAATAGTTATGGACTGCCTAAAGTAGCAACTTTTAGAACGAATGTAACATGGATTCACAGATTAACCATAAATAAAAAAAAGCATGCCACCATTTCGAACAACAACATGTTCTTAATCACCTGTGCCCTGACTGATATAAATACCTGTGCTAAAACTCACAAACAAAGATCATCGGGTCATTTTCAATGTGCTGCTTGTGGAAGCTTCCCGAGCACAAATTGATTGTCGCACTTCTGCGTTACTACTGTGTCTGCACTTCATCTAAATGCATTAAGGTGGTCGATAAAAGATGCTACAGAAATGAATATCTTTCAATATATAGAAATAAGGAAGATATTCGATTGTCCTCAGCACACACAGCTTTATCTTTAAGCCCAGAAATCCTCCCTGCAGACTGAACTGGAAAAATATTGCTTCTTCAAAAGTAATGGATTTGGCAGGGATTCCGTGCTGGCAATATTGCAAAACAGTTGAAAACCATTAGCAAACACTTTCAATTATTTCAAGGTGAATCTTGCATTGATTTGCACAGATTATGGTAACTACAACTTCAAGCTCAGTTTGCACTTGGTTATAACATTTATTGCAGTGTCCACCCAGTTACAAAACATTCCCCAAAGAATACATAAAATGGCACCACTGGAAACTCAAGTGTGAAAGATGCAGCAGCAGTCAGAAATCAGGTGAAGTTCGGAGTAACTTGGCATCCCAGCTTTGATCACTCTCCAACAGGAAAGAAACGGTTTCCCGTTATCAGAAACACCATTTGAGAACAAAGTCAACGTCGATTTATATGTCCAATGGTAGTGTTTATGCTCTCACCAGGTATGTTAATAGCTGCGAGAATAGAATAGTAAATGTCTTCAATCTGGCAAAGTCTCATTTTTGCCATCTTGATGCGAAGAAGACTTTCCTGCTGAGATGTATACACAACATATATTTGAAGCTGTGAATTAAAACATACAGATCTCGGTATCCTTTAAATTTATTTCAGAAAGAAAAAAAAAACACAGTAAAATCACCGGAGAGCCGGAAGGAGATACCACATTAGTTAAACACACTACATCGGGTTAGAGCTGGCACCACAGCATTCAGAACAGGGAACAAAGAAAAGCTGCCATCCTTTCCATTCATGATGTCCTTTTGTTAACATTCCAAACCCACAGGCGCTAGCATCTAGCAAGAATAGGGCAACAGATATTTGGGAATGCAACCAGCTGGAAGTTGTCCTCCAAACCACTGATCGTCCTGAATTGGAAATATATCGCTGTTACTTCGCTGTCTCTGTGTCAAAGTGCGAGACTTCCGCCCTAGCCTACACCACACAGGCTGCAGCAGCACGAAAGGACAGCTCACCACCAAATGCTGAAGGACAATTGCAGAACGGCAATAAATGCTTGCTTAGCTAACATTGCCCACATCCCATGACTAAAAGCAAAATCAGCAGTGTATATTGTTGGCCTGGGAATATGTGAATCCACTTACATGGTGCAATGAGAGCTTCTGGAACAGTTTTGTAAATGTTCAACAAATGATGAAGCATAACAAATTCTATTCACTGTGATAAGCGCTAAGAAACTGCTGCTGAAGCAGCTATACAGAGCCTGCTGGAAATCAGGAGATAATTCTTTCAGAGAAACTCCTATTTATAAAGCTGAAAAATTTGCTTTACCGCATTCATATTCCCTAAAGAAACAAATTAGTTTCAGTCATTCAACAAACTGGTTATGTCAGTCGCTCTCCTTATGAGAGAAAAATTTTCAAAATGAAACGCCAAAAAAAAGGAATTATTTCTGTTGTCAAGACAATTCTGGTGGGTGTATATTCGTGAGCAACAGGTGAATACTATACGGGATGGTCACGGCGGTGAACAATTGTCCCAGAAAGTGATGCTGAGAATTAAATTTTTATCAATTTAGATCAATGTAAATATAGGCAAACCAAAAGGCCTGAAGTGCCAGGGGAAGTAATGGGGAAACTGCAGTTCTTGGCCACCGTTTTCTGTTTCCGGGCCCATTGTATATCCAAACAGGGCTCATGTGGGATGCTTGTCTGTGACATTCAAGCTTCTAAAGAGAACAGATACCCTGCCCAGATCTGTCCGTGGATTCCTCTGGCAATCCAATGAGCAATATTTTGTGGGCAAAATAACGAAACCCCCAGCAAGCGAAAGCACGCATTTAAAAATATAAACGCGAAAATTAGAGCAAACCCTGGGCACAGCCAAATTGAGAAATCAACCGACGATTTCAAAATTTGAGGAGAAGAGGGTAAATAAGCGTTCAAGAAAAACGCGCGCGGTCAAAGTTTAATTATCCCACCAATACAGGTTTGGTATGTAAATTTTCCGATCGGTTATGCAAGCATACAAGGTACCACGCTGACACTTTTTATTGCTTGGACACTCATCTGTCATAGCATAGTCATAACCGATCATCAACATCGTTAGACAGGCTGATAGATGGACAGATAGCTAGATAGATAGAAGGTCTAACATTGAATGGATTAATTAAAAAAAGAAATAGCAAGCTAGAAGGAGAGAGAGAGGCACAGAGAGCGAGGCTGATAGAGAATGGGAGCACGAGAGAGTTATAGATTAAGCGAATTAGAGAACAAGCAAGAGTGTTGGTGAATAGATGGATACACATACATATATTGATAAATAGATAGATTGATAGATAAATAGTTAGATAGATTGACATGGAAATGGCATGAATAAATGCATGTGCTTCTTGAAAAAAAATCTTCTAAAGGACCATAGGTAAAGGCGACTGTGAAGCAGAAAGAGGTGATTTTGATTGAAGATATAGGAACCGCAGTGCACTTACACATCCGACTGTTGTACATAAATAAAACTGGGAGTTCCTCCTGACAGATCCCTCTTAATAGGGGGTCGGTGATGACGACCAGGAATTTGGTGTCTGCCAAACACTCCAAGTAGCCAAAAATATATTTTGATGTTTAAAACTTTCATCCCTTCAGGAACAAAAGCTCCCGAAATTTACCTGGACTAGACAAAAGCAGGAAAAAAAATACCCAAAAGTGATTCATCAGATATGGAGACAAGGGAACAGTGTGCCTCGAACTTGTCTAAAATCCCCAGCTCTTTGTTGCATTAAATATCTAAACTGATAAATGACCTCAGCAAAACATTCAGTCACAAAAATGTATCTAAATACAATTATCAACAAGAACCCGGGGCAATCGCAAAAATGAAGTAAACAATGACTGCACGCAATCCACTGGAAGTGTTGAGTGAGGGCGCTGTTCTCAATGCACGAATCAAGTGAACGCGGATCTAACGATGCAAATGGAATTTTGCTCCAAACTATATATTGGGATGCAAAGGGACAGTGGGAGGGGGAGGTTGTTTATTCCTTTGGATTAAAAGTGTCAATTGCTGGTGTTAGAAAACGGGAAAAAGCCCGACAGCCACGGCTGGCAATTTCACTTTTCGGATGGATTTGGAAGCAGAAGCTGGAATCCGAACCAGTGAGTGATCAAACAAGAACAATAATAACTGTGGAAAGGAAGACAGAGTTAACGTTTTGAGTCCGCATGGCTCTTCATCAGAAGTAAAAGAATAGAAATGGCGTGAAAAGTAAGCTGTTAGAGGGAGGTGGGAGAGATGGATCTGGGAAGAGTGCCAGTGAGTGATCGAAATTGGGGGAAGAGAAAGAACATAGCTTTCAAAATCATGAGGCCGGTGGGGATATTGAGACAAGAGCACCTGGTGTAGGAACGAGGGCAAATGAATTCATCCATGAGGAAATGGTACTTTAAATGCAATGATCAGAGACTATCAATCAAAGGGAGACACAGCTGCATATGGTATTGGAAAAACACAAACAAACAAATCCCGAGCAGGCCGAGAGAATTCGGCTCCTCGAGTCATCTTCACCTTTAAATTACGTTTTGGCTCATCTGATTGTGGCCTCAATTCCACATTCCGTCCACCTCCGATAACGTGTCACATCGGTGATGTCAAGAAACTAAATACCCCTGCCTGAAAAATATTCCATCAGCTTGTCCCTACCACTCTATGGAGAAGAGAGTTCCAAAGCCGTTCAACCTGAGTGAAATCAAGACCTTCACAACTCTGTTTTAAACTGGAGACCCAAAACTAGAAAAATGTGTTCGCTTTGGTCCAACATCACCCACAAGGGAAACACACTGTTTACATCCAGGAGGTAAAATTCTTCAGGATCCTAACTGTTTCAATAAGGGAACATCAGATTTTCCAAATTTCAACGGGCAGTGGTTGTCCAATCTATCAAATAAGATTACGCCACAACCACCACCACCCTCCATGAACTCCACTTCCAGGCATCCATAGAGTTAACGCTCTCTGAAATTTTTCTCATGAAATCCTTAAAGTTGGAGATCTAAACTATACACATTACCTTAGGTGTGGTCTCTGCAACTAATGTCAGTACAATTGTCCTAAAACATCACCACTTCTCTAGCGCATTCTTTTGGAAAATGAAAAAAAAACCTCATCCTTCTATTTGAAATGCTATTCATACAGACAAACATTGTGTGAGTCATGAGAAATCTGTTGATCATAGCAACACAACCGATGTGACATTGAACTGGTAAACGACGCGGTTGTCACCTTGAGAGAAACGAAAACCTATGAATAAATTAGATTGATTTTCTTTTTTGGATTTCGTAGTACAAATCAATTAATCAAGACATATGAAAACCACATTGCCCTGCAGTGAATAATGCAGTCACATTTTTGAAGCCATTATGCTAATAAAGAGACCACAGAATTTAATATTATGCTTATTTACCCTGTACAAAAAATAAATCGGATTTGAACATCCACAACATGAGAATGAGACTTTGACAAACATAAACAAGTTTGGAACTTTGAAAATCCCCCAGTTGCACATGCACACCAAGTCTTAAATTCACAATATTTCACAGTAATTGGTCTTTCTCGGGTAGTTGCTGTATCTGGGAATTTCGAAAGGGAGATAGACCGATTTATTGACGTTGATAGAACTGCGATACATTTCTGGCAGAGACACAATGAATATATTTATTGCCTCTTCATGTACCATGTTAATTGAGAGATACGATGATGGTGCGTGGAGGTCAATTTGAGGTTGAAAATGAGTTGATTGGTGTAGCAGGTTCTACGGACAAAATGCCTGCCTCGAGCTGCTGTTTGGTATATTCTTCCAATGTACATGCTGTGCTTGTTCTTCTTGGCCGTGCAGGTTGTACATTTGGAATTTTCCGTCAAGATTTTAGTAACCCATTGCAGAACATCCTCTAGATAGGACAGATGGAAAGCCATGTGCCTCGATAATGGAGCGAGCGATTGCTATAGCTGTTGGAGGGGCTTCCATCAATAAGAATGCAATGTTATTTGTGGTGTCAAACTTCTTGCGGAGATTACAATATAGCCTTGACCTGCATGTTGCAGATGTTACAGAGGATTTGAGGAGCATCCAATGTAAAAGCATTGATGGGACTGGATAAAAATTTGGCTCGTCTTGAACTGGAGTATTCTTTCCTGTTCAGGCCAACGTTCTGGAGGAAGTATGTGAAGGCAAAAGGGAAGGTGATAATAAATCGACGACAATGATCCAGGGATGAAGAACTTCTGTTGCGAATCTGGAATGCGTTCTGAGGCAGAGAATTCCAACGTCACATAACCTCTTAGAGGGAATAGAACGAACAAAGAAAGAAATGAAAGTATACTAGAAAACAAAAGTGGAAAGTTAATGAACATAGGGCTAGCAGCAAATAGGGCCAAAATGGAATTACATACTGTAAAAGTATTAGAGAAAAACAGTTCTAAAGGCATTGTACCTGAATGCATGGAGCACAAAAAATAAGCTACATAAATTCAAAGTGCAAATATGTGTCAACGTGCACAAAATGTTTCTGATCATTGAGACAGGGCTGCACGGCTTCCAAGGCTGGAAATTGATTATACAAGGGTTTTCGATATTTTGAGTGGGCAGGGAAAAAGTGAAGAAGAGGTGCGGCGAGGCTGCAAGATAAGAATTAAATCAGTACATCTGTGAGAAATGATATTGGCTTAGAAAATCCTGAGGTAGATTTAGTCTTTCTGTAGCGAAGAAGAGACACGGGCGGAACTATTTATTGATTTGTCCAAAGCTGGCCAAAATGTAGTAGTATAGCAACGAAAGGCTTTAAACTGAAATGCAGAGATGCATGCAACACACATGCTGCAGTAATCATGGATGATTGATGGACAAACTCAATCAGAAATGACACTGCGGCGAATTAATTGTCGAGTGTGTGCAAAATTATTTATTAGACAACTACATCGGGGATCCAACTAGGGTGCAGTTTATCCTAGATTAATATCGTGCCATGAGAAGGAGAAAGTTAATAATCGTGTCGTGCATGGTCCTTAAGAGAATGGTGACCAAAGTGAGGTAGAATTTTTCATTCGGATGAAAAGAATAATTGTCCAATACAAGACTATATTCATACATTCAATCAAAGTAAGCTATGAAGATATGAGACAGTGAGTTGGGAACTTCATTAAAATACATGCTGTTCAGGCAAGTTTTAATATTCATGGACCAAATCTGTGCATTGTTGCAATTATATTCACCTTCATGGCTTCATAAGAAAAAAAAAGTAAAAGCATCCCAAAAACAGCTAACAAAAATATATAAGGACAGTGGTAGATCCAATGAAGAGTCGGTTTAATTTCTTAGCAAAAGTAGCAATTTGGGAGCTGCTTTGAAGTTATCGAAGGGTGATCACGCGATGGTTTAGAGGGCAAGGAGCATGATTGCAAACTTGCAAAAAACGTAATAGTGGAGTGTAAAATCTTCTACAAGCATGGAAAATGAAAAGAATATTAGTGAAGACAAATGTTCGACCGTTACAGTTTGAAAATGAAGAATTTATACGTGAAAACAGGGCAATGCAGTGTATTTTAGCAACTATTTTATTTACTTACTTTGAGGAGTAAACACAAGTAATTTCTCAGAGATGCCTGAAAAATAAAAGGAACCAGCGAGAACTATAATTTTAAGGAAATCAGCACTGGGGAAAAATTTTAAAAAAATACAGCACTGGAAAAATCAGTTGGACTGACGGCCGATAAATCCCAAGGAAGTGAAAATTTACAAAGCAGGGTGCAAACTGAATGGCCATGGAATTATAGATTGCGTTAGTGGTCATCCACTGAAATTTTGTAGATTCTGTAACAGTCCCGGAAATTGTAAAGTGGCAAATGTAACGTCACAATGTTCAAAACAATAAGGGAAGAATAAAATAGAAAATTACATACAGGCCACCACCAATGAAGGGAAAATGTTCGATTGCTAATAGGTCACTTGAATATATCATCATTGTTAGGCGAGGCTATCATGGATTTATGGAAGGGAAATTGGTTTTGACAAACCTAATGGGAATTTTTAAAATACCTAACATTTAGAAATATCAGGGAGAACAATTGATGTGGTGCATTTGGGCTTTCAGACAGTTTCTGGAAAAGTGCCACAAAGGAGGTCTGTGTGCAAAATAAAAGCACATTTGATCGGAGGCAATAGATTGGCATGGTTTGAAATAGTTTGATGACCAAAATCAGAGATTAGATATAAATGTTCTCTTTTCCGTAGTGGCAGGGATTGCCAAGAGTGGTACCGGATGTATAATGGACTGAGCCCAAGCTGATCACATTATACATCAA
Organism: Isurus oxyrinchus; assembly: GCA_026770705.1. Taxonomy (NCBI): domain Eukaryota; kingdom Metazoa; phylum Chordata; class Chondrichthyes; order Lamniformes; family Lamnidae; genus Isurus; species Isurus oxyrinchus. The sequence goes on along the minus strand of JANJGN010000041.1, from coordinate 5,717,533 downwards.
TGATTTTTATGAAGGAATAAAATGCAATAGTTCGAAGTTTGCTGACAACAAAATACTAGGGAATGCAAGGGGTGAGGATGATTTAAAGACGCTTCAAGGCAATTTAGGAAAGTTGACCGAGTGGACGAAGATATGACAGATGCGGTGTTTTTTTGGGTAAGTGTGACATATTCCAGTTTGGTAGTAAAAAGCCTGAATGTAATAGTATTATTCAAATGGTGATAGACGGGGAAATGTTGGTGTACAGAGCTCAGCAAGCAATTAGTAAGGCAAATGGCATTCTGGACTTCATTACTGCCAGAATTGAGTGCAGGAGCAAAGATGACTTACTGTATCTCTAGAGGGCCTTCGTTAGGCCACACATTAATTTTTTGTGCTTCCATCAACTTCCCAAAGAAAGGGAACATTGACAAAGAGGGAGTGCAGTAAATCGTTACCTGACTGATTTATTATGTGATTGCAACATTGTCCTATAATGAGAGATTGTGGTGTCTCGGCCAGCATTTCCAGGATGATTGAAGGGGCATCCGATTGAAAGCTATTAAATTCGGCAGCAATTTAGAGACTTGTTGCAGGGATGATGTTCCCTCTAGCTGCGCGACCTGGAACAAGGTATCATTGTGTCAGGATATGGCATAAGCCATTTCGGACTGAGGTGAGGAGAAAGTTAACCACCTAGAGCGTGCTGAATGTAAGGGTTTATCGACCAAAGAAGTCTGCAGGTGCCAACGGACTTGATATATTTAACAATATGGTGGACAGTTTTCTAGACTATAAAGGAGATTTCTAGACTCTAAAGATGTCAAACCTTATGAGGAGAGAACTGGGTAACGGCGTTATTTTGGAGGAGGAGCTGTGAACCATATGGATGACGCGGCAGGGTCGAAGGGCCAAAAGGAATACAATTGCTCCCATTGTCTATGTTTTTAATCTTCCATGTTCAGGTAGAACAATGCAGCACCAGGAGCAGCGCGGTATGGGCTATTTACATGATTAAACATTGCTTGCGATGCATGAAGTGCAATGGTTGAACTCCTCAGTAAACGTTGGTGCCGGCTTCCAAGCTTCTGATGTTCTCACATGCCATTCATATGGGGAAGTGGTTGAGGGGAGTAGATGGGGGTGGTGTCCCCCATACACATGCCTGTTTGCTGCATAATCGGATGAGGTAGTAAGGGATGTTGACCTGATGTGCAATTGGCTTGCGTCAGTTCTTTCAGCTCAATTCGTGGATGCTTTCCGTTCAGATCGATGGGGCAGCCAATAAGTTCGAAAGGGCATTTGAATCCGTCCGTGTGTAATCCAGCAAGGCCGGAGATGGTGATATTCATGCCAGGTCACTTGGCAAGGTCAGTGCTTTTTTACAGGGTTAGCCTGGTTTGCTAATGAGTGAAGTTATTTGAGGGCGTGTGTGCTTGTTACAGTTACACTGGATGCTCTGTGTGCATTTCACATTTCCTTTCATCAAATTCGGGGTCAGTGAGGTCAAATAGTAAATTCTGGCCAGACTTGTTATTTTAAAGTTGATCGCTTCAGGATAGGAATCAGTGGGGTGTGCAGCTTGGGAAATTTGCGCGTGTGGATGGGCGGGCCGAGTCAAGGTTAGTGACGTAATCTATCAGTGTGGTCAGGTCAGAGGAGCCGTCCTTTTTGGCGGGAAGTTAAGTAATTGGGTTTTTCATTTATTGAATGGGAATTGTTGGGTGGCCAAATGTAGTCAGCTCCGTTCAAGTCAGTAAGTAGTCTGGCCTCAGAGGATAGTTTGTTAAATATGGGGTTAACTGGGGCCGTTCAATCGGGTAATCAGCTCAGGTTAATTGGTTTTGTGTGCTTGGAAATGCAGCGAGGATGAGCGAAATCTTAATGGGTTTGTCTGGCAGCAGTAAACTGGCCTGCAAAAGGGTCAGTTTGTTTCAAGCGGTTATTGGGGACAGTGGTGAATTTGGCCACGTCCAGCGATTTGGATCAATTGTGGAAAGCTGGGGTGTTTCGGTTGTTTCGTGAGGTGAATGGGGTCAGTCGTTATTGGGGAAGAGGGAGGTCATGTATCTGGATTGTAGTGGTGCCTCGATCTGAGTTATTTTTTTTCTGATTGGAGCTCTAGTACGTTGGGTCATGTGGATATTCATCCCATTTGATAATAGGTCGTGAGTGATCGGGGAAATATTTAAATTGGACTTGGGGGATAGTCAGGTCGATGCGGATTTCATCAGCTGGAGGTGTATTTATTGTGCAGAATCTATCATCCAGAAAAGTTGGGGAAATTGGATGGTTTAGGGTAGAGTACTTTTGTAGCTCGATCTTGTGTGTTGGAAAGCCTCGTCACCCATGGGATAATCAAATCTGCTTGTGTGGAAAATCTGGTAGGGTGGCGGGTCAGAGAAGACTTTGTTCGGGTCGGGTGTTAGTTCAGCAACTCGAGCTGTAGACGGGCCAAGCCGTGGGAAAGTTGTTTTTGATCATCGGAATAGTTGCATCGACTTGGGGGATAGTCTATTCAGTTCGGGGATAGTGGGTTCATTGTTTGGATGAGTAGATTGTTTCGGTCTTCAGGTTGGAGCCACAAGTGTTCAGTTTGTGCTGAATGGCAGTCATGCCGGTTTGGGAAAATGGGTCAGCTTGTGGGTGTAGTCAGTTCACTTTGCAGTGTGCAGTAACGTCAGGTTGGTTCGGGCTGGAGGTGCTGCGATTGCCTGGGTTTAATTTAGTTAGTAAATGCATCCTTGTCAGGTTGAGTGAGGAATGGTTGCCATTTTTGGATATTCGATTCGCTGGGTAGTAATTTTGGGCAAACGTTTCAGTCTGATTTGTTGGATCATTAAGATAGTTCGACACAGGGTAGTCAGATGAGCTTGCAGTGTTAGACACACCCAGAAGGTTGTAGTCATATCCGGTGAGTTCGGCAGTGTAATCTTGTCAACTAGAGACAATCATCATAGGTCGTGAGTAATCCAGTCAGGTTGTTGGTTATTCGCAGTGGATTTAAGATGTGTGGGAATTGAATGGATACTTGGGGCGTGTATGGGTGTTACTCGGATTGGACCGGGGTTTCTCAGGTTGGGTCATAGAGTTAAAGTCCGGTACCTTGTTGGCTGTGGTTGAGGATGGGTAATTAGAATCGGAGAAGGGTTTCATTGGCTCAACACCGGTTTGCAGTCGGTCAGGTCTCAGGGCAGTTGGGTTGGATTGCACGTGTTGATCAGATCAGGGAGGTAGGAGGGTCGAGTCAATGTTAATGACTTGAGGTGGGCTTGACTCTGTCCGGTTTAGCAGAGGTGTAATCGGATGCGGGCAAGGATGTAGTCATCTCTCGTGTGTAGTGGGGACTTGTCAGAGGATTTTTGGTTATTGCTGGGGCATTTTGGCCCATCTGGTTAGTCGTGGTTTGCAGAAATTAGTCACTTGAGTTTGGGCGGGGCTGACATTGTTGAGTGGTAGGATTGCCGGTTCAGACATTGGCCGGGCTCTGTTGGTGATAATCAGTTTGACTGGGCTTTTGGTTCGGAGGTGGTGGGGCAGCGGCGTATTTGTGTAGCCTTGTCGGGTCAGTATGTAGCCCGTGTAGTGGTATAGTTAGGTCCAGAATGACAGTTTGGCCATTTTAGAAAGGGGTCTAGCTGAGGGGAATATCGCCTGGAGTTTGAAGAGTGAAGGGAGTTTGGTTCAAAAATGTCACCAAGTTGGTTGGAGGTGTAGTCGGGTCAGGAAAGATGTAGTCATGTCGTGAGTTAGTCCTTCCTGGATGTCAGAAGGAAGAGCAACACTGCTTTAAGGCAGGCATTCCATGAGTTAGCCCTGATGGTTCAATGAGTGACAGGTCAGAGGGTATTAATCTGGGCTGGGCAGGTAAAAACGTCGGGGTATGTATTCCTAAAGCTCAGCATTTTGTTTAATCCTGTTGTGGGGATTAACCGGTGAGGTTAGGGGTATCATCTGGTCAAGGTCGTGGAACCAACCTGCCCGGGTAAGCATTTCGGATCCATTCGCTAATTTGGCGTGTTCGTTTGCAGGATTTACTGGTGTGCTTCAGAACAGGCTGTAATGGGCAATGGCACAGGTATTCGGAGCAAGTCGCGGGGAGTCAGGCCTGGGCAATGTGTGCGTTGTCACATTGTGATAGTTGAGTGACTGGGTCTGGTCAGCTTGGCTTATAGTCAGATCAATTCGGAGAATGGTCCAGTCAGTTTCTTGCGCAAGCTAGTCAGGCATGTGGTTATTCAGGCCGGCTTTGCAAGTGGTGCAGAAACATCATGTCAGGTGTTGTAGCATCTGCTTGGTAGGGAGGATAGTCGGATTTGGTCAGTTGCTTGCTGGGTCTGGTTTTTGCGGCGGCAGCCTGATAGGGTCAGTAGATAGTCGGATCAGGTCAGAGGTTGTCGGACATTATCATTGCGAGATGTAGTGACATTGCTTCAGAGGTGAGTCTAGAATGGAGTACAATCAGGTGGGAAGGTCGATAGGCATGTATCGTTTACAATTGATTAATTAGAACACGACAAGGGTTCGCTGGTCTGCCTCTTATGTGGGGCAATCTGTACCAATCATCAGATCTGGTTGTTATGGGCAGGTAGTTTGAGCGGTTCAGTTTTTAATGGAGCCTGGGAGATGCGGTGTTTTTTCACGGTTGATCAAAGGTAGCCTGTCTGGACTGTGCAAGTGATACTTGGAAAGTATCAGTGTTTGGCAGATCGGGCTCGGGTGCTGTTGTCAGAGTCGGGGAAAGGGATTGATTTGGGCTGAATGTTTGGCTCAGATCATGTGGGCCGTTGGGTCCTTAATTTGGTTTGGCATCATTTCAGCTTTTATTCAGAGCATTGAGTAGTCCGGTTGATTGATATTGGAGTCAGGTCGCGTTAGTTCACAAACAATAGCTGCGACATGTTTGATTCTCTGCTAAATTAATTGCGAACAGAACGTGAAAATCAACTTAAGATGTTTTCTGTTCTTTTGTCACCTATACCAGGGTTAAATGAATGATCAACATCTGGTTAAAAAAAGAACAGCTGACAGCAAATTTTATAGACAAGTTGAGGGTGTCAATGATTTATGTCTTCACGTCGATGGATTATAGAGGGCAGAATTAATCCATTGTTTGGATCTTGCATATGCTGGCTTCAAAAGAAATATCCAGATATGTTTCCCGTGTCTGTTCTTTTCCCATAGCGGCTGCAAGTAGCTATTCAGTTCCCCACTGAAACAGCTTTCGACGTGTCTGCAGGCAATGCCTTCCACATAGTAACAACTCACTACAATCATTTTCTTTTCATGGACTCTGACACTTTTGGCAATTATGTTACCTATCCTACTTACAGTGGGAAAATGTCCACCTCCCGTTTGAAAAAACCATGGAATATTCATCACCGCGATAGAATTTCACTTTTAACTTCAACGGTAAAAGATGAGCAATCCCAGCGCCTCTAACCTCTCAATTTGACTGATTGATCTAACATCACTGGTGCCAAAGCAATAATCCGCTCTGCACCATGCCCATATTGCTTCTAATATATTTATTTAGTTATAAATAGGAAGTGGACAGGATACATCATTTTGAGAGTACCTCATAAAATTCCAATCGCTGTACATGTGGAAGCTTATTACAACGTAGAAAATAACCTATTGGACTTGACGACATAAAGATGTAGCCAAATTCTGTTAAACATGTCGCACGTCAAGTGAAAGGAAAACCTCAAGCATCAGTTAAACCTGCACATTTAATTCAAATGCCAGCGTTTGACGAACCAGTTAACAGTGTCCTGACTGGGTAGGACAACTTCTGAGGACTAAAAGTTTGAATCAGTGCTTCCCGACAATCATATAAGTGTCCACAAGATTTCCAGATTCTTACCTTTAAGGAAAAATGCAGCAAAGTTGATTGTAGTGGAGTAAAACATTTTTCAATACAAGATGTGGATTAAAATAAGAAATGCAGTCGGATCAGTGTTCGAATTTCATGTTAAAACGCTTAAAATAAGTTATCAACAGCTTAGCAATGAAACAACTTAGGATGTCAGGCGATCACCCTGAATCACTGTGTGCCTTAGCAACGTGGCATGAGTGCATAAAGCTATAATTAGTGCATGTGATCAAGACGATCCACATGGTTGTTTTGGAGGGATTCCATTCTTGTTGTTTTCCATTAAGGAATTCCTTAATGTGACAACAGAGTTCAGTCCTTTTGAGTGAATGCATGGTCAATAAGTGTGGGGAAAGTTCAAACTGATTCAGGAAAACTTCGTGAGTCAAAATTTAGAAACTACTTTTTTGGACCATGTGGTGAATTTCAGAGAAAGATTGAGGAAGGTGTGTGAGCTAAGAAGCAAACAATTAATTATACCTCAGCAAGTTACGAAGGCAAATGCAGCTGAAGGGGCAATGGCTCTTAGTTTTTTGGCTGTGGACAAAGTATTGTTTTTGTTGCTTGTGTCAGGTGAACATTTGAAGGCAATGATTAGTTGGCATTACCTGGTTGAAAAGCGACAGAGTGTGGTAAACTATGTAGTAAAGAAACCCCGGTAGAAAGAAGAGCCGGCGAATGCATCGTGTAAATATGCTTACATATAGATTAACAGACAGGATAAGCAGGGAGAGGTACAGTTATTTGTACGTAAGGGAATAGAAATAAAGTGGAAGGATTCCCAAAGTGGCCTACCTCTGATTTAATTGCATAATGAGGAATTACTTAGAAATATAAATGTGTGGTGAGGTGACCTTCCAGAAAAGCGTTAGAGTGATTGAAAATATTCATTCTGTGAAAGAGGGCAGAAGCAGGGAGTCTCTATCCAATTGTATACAATTCAGTAAATGTTGGTTACTGAAAACAGAAACTGTTGGTAATCGTTTTGTTTCAGCCTGGATGATGGTAGCTACTAGAATTCCCCAAGAATCTCTGTTGGCGGGTGTTCGTTTTGCTCTCTATAAACCAGCAGGATTTTTGAACACAGGACCACGTCTCAAAATATGTTACAGATACACACATGGTAAGGTGGCGGTCAACCACTCAGGATGGTACGAATCCATTGCAATCGGACTTGGCGAAACGAGCAAAATTGGCAGTGAATTAGCAGTTGCAATTTAATGCATTGCTAGGTAAAATAATACACTTTGGTAGAAGAGGTATCGAAAGGTAATGGAAGTTGAATGTCACTGTTCTCAAGAATTTGGATGAATAGAGTGACCAGTTTGCAAATGCTTCGATGTTTGACTGTGGTGGACACAGACGTGCCTTGGGTATGGATAATTGTGACGAACGCGCCTTACACTCCGCTTTAGGGGCGGGATGTGGGGTGCGCTGTTCTGACATTTGAAAGCAAACCACCTTTCCCTTCTGGGTGAGATTGGAGGCGTCTGTATAATTGACGTAAATGAGCGGCCCTATTTGTATTTAGAGTGCAATGGATAGCTCGTGCAGAGAGAGGGAAAAACAAACAGAGGTAATATAGCTCGGGTGCGGAGAAAAGGCAGAAAGAAAAATGAGAAAATGATAAGACCCTGAAACATTCTCTGTTTAATTGAAGATTCAGAACTCCTCCGCGTTGAGAAGCAATTGGAAGAATCTTATTGGCTGGCAAGGTCACAAACCACAATCTGCTTGAGGAACTTCAATGCGCTTCATCATGGGTGGCTCAGACACACTATTGCTTTCCAAACTGTCTGACTCATAAAATACATTGCTGCTGGAATGGCTCAGTAGCAGCTGGTGAAGGAACCAGCAACACGGAAGACAAATCTATGTTACTTCCTCCTCACCAATCTATCTGTTTCAGATGCATGAAAACATGAAAGCAGAAGAAAGAGTGAGCACCTCACAATTGTATTGGTGATTAACTCCCATGCTCACATTGAGATATGCACCATCATATAATGCGGCTCTATGAGCGGGTTAAATGGAATAGTTCTAACAACGGGAAAATGGGCATTCATTAGGTGCCGGGGGAAGAACAACGGCGGTAGCATTGTATGCAACCACATGCTGTAATACCTTGGCCCTGCATATACCTCACGTTGCAATTAATATGAAACTGTAGCTAAACTCTGGCTGTCAGAAGAGCGCGGGCAGTGGGTGGTGAGGGTATGCTGTGGGATGCTGGCATGTGGGAACACTGCCAGACATTCCTAAAAGTGAGATGAAAACTTTCAAAATCATATTGCAAAGCTGCAACAAATTCAAACTTCCATAACAAACATCCAAAGAAACATATGGTGGGCAGGCAAAAATGATCCCCCAACAAACGATCCAGTGTTTAAATCTTCAGTTTTTCCACATCCAGACATGAGTGACTGTGAACAAAAACACAACTAACTGAAGGCGGAGGCTGCACAAACATCCCCAACCTCATTGATGGGAGGACACACGAGAGCATACAACAAGGCAGAAATATTTGCAACAATTTCAACCATATGTGCATAGATGATCCAAATAAGCAACATTTTTTGTCCCCAGTATCGCAAATGCCAGTCTTTAGTCAAATAAAGTCACCCCACGTGCTATCACGAAAATGCTGAAGGCATTAGAGTGGAGACGATCTTTTTGGAGAGCAGATGAGGATATGGGCTAGTAATGATGATAACAGTGCAGGTTGGAAAACTAGCCACTACTGTGACCAAACATTAACTACTCCTCCTGCTTCGATAACTGTGGTGGGTCCCGACTGATTCATGAATATCACGGTCCGCCACAAACGTGCTGTTCCATTACAACAACACCTGCCTGCCCAAAAGCTGTCACCATGAATAACGGGCGCAGCGGGGTGGGGGTGGTTGAGTATTGTGCCAAGTACATTGCTATATGTTGAAAAAAACTTCCGTTGAAAACAGGGGTATACCAATTATAAGCGGTGAGCATAGTGGTGCTAATGGTATAATGGGGCAGATATCATATACCAGGTTGACAAGAAAAAATGGGATGATACAGCATGATTTACTGGCTGGTGGCTGATATCCCTGCAGACCAGATTAAGCTTTTGTTTTCTAATATAGAGTGGAATAGTGTTGATACAACAGACATGACACTTGTTCGGGGGAGTCATACCAGTTTCACGAGGGAATGAGATACCGGAACAAAGGGTGGAGGGAAAAACATTGTTGAATTGTGGTGATGCACATCTGCAGGGAGGTAGGGATGAATGAGATACAAGTTATGCTGCGTTGAATGCTCAAAATACGGATGTTCTCCAGATGGAGGAACTGATCTGCCAGTTAAACTGATGGGATGGGGCATAAATCAGATATGTAGAAGTAGAGAAAGGAGGTCATGAAGCACAGTCAGTGGAGCGTTATTTATATCAGTAACACCAGGAGAGGGCGATGGTGTGCCAGGATACTGGTGGTGGTGTGGTTAGGGAGGCAAACCAAGTATACTGGGAGAGCTATAATCGGCGCAATGGGATGTGGATATATACCAGTACAGTGGGATAAGTCTGGTTGCAGAACAGTTCGCGAGATAAACTAGGCATAGTGTTTCTTCGTGCACAAAGTAGGGGGAAAATCGAACAGGGGGTTGATATTAAAGCTTAATTGGCAGAGGGGTAAATATATATTACGTGCTGCAGGGCAGTCAATGAGAAACAAGATTTTCCAAGAAGAAGGAGATTTCTACCAGGTACACTACGGGGGCTGGCTTGGTGGAGTGTGGGGTTATGCCAGGTCCAATGGACGGTGTGTTATTTCTGTGGTTTGACCCGGCAATGGGTGAACTTTGCCAGGTAAATCAGCGAAGAAGATGTATATCACCTACAACTAGGGCCCTGTGGCATATATTACATGAAAAGTGGTGAGGAGTAGATATATAGCATGAATACCTGGCGAGGAGGAGCTTCAGAAGTTCCCTCAGATGAGCGATACCCAATAAAAGCAGCGACCAGGGGACTATATGCCTGCCACGGTGGGGGAGTATGAGATTTTCGCCGGAAGATCGGGAATTACCAATTTTCTCTCTGGAGGGAGCGCAATGAACCCGTTCTCGGGGGAAGGCAAGCCCATGGTGGGTGACGGACGCAGTAAATTCTCTTTCTCTTACTCGCTCTCTCTCTCAATCTCTCTCATACTCTCTCTCAAAAATATATGTTCAACGTCTGAAATAGTCAGTCGAATGCCAATAATAGTGGTGATTGTTTCTGTGTTTGAGCATTTTTCTAATTTACTTTGTCAAATTTCTTTCTAAACCTCCTAGACGATTATTCAATCTGTAAGTGGTCAGGGCTCTGCAACGTCTGTTACACTGTCTGTGGAAATCGTACAAAAAATTCTCACTGAACACCAAACACAGAGCAGGGAGATTTCAGGGAACAGGGACTTATCATGGTTTTCCCTCTGAGAAGATCGGCCCAGGACCTCCTGTCACATTGTCCGATGAGTGATAGAGGAATGGGATGACGGGATTCATGCACTGATCCTTACAACCACACATAAAGCATGACACAGAATCCGAAGTGCAGCAATGGAAGCCCTCGTGTAGTTGTATTGAATATAACCAAAGTAAAACAACTAAAGATGCTGCATAGAGCATTATACGGCAAATTGACAACAACAACTCATATTGATATGACACAATTAACACAGTCACGTGGCTCAGGTTTCTTCACATTAGGTCCACACAACATAACTGGACAACTGATCAAAGGTTTAGTCTATCGGGTCGGTCTTAAAAATTATCTTGAAGCAGAAAAGGGAGACAGAGATTTGGAGCTGTTCTGCCGTGCAGGAGTGGTGGTGGTGGTGGGCGAAAGTGGCCTGGACCCGGTAGTCTCTTCAAAAAGACCGGATGAAGCAAACTCTAACCCAGGGAACTGAACTGTTTATAAACACAGTGAAGGGATACACCATGGGAGGCCTTATGGCACTGGTTGTCGTGCATAACACAGAATTGTCTGCAGACACAGGGAGTTGATGCACGGTTTGAGGCCTTACCGTTCTCAAGGCAGCGAAATGCATGTAACTAATCATAAAGGAAGCGCTGGAGTTGACTCGCAAGGAATTCGCGCAATTGGGAACTCTAAGAAACATTATAGTTTTTACACACCCAACAAACTTCCAATTAAACGAAATCCGGAAAGAAAATCCTTGCATAATAAACCCAGGAATTGTGACAATGGCATTATTGGATTGTCTTTAAAAATCTTGTTCTGTAATGCCATTTAATTTCGGCCTCACACTGCACGGCCTACAAGTTATTCCAGTCCCACGGTAACGTGGTTGACTCCTAACTGCCCTTAGAAATGGCCGAGCAAATAATCAGTTTTATAGACACTCTGCAGAAAAGTCAATTAAGGATGACATTGAACTGCCTAGCCAGCTTGAACCGAGGGACTGCAATTAAACATCAGCAACAAAAGCAGGTCTTGGCTGTGATGGTCACCACCGATGAACGAAGAGGGCAAAGTACAATTAAACCAACCCTGCGCAGTCGATCCTCAGTCACATCTGGGGACCAACACTAAAACAGAAATGCTAATCGTTCTTTTATTCCAGCTTGTGGAACCTTACAGACTTAATAAATAATTACCAATCTGGTGGAGATAGACAGTTAATCTGCCTAAATTTAACATTGACCATAAACGTTGGAAACAACGTTATGGAAGTCGGTCCTTCAAAGGCCTGAATGAGTCCAACATTGAATTACAAAGGAACCGGTTACTAAAAGTCAATCTGCCTTTACTTTTAAGGTTACATATACGGAATATGTAGCAAGTTGTTTATTTATTTAAAACAATCATGATTTAAATAAATCTACCTAGCTCTCATACGATTTGTATGCGAGACTTTAATAGGTCTAGAGGTCATGTGACTCAGGGCCCACAGCCGTGCCATTAACTTTTTACTGTCCGCAGGAAAACTCGTCCGGAGGTCTTCTCGGCCAAAAAGACATATTCGCAAAATCATGAACTCTTGACTTTTGCGAGTGACGTAACTCTGCATATATTAAGAGTCAACGTTCTTTTAAAATAAAATGTTATTTGTTATATTTACAATTAACGTATCATTAATCTTGATTTTCCGTTTAATTTTTTTTCACTCAGTGCAAGCTGCCTTCTTATACCAACAGAAATTGTTCTGCCACCAGTTGGACCATGTCACCGAGGCTGAAAGGTTTTTTTTTCCTGTTTGTTCTTTTCCTCTTAACTCCAGAAGGAAGGCATTTTTAAGGAACTGATCGCAATAACTGTAGGAATTCATGATCCAATCAGGAAGAGTGAAAATGATTTTCTGAAATAAAAACAAACGTGCATAATTGTATTCGATATTTCGGAATGTAACAAGCACAATGAGGAGAGAAGGACTCCTTGATGCAGATTTATTTTTACTTTCCAAAATGTATCCGATACGTTTCCACTTAAGAAATGATTATTACACATGTTGCATAGTCATGGTTTTAGGGTAACGTTGCATCATGTCTGTCAGGTGGCTTAACAGGAAAAAGAGTCGACACAACTGGCCCGTTTTCAAGTTGACAAAACTGTATCTGGACGGGTGGGGGTGCCATAGGGTTCAATACTGTGGCCTCAAGTTTACCCAAACCGTTTTACAATGTTGACTTGGATAAAGAAATATAGTGCAGTGCGGTCAACTTTACTGACGATATACATATGCATTCAAAAATAATTATGATCAACGTTGCGAAGACTCCGCAAAAATAAATGTTAAGTGTTTGTTCAAAAATAAAAACATGTTGCAGGAAAATATCAGAAAATGTCAGATTGTCACTTTGTTAGGTATAATAGGGGCTGAAGATTTAAAAGTAGAGAAAGTGTTCTGTCTGTTGCAGCAGAAAAGCTCTAGATGTTCTCGAATATGAATCATGATGAGTCAGCATACAAGTACAGTAAGTGAAAAGTAAGGTATATAAAATATTAGCAATCACTGGATGGGGGGTGATGTATGCAAGTGGGGACGCCGTGCTGCTGCAACAAGTTAATGGTGTCTTGTGCACTTATGCTGTCCTTATTTAAGTAACAATGCACATGCGTTAGGCTCAGTTTAAAGAGAGATCACACGACTGCTCACTGGTATGAAAAGCTAACTTATGAGGAAAGCTCAGGGAGATAGGTTACTGTTCATTAGAATTTGAAAAAGTTGGAAAAGATATTCTGGAAACCTCCAAGGTTCTAGGGCTGTTTTATCAGGGTTGATGTTGACAGGATGTTTTTTCTAGTGAGGGAATCTATAACTAGGGGAAATGTTTCATGTTAAGGAGTCTCCTTTCCAAACCAGAGAATATGGGGTATTGCATTTGTCACGGGGTGGTCGCTATTTGGAATTAAGTGTTACAAATATAAAACAACAGTAGACGGTAGGTCATTAAATATTTTCTCGAAATACTGGAGAGAGTGCGCAGTAATATCACTCTTCCCCAAGCTGCGACAAATTTAAAAAAGAGTTTCACCAGAAAGCAGGTTGCCAACTTCTACCTGAGCTTTTAGTTTAGGTTAATGGAATACGAACATCAGGTTTGTAAACTTTTTATGTGTTATGATTCAACATTATTTAAAGGCAAAGCTAGTTAAAGTCTCAGAGGGGAAATTTAAACAACTGTCAGAACCTGGATATAAATTCGTATGTTTTGAATTCTTGCTCCAAATTCAGGGATAAAGCCAACGCTTCGCGTCAGGTCTTCTGTCAAACTAAGGGAAACATGTATTAGTTCGCAATAGACTAAACACAAACACCTGGCTAGAAATTACTATAATGGTAACATCTTTGAAAAATCTCAAGTAATTCACCATCAGTATCAAATAGATTTAACCAGTCACCAGCCGAAGCATTTTTTCCTTACAAATTCATAACGACTTTCCTTTCAATCTCTTTCCGTTGCAGACTGTTGGAAGCTTACAGCTGCTTTGACGTTAGATGCCTCTGCCTTTCACACCCAAGCTCGCTTCTATTATACACATTCGTCTTTTTGCATGTAAATTCTCAGTGAATTACCAGGCCCTTTGGGCATGACCTCGTCCAACAATAAAACACATTTCATTGCACCAAATGTATTAGTAATATAAACATTGATTGGTTTCTCTTAGCTAGGTGAAACATTTTACTCCCCTCTTGAATGCTCCATTCAAGAAAATACAAATGTCCCTCCACCTCTGTTTATTTCACAACACTATTATACAGAAAAGCACCGAGAGTTCTTGGTCTTAATCCAGTTAGCACACAGACTGGCACGCACACAGGCTAAACATCTATTTGAAAATGAAACTTGGAGCTTGCTGTAAGGCCTGCATTTTATAGTCGTAATGGACACTGGAAATGCTAATTGGAAGTAAGAAAGACTTTTGGAGGCAGAACAATTGAATTCAACATTACGATGTTATCACAGTTCTGAGATGTGAACCTGAGGGTCACGTTGCAATGCAGTGGAAGCCAAAAACGACAAGTTAATCGAATTGTTATTTTATTTGCAACTCATGCCCGTGCTGTTGGAAGAAAGGCACAGTTCCAGGACGCAAGCAGGTATCTCAGTGTGAAGCCGTGGGGAAAATTATTTGAAAACATGACAGGGACTTTTAATCAGTGGATGAAAAGAAGACAAGATGAGAATTCCTAACAGCTTCACATAGGGAGAACAAGCTAGGTTGATTCTGGGTAGAAAAGTCACAATTGAGAAGGGGATAGCGCATTTGTATTGTTCCTGGATATCGGATGCAGTGTCTTTTGTCTTAAGTGACCTCGGGCCGAACTGTACTGAGTAAAGCTATTTGATGTACACTTGAGAAATAGGGATTGAGACAAAACAATACATAAGAGCGTTCTATCTTACACGCTGAGAGCAGATGTGTATTTGTTGGATAGGGAATTGGAGTAGAGGGATGAAGAAAACTAGAGAGGTCTGCATAGTGTGTTGTTGAAACTACAGCTGGAGTATTGTTTGCAGTTTTTGTCTTCTAATTGCAGAGAAGTTATGCCATCTTCGGAGGTGCTAGAGAAGCGGTTCATAAAACTGGTGCCTGGAAAGGACAGGGAATGGAATTTAACCCCAAGATATGCCACGCTAGTAATAAATGGAGGAGCAGGCTCGAAGTGGCATTTGTTCTACCACCTGCTCCTATTTCTTATACTTTTGCGAGTATCCAACATTGACATTTACATCCCCCCTGAAGTATCATTGACCTATTAATGTTTGAAATATGTTGGGTTTTGGTCGATTGTTGCAATACAACCAATTCTTTTAAGATAAATGTTGACGTTCAGATTCTTTCTTTTGCTGTCATGAATATCGAAATATTCTCTACGCTGATCGTAACAACGGAGCTACCTTGATATCGCTCATGGACAAATGCTGCCTTGATACGAAGAGACGTTAATATCATCGCATCTCCTGAGTTCAGCCATTTTGTCCGTGATACTCGCAAAGCTACAATGAAGCCATTCGCCGAGTGACTGTGGCGGAACACTATCCGGGTTCCAATGAACTGGTGGTCTTATGTAACTGCCGTTTAATACCAAAATGACAATTCGCATGTTATTGCTGATGTCCGAGGCCAGATTGATGAACCGCTATTTGCCAGGGTTTTATATGTCATGCTATTTGCGCACAGCACACACGGCCATGTTTTTTTTTACTAATTTTCGGCAGCTGGTGCTTTTTATATTTCTGCACTGAGTATTTTGGTCTCCAATTTCGGATGGATATACAGCACAAATCTTCAGTAAATCTGCTGGAATTGTTTCGCCCCTCCAGCTTTTGCTGTGTCCAGTCCTGCAGCCATTTCTTGAGATCATATCAAGTAAATCAAATTTTCCACATCCTGATGGAAACAGAAATAAAATCGAATGTGGACTCCATCCGCAGATTCTGCCAAACCTGTTGAGGTTTTCCAACCTAACCTGTGTTTATTTCAGATTTCCATTATGAGCAATATTTTGTTTTTAAATTCAGTCTGGCGTCTGTGGTGTCTGGGACATTAAGATGAAGCACTTACAATCCTGACACACACGAGCTGCAAATGTTTCAACCTTGTCGATTGTCCTGATGTCATTTGGCTCCCAAAATGGCCGATGGGAATACATTTGAAGCCTCCTCCTCATTAAAGTTGTCTTATTGGCACTATCATTAACTACTGGATGCGACGGGAATTCAAGTCTTCAATTCGGGGCACTGCTTGTGGGAGATGTTAGCATTGTTGCAGTTTTCTTCTGTTCCTTAAAATGCAGGTAACGGTGTGTTGAAGATTCACCACGTTCCCCTATGTGGTATATTTGGTGCTGCCCTTGGACTGCGACTTGCAATCGTCATTTTGTCCGTGTTAATCCCGCGGCGGGCAGGAGGGTGGGATGTGGAATATACGGCGGCATGAGCTTAAAGAGCGAATTTCCTATTATTCTGCTGCTACTTGAGATCCGCAGCTTTTCCCAGATTCCCAGTTTTATTCAACAAGCTCTGTTCAGCACCTCTGTCAATAAGCTCTTGGCAATGCAACACAACCGGACACAACCAGGTCTTGGCTGTGAAGGTCACCGCCGATGAATGAAGAGGGCAACGTACAATTAAACCAACCCTGCGGAGTCGAGGCTCAGTCACACATTGGGACAAACACTAAAGCATTAATCCTGATCGTTACTTTAGACCATTTTGTTCAATCTCGGAGACTTAATAAATAGGTCCTACCTGTAACGTTACAAATTCAATCTGCCTAAAGAGTAACACTGACCATAGACATTGCAAGGAACGTTAAGGAAGTCTGTCCTAAACAGGCGTGGATGAGTCCAACGTTGAAATACAAAGGAAACGAACACTAAAAATCCTCCTGCTTTTAATTTTAACGTTACATATCTGGAATAAGTCGAACGTAGTTTTATATTTTTAATAATTTTGAATTATATAAATCCATCTAGTTCTCTGGCGATTTTCATAGGAGACTTTAACAGGTCTAGATGGCATGTAACTCAATGCCCACCACAGTGCCATTAACATGTAACTGTCCGCTGGAAGTCTGCACGGCCTAAAAGACATATTTGAAAAAAATGCTGAACCCTTGACTTTTGCGAGCGATGAAATTCTGAATGTCTTAAGCCTTATCGTTCTTTGAAAATAAAATATTATTTGTTACATTTAGAATTAATTAAACATTAGTCATGATCTTTTCTTGTTTGATTTTACTCTCTCAGCGCAAGGTGCCCTCTTGTATTACCCACAGAAATCGTTCTGCGACCAGTTTGAGCAGGATACTGCGGCCAATGAGTTTTTAAGCTGTTTGTTCACTTCTTCTAAACTCCAGCAGGAAGGCATTTTTATGGAAATGATCGCAGAAAATGTAGAAATTCATGATCCAATCAGGCAGAGCGAAGCTGATTTTCTGAAATCACAATCGTGCACAAATTTATTCCAGATATTTCAGGATGTAACAAGCAGGATGAGGAAAGAAGGACTATTGGATGCAGTTTTATTTTGAATTACTAAAACGTGTCCAATACGTTTCCAAGTTAAAAAAAAGGATTATTACACATGTTACATACTCATAGTGTAAGGGTAACATTGCATCATGTCTGTCGCCTGGCTTAGCAGGAAACAGTGTCGACATAACTGGCCTGTATTAAAGTTGGCATACAGTATCTGGAAGGGTGGGGGTGCCATAGGGTACTCCAGTGGCCTCATGTTTACCAAATTCTTTTACAATATTGACTTGGATGAAGAGATAGTGTGCCGTGTGGTCAAATTTACTAATGAGAAACATGTGCTTTCAGAAATAATTTTGATACCATTGCAAAGAGGCTGCAAAAATAAATGTTAATTGTTTGTGCAAAAATAATAAAAAAATAACAACAGGTTGCAGGAGAACATAGTTAAATGTCAGATCGTCATTTTGGTTGGAATATTTGAGGCTGAAGATTTAAAGGTAAATAAGGATAGTTTCCTTTTTTCCGCAAGTTGTTGTAACCTGAAATGCACAGCATTAATGAGTGTTGGAAACAGATTCAATAACACCCTAAAAAAGTTTAGTTGTAAAAATACTTGAAGATGAATGGAACGTCGGGCGGTGCAGGTCGAGCAGATTGGAAACAGGTGTGATTGGATTGTTCTATCAGAGAGATGTTACAGGCACTGTTGCCCAATGGCCTAGTCTGCTGTATGTTTTCTTTGTTTATTATGCACAGTAATTCCCTAAATGGCCTCCAGTGGAAACATTCCTCAAATTGGCCCTATTGTTTCTGAATAAATGACTTCCGTTGACGACACGTTCACTCTTTGATTCCAGTGGCTGTTGGACTTATTTAATGAACTGTCCATTTAACAAGCCAATATTGTGCCACTACCCATCGTTTGGGTTTGATTATTACACATATTACTCTCTGAGTTCATATAAATAGCTAATTTCCTCCATTCATTTGATTGTTCCTCTGAGCAACTGAGTGGAAGATGGGGAAAGCACTGATCTTTCTGCCTGGTGTTCTGGTGCTGATGCATCCCAATAATACTGAACACATGAGCTTCGCTCCTGTTTCCAAGGCCAGTGTATTTCTCAGTAGTCATTATCTCGAGCCAGTCATAAGAACAGGAGGAAATTATTTGCTCCCTCATATTTCTTTTAGTATAGAATTGGCTCAACACTGATGAGGACCCTAACTTCACTTATAATTATTGGCGCTGCAACTCTGAATATATTTGTTTCAACTGAAAAAGTTCTATTAATCTCAGTGAAGCATTTTGCTAAAATAGTGAACGTTGGTTATTTTTAAATTATCCCAATAACTTTAGCTTTTTCTTGTCCTCCAAAGATCTGCAGTTGTCCGCACCTATTCCCAATTATCATATGCGTGGAGCTACACGGCGAAATTACCCAAAGATACAGGATTATTTTTTCACCTTTTTAGCAACAAGCTCCGTCTCACCAACATACTTCTGCGCTCCTTTGGTTTCCGCTTTTTGCTTATTTATGCGACATCCAATAGCGAACGTGAGGTCCTGTGCCTCCAGATTAATACTGGGAAGAATAAAGTCATGGTTTCCAAATAACGGACTATAATTCATTGCCTTGCTTGAAACAACTGTCCTGGCCCAATTGAATATGTGAATTGAAAGGACACTGTTCTCAGCCTTGGTGAAGTAATTCATTCGAAGATATGACTCCTGCCACTTATATTTGTCACTCTTATGAGCAACTTATTCTACTCTGTAACATCCCCTGACTACGGGTGTTGAATCGCCAGTTGCTGAAATCCTCAATCAGGAAACGGTTAAAATTGGAACTGAATAATCCCACTAACTTCTTGCTGGTCCCACACATACAGACCTGCATAAGTTAGAGGCCATCAGAAATTTTGCATTCCACATCCATACTCTAAACATTATTGGTTAAAAATGATGTGCTGATTGACATATGTTAGATCAGTAAAAAAATGTTGGGGTTTTAAAACGCTCAGTCTTGTTTTCAAATCCGTCCATGGCCTTGTTTGCTTTCTACCTCCTTATTCTCCTCCAGCTTCAGAATTGCACTAAATCTCTGCACTCCAATAAATGAGGCTACAAGTGCATAACGTTTTTAAACGATCCAGCATTGGCGGACGTGCCTGCAGCGGCGCGGCCTCGAGCTCTGGAATTCCCTCTGTAATGAGAATGAAAATTTGGAACTCGTGGAGAGAGACTGCGAGTTTCTTAAGCAAATTTATATAGGGAGTAGCAAGATATGGAGATGTTGGCACGCTTAAAAGGGGATAAAACTCCAGGTCCGGATGATTACTGATCCACATTGCTGAGGGAGGCAACGGAAGAGATCGCAGGCGCTCTGAACCAAATTATTGATTCATCTCTTGCCATGGTGAAGGTGCCAGAAGACTGGAGAACAGCTAACGTGGTTCCACTGCTTTAGAAGTGTTCTAGAACGACAGGCCAGTTAGTTTCAAGTCAGTGGTAGGGAAACTAATGGAGAACATTCTGAAGGACACAATCTATCTCAACATGGAGAGAAAATGTTTGATCAGGGATAGTCAGCTTGTCTTTGTCAGAAGGGTGTCATTTCTAACAAATTGGATCAATTTTTTTGAGGAGCTGACCAGTTGTGTAGATGATGGTAGTGCAGTTGATGGAGTTTAGATGAATTTCAGCAAAGCCTTTGACACGGTCCCACATGGGAGACTTATAAAGAACGCAA
Organism: Isurus oxyrinchus; assembly: GCA_026770705.1. Lineage (NCBI taxonomy): Eukaryota > Metazoa > Chordata > Chondrichthyes > Lamniformes > Lamnidae > Isurus > Isurus oxyrinchus. The sequence goes on along the minus strand of JANJGN010000041.1, from coordinate 5,697,452 downwards.
CTGCCTATGAGATACATGGCAATTTGATAACGTGGATTCAAAATTGGCTCAGTTGTAGGAGGCAGAGTGTGATCACAGAAATATGTTTTAGTGACTGGAAGCCAGTGTTTAGTGTCGCACCACAGGGAGCTGTGCTGGGAGCAATGTTATTCATCATCTATATAAATGACATAGATGACTATGTGGAAGGAAGGATTAGTATGTTTGTGGATGGCACAAAGACTGCCCGATTTTTTACAGTGAGGTTTATTGTCTACAGGATGTGATGTTATAATTGGTATGGTCAAATGGGCCGATAAGTGGCAGATGGAATTTAACACTGAAAAGTGTATGGTGATACACTTTGAAAGGGTTACTTTGACAAGAAAGTATTCAATGAACGGCACAACAATAGGAAGTACTGAGGAACAATGGGACTTTGGCGTGTGTGTCCATATCTGATGGCGAAATGGACATTTAGTGGGGTGGTGATAAAGGCGTATGGGACACGTGCGCTTATCAATTGAGGCTTAGGTTACAAAAGTTGGGAGGTCATGTTTGATTACTATACTACATTGTAGCGGCCACAGCTGGAGTACTGGGTGCAGTTCTGGTCCCCATATTTTATGAAGGATGTGATTGCAATGGAGGGTGTGCAGGGGAGATTCACCAGGCTGTTTAAGTTATAAGGAGAGGTTGGATAGAATTGGGTTGCTTTTGTTGGAGCAGCGAGGACTGATGAACGGCCAGATCAAGGTGTACAAGATTACGTGGGGTATGGACTGTTAGTTGAAGGGTCAATGAGGAGGGGGCGTAAGTTCAAGATGAGGGGCAGGAGGTTTAGGTGTAATGTGAGGACAGCTTTTTTACTGGGAGGGTGGCTATGGTCTAGAATGAACTGCCTGGTAGTAGCGGTTTGCCTCACATTCATAAAAAGCCCCTGGATGATCACATGGAACGTAATAATATTCAAGGTTATGTGCCAAGTGCAGGAAAATGTCATCAGGTATGTAGGACACTCGATGGGCCGAAGGGACACTTTTACATTGTTTGATTCTGTAATTTTGCGTGCCACAATGTGTCACTGTGTATGACAGAGCGAGTGTGTCATTGTGAATGTGAGGTAGAGATAGAGTTTGTGCATTGATTGTGAGAGACAGAGGGCGACTGTGTCAATGCGTGTGAGAGACAGATTGTGAGTGTGTCAGTGTTTGTGAGAGGCAGTGAGACATATGCAATTCTACAAGAGGAGCATAATTTTTCAAACTTGTTTGATACATTAGTGCCTGTATTGAGCATTTCAACGATGTTTCGATTGCTCCCTTAGAGTCTTTCCCCAGTGTTCCACGGCAACAGGCCGTGGGTGCTAAATGACATCCCCCTGCGCCTGTGTAATAGGATTGACAAATGCTGCATGTCTTCCGCCTCCTCGTCTGTAACAAACAGAAAAAGGACTGAATAGACTTCTTCTGTTTCGGCCAAAGTGGCTGAATACATTGAATACCTACTTCATTTCAATTCTAAAATGCCCGACGCTCAGAGTGACCTTTTCCTGTTTCTGTTTAAAAGGCTGAAAGTTGCTCAATGGCTCTTAAAATCAATCTTAATGACTCGACAGAAATGGCAAAGAATTATGTATGTAACTTTGCTGATGATCTAGACCTATGGAGAAAGGTAAGCTGAGGGGAGAACAGAAAGTTTGTAGAGAGATATAGAATGATAAATTGTTTTGTCAATATGCTGTTAGACGAAGTATTATGTGTCGAATTGTGAAGTCATTGACCACTGCCATAATATTATGAAAGCAGTATATAATATTTAAAAAGTGTGAACCCCGAGGCCTCCCGTGTAAAGAAATCAACTAAGAGGGCAGATGACATGCTAAGATTATTTGGAAGAGATTGGAGTACAGGAGTAAATATTGTTTACAATTATGGGAAATATAAGTTTGAATATAGCGCTTAGCAGCTGGAGTAGGTCAAGCAACACTTCTATACTGCTCCACTGTTCATTAAGATCATAACTGACCTACAATGTCTCTCTACTTCAACGTCGTACATGGTCCATAAACCTTACCTCCCTGCTCTACCAAAAATCTTTCTAACTCTGCATTGAATAAATTCCATGACATCGCCCTCATTGTTCACTGCCAGAATCCACATTGTTACGAAACTCATCACGCTGTCTCTATATTTATTATTGATTTACAGGATGTTGGCATCGCTGGTTGGCTGGCATTTACTGTCCATCCTAATTGCCCTTGAGAAGGTTGTGGTGAGCTACATTCTTGAGCCATTGCTGTGCATGTGGTGCAGATAAACCCGCAGTTCATTTTGGAAGTAAGCTCCAGGGCCTTACCGAGCAGCAATGAAGGAACGGTGATAACCCAAAGCCAGGATGATCAATAGCGGGGAGAAAAACTTGCAAGTGCTTGTGCTCCCATGTGCCTGCTGTTGTTGTCCTTCTAGATGGCAGCCATTCTGCTTTTGGGATCTACTGTCTAAGGAAGAGTGAAGTGCTCCTGAGGAAGATATTGTAGCTGGTGCAAACAGCAATCACTGTCTGTCCGTGCTGGAGAGAGCGTACACTTATTGAAGGGCAGCCAATGAAGCTTTGTTTGTGGATTGCTTTGAGGTTCCTGAGGGCCGTTGGAGCAGCATTGTTGCGGGAACTCCTGACTTTTGCATTGTAGATGGTGGCCAAGCATTGAGGAGACAGGTCGTAAGTTACTCGCCGCAGATTGCCTAGCCTCTGGCCAGCGCGTGTAGCCACAGTCTTAATATGGTTGGGCCAGTTCAGTTACTGTTCAACGGTTGTTCATAGGATGATGATAGCGTTGGTTTCAGAAATCATAATATCATTGAATGCCAAAGGACGATTGTTAGATTATTTTGTTGATATAAATTAGTACTTATGTGGTGTTAAAGTTAATTGACACTTCTCTCCCAAAGCCTGGATAATCTACAGACTTTCCCGTATCTAGGCATAAGCGGCTCAGTATTTGAGGAGTTGCAAATGTTCTGTCCATTGAGCAATCGTTACCGAACATCCCCAATTCTGAACATATGGTGGATGAAAGGTGATATGTGATGCACCTAAGGGTGCTTAAACCTGGGCACAATCCAGAGCATCTCCTTCAGTGACATCCTTGAACTGAGATGAACTATCTGCAACTACAACCACCATACTCATTTTTACCAGATATGATTCCATCCGATGGAGAGTTTTCCCTTTTATTTGCAATGACTCCAGTTATTTGAGGGTGCCTTGATGCCACAAATTATCAAATGCTGCCTTGATATTAAGTGTGGGCACTGTCACGTCACATCTGAAGTTCAGCTCTTGTCTCCATGTTTGGACCATGGCTGTGATGCTATTCACAACTCAATGAATCTTTTGGAATCCAAACTGAGCCTCAGTGAGCAGATTACATGTGATCAGATGCCGCTTTCTGAACCCTTCCATTACTTACCTTTTCATCAAATGTAGGCTGATGCCACAGTTAACGAACAGGCTCGGTTTGTGCAGCGTTTTTGTGAATCACATACCTGGGCGACTTTTCACATATTTGGGTAGATGCCTGTGTTGAATCTGTACTGGAGCAGCATTGGTATGGCACAGGATACTTTCGGGTTCAGAAGCCTTCAGTACAATTGCTGGAATATTCTTGGTACCCATTGTCTCGCAGTATCCAGAGGTACAGTGGCTTGCTGATATCACGGAGAATGAGAGCACTTTGCTGAAGACTGTCATCTGTGATATTGGGAACGTACCGAGGAGGCCAAGATGGCTCATCCACTCGGTACCTCTAGAGGAAGATTTTTGCCAATGCGTCAGCTTTACATTTTCTACTGATGTGTTGGGCCCTCTCAGTTTTGGTGGTGTGGATAATTGTGGAACGTGCTTATGCAGTGAGCACAATTCGTTGGAGGCTTTCCAGAAGGTAAAGAATGTTTGCAGAAAATAACGAATATATCCATTGTTTCTTTAGGCTCCACCTTCAGCACTCTTGAGATGAAGCAAATCTAGTACCGCGAATTATTTAATCTTTAGTCCAGTTCATAAATCAAACACTAACTTCTTCCCGAAAACTATTGATTTAGTTTCGCTCCTCCGCTTCACAAGTCCCTTGGTTGCCGAGCTTTTCTAGGAAATATTCTGTATGTTCTCGGGAGACGACAGGTGAAAAGTTACTGTTTCGTGTCTATCTCTTTCCCTATTCCCCATGTCTGATGTAGACAGTGCATTTTTTTCCTTAAATACTCGCCATTGATGTCCACTGACAATTCTTTTCCTATATTTTTGCAATGCATCAAAGCTAACTTGCCTCTCTTACATTCATAATTTCATTTCTCCAGATTGCAGAAGCGAGTTTTAGATTTCAGTATATCACTGTCATACTTATTGCGAAATTCTTTCACTTTATTGTGACTATTTCCCAAACACAACTTGAAAGCATGGAAATCCATTGAGTATTTCTCATGGCATAGCATTAAGTCCTGTCTAGCTCGATCCCTAGTTGGCTCCTCAACGTAGTGGTTCTGAAACCTATCTCGTATATATCCAATGAATATCTCTTCCAGGTAATCAGTGCTGATTTGGTTAACCACGGCCTTTTTGTAAACTGTAGTTTCTCATTTTCCTGCTTTAACCATGTTAAATCGAATTTCCTGAAAAATACCGTGCCACTAATTAGCACCATTGTTTGGTGGCCTATAAACAATTTCCACCAATATCTGATCCCCTTGACGTTCCCAGCTCCTCACAAATTGGCCCATCATCGTTTGATTGAAGATCCGCTCTGGAAAATAATACCTTACTTTATTAAGAGTGCTACACAGCCTGCTTTTCATTTTTGCTTAAAGCCGCTCGAAACTGCATTTCGAAGGATCGAATATTCTGGGTCACTGCTTGTGGTGAATAAGCTGTCGTGCCACTCAGCCAGTGCAAAGCCAAATTCAAAAGCTTCGATTTCGTCATTGATCGTGGACTAAGTCTCTATTTTAACGTTTGAGTTGTCACATTCTTCAGCAACTGTAATCAATGCCTTCCTAATGTCAGATGTTTGGTAACATCTTGCATTCCCACTCTACACTCAACAGCCCACCAACGGTCTGACAATTACTTTATACAGCAAGGATCTGCTCTCAATAAATGCCATCAATTATTTCAAACTGAAATTGCTTAAATTCGCTGCACAACTCGAAAGCAATGTTATGGTTTTAGAACTACACTTTGCCATATTTTCCAATGCCAGACATAAGTTGTGGCAACCACATGGAGTTAAAACGCCTCGACGGTTGTGATGAAGAGGGCAGGCCTGTACAACTCGTTTCTGATCATTTATGTTTATCCGATTGTTGTGTCTCTGCCTCTTACAGTCAGTGATGCTAAGGCCAAGCCCATCTGGCGCATCATTGAGAGTATCAGACAGGCCTTGCCAAATGTTGCCCTGAATCAGCAGAAAATGAATTAAATCCTCCCTTCAATTCAAATCTTCAGAAGTCAGATCAACCTGACGAAGCACAAGGTATATCTGATCTTTATCACTCAGACCAGGGGCATTGAAAGGAATAGGCGCAAGGGGTATTGCAGCCTCCAACTCTACAATAACGGTTATGGTCATCACCTGCAACGCCAACATCGAAATTAGCTCATTTTGAATAAGAGAGCCATTAAAATGGTCAGCCGTGTATTAGTTATTGATGCATGTGACGTATCCTTGCAAATTGGCTCGAATTTAGCTCTAATGTTGATTAATCCAAGAAATGATTCATTGTTGTGTTCATAAAGTCTTGCATGTGTTCGACAAAATCTGAGTTATGATCAACAAGAGCGGAACGGCTTCTAACATGCCTGTCAACGTTGCTAGTCATTTTTTCTTCACATTGTTTATTTATATGCGCTTACGCATCTAGTACCTTCATTTCTGGGAACATTCACTTTGCTTCAATCCATTTTGTTGGGTTTTGAATACGCTCCTTTGATAATTCGATGACATTGCAAACTTTCATTGAGATGTTTGCAGGCTTTGCCGCATACCTTGCATAATTTGCGTGTGGATTCTGAGCCGTAACATTTGCTGCGGAATAAAAAAAGCTGCATCAGGGATTTTTCATGTGCAACAGGCCAATTGATTCAACTTTTTCTCCATTTGACATTTCCAATGAGGTTAAGTATTCTGAATGGTTTCGTTCACATTATCGTTTGGAAAGACATAGGGACTGCCGATTATTTTCACAGGCCGTCTCCTCGCTGTAATGTCTATCATCTACATGTTGAATAAATCTGGCCATCTTGATGGACCATAGATTACTTCTTCAGTTGGAAATGCGGCGGAAGAATTCACTGTTTCATCAGCCTGTGTACGTTTCACACTAACGTCCTCTTCCTGAGACTCGGTGGTGCATTTGCTGGAGTGCATTAATTCAATAATTCGCAGATTTGCCGAGAAACGTTTAAAAGCCTTCTACTTTTCCAGAGAACATTGCAAGGTTTTCTTATTCTCTTGTTTTTTTTCTGTCTTTTCTTCGCTCCCTAGCAATATTTCCCCCATTGTCTCTGTCTCTGATCGCGCTAGCCATTGAATCCTAAATCCGAATAGGGCACCTCGTTTGTATCACTTAAACAGACGCCTTCAAACATAATCATTACTGAAAGGTCACCGCATTCACAGGTCATCCAGCGAAGTCCGTATTCCGCCCTCAATGTGCATTGCCAGGCGAGCTCGCCACACTTTTCCATATGCGAGGCACAGCTCTGTCTAGCACACTCTAACAACGAAGCACATGCACCTTGGCCCCTCCATTCTATCACATTCTTTAGGACAGTGACATTCCATCTCTATTTCCCCACACGACACCTTCTGCCAAGCTGAATTATTTTACATTGCAATATATTAAATTGCATCTGCTAATCTCCTGCCTATTTTGCTCGTCCCTCCATGTCTTAATGCAGCAGATTCGTATCATCGTCACCGGTTAACTCACAACATTTTTGCATAACTAACACATTTTCAGACGTTTTGCTGTATTCCAAGATCCAACTGGTTTATATCGAGCAAAAATATCACAAACCCGGATTCGTTGGGAACACCACTGGCCACCATCATCCAGACTGAAACAAAACGTCTGCAAACAGTGTGCGTTTTCTGTGCATTACTGAATTGGATGTAATTGGAAAGCGACCCCTTCCTTTCCACAACCCGTGCTTTTGTCCTCTTTAATGAGCCTAATTTTTCTTAAGCAGCCTTATCTGTTATAAGTTGTCAATTAATATCTCAAAATCATCTTCACTATTTATTCTCTTCATTACTCTTCTCTGCTGTGATATCAAAATGCAATTAATTTTGTTCAAGCATGTTCTTGTTGTAAGGCATGGTGTTACAAACCAGTGATCATTCTTAACTAACATCAACAATCTCAAATTCCCGGCTAGATCTTGGCAGTCAGGGCAGGTGTAATTATTCTTTTAGTGCTGCAGCTGAACATTGAGAGCTGGGATTTAGAGAGAGCGGGGAGCTGAACAGGAACAGATGATATTTTAATTAGAGGGGGAGTTGAGGCGCCAATGCAGAAATGTAAAAAGAGCGAGAGCTGAGCTGCCACAGGAGAGATTTAAAAAGAGCGAAAGATAGATAGTCAAAGCCGTTAAGAAAGAGGCTGTTCCCCCATAACAGAGTTAGAAAATAGTGGGAGCTAGATAATCAAAACACAGATTGGAAAGTAGACGGTGCTCTTCCCCGAGAGCAAAGACCTATAAAAGTGTGGGAGCTAAATAGCTAGAGCATAGTTTTAAATGAAGCAGGAAGTATTAGCTGCAACAGTGATTTGACGTTAGTAGAACAGAGCTATCTGACTGGAGAAATGGGAAGCGCCGGAGCTGTGCAGCTACAGAAACAATGATAATTTATTATTAGTCATTGAGGGGGTCTTGGCGTCAATAGATCGCACAGCATTTATTACCCAGACTTAAGTACCCTTTAGAAGATGGTGCTAAGCTACCTTCTTGAATGTAGCAGTCCCTCCGGTAACCCTAAACCCATTGTGCTTTTAGGGAGGGAGTTCCTGGAATTTGAAGCAACGACAATTAAGAAACAGGATTATCTTTTCAAAACAGGCTGGTGAGTAGCTTGGTGTGGAACTTCCAGATTGTTGTGTTCCCATGCACCCGCTACCCATCATCCTTCTAGATGGTTGCGGTCATCGGTTTAGACGGTAATGTCTAAGGTGACTAAGAGAACCCTTGCTGTGCACCTTGCAGGTAGTACACGATGCTGCAATTTTTCGTCAGTGGTGGATGGAGTCAAGGTTTATTGATGTGGTGTCAATCAGCTGCTGATTGTTCATGCTTCTTGACTGCTATTAGAGCTGACCACATCCATGCAAATGGAGTGTATACCATCACAATTCTACCTTGGGCCTTGTATTTGGTGGAAAGGAATTATGTAGCAAGGAGCTGTGTTACACACCGCAGGATTTCTTGCATCTGAACTGCAGTTGTAAACGTTGTGTTTATATGGCCAACCCAGTTGTGTTTCTGGTCAATGATAACCGTAGCAATGCTGATAGTGTGACTTTCGGTGATGGTAACGCCATTGAATGTTAATGGGCGATGGATTGATTTTCTCTTTTGGAGATAATCATTGCCTGGTACCTGTATGGTGTGAATGTCCTTTGCTAATTGCCAGCCAAAGCCTGAACATGCTGCATTGGGCCATGGACAACCTCCTTAACTTAGGAGTCCCGAACTGTATTGAACATTTCGCAATCGTCAGCGAACATCCCCTTTTTCCGACCTGAAGATGGAGAGAAGGGCATTGATGAGGGAGCTAAACATCTTTGAGCCTCGGGTACTACCCTGAGGAAGTCAGGTTCTCTCAGGAACTAAAAGGACTGGAAGCCGAGCAGGCGGGGTGTCTATTTAGAAAGTGCACGTGCCGAAACGCCAGAACAAACATTTAAAAAGGAGTGCTAGCTGACCGGCGGTGTGGGCATTTAGTAATTCAGGGCCTAAGCAGCTAGTGCGAAGATATAAGAAACACTGTAGCTGCTAGAAAAGACGGATCACGTATGCTTTGCTGTCAGAGCAATTAAAGATTGGCAGTAATTGCATTTCATGTCTGCTATGCCCCTCATGCCATGACCAAATCATTCTTGTTTTTAATGTTAATTTATTCAAGGACAGCAGTTGTAGTTTTCTATTTAATACCGCTTTAATTGGCAGTTGTTCTGGCCAATCATTTTACTGGGTAATTAGGGTGGTTACTTAGAAATCGTCAAGCGGATTGTGTATTAACATCTGAGCAAAGTGAATGACCCAGATAACAGGAAGAAGCCGGAGGAGTGGCTGCCGGCCGAACCTTCCTTCGAAAAGACAATAAGTGAAGGACTGGCCAAATGATCTGCTTCTGTGCTGTTGCTCGTCTGTGGTTGCATTCTACGAACGGCATTTAAGTTATCTACATGAATAGATTATGTGACAAGAAGAATTACATTACATTTTTACACATTCAATATGTGTAAAGTATACAAATAAGGAATTTGATGCTAGGACCATGTGTGCCCGGACGTTTCTTGGCTGGGAATTCGTGCAGATACCTGGTTGAAGCGTCACTCACTATATTGATGAGTGGATATCAAGTTAAACATAATAAAACTTTCCAGAATTATGATAACAGCCTTTTGGTGGCTGTGTGTGTGAAAGGACCAGATGACATGAAACAGTGAGTGATGTGAATGAGCATGTGGGAACATGGTAGCAGCATTAATTGTGAAGTAACAAGTATGAGCTATTTGCGCTTTCAAAGGAAACGAAGGTAAATAGGACTTAATAGTTTTGAATAAAACATATTGAGCCGTTTCACAGCCATATGGATCGTGGGAATGAGTGATCAATTGTGCCAATTTCTGTCCTCTCACAAAACAAGCGATGACCAGGCCTTCCTTGTTTTAATCATCTGAGGTATATGGAACTCTGAGAATTAGCTCATTGCACAACTGTTCGAAATTTGGAGGGGGCCAGACTTAATGAAACTTGCACTGAAAAATCCCCCTATGTACTATTTGGCCCAGAATAGATGTTGTAGGAAATTTCTCATGTTTGTATATGTTACATTTGTCGAGTTATTGTGATCCAGCTGGTGACGTTTTGGGTGTTCTCTTGTTGATAAGAACAACTGTCCCAATGTATGCAAGGGTGTCAGAATCTGACATCACAATTCATCCTTTCAAACTCTGCAACGTTAACAGGGGCTCTTCAGTACTTTCTTTATTAATTGTTAAATTCTTGTTTTCACGACATACATTTCACAATTGATTACAGTATCCTGTGAAATTGAGTTAAATTGAAATTATATTAGAAAAAAGCATTTTAGGAGGATATTAAATGTTGTTACAAGCATTTTTCTAACATGAGTACATTCAGGGCAAAACCTCTATGTTCTCCTGTAAAGGTCAATGGGTCTTCAGCTCTATTTTGCATAGCATTATGCACAGTTTCGCAAGGTACTGCATTCCGTTCTTTATTTCCTCCCTAAACTTAGCCTGCGTCAGCACATAAATGAATGTATTTGTGCAGGAACTGAGGACCCCAAGCATGAATCCAACTGACTTAAGCTCATTTGTGTCAGTATTCGATGTGATTGTTGCACGCAGAGAGATGAGATATATAAGTGGAGCTGTCCAGAGCAATATAAAGCTGCCAGTTATGCTGAAGAGCAAAATAATGGACTTTCTTCGGCTTTCAATTACAGAATCCTTGTGATATTCTCCATTGCTGCAACCGTGGAGACCCCTGCGAACTTTACTGGCTGCCAAAATACATCTAGCCGTCAAAACATTTAGCAACACAATGAGAAAGAATGGAACACACGGGGTCAAGGTAAGAGCGAACAAGTCAAATACAAGCCATTCGGCAGAAATGAAAAATGTCTCTTTCAGGATACAACCACGATTTACATTGTCCATTATGTACGCTGGTTCATACGCAAAATACCAGGGAATGTTTATCAAACAACTCAACACACTCACCGTTGATATGACAGCTACGGCTGTTGTCTCCGTGCAATATTGTTTTCGCAGCTGCTTACAACATATGACAACAAAACGATCGAAGGTGAACACCACTGTGAACCAGACTGAGGCTGTTGTGACTACATTGAACAGTGTCAACTTTAGTTGGCACACGGTGCTCTTGGTCAAGAATAAAACAGGGAAGTAAATATCCAGCGTATTCTTCAGAATGGCTTCAGCACAAACAACCAGAAGATCCGCCGTGGCCATTGCGATCATATAGTGGGTAATACATTTGGAGAGGCCACAGTTTCGTCGGGAAAGAATTGCAATCGCGACAACATTAACTGTAGGGGAGGGATAGAGAGAGCAGGAGATATACAACACAGATGGACATAATTACTTTTTTTCCTGTTGCAGCAAAGAATCGTGCAATTGATCTAAATATGCACAGTCAGCTTTTTGAGGCTTCCATGTACTAAATATTAACTGGAACAAGTGAAAGTGCATGTGGAAGAAAAAAACATGCGTTGATAATTCGTCTTTTGATAGGAACATCTTCAATGTAAACTGTGCAAACATTGTCAAATAACGCTTGAGATTGCTGGGGGCAAATGTGACCTGGACAATTTGATTGCACACAAACGGATGGGCATGGTGAATATTAAAAGGTAAGTGGGAGATGTAAAGAGTTAATTCATGTCTGTTGATACAATGTGAAATTGGAAAATCGATGCGCAAAAGAGAATCTGGGCCATGTAGCATATACTCTGGAAGAGGTACTAGTGCAAAGAGTGCTGGTGGTCTATAGATGTGATAAGTACTCGGAAGTGTTACTGTGCAACATCACTTGCAGCTTGAAGTACAATATTGCCCATGGACACGAAAATTCTCTGAACGATTGTGAGGGTAAAGATGGAATGCTAAAAACAGAGGACCAAAAATTGGTCACTGAGCTACCTAAAAGACCAGCATAGATGAGGCCGAATGCAAGTTTACATATTCTTCATCACAGTGGCTGTACAATGACAATCAGTACAAGGTGATATTCTTATGCAGGTTCGCAGGGAAAAGTTTTATTCGGGGATGGGAGCTTTGAAAACGCCAGGAAATGGATAAAAAATAAAGTTTGAGTTTCTCTTGACTTTGTAGGCTGTACTGGACAGGGTGGAAGCATTAGAATTCAAAGATTTTTTGAGACAATTGCAGCTAAAAATATATGTCAAAATGAAAACTAACCTTCATTTACCCGATAACTTTTATTTGAGCAAACCAAATATTTATATTCCTACAATGATAAGCATTTAAACTGAGAGACATAATTATCCGTAAGCTATTGTGAATTATAAAAAATATGTTTAGCCAAAATATCAGCACCTGAAACTGTACTGGCCAGCACAGTAAATACGAAAACACTTTAAACAATACCGTAATTTGAACAATTATATATATCGAAGCAGCCAGAGTTTAAATAAATTAATTATCTGAAATATTGTCCAATAAATTACCATTATATTCCCAGAATATTCCTCCGAAGTAAACGTTGAAATGCCTCAGGGATGAACCACTCATTATCTACCGAATGAGGTAGTGAATTGTCCAAACCATTATTCAATATTTCGCTAGCAAGTTAAGTATACAGACATCAAATATGTTAACAACATAATACGCTGCTAAATAAACTAGAGACATGACTATGTATATATGCCCCAGAATAACCCATTGGTCTCTGCAACTGCAATCTGCTTCTGTCCTGTTATTGATTTGCTGTTTGTGAAAACGAACATGGAGCAGGTGCAGTGGACTTTGGTTTATGTGCTTCTTAGGTTCGTTACTGCAAACACCCGGTTCTGAAGAACTACAGAGCGTGGGCGTTTTCTCCACGGTCCAAAATCCATATAACTTTCACAACAATGTTCTATTCGCAATGTAAGTAGAAAATAACAATATTCTCTGGCATATCTTGCATGCAAAACTGATACTTAAGGGATAATTCATTTCATTGAATGTGCTAATATTCTGGCGAACGCACCACTGAGTGTGATGCACTGCATTGTGTTTGTGCAGCAGCAGTTATACTAGAGAAGTGACACAGATCCTCCGGTGTAGGTTCAAAACGCGAATCGTGATTAAGACCATAAAGAAACATTACAATTAGTAGACAGCGGCCAGGATTTTACTAATTTCGGCAGCGTGAAATTGGAGAAATGTAAAAATAGCCCTTTTCCTACTCACCCACCCTTATACCATCTCGCGCTCAACAAGTCATTAAATTCCTTATCGGGGAGTAGGCAACGAGTGATGCAATTGGGGTCCACGTGAAATCGGCAGTGAAAGCCTGAACATCATGCGGCAGAGTGTAAAGTTGTGAACGGAAAGTCGTTATGGCTGCAAGATCAAGACCACCTGCTCTCAGAAACTCTTTTCCCAAAAATATGTTTTTGCTGAAAGCTCAGGCAAGAAACAAAAATCTGAAAAAGTAAACATGAAGGCGCTTCCACCTTCCCAGGCAGAAACTGTTGCTGCATTTAATCATGGTCCCGGAGGCAGAAACTCTCTTCCGCGCGATTCTCGCCTAATGGTAGCTGCCCAGCAATATTTTTTTCTCTCGTCTGGGCCATACAAAGTGCAAAGCACAAGTCAAGAAAACATGTGATTGTGTGGTTCATAAAATCAATAACTTGCTAATTAGCAGTTTGTAAAAGATGGTGCCCTCCCGTTCTCCATGTGCATCTGGAAGATTTATGTACGTAACGTCATTATAACCGATGCACGTCATTGAACTTCGTGCGGATTCGTCAATTTTGAGCGGGTTGTGCACTGGGGATTGGGGGATTTGGTGGGTGAGGGGGTGGGGCAGAGGGAGTGCATTTGAGGACGAGAATTCCATACAAATCTTTTGTTAAATAAATGGATATTCCGAAGTGAATTTAAATTATACATTCTCAGTTAGGGGCCAGTGTTCTCCGAAATAATTTACATTGAATCCTGCATTTTTAGTTAATCTTTGTGGAGTTGGAACAAAATAAATAGCCAGGGCCGTCATTCCAATGCAAAAAGGAGATCAATACGCATAGATTCGTCATCATGCAACATTTTACTTTTTTTGGATATATTGACAAGATTAGCACTTTTATTTCAGTTTTCACTAACTCTCCTTGAAAGTAAGAGTTTTCTTGTGTTGCAGTCCATGTGCAGTTACTTCAGACACAATGCTACGAGCGAAGGATTTCCAGGTTTTGATCCAGTGACAGTCATCCAACGGTGATGTATCGCCAAGTCAGCTTGGTGTGTGACTTGGAAAGGATTTTGTAATGATGAGTGTTCCCATTCCTCTTCTGCTCTTGTCCTTCCAGGCTTTCGAGGTCAAATACACAAATGAAGGAACATTGCTGACATCTGTCATATGTCCACAGCAGCAGCAATCATACCTAACAAAACGGCTAAGCCACGCCAATTGCAAGACGGGCTAGCTGCAAGCAAAAAGCGTAATCAGCATGAGAAAGAAAGAGCTCATTGATCCCCCTACAACTTAACAAAAGCTCAGCTCTGAAGTCCTGTCACAGTCGCCATGAATGGTGGTGGGAAATTATGCACCTCACTTTTGGATGGCTCCCACCAATATCGGCAGCGGCAATGATTGTGGAGCACATCACACCAGTGCTATGCATGGCTGAAGAATTTGCAGCCATTTTCACCCTGAAGTGACGGGTGGATGAACCATCCCGGCCTCCTCCACGGAGGACAAGCATCAGAGATGCCAGTCATCATACAATGTGATTCTCAGCACTTTAATTTATGGAAAGACTGAAGGAATTGGATGATACAGAGGCTATCGGTCCTTTTAGATAATGCCAATACTACGGGAGATAATTGCTCCTGAATAAGCCTTCCTATCGAAGCTGGAATGGTGCATCTTAAATATTGGCATCCATGCGAAAATGTGAACAATTTCACAGATATGCCTATCCACAAAAAATAAACACGACAAATCCAATGAATCTAATTACAGCCCCATCTGCCTACACTTCATCATGTTCAAAATGATGAACATTCTCATGGGCAGTGCTTTCAATCGCCAAGTACTCGGCAGCAAACCGCTCAGTGACGCTCACTATTTGCATCGTGCGTGCTACAGCTCTCGGTTCGCCTTAGTGCAAATGTAGTCAAACGTGCTGCACTCATGAGGTGAGGCTGTGTTTTATATCAAGACAACATTTGTCACACAATGTATCAGGGAAGGCTATGCGAATTGTAGTCAATAAGAAGAAGGGGCAACATCCCCATTGTTTGGAGTCTTATCAAGCAAAAAGTATATATTTTTCTTTTATTTTGTTTGCTTTGCAGGCGAATCATCTCAGCCGCATGACATCACTGGACGAGAGGGCAGTGTTCTGCGCCCAACCATCTTAAGCTGCTGCATCAATTAACGTCTCTCCTTTTTAAACACAGAAGGAGGTTTGGTGTAGTAGGGAGGTGGTGGGATAGTGGGAGGGGGTTGTGTCCGCTTATCATTGTTCAATGTTCAGCATAATTCGCGACACAATAGCTGCTGATTAAATCTGTGCCATGTCCATCAAGACCTGGGCAATACCCAAACTTCTGCTGTAAAATGACAAGTAATATTCGCCTATCACAATTGACAGGCAATGTCCACCTGCACCAGAAGAATATCTAACAAAATGCCCTTGAAATTTAATGGCATTAAATGAAGCCCCGATTTTCAACATCCTTGGAAACACCATTGACAAGAAACATTGATTAGAAGGGCAAGTCAGAATCTCATCGCACACTTTGTCTCTCAAAATATTTTCCTCCATCTAAAGTGCACACATCATGAGTGTGATGGGAGACACTACACCTGCCTAGATGATTTATGCTCCAAAAGAATTCAAGGATATTGACTTAATCCAGGACAAAGCAGATCGCTTCATTTGCAATCATTTCGTGAACTCAATTATTCAAGCTGTTTATCCTTAAAATAATAAGTACTCTTACTGCTTTTCAAGTTCATATGATTCATCAGCAAACATCTGAGAGAAATAATCTTATGTAAAAGTTGAACTATTCATCCAAATACTCGGTGTCGCTCAATTGCATTACTGCTTTCCTAAATACCATTTTGGAGCACTTTCAGTGTGCACCATTTTCCACGAACCTGAGAGAACGTGGTACTTAAATGAAATCTCATGACATCACGTAATATATGGGCAATGAATATCCGCTCCTCGTGATGACCTGCTGTTCCCCTCAGCGGATGAATCAATGATCATTAATGGCCGAAGTTTTGGGGAATGACAAGAAAAAAAATGCTTTATGTCGGGGACCTCGATGTCTGTGAGTAAGAGAGGATCGGTAACTCCAATAATGGCCCAGCTGGCAGAGTCAAAAAGGTAAATGCTCGACTGGGATGTTGGCAGGTGGTCAGTGAAACAACCAGAGGCAAAAGCCTAATTGAATTCGCTCCACTAATCTACCCACCACATGTCCATTGGTCCATTCAATTATTGATAGGATTGACCAGGGCACGGTCGTAGTGCAAACAAATTCCGCCTTCCCATTGGGGCTTCCCTCCATCTTATTGTGTGAGACAACCATTGTGCTAAATGGGGGTAGGTTTCACCTTGATAAAGAACTCAAAAGGGGGCATTGACGGGGCACTGTGGACCATCAGCTGAAGCTGATTTGTGCACAACCATAACTTCTAACCCAAGCCCAGTGTTACCCCAGCTTTACAATTTTCATGTGGAGTCTTCATGTTGATGTTTTTGGTGCTGGTCAAGCATTCTATTTTGCTCCTTTAGTGTAGATTTCATTAGGTGTTGTTGTAGCTCTGCGACAAGGAATGTTCCACAGTTTAATTCTTGGATTATGGTAATATAATTGGGATTATCTTATGTGGAGACATTGAAAAGATTCGTCCTCTGCTTCCTGGAGCATTGGTAAATGGGAAGTGATCTCCCTGAAGCATTAATCTTTCTTATACGTTTTGGTGGAGCAGATTTTTGATGGATGTTTCCTCTGGCGGGTGCGGCTAAAACCAGCTATAACAATATCAGTATACGAGGTGTGCATTTAGAACTGAGATGAGGAAGAATTTCAATACTCAGGGAGGGGTAAATGATCGAAATTATGATCTGCAACCCCGGCGGATGGACATTCATTGAGTTTGCTGAAAGTGCCGATGAACCGATTTCTCAGTAATAAATGCATCCAAAGATATGAGATAGTGCATGGAATGTCGTGGAGGCATAACTTCATCCATGATTTGCTTGAGTAGTGGAGCCCCCTCCTGCAGCCAAATGGTAAACCTCTGCTCGTATTTTCTATGCTTCTCTGTCCCTCTGTCTGCGCCACAATGTAACGCGGCAATACGATTTTCTAAACGCCACAGAGGAGTCCCACAATGCTTAGTATCAATCCACTCTAATTCTCATTTTAAATCAGTTAGATTTTGAAGCAAGGTATACAACAGCAAGAAGGGCAGGGCTAGAAATTGAAAGTCGCAGAATAATGAGAACCATATAACTACTCAGGGAGCATAGGTGTTCCAAAATCGGACCACTTATGTCTCAGATAGCAATCTGTGTGCGAGATAGATCTTTGACTACTTACATCCGCCGTTAGTACTGGAGAACAACATTATCGGCTAATGCTCCATTGCCGTAGTGAAGTACTTCTGCACTATTGGGTGTAAAAACTTTAAGAAGTGATGTCACATCGATTCACAGGGCAAACGTCAAAGACTTTTTTGCCGAAAAACTATTTTGCCGAACATCATTGTCGTAGCCCCTTGCGTCCTGTCCAGTATTTAAACATCTGCTAAAAAGGATCATCTGGTCATTGTCAACTGCCGGCTAGTGAAATGTTCCCGACCAAAAATTGCCTGTTACCTTTTGCATGCTTCATTGCACTTCATTGAAATTCATTAATGTGGTCACCAAATGAGACTCTAGAAATGCATGTATTTCAATCGACAAGTGACTAAGACATCGGAGTGTCTTCAGCACACGGAGTGATCTGTTTCCACCAGACTTCCAGATGTTCTATCTGCATACAGATTTATAAAAGCATCGTTATGGTAATAAGTATGTGATTTGACATGGATTCCGTTCCTTTAAAGGCTTCAAGTATTTCAAGCAGAATTTTGCAGAATGCGAAATTGCCTCTGCACAAATCTTCACAGATTGCGTTTTCTATCAGTTCAAACTCGGTTTGCACTTGATAATGATAATTATTGCAGACATTCCGTAAAGCAAGAATAAGGTGTCAGCAGTGGAAACGACGGAGTGAAAGAGACAGCAACAGAAAGAAATCTGTTAACGTTAAGTTTAAACATACATCCCTGCTTTGATGACTCCCCAACAGTAAATAAACAAATCCATGTTATTGGAACCAGCGTTTCAGAAGAACGTCAATATCCATTTATACGTGTAATGATTGTATTTAGGCTCTTACCAGGAACACCAATAGCCGCGAGAATTGGATAGTAAATGCTTTCAATCTGCAGAAGTATCAGTTCTCCCATCTTTATGAGGAGGCGTCTTTCCTGCAGATATGGATGCACAAGATTGAATGAACGTGTGAGCTGAAACGTAGAAACCCTCTTGTTCTCTAAATTCAGTTCAGGAAAATAAGAGAAACACGTTAAAATCACGGGCGATTCACAAAAAAGTGCCACAATAATTAATCTGGACCACGAGTGTAAAACCGGCACGACAGCATTCGTAGCAGTGATCAGAGAAAAGTTGTTACATTTGGCTAACATGAAGCCCTTCAGTTAACTCATCAAACCCACGGCCACGAATATCTAGAAAGACAAAGGCAACATGAACATGGGAACGCTACTAGCTGAACGTTTCTCTCCAAGCCACTCATCGCCCTGGTTCAGAAAAATATCGCCGTTCCTTCACTGTGTCTGTGTCAAATTAATGGATCCCTCCCCACCCCCCCACCCCGCTAACTATACCGTGGAAGTAACTACACAACAAAGAGCGCAGCAGCTCACCACCCACTTCGCAAGGAGAATTAGTGATGGGCAATAAATGCTGACCTTGCCAGTGTTGTCCTCATCCATAAATGAAAAAAAGGACATAAATTTATATTGTTAGTCCGAGAGCTTGTTACTAAACATATATTGGAAAACGAGAGCTTCGAGAATGTGTTTGTAAATGGCCCGTAACTGATGAAGTACAACAAATTATTACCTCGGTGAGAAGCGCTAACTCCTTTTGAAGGAGGTACACGGACCCATATTTGATTTAGTTGCAATATTTATACCAGATGGATTTTGATAAACGTGTCCTCACAGCAGCAAAGTCCTGATGGCAGCAAGAGCCTGGCGTAACAGATTGTTCACATCAGAACTGAGCGGCTAATGTGCAGTTCTATTACTTTAAAATGCCAATGAATCAAGTACATTTGACTGTACAACCACGAGTTGATGAATGTCACCTACCAGCCCACTGGAGAACCCAACACCAGGGTGCAGAGATCTGCCAGAACGGCTGTGACATTCAGAGAAGCTGTTATGTAGACAGCAGAAAAAGCCCCATGAGCGCATTCTTGTCCCCTAAAGAAATCAATTAGTTTCAGTCATTGAACAAACAGGTTACGTCAGTCGCTCTCCTTCTGAAAGGAACCTTGTTGAAGTGAAACTGCGAACATTCGAATGATGTTTGTGGTCAATACAATTGAAGGGGCTACATTTTAACGAGCAACGGGTAGATCCCATAGTAGATAGTCACGGCAGGAAATCATTGACCCACAGGGCGATGTTGGGAATCAAATCATTACTAATTTCGATCAGAATGATTCGAGGAAACTCAATCAGCCTTAACCACCAGGAGAAGAAGAAGGCCAATTTTAGGTGTTCACCACCGATTTGTGTTTCGCGACCCATCCAACAGGACACATGACTGATGTGTGTCTTTGTCATTTCATTTTCCAGGGGGAACTCTTACTCTGCCCACATCTTTTCGTGGTTTCCTCTGGCAATGACATTTCCGTTAATGACTTGGTCTACATTCTGTGTCGTTGCTTAAAAATTTGCGCCATTTTCCCTGGAAATTAAAAACACAACTATAGGACCTGGAAGGTTGGTGTTGGTGGTAACCTGATGTGCAATAGAAAATTTATGGATAAAGCGTTCAAGACAATCCGACCCTCTGTAACAATTCCCCACGCGATGCAATCCTCCTTCTCACCCATTCAGATACTCAATCCAGAGTGATGTTTGACCTGAATGAAAAACAATTTTTGGAATAAAATAATGGGATGTCTAGAGTACATCCCAGGGACGGTGTTCCAAGCTTAACATTTAACTCTTGGCCCCCAAACGTCATCTGCAGACAATCATTAGCAGATGGATGCACTGATTATAATGAACCCCAATCGATGGCGCCTCTGGCTTTGGTGTGGGCTGCATTTAAATGAAGCATCAAAAACATAATAGTTAAGGTCAGTAGGTCATTCGGCCCCCTGAGCATGTACTGCAACTCGGAAAGCTCATGGTTTATCTGATCGTGCCCTCAGCCCCTTATCCTGCCTGCTGTCCCCCATCCATCGTCGTAGACATGCCCCCTCCGCCAACCCCCACACAACACACATACATCCTCAGGACCCTAGTCCCCCTTATTGGTCAATAAACTATCCAACACAGCATGAATATGCGACAGCCCTGCTCAGATCATCAGTGTCATTCGTTGTTTGGTGATGGCGTCATAATCAGAGCGATGCCAAGTGGTTCATCAGTGTGAATCCATTTCATATCACTTGCAGCACAAAATAAGGCTGTTTAACGGCTCCAGCTCTGTTTGTCATATATTTGCCAGTCATTCTCCATGCATGCGCACAAAGAGCTTGACATAGGATTACACATTCATTTCAAGACCACAGGCAACCTTTTCAAAGGGCCAAAATTAAATCCTTGCACAGAGGTTACTGCAGAGGGAATTCTTATTTGCGGACAAATGCACACGCAAAGCTCAAGATCCGGAGACATTCAGCTGCGTGCTGCGGGCTTTGCTGCAAACTCAGAATGATTTTGATTGACAACATATCTGATGATAGAGATGCTGTATCAAATGGTTGCTGGTCTCGTGCTCCAAGATACCACAGCTTCTTTGAACAACGCACCCCTCTGTTCAGGACAGAAGTTTTGTTAACTTGGCAGCATGCACTCCAAGGGCAGTAAGTCGATGGGAAAATTATCCACCACCTGACAAAAACAAGCTCGGCATTTGGCAGGCTTCACTCACTGACTTTTGCAAAGAAAACATGGATTTTCCCTCAGATGGAAGACCATGGCCTGCCAGATAGTGTTTCTTATATAACATCCATGTAAGTGAGAGACTTGAATAACCTTTCGGCCTCATAGAAAGCAAAAGAAAACTTTCCAAAATCACTGTCCCTGAACCATTTCCAAAGGTTTTGGGCAGGACAACATCCACAAAACCGATAATCTTGCAAAGTGCAGCATGCCTGACATCGAAAATATGTTCATTAGAGCCCCGGTTTCCTGGGTAGGTCATGCGGTTCATCTGGTAAATGCCTACGTACAAACACGCCACACTCAGTGAGCACAGGAAGCTCCATGACAGGATGTCTGAAATCTCAAAGCCAAACTCAGAGATTGCAAGCTGGATCCCAGTACATGGGGTCCTGACACCGCCTTGCTAAAAGCAATGTGGTGTGCCTGCACCAGATGAAGCATACACCCGACGCAACGGAATTCTGGTAGTATTATGCAGGGTTAACAGGCCGGCTTCAGGCGAAAAGACCTGTCAGGATGGAGGAGTGGAGAGCGGGGCAAGGCTTTGTTGGCTCCCAGTCAAAATCCTGCACAAATGCGGCAGATATGTGGAGGTCGCGGGCACATTTTCTACGAAAGTTATGCCTTTCCATTCCTGCAGCTGCCACTTAGCATTCCTCGTCCAAAGGGCAGCCAAAGAGAAAGGTGTAAGGCTACTCTCCAGGTCCTCCTAAGGCACAGAAAGCTAAACACCAGGGAGCGGGGGGAGAATGCGACCGCTCTCTTGGCCTGGCCAGACGCAGTCCATCAAATTGAAAACCACTTCACGGCTCAGTGACTCAATAGAGTGGTGGAAAGGCCGACGCAGAGCAAGGAACAGTGAGCAAACCTGGGCTTTTGATTTCCACTCTTTGGACAATAAACGTGCTCCATTGCGGAACAACATGTAGGTCCAGAATAGGACTCCTCAGTCATCTGAAATCACGCTGAGCCTGACTGACATCATTCTAAGTACTGAGCGAATGCCACTGATGCCAATCCGATGAAATACACAATTTCATGAAGGTAGGACACCTCAACCTTTTCAAGGGCAATTTGGATCGAGCAATAAATTGTGTCCGATCTAACCACATTGCCCACACATGAAAGGATAAGTTTGAAAACATGGTTGTGAAAATAATAACAAACCCTCGGAAAACCACATTGTGG